>BSBK01000025.1:77500-1277500 GCA_027943335.1 Chamaecyparis obtusa | reverse complement strand
ATTAGAGTTGTGAAATATCTTAACAGAGTAGATGTAGCAGTCTTAGAACTCTTAACATGGTTAATACCTTTAATAGGGTAAGCTATCAAAAATAGTTAAGCTTTGTATCTCTAGCTGAGAAACTTTATTCTTGTAGTAGTGAAGAGTTGTGAGTGTCATCCCCATTGCAGTTTTTATCCTCTAACAAGGATTTCTGCAATACCAAAATCAATGTGTTATGCGTGATGTTTATTATATGTTTTATTTTCATATGATGCATGTAGAGGTTAAGTAATCAGTAAATGAATGTGAAGAGAGTTTAGAAAAGTTTAAAAAGTGATTTGAAGTACTAATTCACCCCTCCCCTCTCAATACTTACCTTTTCACACCTGTATCCAACAATTGGTATCAGAGCACAGTCTCTTATTAAGGAGTTTAGTCACTTGAGAGGAAAGTTATTGAAGGATGGAAAGATACAAGTACAAAATAATAATTGACAGTATGGAAATATAGCTAAAGATGGCTAATGAGAAAATTGAATAATTAAGTAGAAAGTTGAAACATTCAATCAAAAAAAGGAAAGAGCTTGCACTGTAATTGAAAGATACTCAAGATCATGTAGAGAAACTTGAAGAATAGTATGAGGGAAGCATATTTGATGAATCTCATGCACTCATATCAGAATTATTTGAAAAGAAAAAGAATCTAGTTGATCAAGTCAAAACACTAAAAAGAAAACATGAAGCATAGGATGTGTGAGATCATCAAACAAAAGGGAAAAAATGAGGATGAAAAAATAACTCTAGAAGAAGAAAGAATACAAATGAATTCAAGACTTGAAGAGAAAGATAGGGAAATCATGAGGTTGACACAAACACACTACAACTTGATAGATCTGATGAACTACAATTGATTAAGAACCTGATTGATGAACTTCAAGTGATTAGAGATCACCGAGCACTGAATGGATATGTAAGATAATTAAATCAATTTTTATGTTGTCATTGATGTCAATTAGTTTTGACAATACTTATCATGTTATTTGCAAATATCTAAACATCTATAAAGAGGAGATAAAACATTAAGAACAAAGATATCTACATTGAGGAAGATGGATATGACAGATGAAGATAAAGAATACTCTTGGTAACTTATTGATGAGTCTATGACTTCATATTGTTGACTTGATTATGTTGCATTATTCTATTATGAAGTTGGAAGCAAAGTGTTACAAAGTAGTGTGGTCGGTTAATGAAGCATTCCAGTATACACCAAGAAAGTGTAGTGTATACCAAGCAACAGTATCAACTGAGCTTGTGTTCACTGACACATTTCTTTTTCAACCGAGTAAGTACAAAAGAACTAAATGATTAGTTTAACCGACATAAATTGATGAGCTATAGAGTGCATGATTTTGAGGTGGAAGATAAAGTTTGTTACGAGATCAATGACTAACAAAATTCAAAGAAGATCTAAATGATAGAAATAAAACATGTTACTAACACATCAGTTGAGGAAAGTTTAAGCAACAAAATCAATGAAGGAGATTAAGCGGTAAAATATAATGGATGAGAAGAAAATGGTTTACTTGTCTATTTAAGAGACTAGGGTTTCAAAGTTAAACTTATGCTAGAGGAAGGAGACTACAGAGATATCACGTGAACATTGCTTCATGCTTTCCTGATCAAACTAGTTGAAGAAGAACCAAACTGCAGAGTTAACCGAGCGTAAGAGAGCCTTTACCGAGGGACAATAAATTATTGGATGTTGATGAATTGAATAGAAATATTGATTAGAGGATTGTATGGACTTAGAATAGATCTAAACATCTGCAAAGTCAAGTTGTATTGTAATAAGATCATCTACTATTTTCAGTTTAACCATTGAAACAGATAAAATCTCTTAACTGAGTGGACTTGAAAGTCTTATATGTCATTCATAGAATGTACATTGTTATCCTATCAACCCCATAGTGAATGTTGGTTGGACAATAACTATTAGTGTTAAATCCTCTAATAAGGTCACACCTTATAGTGTGTTTTGTAACCTTTAACAAGGTTGGCTCTTCACTGAGCTCACTTTAGAAGAGTGAAAATATTTTGGGTTACCAGTCCCATGTGGTTTTTCCCTTTGCAGGGTTTCCACATTAAATCTCTTATGTTATGTGTTTATGTTGTGATTGTTTGGATATCATACTTTACATGTTGCATATCTGATTTGGTCGGTAATCACAATGAGCAATTAACTAGTAATCGGTAAAGTCATAGATAGTTTAGTAATTTTTGTTTTACCAAGCTGCAAAATTTAGTTGAATTAGTTTTAAGTGGTACATTTTGTATTTGGGACTGTGGATAATTGATTCACCCCCCTCTGAGTTATTCTAAAAATTGGTATCAGAGCATATTGGTTGCTTCAAATAGATTTTTAAGGACTTCAGCATAAAGATCACAAAATGTATAAGAGGGAAGTGCCAAAGATGAATAGGGATAACTTTACAATATGGAAAAGCCGAATGAGACTTCATATATCTGTGATTGGGAATTCTACCCTCACCCTATTGGATAATGGCTACATTGCACCGCCTACAAGACCTTTGAATCTTGATCAATTAAGAGATAGACATGAGTATAAGATTACTATGATGGAGATTGCTGCTGCTCTATCAGATGCCGAGTTTGAAGATGTCAAGGATTACCTTACTTCTAAGGACATGTGGGATAAACTTACTCAAGTTTATAGTGGTGATGCTAATGTTAGAAGAGCTAGAGGTGAAAGTTCAAGAGGGAGATTCAATGATATGAAAATGAAAGAAGGAGAAAACATTGTGCAGTACACAAACCGAATAAAGGAGGTAGTCAATGCTATCAGAGGATCCGGTGGAGTTAGTGAAGAAGATACAGTGGTAAGAAAAATCTTGAGAACCATATTTCCTGTTTATGAAATTAGAATATCTGCAATACATGAAATGAGGTCTGCACCTAATAGTACTCTCACTCTTGACAATATGATCGGTAAGCAACCAACTTTTGAACTGGACAACTTTGATAATAGTGTTGTACCATTTGTTGAATCTGCTTTCATGACTTCTTTGAAGATTGGTAAGTCTAGTAGTAGAAGTAATAATGATGATAATGACAGTAATTCTGATGATGAGCTTGATGATCTTGAAGCTCTCAGGTTAGGAGATTACCTAAAGGTAAAGGTAGATATAGAGGTAAATTACCTTTAGCATGTTTTAACTGCAAAAAAGTTGGTCATATTGCTGCTAGATGTCCAAAAAGGAAAGATGATGATAGAAATAAAGACTGATCTAATGAAGGAAGTTATGGGAGAAGAGGCAAAAAATGTTATCAACACTACAATAGAGACAATTGAGACAACAATAATAAAGGCAAAAAAGTATGCTACATTGCTGAAGAGAATGATAGTGATTCTGATACAGATGATAATGTAGAAGTTGTATTTGTTGTGATGAAGGATGACTCTGAGGAAGAAGAAAGGTATGTAGAGACAACACTCATTTCTAAGGTTAATAAAAATGATACATGGATCATTGATAGTGGCTGTACACATCACATGACTGGTGATGAAGAAAAATTTGATTATCTTGAGCAATATAATGGATGATTTGTTGGCAATTTGGCTGAGTTGATTGCATAGATGTTGTCATTATGGAAACATATGATCCACATGAAGATCGCACAAGTCAGAGAGCAAGTATGACAGAGCGCATTGCATATTTGTCTAAGTGTGAGACAATATTTTTACCAGTATACCCGAACACAGTTTTTGTTTGTGACATTGACTGGAGTGAGTTCAGTGCTTGCGCACTTGAACATAGACTCTATGGTGACTAATGATGACCCATCTTAGAGTGCAAGTCAGTATGGCATGTACGGAAGAAGTTATGATAGTTTTACCAAAGATAGTGTGAAGTCAACATGACAGTATATGAAGGCAGAATTGGTAAAGAGTTAAGGGATTATTTTGTTTATCAAAATAATGTCTTAACAATATAAAGGGATGACATCTTAGATGTTTACTCTTGGTTAAAGCTATTGGTATATATGTAATTGTAATTGTAAAGTGTAACAGTTGTAATTGTAATAAGCATAAAGTATTTTGTAGTAGTATGATGCGAAGTGTAATACCCCAAAAATGGGCTATAGGTTCATTAACCTCCTACATCATCAAATCAAACAAAATCGACATCGAAGTCCTAACCTAAGGCACATCTGAACATCATCGAATCCTAATTGATTATCCTAAATTCTGCATCAGGGAATATTCCTAGTAATATTCCTAATTATCCTAATTATCTTTGATTTAATGATTATTTGGCGATAAATCTTATTTATCCTAAAGTTTGATTAATTGAATATTTTGAATATTTAATTAATTAGATTTAATACTGCCACTTAATTATTTAATTGAATTTAATTATATTTATTCCTAAATTGTATTATTTAATTTTGACAATAAATCCAAAATCCTATGAATAATTGATTAAATTCTTATTTAATTAATTAAAGCAAGTTGTCAATTGTTAATAATATTGTTTTTGAATAAAAGTTTGAAAAATAATTGATTAACCCATAAATCAATTGTTTTATTTTTCAAAATCAATTAAGTTGGAAATAAATCACTTTATTATTAAATTAATTCATAAATAAATCATGCACAATCAGAAAAGTAGACAACTATCAATTATCAATTAAAGCTAAACTCTAGTTTGAGTTGAACTCTACTTTTTGCATGTTTTTGTGAGTTAATTACCCTTTATTTAAAAATAACTCAAAAATCAACTTGAGTTATTTGAGTGATTTATGGCTTTTTTTCATGCACCTCCAAAGCCCTAGATTTCTATAAATTAAGGCTTCAACTCTTCATTATCAATCCATCCACGAATTGCACACTCGCGCTACCGAATTGGAGACTGAAGAATCGATCTTGAGAATTTGAGTTGTTGTGAGATTTTCATTATTTTTGCATAGTATCCATATCATTTAGAATATTATTGTTAGATCATTTTAGCATATCAATTTTCATATTAGCATAGATTCATATCAAATTTTTATTATCATAATTGCACAGAAAAATAAAATAAAATAGATTAATTGCATTCATTCCATATCTAGATTTTGCATTCAAATCCTTCGTTTAGGTGTCGTTAAGGTCATTGATCTCCGTATAATTTGAGAATACATACTTGCATCTACTAGAAGGTAGTAAATCGCCTGGTTAGTTTAGTTTCTCATTTATTGCACGATTTCGATTTCAACTAACCTCTAATGTTTTACTGAAGTGTTGTGTCTACAAATCAGGTACAAAATTCACACACACATTTTTGGCACCCACCGTGGGGCCCTGAAATGGGTTTCCCTTCAAATTTTATCAATTTCTATCATTTTCTTGTCTTTTTCTGTTCCAAGCTACGATTTTTATTCTCTGTCAGTACAATTTTCATATGAGTTTTGTCAGAAACTTATACCAGGAGATACCTGCTATCGTACGACAATTGATTTGATCAAGGATCGCACAAGTAGAAACCCATTATCATCTAAAAGTTTGATTGTCATGTGATCTAATACCCATTGTCGTATGAGCTTCTAGATTGTCATCTGGGAAGTAACCCATTGTCGTACGAGTTTCAGTGCTAGGGTTTAATTGTCGTTTCACTTTTTTTAGGTAGTTTGTCAGATTTGGTTTTCAAATTTTGACTAACATCTAACCCTAACAATTGAAATTCTCTATTTTTGATTGATTTTCACTGGTTTTTGATTGGAAAAAGTGCAAGAATTGCTAAAAATAGGTAAGAATCTACTAAGCGCGTTGCGAGGAATTTAGGTAATCTTTTCAACTGATAACATTTTGATTTGGATTAAAAAGAACTCTTGCGTGTCAAGCTTCTGTGACCTTTATTGCTTTCATATCACATATTTCATTTTGGGCTCTAAAAATGAACATAGATTTGCTTTCAACATCTTTGTTACATATAGTAAATAGGACCTATGAACGCTATTCGTGGCTCTTGAGAGAGTGGGTTTCCAGCGAAACTCTTCTCAACGAAGGAACCCTTGTACGTAGGGAGGATATTGAGGGCCTCTCACGTTCTACTAGATCTGTGTGTCTTCAACTTTTGATCAATGCATTCTCTCTTTGGAGAGGTTGATAGATCATAAGGGGTTGATGTCATAGATCTTTGTGAGATAATCTTGGTCTTAGCGTGTCAGATTAATCTATTTGCTTTGTTTGGGTTAAAAGTGAAAAGGCTAGAGGATTATGCTCTACTCCCTTTTTGGGTAGTAACAGAAACTCAGATCCTTGAATCTGGAACCAGTCTCCATGTGGTATATTTTGTGAGTCACCTTTAGAGAGGGTTAACTGTAGTGGACATTTCCTTAATTGGGTCAACCATGTTGATGAAACCTCAAGCGGTAATAGCTATTTTCACTGTGGTAGTGACAACCACTATATAAATGTCCTGTTGGAAGAAATCTCCACAGGTGTGGTCTCTTGTTGGGCTGTCAGATCTCCCTAGTAGATCCTGAAGATTAAGTTCTTGGACTATGTCAAAACCTCAGTGTGCCTGGATTGGAGTTCGCCCTCTTGGATCATAAAAGTTACAGAGTCAAACCATTACTAAAAACCCTAGTGAGGCCAAATTTTCATTTTCTAGGAATATGTGCATTATTGCAAAACTTTTTGGAACATACACAATTAGCAATTCTAAGGATTAGCACAAATAAGTCACTTGATTGTTCATGCGCAAGGTTGCTTTTTCCCCTGTTCATTATTTTCAGACATGCTTGAAATCACTTGTTGTTTTGGGCACTTGCTTATCTATCTGGTTACTGAAAATGAACAAATCTATTACAATCCTCGAATTTGGACATTGAAATTTGCAAACAATTTGAAACTGAAAACACCAAAAATTTGCAAAAATATGATGTCAAACACCTTTCTGGAGTCAACAGTCATTTTGTAAAGTTAGAAAGTTGTACGACTTTCAGCTATTTTCATTTTAGAACCCCCATATTGTTGTATGGTATATGGTACATTGTCATACAAGTTTTGTTGCCAGTCAATTCCAAAAAAGTCAAAATTCCTGCTATCAACTATTGTGCACATTTTGTAATAACCATACGAGCTTGTCAATTGTTGTTTCATGCTATACCCACTGTCGTACGAGCCTGTAGAAAGTCATTTGAGAAATTTCAAAAAGTTGTTAGAAAGTTGTCAGAACTATCAGAGACTCGACTTTTCCAGCCTATTTTCAGAATCTGTCAAACAAATCACTATCTCAGGAATAGAGTAGTAAACTACTGAGAATCCAATCATTTTCCTAAAGTGGCCTTTTGAATTTGACTTAGCCTTCTATTTAATTGATTTGATTCTTTATCTTCTTGTGTCAAAACCTTGTCATAACTATCAATCTTTAATCAATCATTAAAATGACTAAGTGTTGTGAACTTGTGTTTGCTATCTTTTGGGAGTCTACCCATACATCCAAGGCATAGTATCCATCATCTACATCTATTCTAAGCTTCAATCAATCAAAAAACCTTGACAAGGTTGCGTCATTTGATCTTCTTGAATCAGATCCTTCTTCAATTGTCTTCATCATATTCTTTTGATTCACCCAAGGTTAATGGTGGAAACTAGAGCTTCCTCTCACAAGAAATCTAGAGAACCACCCCATACTTTACCTATAACCACTCTCCAAGCTCCAACTCTTGAACAACTCTACAATTCTAGTCTTTACGAAGATGACGGTCTTGACAATTTTTAATTAAAAATTGGTTACATTCCTCTTTCATCAAATCATGGAGGTAATCAACAAACTCCTCATCAATCTATCCCAGTTAGAACTCCCACCATGTCACAAGCAGGGACAAACTTTGGCTCTCAAAGAGCTCAATCTCAACATGGTGCAGATCATGAACCCACACCTGAAGAAATTTCTCAATATCAAAATGATGATAACTTCAAATGAATGATGAAGCATTTCTTAAAAGAAGACAAAGAGGCATACTTTTTACAATTGGCTCATCAAGGAGCTAAACTTCCTCCCAAGTTTAATGTTGAAGATATCATTCCACATGAGGAAGAAACCCCACTCACAACTATGATGAAATAGATGCATGCCATGAAAGTCAAGCTTAATAACCTTGAGAAAGAAAAGGAACCCAATGAGTTCTCCATGGAGGCCCTATGTCCTTTCCCATTTGACAAAGACTTGTACATGCCACCATTCCCAAAAAGAGTGGAGATGCCTAAGTATGATAAGTATGATGGACACTCGGATCCCCAAGATCATGTCAGAGAATTCTATACACAATCTATGGAGTTCATGCATGAACCAACCTATCTAATGCGTCTCTTCCCTCGATCTCTAGGGGGAGCATCCATTCATTGGTTCTCTAGATTGCCTTCTACTATCAAAAATTTTGAGGAGTTAATCAAATTATTCTATCAGTAATACTCCTACAATATTCAACATCCAGTCACGATGATCAATATTTGCAATCTCAAGCAATATCCAGGTGAACCATTCTTGACATTTCTCAAAAGATGGAGGAAGAAATTCTCTCTATATGCTAGGCCTATTCCAAAAATTGAGAAACTGGAAATCTTCATCAATAATCTTATCCCAGAAATCAACTACCCTTTACAAATGCAAGATCATATGTCTTTTGATAAGATGGTAGACAATGTGATCAAAATTAAAAAAGTACTTGTGAAAAAAGGAGAAATCACACTTTAAAAGGACAAGTACGAATCAAGATCCAGTTCTAAAGACAAGAATAAAAATTGGAACAAGAAAAAAGGCATTGTTATAGATGGTGTTGTTGATACTATCCATGCCCCATCAAAGGCACTAGATTTCAATCTAACCATTGGTACCCAAGCTATAAACGCTTCAGAACAAAAGGTGCCTGAATCATCTCAAAAGAAGCCAGAGTATAAAAAGTGGTATGCTGATAATAAATGAATGTTCAATCTTCTGGGAGAATCTTTGGAATTAGCTATGAGAAATCTGCTAGCTAATAACATCATCTCTTTTCCCGAGATCTGACAATCTGATTCTGATCCTAAACCAAAATGGTGGAGAGAGAACGAATTCTGTGATTTCCATCAGGGTAAAGGTCACCAAACTAATAACTGCTTACGATTGAAACATACTATTCAAGATTTGATTGATAAGGGAGATATCACCATTGATAATCATAAGAGCAATAATGATCATACAACATTCACAGAACCATTTCTAAAACATGGTCAAGAAGTTTCATCTTCTCAACCTAATATGGGGGCAAAGGTCAATTATGCTTACCCTGGAAATAATGCTGTTATCAATATGGTTGAACCTTGTCTCTTTGAACATTGCAATGTCATCACAATTGTGCAAAGAGATAGAGATCATCCTTCTACTAACGTAGTTACTCGATCACAAGCTCAGGCACATCTGAATGGACAAATCCCAGATTCATCAAATGTCCCTAAGATGCCCTTCAATCTTTCTTCCGCTTCCAAACAGAATGTTGTTTCTAAATCTTCCAATCCTAAAGACACGAGGCCAACATCTTATAGCATTGTTGAACAACTCTAACACACTAATGCAAAAATCTCCATGTTTGAGTTGCTTCGAATATCTCTAGCTCATAGAGCCATTCTAGACAAAGCTTTGCTCGGATCCAATGTTCTTGATGACCTTGATTTAGATAGGTTCTAGACTATGGTTGGACATCTTACATCTCCACAGTATATATCCTTTTCAGAGGAAGATGACAACTCCTTGAGTCACCCGCATAACCAGCCCTTTCATATAGAAGTCTTGATCTAGAACCGTAGAGTCAAACGTGTGTTGATAGATGGAGGTGCTGGCCTAAACATTTGTTCTTACAACTTGATCACACAATTGGGATTTTTAGAATTGGCTATTGATCCTAGAAAAAAAATAACTATAAAAGCCTATGATGAACAAGAAAGATCTTCTAAAGGCACCATTGTCTTACCTATCAGAGCAGGTCCAGTTATCAGAGATACTATATGTCAAGTTCTTGATCTACCTTTGGCTTACAACATTCTTCTAGGGAGACCATGGATACATGAGATGAAGGCTATTCCTTCTACATTTCACCAATGCTTGAAATTTCCTTATGAAGGAGTAGAGGTCACTATTCCAGCAGAAATATCCACCACTTGCAATACATTGAAGGAGAGTGCAGATAAACTTGTACCTAATAACAAAGAATCTTCCATTGAATGAACCAAAGAAGCATCCACATCTAAAATGGAAGATCTTGCAAAAGAGGTTAATATCAAAGAAAATAGTATGGGAGAATATACTATAGAGCCAGTCTTATCTTTGACATCTCTCCCTATCTCACCTAAGTCTTATGGACAATCTTTGAAAATATCCAAACCAGACTCTAAAGAACCTCTTGAGGCATATAAAAAGAATTTTGTAGTAGAACAAGTCTCCAAGCAAGAATTTGAAGAGGATGAAGCTGTGCTTGCATGGCTATACAAAGATGAACTTGAATCTCAAGTGGTTCAAACTAGTGACTCTACAGTATCCAATATCCCTTCCAAGGCATATGGCCCAGGAGATAAATTAATAGCTAAGATGGGATATTCAGGTAAAGGACCTCTAGGAGTCAGAGGAAAAGGTCTCATAACACCTATTTCACATACTGGTAGGGCAAACAAAGATACTGTTGGCTTAGGATTTAAAAATAAACCCTTTCACCTCAAAGGTAATTGTTCTCATGTCATAGAGCAGATCACACCAGGTGAACCCCTTCTTAAGAAGGAAGAAATTGAACCATCAGATAGTGATTCAGATGGCTCTACACTTATCCCTTATGAGTGTTTGCCTAAAGAAATCAAATACCTTCTTGATGATAAAGATGATCCAATCAAAAGAATTAATGTAGTAGAAACACAAGAACCTACTATCAATCAAGAGATAGTTGCAACACAAGAACCAACTAATCTCAAAAACAATCAAGAAGAGGAAGGTGGTAGTTATTTTGAGATAGATTCTCATGAGTATGAATTCAAATCAGAATATGAGGGTAACGCTTCTTGGGGTATTCATCCCAACTTTACTCATGTTCTTAGATTTCCTAGAGGCATAGATGAAGAATCTAATGACTATGAATGGGGGGAAATTCCAGAAGAAGATGAGCTTATTACAGAGAAACATGTTGATGTTATTCACCAATATGCACCTAAACCCAATGTAAGTCTAGAGTGAAATGATGAACCTATCGAGTTTGATCCACCTATGGCTGAATTGGACTCCCACAATGACATTGAGCCTATTCACAAATTAAATGTCTTAAGTTGTAATATCACCTTTGAACTCGAGCATTGGGTTAGGACCAATGATGATAAATCCATATCTGTAAACACTATCTCCCAATCTTTCCCCACTTTGACTATCCAATATCCAGACCTTATTGACCAAACCTCCACAAATCCAAGCCATGGTATTTATACCTTCCCGAATGACTATTCCCTTGCTTTCTACCTCAATCTAGTTGAGCCTATGAGTACTTCCATCAGTGAACTGAGCATTAGCATTATGAAGTCAGACATCAAGTATCTTAGTCAGAAAAATAAGAATAAAAAGAAAAAGAAAAGGAGTTCTGAGGGTGAAAACCACTTTGTGGCAGTCTTAGAACCTACAAAAGTAAAAATAAAAGACATATCCAAAGGTGAAAACCTCTCTGAGGTGCCTAAGGATGAGATATTTGATGTCCTTCCAAGTCATTTACAGGACAGATCTCTAGTTCTAATTGAGCCCACTCAATCCATCAACTTGGGAACAACAGAAGAACCACAGTTGATTCATGTAGCACAATCTTTATCAGAAGAAGAGAAGCAAAAATTTACTACATTCCTGACACAGAAGAAGATCAACTTTGCATGGAAATATTTAGATATGCTAGGGTTGGATCCTAATCTTATAATGCATCATTTATCTATAGCTCCAAATGTCGAACTTGTCAAGCAAAAATTAAGAAAGATGCATCCTCATGTTGCACTCTTGGTAAAAGCTGAATTAGAGAAGCTCCTGAAAGCTGGATTCATTTGAGTTATTGACAATGTAGAGTGGATCTCTAATATTGTACCTATTTCAAAACTAGATAAATCAATTAGAGTATGCAAAGACTTTAGAGATGTAAATAGAGCATGCCCTAAGGATGATTTTCCATTACCTAACATTGATATGATAGTGGACATGACTGCGGGCTTTGAGATGTATTCTTTAATGGATGGTTTTTCTGGATATAACCAAATAAAAATTGCTCCAGAGGATCAAGAGAAAACTTCTTTCACATGTGCATGGGGTACCTTCTATTGGAATGTCATGCCATTTGGGCTTAAAAATGCTTGTGCTACATATCAAAGAGCCATGACATCTATTTTTCACAACTTGATGCATAGGACTATGGAGGATTATGTTGATGATACTTTAGAAAAATCTATGATTAGAGCTGAACATCTAGATGACTTGAGCAAGATACTAGACAGAATGGAAAAATTTAGTCTCAGACTAAATCCTAAGAAATGTGCTTTTGGTGTCACTTCTGGAAAGCTCTTAGGATACATAGTCTCAAAGAAGGGTATTGAAGTTGATCTAGCTAAAGTGAAGGCTATCATGGAAATGCCACCTCCAAAGAATATTAGTCAAATGAGGACATTGTAAGGAAGAGTTCAATCTATCAGAAGATTCATATCATAGCTAGCAGACATATCACAACCTTTTACAAAAACATTACATAAAGGTGTGACCTTTGCATGGAATGAAGAATGTGAGAAGAACTTTGACCATATCAAACAATATCTATCAAATCCTCCTATTTTGATGCCTCCTATTCATGGGAAGCCATTGATCTTATATGTCTCCACTACAGATACATCACTGGGGGCATTGCTTGCACAACATGATGAGAACAAAAAGGAAAGAGCTATATACTATATCAGTAGAACATTGGTTGCATATGAGAAGAACTATTCAATGATTGAGAAAGCTTGTATAGCTGTGATCTTTGCATCACAAAAACTAAGACACTACATGTTAGCTCATACCACATAATTGGTAGCTAAGATCAATCCACTCAAGTACCTACTAAGCAAAGTTGCCCTCATAGGTAGATTAGCTAAATGGGTCATGCTCTTAAGTGAATTTGATATTGAATATGTGGAAAGAAAAGCTATCAAAGGATAGGTTATTGCTGATCAATTAGTAGATGCACCTATGATTGATAATAAACCAATGCAAATGGAATTTCTAGATTCCTCTATCATGACTCTTTCTTCTAGAGAATGGCAGTTATTCTTTGACAACTCCTATACACAGAATTGATCTGGAGTAGGCATATTTTTCATAACTCCTCAAGGATACTCAATCGCAAAAGCATTTAGAATCAAGTTTCCTTGCACAAACAATATTTTTGAATATGAAGCTCTTCTTAATGGCATGAAGATAGCAATTGAATGGAGAGTGACAAAACTACACATTCATGGAGACTCCCAACTTGTTATCCATCAAGTCAATGATGTGTACCAAACTAAAGATGAAAATCTCATTCCTTACAAGATAATGGTCGATGATCTAAAGAAGTATTTCCTATCTATCACATTTGAGAAAATTCCTAGAACAGAGAATAAGGCTGCCGATGCCATGGCAACATTATCTACTTTATTACAGTAGCCTAAACATGAGCTATGCTACAAGTTTTTGGTGGAAGCACTATCTTATCCTGCATATGATTCCCCTAAAACCCGCATGATCTGCACTGTTGTTGGTCATGATTCATCTAGATACAATTTTTTTTTTCCTATCTCGAAGACCAAATCATTCTCGATACCTTTAATCGCCATGAGAAGAGATACCTAATCTATAACACATCCCGATATGTCATCATTGGTCATGATCTATACAAATGAGGTCTAGATGGTATGCTACTTAAATGTTTAGAATGCGAAGAGTCTCAACATGCATTAGAGGAAGTCCATGATGGTATTTGTGGGTCACACTTGAATGGTTTAACACTAGCTTGAAAACTTATTAGGGCTGGGTACTATTGGCCTGAAATGGAGAAAGAGTCTATCAAGTTTGCTAAGAATTGTCAAAAATGCCAAGTGCATGGCAACTTAATTCATGCCCCAGGGAGAGATCTAATTCCCTTTACTACACAATGGCCTTTTCACCAATGGGAATTCAATCTTATAGGAGCTATACATCCTCATTCTTCTAATGGACATACCCATATAATCACAGCTATAGATTATTTTACAAAATGGGTAGAAGCAGTCCCTTTGACACAAGCAACTGGAAAGCAAATATCTATGTTCATATTGAACTATATCATATGCAGATATGGGATACCTCATTCCATAATCATAGATAATGGTGGACAATTCAAGAATAAAGATCTAGATGATTTATGTGCCAAATTCAAGATTACACAACATTGGTCATCTATCTACTATCCCCAAGGGAATGGACAAGCAGAGGCTTCTAATAAGAATCTACCGAAAATCTTGCATCGTATAGTTAATAAAATAGGAAGAGACTGGCATCTCATGATCAATCCAGAACTCTGGGCCTACAGAACAAGTATCAAAACACCTATTGGGGCTACACCTTTTGCTTTAGTTTATGGGTCTGAAGCGGTACTACCTATTGAGGTTGAAATCCCATCACTAAGAATTAGAATGCATGGTCTAGTAACTGATGATGACTACAGAGTGTCTAGGTTGCAAGAGCTTGAACTACTAGATGAGCATAGACAAGTAGCGTATGATCATCTCAGAGTATATCAGAAGAGAATGTCTAGAGGCTACAACAAGAAAGTTAGACAGAGAATTTCAAGTTGGTGATCTAGTCTTGAGAGAGAATCCTAAAAATCAATCACATTGAGAATGCAAGGGGAAGTTTGAGCCCAACTGGCTGGGTCCCTTTGTTATCACTGCTACTTTTGGCTCTGGTGCCTATCAACTCACAATGACTAAAGGAGAACAACTTTGAGAACCAATCAACATTCTCCATCTGAAGAAATTCTATGCCTAAGGCATTTCAGTCTATGGTAAAATGTCTTGAAAAAATCTTAAAAATTGGAAAAAGTCCTGAAAAAATGAACATCTTGGTGAAAACCTGGAAATAGGTGCCTTGATGATTCACAAAAAAAGTAAAAAATATCAAAAGTACAAAAAAATTAAAAAAATGAAAGGTACAAAAAAATGAGAAAAAGAAAAGTGCCTTGGTGAAAACTTGGAAACAGGCGCCTTGGTAGCAAAAATAGAATCTTTGCCAAGATGGTGAAAACCCGGCAAATGGGTGCCACTTGTTTCAAAATGCTCCATCTATCATCACAATCTTGGTCTTTCCCAGCTTTCAGTCTTGCTTTAGTTTGTACATATCTCCCAGTTTGTTTCTGCATTCCTATTTTCAATAAGTCGATCTGTACACCAATCAGCTCAAATGTCTGTATCCTATCAATGTTAACACTTGGGGGCAACCGATGTCATATTCTATGGCCTCTAGTGTATCTTTAGACATATCATATCCAGTCAGAGTCCTTTGAAGATTCATCCAAGTCAGTCAGTCAGTTTCATTTCCAGAAAGGATTTTGCATCTACAACAATGCAATCAAACATCAAACATCAAACATCAAACTGAAGACAATCTATGCTTTATCCATGTTTTTATCTCCTTGTATGCTTACTGATTTGCATTGAGATCTTTGCATATTGTGTCCCTTCGAGCTCTTCGATGATGTCCTTTACAAAGATTTAGAGAGTGATGACTGGGGGCATAATCTTTTCTTCGTCTTCTGCTTGTATGTGAAAATCTAAGAACTTTGGAAATTCTGGATTGAAATGGTGTCCGATTGTAAGAGCTTCTATCTTGAATTGGATGGCCATGCGTACCTCGACCATTGATACCCAAAAAATTTAAGGAAGTTTGATCTAACTATTTTGAATGAGTTCTTTCTCCTAATGTGAATTACGATCTTACCTAAGGAGGTGAATGATAAAGGGTCACTACGGGTAATTCACATTGGATTTAGAATGATCTCTTGACTATTTGATGTGTTTGTATGCAAGGTGTATTTAGGTCATCATGAAATTTATGTTTTGATGCTTATACAAATTGCTATTTCAAAATGGACATGATATTTAGGTCATCCTGGCATTTGTGCCTTGATGCTTATATCTAATCCGACATTCCAAAATCAAAATCAATATTCATATATCCATGGTTTCCTAATCAGTGGGTGTTGTATTGATTCCTATGCATACAAATCAATATTCATATGTCTATGGTTTCATAACTAGTTGTCATTGTATTGATTTATCTGGTTACCTAAAAATTCAATGATGAGAATGACCGACACATGATCAGTGACTAGGTCCTAGGTCTTAGGTTTTCATATCATTTTGCATGTCTCTTTGCATTTTTGCACTTTGCATGTCTCTTTGAATTTTTGCACTTTGCATGATCTCACAATGGTTGGATAAACTTCAATGCTTAAATGATTCTTCAAATCACATCTTCAAATCTAATAAGAGCTAAATCTCACACGAAGGTTCCTCCAATGAAACAACAAGTAGAATCCTTTTTCGGGATCAAAATCAAAGTCTGAGATCATTCATATTATTAACTACTTGCATAATCGACCTTCCATCATCACAAAAATCTAGCATTCAACTTAACTGATTATCTTACATCAAACTATCAAAATTTCAACTTGGTTAACCATGGTCAACTAATGGTCAAACCTAGTCAAACTTGGTCTCCAGGACCTCTAAACGATGCAGAATGTGTTCTCAGACATGTATAACCACTTATCAAATCAATTAACATGCTTCTAAACTATAAACACTAACTTTTCTTGTCAGATTCCAATTTTAATCCTAAAGGGGGCATGGCATGGTATATCATTCAAAGTCTGTAATCTAAATTTGAAATCATATCTTTACTGATATCATATCTTTCCTCAGTAATCAAGACAACAACCACGTCTAGTTGCTGATTCATCAAAAAGACCTCATCGCTTGGGGAAAATCAATCATCACTCGGGGCATATCAGATTCATCAAGATCCATATCAATCTGGTATTCTCTTAATCTTGTAAATTGTATTAGTTTTTGTAACTATCGATTCAATTGTGTTATTTCCTTGGTTCTTCGAAAACTGAAGGGTTCAGATGTGATACCAATGTGATTCAATATAAGGACAATCGGGTCTAGAATCGGTCACTCACTTCTTCACAATCATAAAGTTCAGAATCAGGCATTTTGACACTTTTTTGCAATCATCAGTTCATTACTGTTATAGTTAAACATTATCTTTGGTCATTCAGGACCTATTATCTTCATATCAAATCTTTCAATCAACTTCTGTCTCATATCAATTTCAATATCATACACAGACTGTCTTTGAACCACCGTGCTCCGCACAGTAATTCAAAGAGGGGCAAAATGTAATACCCCAAAAATGGGCTATAGGTTCATTAACCTCCTACATCATCAAATTGAACAAAATTGACATCGAAGTCCTAACCTAAGGCACATCTAAACATCATCGAATCCTAATTGATTATCTTAAATTCTGCATCAGGGAATATTCTTAGTAATATTCCTAATTATCCTAATTATCTTTGATTTAATGATTATTTGGCGATAAATCTTATTTATCCTAAAGTTTGATTAATTGAATATTTTGAATATTTAATTAATTAGATTTAATACTGCCACTTAATTATTTAATTGAAGTTAATTATATTTATTCCTAAATTGTATTATTTAATTTTGACAATAAATCCAAAATCCTATGAATAATTGATTAAATTCTTATCATTTTAGCATATCAATTTTCATATTAGCATAGATTCATATCAAGTTTTTATTATCATAATTGCATAGAAAAACCAAAAAAAATAGATTAATTGCATTCATTCCATATCTAGATTTTGCATTCAAATCCTTCGTTTAGGTGTCGTCAAGGTCACTGATCTCGGTATAATCTAAGAATACATAATTGCATCTACTAGAAGGCAATAAATCGCCTGGTTAGTTTAGTTTCTCATTTATTGCATGATTTCAATTTCAACTAGCCTCTAATGTTTTACTGAAGTGTTGTGTCTACAGATCAGGTACAAAATTCACATACAGACGAAGTATATGAAGCATATGTAATAGCGATAGTGAAAGATCAACGAAGAGATATTGATGCAAGCAGTATAAGGTTATGTACCTTGACTTATTTTGTAATCAGTGTATATTGTACATTACTTGTTTGGGCAGTGGGCTTAGCTGGTAATCACTTTTTTTACTACCAACTCCTAACAGGATTGAGGCTTCTAACAAGGCCTATAGTCCCTTAATCAGGACTAATACACTATATGTTTGTAATAGACTCTTAATAGGGTCAACATCCTTAACATGATACTTTTGATTAGTGGATCTTTGTGGGTACCATCCCCACTGGGGTTTTCCCTTGGCCACGGTTTCCTCGATAACAAATCATGTGTTATGAGTTCTTTAGTTTTATTTCTATGCATGTTGTTTAGCTTCTTATGTTATGCATGTGTAAAGATAATCTATTATACCCATAATTGGGAAAAAGATAAAGTTTGCAGAATACTGATTCACCCCACCCCTCTCAGTATTCCCTATTTCTAACAATTGGTATCAGAGCATAGTTACTCAAAAAAAAATCATTCAAGGAAATCCTAGCAGCTTGAGTAAGATCTCTATGGATATGTATCAACTATAGAAGAATCTTGAAGAAGCTCTTGAACAGATTGATATGCTTACTGATGAAAGAGATACTCTAAAAGGAAAATATGATGATGCAAAGAACCTCATTGAGAAACTAAAAAATAAATTAGAAGATCTGAGATCTGAAAAGAAATCTGAAGTTCTTATTGAAGATTGTAATGATAATTTGGAAAAATAAAATGAGATCCTTAAGCATGAATTGAGGATAGCAAATCTAAAGCTTAGTTTGAAAGATGGAAATGGCAAGAATGAAGTAAATCTAAAATCTAAGAATGAAAGTCTAAAAACTGAAAATGAAGGACTGAAATCTAAACTTGGAAATGTAACATCTGAACTTGAGAAAGTCAATTTGTAGTATGCTGAACTTGAAAAATACAACAAGATTGTGAAAGGTGAACTGACTCAATCCAAGCAACAAATTGAAAGGCTATATTCAACTAGTGAGAAGATTGATAGACAAGCATCTTTTTAGAAACTATTCTATGATAAGACTAGTCTTGGATTTAACACTCTTAAAAGAAATGATGAAAGCAAGGAACTAGATCTGAAAGTATCTGAAAGCTTAGATGAGAAGAAGTCTGATGAGATCAACAAATCTGAAGATACACCTAAAAAGGAAGAATCACCAAAGTAAGATGAATCATCCAAAGGTATGCAAAGAGAATTCAAAAGTAGATTTTTTTCTTGTAATACTATTGTTCATATGAAGAAAGATTGCACAGGTAAGCAATTTAAACCTCTTAATGGTTATCGTTATAACTGTCATGGATTTGGACATAGAGCTATTGAATGTAGGAAACCTAAATTTATTGAGAATAATAATAGTATAATGTTTAAGAATTCTAACAATGCAGATAAGTAACCTACTGAAGATATGAACAGAAGAAATGGAGTAATATGTTATAGATGCAACAAGGTTGGACACATTGCTAGAAATTGCAGATCATAGATTAATCCACCTGGACCAAGATATGGAAGCAATGGAATTATTTTTTAGATATGCAACAAGATTGGACATACAACAAGGTTTTGCAGAATGAACAATGGAGTTTTTCATCCTAATCCTAACCCTAGAAATCATGAAAGAAGAAATGAAGATGCAGGTAATAGATAGAAAGGTTGCTATAGCAATACAAATGAAGTGAAGTTTGTTAAAAGCATAGATCAAGGAGACATATTCAACATTGAAGGCAATCATAAAGGTGAAGTATCAAGTGGTAAGAATGAATCCTTACCTGACCTATCTCAAAGCACTTAATTTATGAAAATTATAGTAGATTAGGAACTTAGATTAGTGTAGAAGTAGATTTATGATGAATTAAGTCTTACACAGTTAATGGAAGGTAGTTTATGATACTATGATGCTATGGTTAAGAGTGCAAAGAAAAATATTATGTTTTGCAAGATTGCAAGAAGTTTTAAGTTTTGCAAGATAGTAGAAACAACTTTTTGGAAAGAAGCGGCAAAAGAATTGAATGCGATGTCAGAACTAAGTGAGATTGAAGTAATAAAAGGTTATGATCGGTGTTATTTGATCATCAAAGTGAACACAAGTGTTAAAGAGATCAAAGAGTAGTGATTGGAAGCTTTTTGCAATGATTTGGTGAAGGATTTGAGTGTCGAATCTACGCAAGCCCTAAATTCACAAAATCGAGGTATTTTACTTGACAGATTTGTGAATCGGTAAAAGGAATTTGAAGTAATCATGGATGTATCTTTAATTCATAATATCAGAGATAAAAATAGACCTAGAATGAAGAGGGAACTAGTTGAACCTCTGGAAGAAGACCCTAAGTTAGCTTTATCATCCGTACCAGATGAAGTTTTGCATTTAGAGAATGTAAGAAGTTATCTGGGATGTAAGTTAGAAACCATCAGTGATAGTGATTTTATAAGTGAGTATGAGAAGATTTACAACCAAGACATGTCATTGAAACAAGGATATGATCATTTGAAAGACAATGAGATTGTTAAGTATGCATTGCAGTATGAGTTTGATAATAAAGAATGCACTAAGATAATCCTTAGTAGAATTCATAATGGGAAGTTTTGGCTAGAAGATAGAGTAATAGACATTACAACTGATTTGATTCATGAAGTCACTGGATTGTCTAAATTTGGAGATATTCCTTTAAATGAGAATAACATGAGAAAGATAGTTATTGATAACACTAATTCATCTTATAATGGTAGAGGAATTGTAATTAGTAAGATCCAACAACCTGATGTTAGATACCTATGCAAGATCCTAACAACCAAGTTTTGTGCAAATTCAAGAGAGGATGACATGGCAGCTGGAATGGTACACATAGCTTATTTGATGTGTGTTGACAAAGTCTCAGTTGATATGTGTGAAATTTTGAGAATTCAATTGTTTGAGAACTTGGAGAAGATTAAGAAGACAAAGTATGCACAATTTAGATTCTCATCTTTGATCACTTACATGTTTTTTCATCTTTTGAGGAGATTTCCTTACACCATAGGAAATGATTGGAATGATGGAAAAAATACAATGGAAAGGATTAATGTAGTATATAGAAAGCATGTTATTGACAATGTTAATGAGAGTGCAGTACTTGTTATTAAGACATTTCAGAATATTATGTCTAGCAGATCAAGGATTCCACAGTCTCTTGTGGAGAAATACAAGAATGAAATATGTTTTATGGTTGACACTGACTTTACATACATTGAAGCAGTTGAACCTAGAATTGAGTTCATAGACCCTCTTGGCTATGAAATATCTGAAATAGAGATAGAAGAATATGTGAACAGGCTACTTAAATGCAAGGTTGACACCCATAATAACAGATTTGGAACTTTTGAAGAAAATTTCAACTCCGCAAAGGCTATACTTGAGGAGAAACAGTCTAAGAAAAGAGTTGAGAGCACTATTAAGAAAATATTGAAGGATACAAGATTGATAGAAAGAGAATTCTTAGTGGTAAAGCAGACATCAATAGAAATAAGAGATATTGGACAGAAAGAGATTTTATCTGTAGCTCCCTTATCATCTAGTGCAGCACCAGTCAAGGTGAAAGTAGAGGAACTTGAGAAGGAACAAGTAGCAAGAAAACCTACTAGATCTACTTCCTCCGCACCAATCAAGAGAGTGAAATAAATTGCTACTAGACCTGGTAAGAGGAAGAAAACTTTGGTGCCATGAGTACCTAGGAAAATTGCATAAATTAAAGATGACGAAACTTCTGTGAAGAAGAAAGCATGGAAACCTAGAGTTGAGAAAGTGAATGAAGAAATTATAAAAGATGGAGACTTCAATAAAATGAATAAATACTATGACCTTTATGACTATTCTAATAAATTAAATCTTGAAAATGCAGTGGTCAAGCATTTGATTATGGCTAATAAGGGTTTTGACTCTATTCAGGGAAAGATACCTGATGACTTATTGCAGAAACTTGCTAACAGGAAGATGAGAGCACAAGAAGAAGACAAATCTATCAGAGAGAATCTTGTGAAGAAACTATGTGATGTAAGAGATGATGAACATCTTAAACAAATTTTGAAGCCCCTTAGCACCCATTTAAGGACAAAAATGAGAACCATTTAGATTATGGCAGGACAATATGAACAAGTGAATGCAGAGACTAAACAAGCAATAATCAAAGTTATGGCAAAAATTGTTGGAGAGACATCAGTTGCAGCAGAGCAAGGAAAAGAAGCAAAACAAGAGGATATTCCCTCTCCATCGGCTATTAACATTGAAGAAGAATATATGAATGTTGAAGGTACAAGAATCACCTTGGATACTGATGATAATGTATTCAAGAATCTAGAGAACATTGTTCACAATTTGACTCTTGATGAATCAGATAGAACTGCAGTAGCAAAGCAGACCCAATTTATTGTTGAAGAACCCAAAGTATCAGAAGTACAAGCATCTATACCCTCTAAAGAAGAAATTAGTCTTACTCTTGAGACTGGAAAGAAGAAGCAAACTGGATCTTTGTTTGAGGATTTGGGAAAAGAAGTGGATGATGATGATCAAATGGAATTGATCACATCTTTGAACAAAATCATTGGGAAGAATAAGAAAGTTAAAATTCTAGAAGGATGTCTAGAGGACCTAACTGAAAAGCTACAAAGTATTGTGACCACATAGATTGTAGAAGCAGACCCTATGGACAAGGCAAAGAAAGTGACGAGAAATTTTGATGATGAGTTCACTAACCTAGCTGATATTGCAAAAGTGAAAGCACAGGCAGACTATGAGGCTAGAATGTTGTTAAACATCAATCACTATGTCAGAAATGATATCAGTACTCTTGACATCTGTATCAAAGATTTGAGGAAACATTTGGAGATAGGAAAATCTTTGTACATGCAGTGTACAAAATTAGAATCTTTGACAGTTGAGGAAGATCAGAAGATAAAATTGAAGGAAGCTAAGATTTTGAATGAAACAAACCTTCTATCTAACCATAATATGAAGGTCTGTGATGTTGAGAAGAAAGTTAGGAAACTTTTTGATGAAATTAGAATTTTACAAGATGAGAAAGACAGGAAGTTAAGGAGATATACTCTTTTGAGAGAACATGTTTCTATGAAGTTAAGTGTTATTGAAGAGTAGTTAGAAAATTGTCTTACAGCTAAGACATCTTTTCAGAAATTCAACTTTGAAAACCTCCAAGCTTGTCAAATAGCATCTTATGGACTGAGTGCACTACTCAATGTGGCTAATTCCATTAAGAAGTCATGGGAAAAGGAGATAGAAAACATGAAGATAGATTTTGTAGATTGTGTTGCAAGCCTACCAGCTTTGCAATAAATAGATTAAGGTATAACTTTTTTGATACAATTTTGTAGCCCTCCCTACCATTATTTTTTCATTTTTGTCAAAGGGGGAGAGATATTTAGTAGAAAATTGATAGTATATGATAAGAGTTGATACTCTTAGGGGGAGTATTGTATTATAGATAAGATTTTTGAGGAGTTATAAGGATAGTATATATATGTTATACTATGGCCACAATTTTGAGATTTTGGAGTTGCACACTTAGCCAATTTTATCATATGTTGCCACCAATGACAAAGGGGGAGATTGTTGGAAATTTGGCTGAGTTGATTACATAGATGTTGTCATTATGAAAACATATGATCCACATGAAGATTGCACAAGTTAGAGAGCAAGTATGACAGAGCGCATTGCATATTTGTCTAAGTGTGAGACAATATTTTTACCAGTATACCCAGACACAGTTTTTGTTTGTGACATTGACTGGAGTGAGTTCAATGCTTTTTCACTTGAACATAGACTCTATGGTGACTAATGATGACCCATCTTAGAGTGCAAGTCAGTACAACATGTATGGAAGAAGTTATGATAGTTTTACCGAAGACAATGTGAAGCCGACAAGATAGTATATGAAGGCAGAATTGGTAAAGAGTTAAGGGATTATTTTGTTTATCAAAATAATGTCTTAAAAATATAAAGGGATGATATCTTAGATGTTTACTCTTGGTTAAATCTATTGGTATATATGTAATTGTAATTGTAAAGTGTAACAGTTGTAATTGTAATAAGCATAAAGTATTTTGTAGTAGTATGATGTGAAGTATATGAAGCATATGTAATAGCGATAGTGAAAGATCAGTGAAGAGATATTGATGAAAGTAGTATAAGGTTATGTACCTTGACCTATTTTGTAATCAATGTATATTGTACATTACTTGTTTGGGCAGTGGGCTCAGCTGGTAATCACATTTTGTACTACCAACTCCTAACAGGGTTGAGGCTTCTAACAAGACCTATAGTCCCTTAATCAAGACTGATACACTATATGTTTGTAATAGAATCCTAACAAGGTCAAAATCATTAATAGGATAGTTTTGATTAGTGGATCTTTGTGGGTACCATCCCCACCGGGGTTTTCCCTTGGCTAGGGTTTCCTCGAGAACAAATCATGTGTTATGAGTTCTTTAGTTTTATTGCTATGCATGTTGTTTAACTTCTTATGCTATGCATGTGTAAAGATAATCTATTATATCCATAATTGGGTAAAAGATAAAGTTTTTAGAATACTGATTCACCCCCCCCTCTCAATATTCCCTATTTCTAACATGATCTGTGAAAATGGGTAATGATACACCCTGTATGGTTAGAGGAAAAGGATCTTTACTCATAAATGATAAAATCAAATGTGATAATTCTTATTGGGTAGAAGGACTAAACTATAATCTACTAAGTGTGGCACAAATTAACAATTTAGGTCACTGAGTAGCTTTTGAGAGAAAGAAGGTAAAGATATTTGATGATCGAGGAAATCTTGTTGGAATAGGAGCACAAACGAAAGGTAACTTGTTTTATCTTGACAATGCTGAGTCTTCTTGTTTAATGATGAAAGATGAGGATGCATGGTTGTGGCATAAAAGGTTATTCCATGTAAACTTTGATAACATGATCAAGAAAAGTAAAAAGAAAAAGGTTAGAGGTCTACCTAGCCTAGCTAAGCTAGATCATGTAATGTGTCATCAATGTCAGAAAGGTAAGATGACAAAATATAGTTTTAAGAGAAAAGATTACTCAATAAAGAGAATTTTGGAGCTAGTTCACACTGACCTATGTGGTCCCATGAGAACACAAAGCTATTATGGAGATAGATATTTTATTCTATTTGTTGATGATTACACTAGATTGATGACTGTAATGTTCTTAAAAGAAAAATTAGAAGCATTTAAGATGTTTAAATAGTATAAAGAAAAAGTAGAAAAGGAAACCAGGAAGGAACTGAAATGCTTAAGATCTAACAGAGGTGGTGAATTTATTTCTAATGAATTTACTAACTCTTGTAATGAGCATGGTATTAAAAGACAAGTTTCAGCACCGAGGACACCTCAGAAAAATGGGATTGTTGAAAGGAGGAATAGATGAATTGTTGATTGTGCAAGGACACTGATGATAGAAAAGAATGTGGCTCAGACATACTGGAGAGAAGCAATCAGCACAACTATTTATGTTCTAAACTGAGTATAATTGAAGAAGGACACAAACAAAACACCCTACGAGTTATGGTTTGGTCACAAACTGACTATAAGTTACTTCAAAATTTTTGGTAGCAAATGCTTTATTGTGAAAGATGAAAGAAATGGAAAGTTTGACTCTAAAGGGGATGAAGGGATATTTCTTAGATATTCCACTAAAAGCAAAGCTTATAAGTGTCTAAATAAAGTTACTAATAAAATGATTGAAAGTACTAATGTCAGGGTTGATGAATTTGATACTAAGAACAGTGAAGAAAGCACTAGGGAGCTGGAAGACTATGATAGATTCACTTACATTGAACATCCAGAGCACCTACTGAAGCTGCAAATTGTGTCAACTAGGCATTGGGAAAACAATACCAAGGAACATGAAAGAGAAACCGACAATCAAGAAGGAGCTACTGAGCAAGTGAATGAACCTGAACAAGATGAACAACAAAGAAGAGATCATGTGCTGGAAAGATTTGTTAGAAGACATCATCTTGAGAACTAAATCATTGGTGACAAGCAAGCTGGCATGCAGACAAGAAGTAAATCAAGACAAGGTACATGCTTAGTTTGCGAGTTTGAATCGAAAAATGTTAAAGTTGCATTGGAGAATGAAGAATGGGTAAATGCAATGAATGAAGAGATGGAATAGATAGAGAAAAAAAAGAGATGGACCTTAGTACCTAGACCTAAAGATACGAATGTTATCGGTACTAAATGGATTTTTCAGGAATAAGTTGAATGAAAATGGAGAGGTTACAACGAATAAAGCCAGACTAATTTGCAAGGGGTATGCATAGGAGGAAGGAATATATTATGGAGAGAATTTTGCACCTATTGCTAGACTAGAAGGAGTTTGAATGTTGCTGGCCTATGCAGCACATAAGAAGTATAAAGTTCATCAAATGTATGTTAAATCTAAATTTATGAATAGGATACTAGAAGAGGAGGTCTACATAAAGCAACCAGAAGGGTTTGTTGATCCAAACAAGAAAGAGATGGTATGTAGACTACATAAAGATTTATATGGTTTAAAGCAAGCACCTAGAGCCTGGTATGAAAGGCTACATACTTATTTGTTAAGTATTGGATTTACTAGAACTAGTGAGAACAATAATTTGTATATGAAAGGTGAGTCTAATGACACTATTTTGATTGCTAAAATATTCATGGATGATATTATTTTGGGAGGACAAGATCATATTTTTAAATCATTTTCTGATGAGATGAGAAAATAATTTGAAATTTTTATGTTTGGAGAGATTAAGTTCTTTCTAGGCTTGCAGGTTATTCAATAGAATGATGGAATATTCATCACACAATCCAAGTACATAAAGGAAATACTGAGAACATTTGGCATGGAAGATGCTAAACCAGTTGGAACACCAATGGTCACAGGCTGCAAAATGACTAAAGAGGATGAAACTACAGAGGTTAACCAGACATTGTAACAATCAATGATTGGTAAATTGATGTATACAATACATAGTAGACCAGACATTGTACATGCTGTGGGGATAGTTGCTAGATTTTTTGCAAATCCTAAGGAGTCACACATGGTTGCTACAAAAAGAATCTTAAGATACCTTAAGAAAACTGAGGACTATGGATTATGGTATCCTAAGGAAGGGAAGTTTGAACTAAGAGTCTATACCGACGTAGATTGGGCTGGAAATATAGATGACAAAAAGAGTACCACCGGAGGAGCATTTTTCTTTTGTGAAAGACTTTTTACTTGGACAAGTAAGAAACAACCTTGTATTTCTTAGTCTACTGCCGAAGAATAGTATGTTGTTGCTGCTACAAACTGTTCAAACATTTCCTACATCAAGCAAGTGTTGGAAGGGATGAACAAGGTAATCACTGAGCTGGTGATTATATATTGTGACAACACAAGTGAAATAAACATTTCTAAGAATCTTGTAATGCACTCAAAGACCAAGCACATCTCTATTAAGTATCACTATTTAAGAGAACAAGTACATGAGAAGCAAGTTAAATTGGAATATGTTACGTCAAAAGAGCAACGTGCTGACATATTTACCAAGCCTCTACCGAAGGAAACTTTTGAATACTTGAGGACTAGACTTGGGGTCCATCCCCTGTCTATCAGTCACTAATGTGATATGGAGGTTGCATCAGCCTAATCTCATTAGAAGATCATTCATGTTGATGCAACAAAGTTCACACTTTGGATTCTATCTAAGGTTGTGAAAGATTTTAGGAACAACTATTTGCATATCAGTATACCGAGATACATTTGGTGCATGAAATGTATAGGAACCAGACAACATAGAGCTACTTGGCTAATACAGAGCTGTATGTTTTTGTGTTTCTTTGGCATTGTTGTCAAAGGGAGAGAAGTTAATGAAATATTAGACAAAGATTGTTGTCAAAGGGATGAAGTTAAAGAAGAGCTTAAAAGAGAGATAAACTAAAGAAGTCAGGGAGAGATAATCTGAGAGCTACTAAAGATCAAATCTATAGAAGATAGTCTGCACATGTAATGCTCTCATGTAATGTAGTGATTAAACATATTAAGCTAGGGAGAGCTTACAACATTCCTTACATAGTTGTAGAATACATGTTTGGTATGTGTATGGTATATTTTATATGTTTGAGTTGCCATCAATGCCAAAGGGAGAGATTGATGAACTACAACTGATTAAGAACCTGATTGATGAACTTCAAGTGATTAGAGATCACCGAGCACTGAATGGATATGTAAGATAATTATATCAGTTTTTACATTGTCATTGATGTCAACTATTTTTGACAATACTTATCATGTTAGTTGTAAATATCTAAACATCTGTAAAGAGGAGATAAAAGATGAAGAATAGAGATATCTACATTGAGGAAGATGGATATGATAGATGAGGACAAAGAATACTCTTGGTAACTTATTGATGAGTCTATGAATTCATATTGTTGACTTTATTATGTTGCATTATTCTATTATGAAGTTGGAAGAAAAGTGTTACAAAGCAGTGCAGTCGGTTAATGAAGCATTCCAATATACACCGAGCAAGTGTAGTGTATACTGAGCAACAGTATCAACCGAGCTTATGTTCACCAACACATTTCTTTGTCAACCGAGTAAGGATAAAAGAACTAAATGATTAGTTTAGCTGACATAAATTGATGAGTTGTATAGTGCATGATTTTGAGGTGGAAGATAAAGTTTTTTACAAGATCAACGACTAACAAAATTTGAAGAAGATCTAAAGGATATAAATAAAACATGTTACTCACACATCAACTAAGGAAAGTTTAAGTGGCAAAATCAATGAAGGAGATTAAGCGAAAAAATCTGATGGATGTGAAGAAAATAATTTACTTGTCGATTTAAGAGACTAGGGTTTCAAAGTGAAACTTATGCTAAAGGAAGGAGACTGCACAGATATCGCGTGAACATTGCTTCATGCTTGCCTGATTAAACTAGTTGAAGAAGAATCAAACTGCAGAGTTAACCAAGCGTCAGAGAGCCTTTACCGAGGGACAGTAAGTTATTGAATGTTGATGAATTGAATAGAAGTATTGATCAGAGGATTGTATGGACTTAGAATATATTTGAACATCTATGAAGTCAAGTTGTATTGTAATTAGATCATCTACTATTTTTAGTGTAACCATTGAAACAAATAAAATCTCTTAATCAAGTGGACCTGAAAGTCTTATATGTCATTCATAGAATGTACATTATTATCCTATCAACCCCATAGTGAATGTTGGTTGGACAATAATTGTTAGTGTTAAATCCTCTAACAAGGTCACACCTTACACTATGTTTTGTAACCTTTAACAAGGTTGGCTCTTCACTGAGCTCACTTCAGAAGAGTGAAAATATTTTGGGTTACCGGTCCTAGGTGGTTTTTCCCTTTGTAGGGTTTCCATGTTAAATCTCTTTTGTTATGTGTTTATGTTGTGATTTTTTGGATATCATACTTTACATGTTGCATATATGATTTAGTCGGTAATCACTATGAGCAATTAACTGGTAATCGGTAAAGTCACAGACAGTTTAGTAATTTTTGTTTTACCAAACTGTAGAATTTAGCTAGATTAGTTTTAAGTGGTACATTTTGTATTTGGAATTGTGGATAACTGGTTCACCCCCCTCTCAGTTATTCTAACAAGATCAACTTGTTATGGAAAATCAGGATGTTTCTAGGAAAGTTGGTGAGATTGTAGAATTGAGATCTGAGAATGAACACTTGAAGAATAATCTAAAAGGTGAGAAAGATGCTAATGAAATCCTAAAAAGAAATGAAGAAGCATGAAATATTTTGGATGAACAACTGAGAAATCAAAGGAAACCTAATGACACCTCAAGATTTGGTTTCAATGCAAACAATACTACCAAGAAGGGTGAGTCCTCCAAATAGGCAACCAACCAAGACAAGTTGCTACCTCACCAAAGCCTAAGAAGTCTACATATTATCATTATAGGAAACCATGACATATAACTAACATCTACAGAAGCAAGAGAGGTAATCCACCAAATTCTCCTAAATTCAAAGGTCATTGTTATAATTGTAATACGTACAGACATAAGGCATTTGAGTGTAGATCAAGAGTTGTGAACACTCCAAGGAAACCAAGATTTGATGGTTACTATAACAATTGCAAGAAAAATGGTCACAAATTTGGAGAATGCAGGTCACAACTTAGAAAAATAAGAAATGACTCCCTAACTGACAGAATGTTGACAACAACTGAAAAGGACCTACAATACCATGTGATTATAATACAAGGATTTATTGTACTACATGTGGAAGATTCAGTCACATTGTTGCAAATTGATTCAGGATACATGGAATGAATAATAGGAAGTCATGGAGAAACACTAGAATGACCTATTTCCATTACCACAGAGTCAGTCACCTAGCTAAGGACTGTAGGTACCGAAATAAGGATTCAACTAAGGAGAAATCAAGTGAAAAGACTCTAGTAAACATTAATAAAATTTGAGAACAAATGAATAAGACTTGGAGAAGAAAGTCACAAGATGATGAAATAGAAGTGGAACTAGTGATGGCACCACATCTTCTGGATCGGGTGCACTTATCTTCACTTAAATGGTCAAAGTATGAATAGGAGATGATAAATTAAAGATTATCTTAACTCGGTTCCTAGATTTAGAACTAAAATCCATATCAACATATTAAGATGTATTTGGATAAAAATTGTAAAGTTGTGATTTCATATGTTGATCGATAAAGAGTTAGAATTATTCTATTGCATTCGGTGAAGTAAAGTAGAGTTCAGTTAAATGGTCACATAAATTTAGGTAAGGAAGCATTAAATGTATTTATTGTCGTTGGAAGACCTAACCTAAAGAAAAATCTATAAATAGAGTGCGAGATACTTCATTTATACTTTAAATTCTTGCGTGCACATTTGAGAAGAGAAAGATACAAGATCAAAGAGCTATTTTCAAGCATACAATCAAACATTCTGAGCACATTCAAGATCATTTGAGGTATTTATAGTGTTCACTGAGCTGATTAAGAGATTATATTGCTATTTCATTTTAACCCTAGAAATTTCTTGAGACATTTTCAAGATCAAATGGCACCCATGATATAGAAGCCAATAGTAGTTGAGAAGATCAAACCTGTTAATTTGAAGTACAAACTTCCTCCAGCTATTTTTGCTAAAATAGACAAAACTGGAGCCCTATCCCTAACCCCACCAAGACTCATTTTGAGTGAAGACATTCACACCTTCATTCATTGTAAGATTGAGGATATATGTGTTAATATGATTTAGAACAATAGAGAGGGGGGGTGAATCAGTTTTTCTTAGGTCCTAATGTATAAAACAATCTCAAAAACTTATCCTTAAATTAGATCCAATAACCAAAAAAAACTCGGTCATCACTGATTCAATAATAGAAACATACAACAATGCAGTTCACTACCCAGCTGTAACTTAACTTGTAAACCATAGAAATGTTCAAACTAAAACATTCACACAAGTATCAACACTAGGATTTATAAGGGAAACCCAATTTGGGAAAAACCACTTTGTAACATGCTACTATTATTTTCACTCTTCTGAAGTGAGCTCGGTAAAAAGCCAACCTTGTCAAAGGTTACAATGCACACTATCAGGTGTGACCTGGTTAAAGGATTTTGATCACCCTGTTAAAATTGAGCCTAGTCATAGGACTTACATACACTCCATTAGAATGCAACCTTATTCAAAGGATTTAACATATGACTGTTAGGTCAACCTCTGTTAAAAGGATTTTGACTGTTACAATGGTTAGAAAGTAGCATTTATATTATTTGAAAAATATACAACTCACTTTGCAAATATCAGATCTGATTCCATACATTAATGTTGGTTTACTAACTTTGAAAATTTTCCATCTCCATCTCTGATCTGCTCGGAACTTTTCTTCAAGCAACCACCACAATTCTCCTTCAGCCTTTTCTTCTTAGACAGTCAATAAAACTTTTCTCTTCCAACATTCTCTGTTCACCCATGCATATCATTTGCATATCTCAGGTTCCCTTATATTTTCCTCAATTAGGTTAACTCATCTTTTGCCACTCAATCTCATTCGTAGATCTTAGGGTTAGGTCAGATTCATTGAATCTACCTGCTTCATGTTCTTTGGCTCCTTTTCTAGAATCATCTCAAATCTCTTAAATATTTACAATAAAATGTTTTACAATGCATTTAATTCTTCCAAACAATCAATAAATAAAGTCAACACATTTTACATAATCCAAGAATTCAACAATGTCAGCTCCAAAATTAAATTCTCTTCAAATATAAAATTGTTGATGCTTGGTCAATACTGTGATCATCCACTCAGTCTTCATGTAGAAAGCTTGGTCATTACTAAAAATGTTTACTCGGCTTACACTATCTTCCTTGGTAATTTACTGATGTTCGGTCAACACTATAATTTTGCTCGACATATACTAACTCGGTCGACACTAACATTACTCGGCTTAAACATGATTTTTCCATTCTTTGCTTAGTTAAGCCTACCAGTTTAGTCTTCAGTCTTACTAATATAAACAATACATTGTCTCATCATTGTGCAACATCGTCAAGTACACTTTGTAGTATCAATATAACTCAACCTTTCCTTATGTGCTATTGTTACCAACCTTGCCTAGCCCCTTAGCAACACTCAAATAGATATAGTACTTTCCTAAGTAGCAATAGTCTTACCAGTTAAGGTTTGACATCAATGACAATACAACAATTGTTTCAATTGTAGTTTCCAACAATATGTCAAGCAAAGATTGATGCATTGTACCAAAAGTTGTGTGCAAATAATAAATTGAAGAATGATTACATTCACCTACAGACCAAGGGTTTGGTTCTTGCAATGCATGTTCTGATAGTATTCAAGTATGAGTGGATTAGAATTGTCTTGAAGAGAGTTCATGATAGGTTTATGTGGCTAGATGGGCCAGTAAAGATAACAAAATATGTTCTACATATAGTTACTAAATTATGGTCGGTGATAGACTGATAGCCTACAAACAAACTAACAAGAACAAACTCTATGAGCTGAAAAAGGCTAAATGAGATGAAAGAGGCTTAAAACTTTCTAGAGTTGAAGACCCCGAGCTAAAGTATGCATCAAATCTCATATCATATAGGATATTCCAATCATTCAGGATAGATAGTGTACCCTATGGAGCTATGGATATTGCATATAAGATGGTAAAGAAGGATACAAAGATTGACTTCTATGAGATCCTACTAAAATAACTCGATGAAAACATGAACATAATTCATAAGGCTAAGACAAACACTTTGAAGTTTGGTCATTTATTGGTACGTATATTCTTTTACTTTTAGAATTCATTTCCAATAATAGGTGAAGTTACATGGAGTGCTGATAAATTGATAGTTTATCAAATCAATGATTTTGTTCAAAGCATGGGTGATAAATTTAATGTCATTATGGATGATTACTTCAGTAAGTTTCAAGGTAGGATGCACAAGAGATATAGGATTCCACAATAGTTAGTGGAAGAATTTAAGGATGAGTTATGTTTTGAAGTGGACACAAATGTATGTATAATAAGGGAAGTAGAGCCTACAATTGAATGGCTACCCCCAATGGGTTACGAAATTAATATTGATGCAGCTACCATTCAGATTAAAGGAATTTTGGAGAGGCCTAAGGACAAAACTGCTACTTGGTATGACACTTATGAAGAGGTGAAGGAGAAAATTAGAATCGGTATACTGATACCAAAGGCCATAAGGAATATAAGTAAAATGATTAGTGATTTGACTGAGAAATTAGGTAAAGTCATTATGTGTGTCAAAGCCATTCGGTAAGGAAGAAAAGATGAGTTGGTAAGGTAAAGAAAGTAGTCAGTAAAAGAAATAAGTTAACAATGAATTTTGGTAAAGAGAAGCAAGTATAGACATAGAGAAAGGAAGAACCAAGCACCAAAAACCATGTTCAACTACTAAGAACCTAACTAAGAAGAGAACTTAGTCACCGAGTTAAAGAAAATGTATTAATGAGCAAAGAAAGTTGACATCAGATGAGATCTAAGTACATTGAACCTGAACACCAAATAGAAAATGGTTTACAAATCTCGAGGAGATCGAATAACATAACATTAGAGATTGAAATCAAATGATTACACATGATTACAAGGTGAGTTCATCCAATTTTAATTAAGGATGAAATATGCATTGGAAGTGTACCCATTGCTAGCACTTCTTAAAGGAGAAGATTCTAGAAGCTCTACCACCACTTCAAGAGTTGTATAAATAGACCAGAGAAGTAAAGATCATAATGATGGAGAATGTGGCTATGGTGACATGAACACATGAGAAGATTGCATTTATAAAGAACAAAGCAGAAGGTGAATAAGTAGAGAAAGACACCGAGTATTAGAGTATTGTAGAATAGATCTACCCAGTATTGAATTGTTTGTGTGAAGGTTACACAATATGAGGTAATGAGATATTGAGCACATAGAGTTTGATAAGCATTTTTTGATGCACATTTGATAGAAATTTTGTATTGCTGATTAAAAGTTAATCAGAATTATATAAGTTTCTTAACCGAGCAGATTGTAACAGATCTTATGTTTAAATACTTTAACCAGGTACAATTCTTAGATTAGAGTTGTGAAATCTCTTAACAAAGTAGACTTAGCAGTCTTAGAACTCTTAACAGGGTTAATACCTTTAACATGGTAAGCTATCATAAATAGCTAAGCATTGTAGCACTAACCAAGCAAATTTATTCCTGCAGTAGTAAAGAGTTGTGGGTGTCATCCCCACCATAGTTTTTATCCTCTAACAAGGATTTTTGTGATACCAAAATCAATGTGTTATGTGTGATGTTTATTATATGTTTTATTTTCATATGATACATTCAAAGGTTAAGTAATCAGTAAATGAATATGAAGAAAGTTTAGAAAAGTTTAAAAAGTGATTTGAAGTACAAATTCACCCCTCCCCTCTCAGTACTTACCTTTCCAAACCTGTATCCAATAGTTGCAGACCCAAGTGGTGCCTAATGTGGTTATGTCTACTTATCCTATGCCAAACCTATCTCATGATTGTTATGGTAGTTTTCCTGATATCCTGAAGGCTGCTATAGTTGAGAAGAGGTCTTCTCCTTTGTCTTTTAAGAGGAAGTTTGAGAAGGGCCATATATTGAAGTTCATGCATCATAAATATAATTAGATAGATCCTCTTCGATGTCCATCCTTACACTAGAGAAAGATTCAACTTCTCCTGAGTTTGTCATCACCCCTTTTGCTAAGGCTAGTAGGGATCCTTCTTTATTTTTGAACCTTTTCATGGGTCTCCTACAAGTTTTGATGCTTGCATGTTTTACTCATTAGAGGATATTCTAAGATTGACAGTGATGTTTACAGGATCCCTTGCACTCACCATAGTTGAGCTACTAGATGATAATATTGAGGTGGCATCATCTTTGGATCTTGCTATTGGTGGGGCACCTGTGCTATCATTGTAGCCATACCATCACAATCATGAAATCCCTCCCCATAGGATCAAGATTATAATGATGATGATTAGATGATGGATAGTCTATGAATGTAGTACCCACTTCCACACCTTTAGATTAGAGTGTGTTTGAATGTATTTCCCAGTGCTTGTATTTCAATGTTGTTCCCTACCAAAGGAACCTTATACTCTGTTGGTACCTAAAAATGAGAGGTGTAGGATTTGAGCAATATAAATCCACAAAACCTAAAGATCACCTGCATACAAAAACCTGTTACAAGGAAGTAGAGACAAGAAGAGGGCAAGGGTTTGACTCAAAAATATGAAGAAGAAAATATCCTCAATTAATGAATGAATTGAATGTACAATGGATCATCCTTATAAAGGAGATTGAAAGCCTTGAAAGGCAAACCTAAAAAGTAGAAGTGCATGTAATAATTAGTTAAATTATTACAAGACTAATGCATGCAAGTTTATATTTAAAACAACTAGTGCATAAGTTAAAATCAACTAGTGCATGTGTGTTTAAATATAAACAACTAAAAATAAAAGTGTTGACATCTTAAGAAGGGAGTAAAGTTAATTAATATAATTAATACTTTACTCTAACACCCCCCCTTAAGATGAGCAACAATGCAGCTACAAACAATGCAAAAGAAAGCAAAGGAAACTACAATGATGAAAGCATAAAAATGGGTCCTAGCAACATGGCTTGATGAGGTACCCAACACAACCAAATCTCTATAAAATGGAGAAATAGAGAAAACCCAGTAGGAAAAAACCCTACTCCAAAAAGAGATAGAAAAATGCAGAAAAAGAAATGGCTCAAGAGACTCTCTCAAAACCATAAGTACAACCAACCCCCCATGAGAGAGGGGTGAGACACCAAAGCCCCCCCAGAATGATGGAACCCATGTGGTAATGATCGAACCAATGCAACCCCAATGCGGAAGAAACAAAGGCACAAAATAAGGAAACCCCTGAATGAGAGGTGAAACTGGAAGGCCTAACTAATGCTCATATGAGAAAACATGAGGATCCTGAAAGGGAATGCCTAATGTAGGTGGTATGACAGGTGTGCTGACACTGTCATGAAAGAGGAGATGAACATCCTCTGTAGAATCCTCAACAAGTGCACCTAGTGTCTCAATGAATGGAGTTGGAGGGTCAGGAAGTGCTGAAGAAGAATCCTGTTGAAGAGAAAAGACCTCAATAGGATGTGGTGTGACAGTCATAGCAGTGATCTCAGGAATAATACAAAGGTTCAAGCAACCTGACTGCACCACATGAGGCTCTCATGAAAGAGGAGAGTTGTGCTTTGACAATGGAGATGGTGGACCAAAGTGAGAGAAGGTGTAGAGACAAGTGGAATGATCAACTATCCCTGTAGCAACAATACCTCCTATCATATTATCTCGAATGAAGACTAAATCTGTAGTGAACTCAACTGTATTCCTTGAACCACTGTGTGTAATTTGATAAATCAAGAGAAGGTTTACAGATAGAGATGGAACATACAATACATCATTGAATGTTCCATCTTGAATGTTGATTGAACCTTTCCCGCAGACTGTCAGGACAGTGTTATTCCCCATGAGAATATGAGGAATGGGAGAAGCCTCAATAGTAGAGAAGACCCCTTTAGAAGATGCCATATGGTGAGAAGCACCTGAATCAAGTATCTAAGGGACCTGTGAAGGGGATGCAATGGATGCTTGTAATGCATGACCCTTTCCAAAATCCTATCTAGATGTCGAAGATGTGGAGGAATATTAAAAAAGTAGACCCCTGTGAGGTAGAAGAGGATGGAGAGGAAATAATGGTCTTCTGAAGAAGAACTTGCAAATCCGCAATCTATTTCTCATATCCATCAAATTTCTTCTAAAAACAATGTGACTCATCATGAGGTCCCTTCTGACAATAGGAACATGTAGGTTTTTTAGTCTTCTATTTCTCCTTCTTAGAAGAAGATGGTGGGCCAGTAGAGTGCTGAGAAGAGGAATCTGATATCTATTTTGGCTTCTGCTTCTGCTTTTCTTTGGATGGTTGGGAAACCAATGCATGGTTCTTTGATCCTATTAGAGAGTCCAATTGAGTAAGCTTGGCTTTCTCTCTAGTCAAATGATCACAGAACACCTCAAAAGTGGGCATGGTGAATGTAGGTCCCAAAGAGTCCATGGTAGAATGAAAGGTAGAAGAGAAGATCTGAAAGTTTCCCCTAAGCTTAGACAGAATCATATAAATACACTCTTTATCAGTCTTTTTCTTTCCACATCCATGTAACAAAGATCTCTACCATTTGAACTTCATCAGAAAGTCCTCAATAGAGGGAAAAGAATCAAGTACAAGAGAGGTAAGCTCTGCCTCAATCTGAAGTGCTCAGACTCATTCACTATACCAAACAAAGTGTTCAGCTCTGTCCACATATCTAGAGGGGTATTGCACCCATCAAGGTGAAACTGCAAGCTATTTGATACCTGTAAAGCAATCAACTCCATAGCTTCATCCATCTTGTTTCGATGCCGCATCATCTCAAAGGGCCTTTGTAATACTGGCTGCACTGCATCTAGACAAGACTAGAGCCCTTTTGAATGGAGAAGCTATGTCATCAAGGTTTTCCATGTGTGATAATTATGTGGGGTCAAAATTTCTAGACAAGAAGAGGTCTCGGCCATATTTTTTAGAAGGGGTTTTGTTTTGACAAATATCTTGTTGAACTGAAAGAAACAAGAAAATAAGACCCCCCCACAAGCCAAATATCGAACCCCTAAGCCTAGAATGATATGATTTATCAAAAGAAGAGCAAAAAATCTTTAGATTTGAATCTTGTGTACCTTAAAAAAATCCTGATGAAAATAGGTAGAAATTTGGATGGTGCTCAAGAAGAGCTTTCTAGTGCTTCTTTCGGATCGAAAAATGGAGCTAATTTGAGCAAATTAGCCCCCCTGGAATGCAAAAAAGATAATCTAGCTTTGACAGTAGAAACAACAAGCTAGATGACAAAAAATACTAGATTAACCTTCATAAGAGTGTTAGGCTCAGAATTAGCTTTTTGGTGATATCTTGTTTGTTGAAAAATGATGCCTAGAGCTCCTGGAAAGCCAATTTTAGTGAAAGAGGCTCCAAAGACAAAAAAAAATTGAAGAAATTTTTTTTTGTTTGAAATTTTTTTGGTGGCCCCTAGTCACATGTGCGGGCGCTTAAGTGGCTAGCCACTGGTAGTCTGGGCTCACTACTAGTGGTCTAGGCTAGTCGCTAGCGGCTATGCATGGGTGGAGCGGCCAGAGGGCGGTGGGCGCGGCGGAGCATGGCGAGGCAGCGGAGCGGCCGAAGTAGGCGGAGGTTCCGGAGTGGGTGGAGCAGCCGGAGCGCGGCGGTGGTGGGGCCGCAGGTGATGGCTGTAGTGGCTACCGGGTGGCCACTTAGCAGCTGCACAAAATAAAAAATTGTTTTATATTTTTTTTGAAAAAATCACTTTACCTTCCTCAATTTGCGTGCTAGGGCCGTACAACCTTGGTATGATAATTTTTTTTTTGCCTCAGATGGCAACTTGTCCAAAATTGAAAAGCCTTATATGGATTTTGACTATCTCAGGCCTTTTAGATGCAACTGTGAGGTCCGTTTGGGTTAGAAGTGCTCCAAAAAATATTGATCACCTTGGGATCCGTGCTGGGGCTGATAGCAAAAAAATTTATCACAGATTCCAACTGTGTCCAAATTGGACAAATTTTATATGGATCTTGGGGTTCTTGGATGCTCTGAACACAACTGTGAGGTCTGTTTGAAGCCAAGATGAACAAAAAAATAGGTCCCCCCCAGATTTGACAAAAAATAATGTCCTACAAAGAATACCAAAACCTCTCAAATCAGCAAAAAAAATCCCTAATTTGAATCCTTCAAACGTGAATAAGCTGTAGTAGATTAGGCTTTGATACCATGTAGGATTTGAGCAATACAAATTCACAAAACCTGAAGATCACGTGCATACAAAAACCTGTTACAAGGAAGTAGAGATAAGAAGAGGGCAAGGGTTTGACTCAAAAATATGAAGAAGAAAATATCCTCAATTAATGAATGAATTGAATGTACAATGGATCATCCTTATAAAGGAGATTGAAAGTCTTGAAAGGCAAACCTAAAAAGTAGAAGTGCATGCAATAATTAGTTAAATTATTACAAGACTAATGCATGCAAGTTTATATTTAAAACAACTAGTGCATAAGTTAAAATCAACTAGTGCATGTGTGTTTAAATATAAACAACTAAAAATAAAAGTGTTGACATCTTAAGAAGGGAGTAAAGTTAATTAATATAATTAATACTTTACTCTAACAAGAGGTTTTATATTGAATACTTTCTTCTATTTGTTGTATATTTCTTCTATCTATCATATATTTGACTTTTGACATTTAGGGACAATGCAAAGTGTTGGGGGAATTTAGGCACTCCTATGTTGAACCATTTTTTTGTTTTTCTTTATCTTCATGTGATTTTATTTAGATCTAAGCCATCATTAGTAGTAATGACATATCCCCTAAGAGAATATATCCATTCTCTTCTAGGATATATCGCCAATGCATTACACCACCTATCTCTTTGCAAATATTGTGGAATTATATGTCACTCATTAGGAAGTGACATTTCATGGAAACATCTTGTATGTTGACATGCCACAATATATTCCCTCTCCTTGGAATGTATTATTCCCCCCTCTAAGAAATATAGTCCATTCCAAGGGGGGATTATATTATATGTGCATCTATTGTATCTGATTTAGCTTTTATTTAATGATCATGATGTCCCTACACCATAGGATTTTCTCACAAAAATATCAAAATTTGATCTCAGTGTCTACCTTTATGGGTACCAATCCACCATCTTAGTGTCTCAATATTTCCCTATCATATTCCTATCTATCTTAATGCTATGTGTATCAACATGATCTTAAGATACCCTATCACATGCCTATCTAGCATTTGCTACACATATTGGTGCATTATCAAAGTGTCCCTATCACATGCATATCTAGCATTTGCTACACATGTCAGAGCACTATCAAAATTACCCTATCATATGGCTATCTGGCATAACACAAATTTCCACCCATATCAACATACTATCAATGGTCTTGTGTCTACAAGTTGTCTTCATCATCTAGCACACTCATCTATAGCTTGTGTGCTACATGCGACTCAACAACAATTTAAGGTTTCTTACTTGAGGATGTCCCCACATAATAGAATCCTTAGAGGTATTATATTACAGAGGGGGGGGGGGGGGGTGAATTAGTAATCTGTGATCCCAAATACCTTAACAACTTTTCTCTGATTAACTTGGTAGTAGCTCAGTAATACTCAATTCACTATTTACCAACAACATTAAATAAATTATAACAATTAGTAAATCATTCACAACATGTAACACCAATATTTAACATGAAAACCCAGCTTTGGGAAAAACCACTATGAGAATTGTCACCCACTAAGAAAATACTCTTTTGAAGTATGCCTGGTTAAGAGCCAATCTGGTTCAAGATTACAATACACATTGTTAGGTGTGACCCGGTCAAAGGATTTACCTCAGATATGTTAAGATCTTCACCATGTTATTAGTGACCTTATTAGAGGGCTTCAATCACTCTCTAGAATGTTACCTTTTTCAAGGATTTTACAATATGACTGTTAAGTCCACTATGGTAAGATATTTCTCTATTACAAATTCTAGTAAGCAAAAGTATATAAAATGTCCTATAAATTTGCAACTATCTTTACTCAATCATATCCTTGTGCACTCTTCTATCTTCACTTCAATTCTTCATTATCCACTGGCTTCAACAATTCATCAAATCCTTTTTTTCGACTCAAAATCTCTTTGTTCCTTCTTCACTGCAATAGTTGGTAACCCTTAAACTATTCAATTTGTCATCCATTTATCCATACAAGATCATCCTGTATATAAAAAACTTTTGCCTGTTAATCTCCTCTATTACATTTTTCTTTGATCAATCTTAACTGTCCAATTCATTATACCTCGAATCTGGATCTTGGTAACATGTTTTATTTTCACCTAGGAACTTGATTTTTTTAGAAACTTGTTCCATCTCTTTTGCCTCTTAGATCTTATCGTAGATATTCACCTTGAATTTTCCTATTTGTAGATCTCTTGTAACTAACATTCCTCATCACCATGATCATCCAACTCATCGTAGCTAATCATTAAATGTCGATTCAATCCTTATTTAATTTGTTCCTCGCTCGGTGTCCTCCATTTGAATTTTGGTTACATCACTCGGTGCCTTGAGTTCCTCTTTCTTTATCGAGTGACCTTTATTTTTACCTTTACCTTATTGAGTGACTCTTCCAACTTGGTAGCCAAAACAACTTAACTTACCAAATTGTCAAATCTTCATCACCATGCTTTACCAACTTAACATAATCATATGTTAGGTAGAAAAAAATTATATCAACATAATCTAATCATTTTCTAATCTGTATCTTTCCCATTTAAGTTCTTCAACTTCACAACATCTCATTTCTTCTTCTTCTTAACTTATTCAACTTATATCATTACCGAATGATATGGAAACATAATATAAACCAGAAATTAATTGCTTAACATCAATGACAAGACAATAACTGATCTAACCTTTCTACTATCATCATGTATTCCCCTAATCTTGGTTGGTCTTCATCATCATCTCTATCAGATAATCAATCTTCAACATTATTATCATTTATAGTAATAATCTCCCTCTTTGGTATTGATGGAAACACTAACAAATCCAATGTTCAATTGATGATGGCATCCTTTCACTCTCATTCATATTCTATACTCCCTCTGAGTTGTAACTTACTCTTTTCTGTTCTTGATCTTCCATGTGTAATTTGTCTCTTTCTATCAATAGCATTCTCCTTTGAGTAAACTTCTCCCTGCAATAATGTCATTCATCTCCGTCATGATAATTTGTCATCAATTACGATTCTCCCTCTTTAAGTAAACATTTCCCTCTTTGAAAAAAATGCCAAAGAAACATAAACTTCTCAGATTATACCTCAAATGTATTGATCTCTCATTGCAGTCATAAACTTCTTTTTCTTTCACAACTTCAGGCTTCACCTAAAGAGTGAACACTAGCATCAACTTACAAAATAGATTTTCTAATGAGTTCTTGAATTGATGCAACATGCATCTTGCCTTAATGAACATTAGATAGGGGAAGAACCCCTAACTTACCTTAGAGATAATCAAAAGCATCCTCCGGTAGTGTTTTAGTAAATATATCAACTATTTGTTCTTTAGAACTCTCATACTCCAATGTTACATGCTTATCTCATACTTGATATCTCCAATAGTGATACTTGATAGATATATGCTTTGTCTTTGAATGAATCATAGGATTCTTTGATATGTTAATAACACTGGTATTATCATAATAAATTATAATTGTATCAGTAATCTCTTCATGCATACCTTCCAGTAGTTGTTTGATCCACACAATGTTAGAATAGTTCATAGCTGCAATAACATATTCAACTTTGACAATACATTATGAAATACATCTATATTTCTTGCTTAACCATGTCACTAGCCTTTCTCCTAAAAAGAAAGCTCCCCCACTAGTGCTTTTTTTGCCATCAATATTTCCTTCCCAATCAACATCAATATATACCTTGTGATCAAAATATCCTCTTTTTGTGTATAATAGACTAAAATCTTCTGTCCCTTTTAGATATCTAAATATCCTTTTCACTGCAGACAAATGTGTCACCTTTGGATTTGCAGTAAATATTGCAACTATACCAACTGAATGTGCAATATCAGGTCTACTATGTACAACATATTGTAGTTTACTAATCATGGAGCAGTAAAGTGTCTTATTCACTTCCTTTGTGTCATCTTCCTTAGACAATTTACAACCAGTAGCCATCAGTATTCCAACTCATTTTGAGTCTTCCATATTGAATGTTTTTAGGATCTCCTTGATTTACTTAGATTGTGTTATGTAGATCCCATCCTTGACTTGTTGAATTTGAAGATCAATAAATAATTTAATCTCTCCAATCATAGACATTTCAAATTCCTTTCTCATCTCCTCAACAAATGATTTATACATTATCTCATTACCACCAAATATAATGTCATTAATAAATATCTTAGAAATCAAAATTTCATTAGAACTATCACATTTCAAGTATAAATTATTGTTATCACTAGTCCTTTCATATCCAATCTTAATTAAGTAAGAGTGCAGTCTTTCATACCATGCTTAGGGTGCCTTCTTGAATCCATATAGATCTTTATCTAGTTTTCATACCATATCTTTATTAATTTTGTCAACAAATCCATCAGGTTGTTCAATATAAACTTCTTCTTCAAGAATTCCATTCAGAAATGCAAATTTAACATCCATTGATAAAATTTGAATCCTTTGTAAGCATCATATGCAAGCAATATTATTACACCTAATCTAGCAACAGGTGCAAAAGTTTCACCATAATCAATACCTTCTTCTTGTGCATACCCTTTGCAAACTAATCTTGCTTTGTTTATGAGCACATCTCCTTTCTCATTAAGTTTATTTCTAAAAATCTATTTTGTTCCAATCACATTCTTGTCCTTGGGTCTCGATACCAGTGACCAAAATTTCTTCTTTTCAATCTGATCTATTTATTCTTTCATTGCATTCATCCAATCTTCATTCTCTAGTGCATCCTTCACTAATCTTGGCTCAAATTCATAAATCAAATATGTGTTATCTTTCAACTTACTTCTTGTCATGACTCTGCATTCTTGTCTCCAATAATTATGCTTAATGAGTGGGGTCTTCTCACATATTTTGCTAAAATAGGCTTGATAGACTATTCATCAGTGTTTTCATCTCTCGGTGGAGGCTCATCTTGTTCATCAGTTTCTTCTTGTTGCTACTCAGTTGTGTCAACTGAATTACCTTCATGAACATAAATAAATCTTTTGTAATCCTCAGGTTCCTTTTTTCTATCCTCTTCATTTCTTTTTGCAAATTCATCAATCCTCACATTTGTATTTTCAACAATTTTGTTAGTATCCTTGATCAAACCTTTATATGATTTTCTTTTTGATGAATAACCAAGAAATATTCCTTCATCTCCTTTAGAGTCAAACTTTTCATTTCTAGCATCTTTCAGTATGTAACACCTACTTCCAAATTTTTTGAAATAACTTACATTTAGTGTGTGACCAAACCAAAGATCATAGGGTGTCTTGTTTGTTCCTTTCTTCAACTATACTCAGTTGATAGTATAAACTACAGTACTTATGGCTTCTCTCCAGAATGTTTGTGCAACCTTTTTGTTAATCAACAAAGTTCTAGCATAGTCAACAATAGATCTATTCCTTCTCTCAGCTATCCCATTTTTTTGTGGAGTCCTTAGTGTAGATACTTGTCTTTTAATTCCATGCTCATTGCAGAAGATAGTAAATTCATCAAAGATAAATTCACCTCCTCTATCAGATCTCAAATACTTCACCTATTTTCTTGTTTCTTTTTCAACTCTTGCTTTATACCACTTAAAATTTGAAATGCATCATATTTTTATTTTAGAAATATAACAAACATCATTCTTGAATAATCATCAACAAAGAAAATGAAATACCAATCTCCATAATAGCTTTGAACTCTCATAGGGCCACAAAGGTCAGTGTGAACCAATTCCAAAATACCATTGGTAGTGTAAGATTTGCTTGAAAAACTAGATTTTGTCATCTTACCAATTGGACATTCCTTGCACATCACTTCATCAGGTTTGCATAACTTCAGTAGACCTTTGAATCTACTCTTCTTACTCACTTTGATCAAGTTATCAAAATTCACATGACAGAGTCTCTTATGCCATAGCCATACATCTTTAGTTTTAATAAACAAGAAACTCTTTGTAACAGTATCAAGATAAAATAAATTACCTCTTGATTGTCGACCAGTTCCAATCAAATCTCCATCAGCACCATAGATCTTAACCTTTTTGTTCTAAAATTCTAATTGGTGGCCAGTATTGTTCAGTTGTGCAACACTCAATAGATTATAGTTCAGTCCTTTAACCCAATATGCATCATTGCATTTTATCTTCTCATTTAGAACAATGGATCCATTACCGTTCTCAAGACATGAAACATCATTTTCAAATCTGACAAATCCTCCATCATACTCTTCTAGGTTATCAAACTTGTCAATATCACCAGTCATATGATGTGAACATCCACTATCAATAATCCATGGGTCTGGTTTACTTGCATGAGAAATAAGTTCTTTTTCATCTTCATACTTTTCTTCATCTGATTCTTCCTTTACAAAAACATAGAAACCTTCATATCCTTCTTCAGTATCATCAGATTCATCATCAGTTACACCTTCCTCAACTAGGTAGCAATACTTCTTACTTTTGTCCTTAAAATCTATGAATCTTCGATGTTGGTTGTCTCTTTTGTCATTTTTATTATTTATGTCATTGTTAGGACATCTAGATGCAATATGTCCAATCTTATTACAATTGAAACATTTCAATGGTAACTCACCTTTGTACTTTCCTTTACCTCTAGGTAGTCAGTTAACTAGCAGTGCTTCCAATTCTTCTAGCTCTTTTTCTTCACTCAAAATATTGTCATACTCACTTCCATATGAATTACTATGATTTTCTCTTTCTCTTCTTAATGGTCCAATGCTTACAGATGACTTGAAGGCATTTTTAATGGTTGGTAGACTATTATCATAATTGCTAAGCTCAAATGCAGTCAACTTACTAATTAGGGCTTCAAGAGTAACAACATTGTTTGGTATAGAGCTCAATTCCTGAATTGCAAATACTATAATAACATATTTAGAAGAAAGAGTTCTGAAGATATTATATACCACTTCTTCATTGGTCAAGGTTCCACCAACACCTCTAATGGCACTAACAACTTCCTTGATTCTGCTTCTATATTGTGTGATGTTCTCTTCATCTTTCATTCTCATTTCATCATAATTTCCTCTTAGAATATAACTTAGCTTTTTGTACATGATGATCTCCTCCATAGATAAGTATAAGCCTGTCCCACATCTCTTTTGAATTAACACATTCCTTAACATCATTGAATTCAACATCAAAGAGGAAGAAGCAATCTTTATCATAATTGAGTTGTGTTCCTACTTTTCTCTCATCTGATCAACTATTAAAGGTTATGTAGGTGGTGGAGTGTAGTCATTATCCAAAAGATTTTGTGTAGATTCTCCAATCCCAGATAGATACAATCTCATTCTTCTTTTCCTTGTTGAGAAACTTTCCTTGTTCAACTTAGGTACTTCTCTCTTATACATCTTCGAATCTTTTACTCAAGTCTTTTAAATTTATCTCTTTAGAGTACTTAGCTCTGATACCAATTGTTGGATTATAGAGAGTGGGGGGGGGGGGGGGGGTGAATCAGTAATCCCTGATCCCAAATACCTTAAAAATTTTTCTTTGATTAACTTGATAACAACTTGGTAATACACAACTCACTATTTATCGACAACAATAAATAAACTATAACAATCAGTAAATCATTCACAACATGTAACACCAATATTTAATGTGGAAGCCCAATTTTTGAAAAAACCACTGCAGGAATTGTCACCCACTAAAAAAATACTCTTATGAACTACATCCAATTAAGAGCCAATCTAGTTAAAGATTACAATACACGCTGTTAGGTGTGACCCAGTCAAGGGATTTACCTCATATCTGTTAAGACCTTCACCCTGTTAGGAGTGGCCTTGTTAGAGGGCTTCAAATGCTCTTTAGAATGTTACCTTTTTCAAGGATTTTACAATAAGACTATTAAGTCCACTTTGTTAAGAGATTTATCTATTACAAATGCTAGTAAGAAATAGTAAATAAAATAACATTTAAATTTGCAACTATCTTTTCTCAATTATACCCTTCTACACTCTTCTATCTTTAGTTCAATTCTTTATTATCCATAGGCTTCAATACTTCATCAAATCCTTCTTTTCTACTCAGAATCTATCTGTTCCTTCTTCACTGCAATGGTCGGTAATCTTTCAAATATTCAGTTTTTTATCTATTTGTCCATAAAAGATCATCCTTTATATAGACAACCTTTGCCTCTTAATCTTTTCTATTACATTTTTCTTTGATCAATCTTAACCATCCAATTCATTATACCTCAAATCTGGATGTTGGTAACACGTTTTCTTTTCACCTAGGAACTTGAACTTTTCTAGAAACTTATTCCATCTCTTTTGTTGCTTAGATATTGTTGTAGATCTTCACCTTGCCTTCTCTTGTCTATAGATCTCTTGTAACTAACTCTCATCATCATCATGATCATCCAGCTCATCATAGCTAATCATTAAATGCCATTTCAATCCTTATTTAATATTTGTTCCTCACTCAGTGTCCTCTATTTGAATTTCAATTACATCATTCGGTGCCTTGAGTTCCTTTTTCTTTATCAAGTGACCTTTCTTTTTACCTTTACCTTTCTGAGTGACTTTTCCTACTTGGTAGCCAAAATAACTTAACTTACCAAATTGTCAAATCTTCATCACCATGCTTTACTAACTTAAGATAGTCATATGTTAGGTAGAAAATAATTATACCAACATAATCTAATCATTTTCTGATCTATATTAGTTGGCCATTTAAGTTCTTCAACTTCACAACATTTCATCTCTTCTTCTTAACTCATTCAACTAAAATCATTATCGAATGATATGAAAACATAATATAAACGAAAAATGAATTGCTTGACATCAATGACAAGACAATAGCTGATCTAACCTTTCTACTATCATCATGTATTCCCCTGATCTTGGTTGGTCTTCATGATCAACTCCATTAGATATGTTAGATAAGTGAGAGGGGGGGATGAATCAGATAAGTTATCCTACAGTCCCAAATACTCTTAGATGTATAAAACCAATTCAAAAAATAAACTTGAATAGCTTGGTAAACACTTGTCTGTGTCTTTCTAATTCATTTACCAACTGCTAGTTAAATCAACTAGTATATACTGATCAAACCCTTTAATATAATGTGTAAAGTAAAATAAAAAATCATCACATACATACACATTTAACACTTGATTTTTAATGTGGAAACCCTGTTAGGGGAAAAACCACCTGGGACTGGTCCCAAAAATATTTTCACTCCTCTGAAGTGAGCTAAGTTAAGAGCCAACCTTGTTAAAGGTTACAAAATACACTGCAAGGTGTGACCTTGTTAGAGGTTTTATCACTAACAATTCTCCATGACCATATATTTACTTGGGTCAACAAGAAAAAAATTAACATTCATTGAATGTCATAAAGAAATAAATAAATATTGTTAAGTCCCACTCGGTTAAGAGATTTTATCTATAGGAATGGTTAGAATGCAACAGTAAAATAACCAAATTCAAATGCAACTTCCTTTGCAGATATTCAGATCTATGCTAAGCTCAATATACCTCTAGCCATCATAATCTCTTCAATTTCCTTTTATCCTCCAACTCTATTATGCTCGGTTAATCTCCTTCTTGTGACACTTGGTGTACTAGTTTTCATAATTTCTCAGTTCTTACTTCAACTTGTCTGACCAACTTTTTATGAATACAATTTTCTCCTCACACACATTTTTTATTTTTTATCTCTTGTCTCCTTATATATACATAATAAACTATTTTCTTCTCAACCATAGATTTTGCCTCTTAATCTCCATTGTTGATTTTTCCCCTTTAACCTTCCTCAAAACTTGTAGGATTTGAGCAATACAAATCCACAAAATTTGAAGATCACTTGCATACAAAAACTTGTTACAAGGAAGTAGAGACAAGAAGAGGGCAAGAGTTTGACTCAAAAATATGAAGAAGAAAATATCCTCATGAATTAAATGTACAATCGATCATCCTTATAAAAGAGATCAAAAGCCTTGAAAGGCAAACCCTAGTGCATGTAATAATTAGTTAAATTATTACAAGACTAATGCATGCAAGTTTATATTTAAAACAACTAGTGCATGAGTTTAAAATAACTCGTGCATGTGTGTTTAAATATAAACAACTAAAGTAAAAGAGTTGACATCTTAAGAAGGGAGTAAAGATTAATTAACATAATTAATACTTTACTCTAACACCCCCCTTAAGATGAGCAACAATGCAGCTACAAACAATGCAAGAAGAAAGCAAATGAAATTATCGTGCTAAAAGCATAAAAATAGGTCTCGACAACCTGGCTTGATGAGGTACCCATTTACAAAAGAGAGTCTCTATAAAGTGGAGAAATAGAGAAAACCACATGGGAAAAACTCTACTCCAAAAAGAGACAAAAACTAATCTGAAGGACTGAAGAAGCCTCCAAAACTAGGAATGTTCCAAAAAATAGGAACAAGAATGAACATGTAGAACATCACTGAAGCAAGAAGATGCAAAATTTGTCAAGAAGTAACTGTTGATTTGAAGATCCTCCACAGAAATATGACCAGGTAGAGAAGACTGTAATCTGCATGAGTGCCCTCAAATAACACTACTTGAATCAGGAGGCAAACAAAGGCAAACACTTGAACATGAAGATACAGATGGCATAAACACCAAAAGTTTGAAGAGCTGATCAATCAAAGATGGAAGAGTGCATCCAAAAAATAGGAAAGAAAAGAGTGTCCATATGGTAAATGATCCATCTCACCATAATGCATAGGTACCCAACCACTACAATTGCCTAGTACATATAATCAAATACTGAATACATAGCTCACACTATCAAACCAGGGAAGCAGTAGAACCAATAGTAGAAACCCCCCCATACTGATGACAAGTGAGTAATAACAGGTACACTAAAAAGATCATCCAATATGAACTGCATGATGAAGAAGAATCTGAAACATCGAACGTGAAGAGAGAGTACAAACACATATAGAGATACTTGAGGCTAATGTCATGGAAGGAACACTCACTTGACAAAGGTAGATGGCAAACAAAGGAAAACTTCAAACCCCCCCATGGCACTTTATAATGGAGTGCGAGTACATAAAACATGAACATGTGCAAGATCCCATACATGCAATAGAATGAAACTTTATCTCAGTGTGTGTGCATAAAAGAATGCTACAAAAGTGAGGTATACACTACTCAAAGAAGAGAAAAGGCTGCTGAAACAAAAGAAAAATCTAAAAAGAGTAATCCCCTAAAGGGAAGAGATCCCAGGACCTATAACATCTAAGATATCCACTAGAGTGTAGAAAAACAAAAAATTGAATAAAATATACCTAGAGCAGATTTTGGAAAAAAGACTCATAGAACTAGAAAGCTCTTAGAACAAGCTTTCCAATGATATCTTGCTTTCCCAAAACGGAGTCCGGATGCACAATATAGAGCTTTCGAAGTGCAAAACTAAACATCTAGCTTTGATAGTAAAAAACACCATAAAAAAAGAAAAAGAAAAAATTCAAACTCTACATCTAGATAGAGCTCGGAACTAGCTTTTCGACGATATCTTGTTTGCCCAATTTTGATACCGTATGCTCAAGTTATGAGCAAAATACCAATTGTTGCGTTGGAGGGCCCAAATGGTGTCTAAATATGCTGACGTCAACACTTCACAAGCTTAAAATTGATGGCCAAATGACTGTCACAGCATGCAAGCCCCTTGGGGCTAAAATTTTGGGCCCCTGGTCACCATATGACCAGGGCTAAAATTGCATGCACTGGCTTAAATTTGACGGCCAAATGACCGTCGCCGACCAAAAAGAATTTTTTTTGCAAAATCGCATGCGTGCCTCAGGATCCGTGTTAGCCCATTTGGATGTTTGCTTCGATTTGTGTGCCATTTTTTTTTGGTCTTGATTTGTGTGCCAAATAAATTTTTTTTTGCCTCATTTTGCATACAAATTAGTACAAATTTTGCCTCAAGAAGTGTGCCGATTTGTACAATTTCTATCTTGTGAAGCATGTCAAATTTATGGTACCCAAAAAAGCCCCAAAATGGAAAGATGTCCAAATTAGACGTGCCTTATATCGAAATAGGGGTTTTTGGGCGCTGTGAGCTCAATGGTGAGGTTCGTTTGAGCTCAAAGTGCACCAAAATTTAGGGACCCCCTAATTTCAATAAAAAATAACCAAAAATCCCTAATCTGAATCCTTCAAACATGAACAAGTTGTAGTAGATTAGGCTCTGATACCATGTAGGATTTGAGCAATACAAATCCATAAAATCTGAAGATCACCTGCATACAAAAACCTGTTACAAGGAAGTAGAGACAAGAAGAGGGCAAGAGTTTGACACAAAAAAATGAAGAAGAAAATATCCTCAAATAATGAATTAATTAAATGTACAATTGATCATCCTTATAAAGGAGATCAAAAGCCTTGAAAGGCAAACCCTAGTGTATGTAATAATTAGTTAAATTATTACAAGACTAATGCATGCAAGTTTATATTTAAAACAACTAGTGTATGAGTTTAAAACAACTCGTGCATGCGTGTTTAAATATAAACAACTAAAGTAAAAGAGTTGACATCTTAAGAAGGGAGTAAAGATTAATTAACATAATTAATACTTTACTCTAACAAAACTTATGCATTGAAACATTTTCAATCTTCATCATCTGATCAACCTTGAATTTTGTCATTTGTATATCTTCATAACAAATTTTATCTTTGTCCTCAGAGTCATCCCAATTCATCTAGCTCATCATCTTATGTCGACAATCACATGTTCCACATTATTTATTCCACTCAATCAATATCATGATGTATCGGTGACTTCCTGCTCAGTTAATACCGCACTTGGTATACACTACACCTACTTAGTGTACACTTTATCTACTTAGTGTATACTAAGTTCTTCATATACCGACCACATTAACTTTTACATTCTTGATCTTCAATACATAACATAATCATGTAATACAATCAAATCACTATCATATTATCATAGACTCATCAATAAGTTACCAAATGAATACCATATTCATAACTTACTCATACATCTCATTTTCATGTTAATACCCCATTCCTTTACCATTATTACCTTCTTGAGATGTTTGAAACTATCATGATAAGTACAGTCAAAACTAGTTGACATCAATGACAATATAATAACTAATCTAATGTCTCACATATACCTTTGTATCATGGTGATCATCTTCACATTCTATTCTCCAATAGTCAATCCATTGTAGTCTATCAATCTCTCCCTTTGGCATTGATGGCAACATAATATGAAATATGCCATAGAATACCAAACATCTTAAGTGTCTACAACTTAGTTTATATGTTGTGACTTGGTAAGCTCTCCCTTAGCTTATGAATTTAATATGTTTAATCACTACATAACATCATCTATCTCTCCCTTTCAGTTAGATTCATTTCTAACTGATATTTCATGATCATCTCTCCCTTTGACAAAAAATGCCAAAAATAATCAGCTCTTCAATAGAAAAATAAGTATTGATGTTGTTCCTTTCAGATTTATGTACCTTGTATGTACAAATGTTCAGTTTCAATTTTTCTTCCATCTTTTTCTTCACAACCTTAGGAATCTCAAAGTGCTAACATCTTGCATCAACATCTTATAAAGTACAGGTTGATGCAACCCTATATCACCTTAGTGACTGTTAGATAGGGGATGGACCCCTAGTCTACTTCTCAAGTATTTAAATGTATCCTTCAGTAAGGGTTTTGTGAATATATCAGCAAGTTGCTCTTGTGACTTCACATATTCCAATTTGATGTGTTTTTCTTGAACTTGCTCCCTTAAGTGGTGATATTTAATAGATATGTGCTTTGTTTTTGCATGCATCATTGGATTATTTGAAATGTTAATAGCACTTGTATTGTAGCAATAGATTATGACTAGATCAGTGATTTCTTCATTCATACCTTCCAATAATTTATTTATCCATGCAATATTTGAACAATTAGCAACAACAACTACATATTTAGCTTCAATAGTGGACTGAGAAATGCATCCTTGTTTCTTGCTTATCCATGTTGCTAATCTTCCTCCTAAAAATAATGCTCCACCTTTAGTGCTTTTTCTATCATCAATATTTCTAGCCCAACCAACATCTATATAAGCTTTAAGCTCAAAATTGTCTTCTTTCTTATACCACAATCCATAGTTTTCAGTATTCTTTAGATATCTCAAATTTTTTTTTACAATAGTCACATGTGACTCTTTAGGATTAGCAGAAAATCTAGCTACAGTGCCAACAACATGTGCAATATCTAGTCTACCATGCACAACATACATTAACTTTCCAATCATAGATCTGTATAAGGTTTGATCTACTTCTATTGACTTATCATCCTTGGTCATCTTGCATCTGGTTACCATAGGTGTGCCAACTGGTTTTGAGTCTTCCATACTAAATATTTTAAAAACTTCTTTAATGTACTTTGTCTGTGTAATATAGATGCCTTCCTTCAATTTTTATATTTGCAAACCAAGAAAGAATTTGATCTCCCCAATCATCGACATTTCAAACTCTTTTCTCATTTCATTAGAAAAATACTTACATAAAGTATCATGACTTCCAAATATTATATCATCAACAAAAGATTTAGCAATACAAATCTTATCATCAATTTCACATTTCAAATATAAATTATTGTTATCACTTGTTCTAAAAAATCCAATTCTTATGAGATAAGAATGCAGTCTTTTATACTATGCTCTCAGTGCTTGCTTTAGTCTATATAATATCTTGTGCAACTTACAAACCATGTTCTTCTGACTAGGATCAACAAAACCTTTAGGTTGTTCAATGTATACCTCTTCTTCAAGTATCCCATTAAAAAATGCAGATTTCACATCCATCTGATATACCTTAAATCCTTTATAAGAAACATATGCAAGTAGTATTCTCACTCCTTCAAGTCTAGCAATGGGTGCAAAAGTTTCTCCATAGTCAATTCCTTCTTCTTGTGCAGAACCTTTGAAAACTAATCTTGTTTTGTTCCTTGTTACATATCCATTCTCATTCAATTTATTTCTAAAAATCCATTTGATGCCAATCACATTTTTGTCTTAAGGTCTTGGTACTAATGTCCATGTATTGTTCTTATGTATTTTTTCAATCTCTTCATTCATTTCCTTAATCCAATCATCATTTGTCAATGTATCTTTAACAGTTTTAGGTTCAAATTTACAAACCAAACATGTATTATTCCTTAACTTACTTCTAGTCATCATTCCTGCTCCTTTGTCTCTAATTCTTTGATCTTGTGGATGGTTCATTTTCACATGCTTTGCTATTACAAGCTCTGATCTTTGTTATTCAATATTTTCTCCACTTGATGCATGATCATCATTCTCCTTAGTAACTATTTGTTGTTTCTTGGTCCATAAGGATTGTTGCTTGGTAGTAGTATTATGTTACTTAGTAACTCCAAGTTGTTGCTTGGGTAGAGTTTCAGGGTCTTTAATATAAACAAATCTACCATAGTCTTCTAGTCCCTTCTTGCTTTCTTCATCATTCTTTTTTGAAAACTTATCAACTCTCGCATTTGCACTTTCAATCATTTTGTTTGTAGTCTTTTTCAAGAATTTATAAGACTTACTTCTAGTAGAATAACCTAGAAATATTCCCTCATCACCCTTTAGAGTCAAATTTTACATTTCTATGATCTTTTAGAATGTAACATCTACTTCCAAATATTTTGAAATAGCTAACATTAGGTGTATAACCATATCGTATCTCACAAGGTATCTTGTTTGATTCTTTCTTTAGTTGTACCCGGTTTAGTGTATAGACAATAACACTGACAACTTCTCTCTAGTAAATTTGTGCAACATCTTTTTCAATCACCAATTTTCTAGCACAATCAACAATTGATCGGTTCCTTCTTTCAACAATCCCATTCTATTGAGGTATCCTCGATGCTGATACCTATCTCTTTATTCCATGCTCATTACAAAATTTAGTAAACTCATCAGAAATGAATTCACCACCTCTATCTAACCTCAAGCATGTTAGTTGCTTACCACTTTCTCTCTCTACTTTTGCTTTGTACCACTTAAGCATTTTGAAAGCTTCTGATTTTTCTTTTAAGAACATGACAATCATCATCCTAGAGAAACCATCAAAAAATAAGATAAAATATCTATCTCCATAATTAATAACTCTGAGTTCTCATTGGACCACATAAGTTAGTATGAACTAACTCTAGAATAACATTAGATGAGTATTGTTTTCTCTTGAAACTAGACTTTGACATTTTACCTATTTGACATTGTTTTCACATTACATGGTCAGGCTTAGATATGCTCGACAATCCTCTAACTTTCATTTTCTTATTGATCTTTACAATGTTGTCAAAATTCACATGACATAACCTCTTGTGCCATAACCAAATGTCATCATTTTTAGCCAATAAACAAGAAGTTTCAACATTATCTAAATAGACTAAGTTACCTTTTGATTGTTCACCAGTATTGATAAGCTTTCCAGCCTCATCATAGATCTTACTTTTCTTTTCTCAAATGCAACTCAGTGACCTGTATTATTCAGCTATGCTACACTCAATAGATTATAGTTAAGTCCTTTCACCTAATAAGAATTTTCACATCTGATCTTTTTATTTAGTAATATAGATCCTTTAACTTTCACTTGACAAGGTGTATCATTTTCCATTTTCACAGATCCACCATTATAATATTCAAGATATTCAAATTTTTCTTCATCAGTAGTCATATGATGTGTGTAGCCACTATTAATAGTCCAAGTATCATTTTTTCTTACTTTATAAATAAGTGCCTTTTCAACATACCTTTCTTCTTCTTCACAATCTTCTTCCAGTGCTACAAACACCACTTTTATATCTTCATCAGTTTCAGTCTTGGTATCATCATCTTCATCTTCAACTAGGTAGCATGCCTTCTTACCTTTATCTCTATAATCTTGATTGTCTCTTTTTCCTTACTATCGATTACCTCTATGATCTCGGTAATTTCTTCTATCATTCTTATTTTCTTTTGATCTTTCACTTATTTTCTCATCATCTTTCTTGTCAATACATCTTGCAGCAATATGACCAATCTCTTTACATTTAAAACATACTAAGGGTAGTTTACCTCTATATCTTCCTTTTCCATTAGTTATCCTTCTATCCATTAATGCTTCAATTTCATCAAGCTCATCTTCTTCAGCTTCACTATTACTTTCATTTCTTATGTTATGTCTATTACTTGATCTTCCAATATTCAAAGATGACACAAATGAAGATTCTACCTTAGGTAAAATACTATTATCATAGTTGTTAAGCTCAAATGTAGTCAATCTACTGATTAGACTATCAAGAGAAATATCATTACTAGGATCTGCTCTCATTTCATGTATTGTAGACACTCTAATAGCATAGGCAGGTAACAATGTTTAGAGAATTTTATACCACAGTATCTTCTTCACTTGCTCCTCGAATAGCATTCACCACTTCCTTGTCTCAATTGCTATATTATGTGATGTTCTCACCTTCTTTCATCTTCATATCATCAAACTTTCCTCTTAAGCTTTCTACTTTTGCCCTGAGCATATTCAAATCACCTCCATGAACTAGTGTCAGTTTGTCCCACATCTCTTTTGCAGTTGTACAATTCTTAATATCTTCAAATTAAACATATGATAGTGAAGAAGTAATCTCAATCATCATAGCATTATGTTCTTGTCTCTCTTTCATCTGGTTGATAGTCAAAGGACTAGCAGGAGTTATGAAATTATTTTCCAAATAGTATAGTGTAGAATCTCCAATGCCTGATAGATACAACTTCATCCCGCTTTGGCATGTTGAGAAATTATCTTTGTTCAACTTCTGTAACTCTCTCTTATACATCTTTAGATCTTTAACTTAAGTCCTTCAAACTTCTTCCTTTAAGTACTCTAGCTCTGATACCAATTATTAGATAACTGGGGGGGGGGGGGGGGTGAATCAGTTAAGTCCAGTTATCCTATAGTCACAAATACTCTCATATGTATAAAACCAATTCAACAAATAAACTTAAATAGCTCAGTAAATACTTGTCTGTGTCTTTCTGATTCATTTACTGACTTCCAATTAAATCAACTAGTATATACCGATCAAACCATTTAATGTAATGTGTAAAGTAAAATAAAAAATCATCACATGCATACACATTTATCACTTGATTTTTAACGTGGAAACCCTATTAGGGGAAAAACTACCTGGGACTGGTACCCAAAATATTTTCACTCTTCTGAAGTGAGCTCGGTTAAGAGACAACCTTGTTAAAGGTTACAAAACACACTGTAAGGTGTGACCATGTTAGAGGATTTATCACTAACAGTTCTATGTGACCATACACTCACTTGGGTCAACAAGAAAATAATCAACATTCATTGAATGTCATAAAGAAATAAATAAAGACTATTAAATCCCACTCAGTTAAGAGATTTTGTCTGTAGCAATATATGGAATGCAACAGTAAATGACTTGATTCAAATACAACTTCCTTTGCAGATATTTAGATCTATGCTAAGCTCAATATACCTCTAGCCATAATAATCTCTTCAATTTTCTTTTATCCTCCAAATTTGTTCTTCCTGGTTAATCTCCTTCTGATGCTTGGTGTAGTCTGCAAAATTGCTCGGTTCGTACTTCAACCTGTCTGACTATCTTTGCATGAATACAATCTTCTCCTCATGCACATTTTTTTATTTTGGGTCTCTTGTCTCCTTACATATACATGATAAACCTTTTTCTTCTCAGCCATAGATCTTGCCTCTTAATCTCCATCATTGATTTTGCCTCTTTGACCTTCATTAGAACTTGTGCATTGAAACATTTTCAGTTTTCATCATCCAATGAACCTTTAATTTTGTCATCTGTAGATCTTCATAAAAAACTTTATCTTTATCCTTAGAATCATCCCAATTCATCTAGCTCATTATCTTATGTCAGCAATCACATGTTCCACATTATTTCTCCCACTTGGTCAATACCATGATGTGTCAGTGACTTCCCGCTCAATTAATACCACACTCGGTATACACTAGACCTACACAATGTACACTTTATCTACTTGGTGTATACTAAGTTCTTCATATAGTGACCACATTAACTTTTACATTCTTGATCTTCAATACTTAACAGAATCATGTAATACAATCAAATCACTATCATATTGTCATAGACTCATCAATAAGTTACCAAATTAATACCATATTCATAACTTACTCATACATCTCATTTTCACATTAATACCTCATTCCTTCACCATTATTACCTTCTTGAGATTTGCAACTATCATGATAAGTACAATCAAAACTAGTTGACATTAATGAAAATATAATAAGTGATCTAATGTCTCACATATACCTTTGTAGCATGGTGATCATCATCACATTCTATTCTGCAAGTAGTAAATCAATTGTAGTCTAGTAAGATAATCAATCTTCAACATTAATATTAGTTATAGTAATAGTAGGTAAGTCAAGTAAGTATTTCTTACTATATCTTTCATCTCTCAATGATATGATATTCTCACTAAAGTGGGGGCAAAATGTAAAATTTGTACCCTTGTGTAATTTTCCATCTTGCATCACCCTGACCTTAGCCTAAGACTCAAAATCCTTGTCATCCACTTGCCTTTCCATGTCATCACCTACTTTAGAATCCTATCCATGTAGCTTAGATGACTCAATCTACACATGTGCACTATAGAAACATGAGTGTGGTGTGCTATCGTCTATGAAACTGTAGACATGCAGGTTGTCATTGAGGTATTACAAATGCCAAGCATTTGTAATGCCTAAATCAACTGCCTACCTATGTAGGATTTGACTTTCATGCAATATAGACCCCTCTCCCATCTTCATTTGGTCTTTTAGGTTGGCTATTCACTTCTTGATTACTCATTCTCATAGTTTTGAAGTCTCTCTTGGCTCTATGGCTCCATTCTCAATATATTTTCAGTCACACTAGAAATGTATTGGTTTCATCATCATCACTAGGCTTCCATCTCTTCAAGGGGAGTCTCTTTACTTCACTCACTTAGGCCTTTTGAGCATATCTACATTATCTTAATCTTTCTTTTAATATTTTATTATCACATATTATTTACTATTAGTTTTTGATTAAGGAAAACACGTTTTAAAGGGGCCTTGAAACTCAACCAGTTTTAAACAAATACAAAGATATATCAATTACAGTTCACAAAGATATGATAGCCATATAAAAAAGAAAGGCTAGACACAGTCTACCAGTAGTACAAACAAAAAAAACTAGTAACAAAAAACAAAAAGCCAGGCCAGACCCAAAAACTAGGGGAGCAGCTCAAGCAAACTCTCTAAGGATCTCTACTGCTTGAATCTCAAGCTCAGACACCTTGTCCGCTGTGTCCTTAAGGTTAGCCAGATCCTTGTTAGGTTCCTGCATGTCCTTCTTCATGGTGCTGGACCTAGTTCTCTTCCTCGGCCCTTCCTCCAGAGATTTATCTTTGCTACTATTTGGAGACTCCTCCTTGTTGCTCCTGTGTTCCTCAAATTTATTGATCAAGACTTTTATGTTGTCATTTGAAGCTTTGAGGATGCTGTGGCTTTTCTCTACAATTTTATATAAAGTCCTCTCCAAGCTCTGCATTCTCTTCTTCACTTCCTCCATTTTGCTCTCCATGTCATTCTTCTCCTCTGTTAGCATGATCTTTCTGCTGTTACCCTCCCTCTCCAGCATTCCCACTTGAAATTTTAACTCTTGAATTTCATGGAATGTCCATTTGGTGGTTCTGTAGCTATCAATGTGATGAAAGGTGCTCCCCTTAATACCACAAACACATAACAAAAATAGATAAACAACAACAATATGCAAGAACATAAAATTGGCTTCTTATTATCTCCACAAATGTGGAATTACAAACTTTTAGAATTACAATATGCAAAGCCACATGGGAATTCCCTTACAATATTCTATAGGACAAAGTCTCAAATCAATACCCAGATCTACTACCCTGAGCTGCCCTAGACAACACTATGAGCCTTCTTTATATAGGCATTTTTCCACCGCTCGAGAAGGTTCCAGAATTTTAGCCCTTACGGCCGACCAAACTTAGAATTATTTTATTTTTCAATTTATTACATCAAAGTCAGCTCAAAAATAACTTTTGAAACCCGAATAGAAATTTTGAAGGAAAATTATTTTCTGCCAATTCAGGTGACCCGACTTTTGAAGATCATAAGTCATCACCAGTTGACTCAATTGACTATTATAACCCCATTTCGGAAAGGCCACAAAGTTCTCTACATGCTTGACTTGCGCAAGCACCTATCACCCAAATTTTTGACCTCATCAGGGGCCTCTAAAGTCTTCAAAATTGAGTTCAAAGTTTTTGTACCCTGCTGCCAATACTAAAAGTCTTCAATATCTTCAAAACTAGACCTGATCTAGCCATGAAACTTTATTGGCAGGCTGATATGACTGAGATGAACCTCCACATGTAAAATTGAAACATTCTAAGATTTATGACCAACTTACTAAAAACAACAAGTTTCCATAAATAGCAGCTCTGCACAAGATAGCCCTTATTGAATACAAAAACATAAATATTTTTTGGTGATGCAAGATTGCTCTTACACCCAGGATGCTCCTGCATCACAATGACACTATTTTTTGCATTATTGAGCACATCCATCTGAGGGTGTTCTTTAGTGATGTCACTTAGAATCACCAGGGTAGGGTCTATGATGTCCTTCATTTGAATTTTGCCATCCTTTTTTTCCTTAACCAGGGTTTTTATCATTTCTCTCTTTAGGCCCATCCTGACAGACACATTGTGGAAGTCTCTCCAAACCACATTCTTCTCTTTATCTGTTATCTTGTAGGCATACTGATTAGTCCCTTGATCTTCACCACCCTACATGTGATCATCCTCTCTCCCCTGACTCTCCTCTTCATCTTCGCTATCCTTCCCCTCCTCTTGTCCTTCCTCCTTGTTCTCCTCTTCCATTTTCCTCCTTTTCCTTTGCTTCCTGCCAGAATCCATAACCTCTTTATCTGTTATCTTGTAGGCATACTGATTAGTCCCTTGATCTTCACCACCCTACATGTGATCATCCTCTCTCCCCTGACTCTCCTCTTCATCTTCGCTATCCTTCCCCTCCTCTTGTCCTTCCTCCTTGTTCTCCTCTTCCATTTTCCTCCTTTTCCTTTGCTTCCTGCCAGAATCCATAACCTCTTTTCTATTTGTAGGCATTTTAATTATGAATTTTCTCTTCCCCTTCTTATTCTCCTTAGTTTCCTCCTCCTTCTCAATTGTTTCTTCCTCTACTTTAGCATTGTCTCCCTCAGTGTCCATGCCTTCCACTTCCTCATCATAATACCTATTGGAAGAGACCTCAATGCCCTGCTTAGGTTCAGGTTTCTCCTTTTTTTCCAATTTTTCTTTCTTAATCTTCTTTTTCCCCTTTTTGGTGTGAGGGGAGGTGTCAGCATCCAAGTCAGAAGGGATGTACTCTTCTTCACCCAAGTCGAGCTCTTCATCAGAGCCATCCTTCCCCCCTTTCCCTTGCTTTAATTCTTTACCTATGGTTTTGGCTTTGAAAAACTCATAAATCAACAACAACAACCCCTCATGGAAAGTAGGATTTCTGATGGGCTTCTCCCTATAATCATTTATATTTTCATTGATAGATGAGTAAAGGTAAAAAGGGATAGAGATTTTAGTCCCAAACCTGAAATGGTTGAGAAACATGAAGTGGTAGGAGTATATGCGGTCGAACCTCATGTTTAGGGATATGTATTTGATTATCACTCTCAGCACAAACCTCCATAGTGGTTTGATGGACCTCGGCAGGTAGTAAGTGCCATGTTTCTCAAGGGCCTTCTTCTCCTCCTTTCCTTTGGTAAATTCTGCCATCACCTGACTAGAAATGTGACAATCTCTGTAGAATTTCTTCCCAATAATGGGGATTCCCATCACCATAGAAATAACCTCCTCCGTCACATTAAACTCAACCCCATCAATTTTAACACTCCCCTTGTTCCAATTTTTAACCATTGTTTTGGTGACCGAGGGTTTCCATCCAGGCAGTCTTTCGATGAAGGAGGTCACCTCCCCTTTCTCAAAATGCCCCACACTTTCAAACACCTCTGCCATTTCTCTGCCTCATCCTCAGGTTCCCTTTTATGTCATTCCCCCACCATTTTCCTTCTCATTCTGTAGACAAATCTTCTGGTCACCAAGCACTTTGAGATATGGGGCGAGTAGCTAGTATAATAAATGTTCTCAATCCTTCCCTTAACATTCAGAGAAATAAACTCAAAACTAGACATTAATGTGTAATGATGGCAATTGCCCATGTGATTCATACTTTGGCTCATGTTCTTACACATCATATATCAACACAAATTCCCTAACACATAATCTTTCATCATTAAACTTTAATATTTCTGAATCTGCCCGGGATTCTCTCACTTTCCATTAATTCCTTGATTTCGAGCGGAATTAAATGGCCTTCCATCCATCTTTTCAGCTCATTATTTCTGATAGCCCAATTGGCTAACCTGTTAGCAACTTGGTTTTCCTCCTTGTACTCATGGGCCATGTGAATTCTTTCAAAAGACTTGAGGAACTGGACACTTTCATTAACTAAGTTGGCAATCATCCAGGTCGGCATATTTTTCTCATTGAGACAGTCAATTATGTTCTTTGAATCACCTTCCAACCATAGATTCTTGACTCCAATATCCATAGCCAAATTAATGGTTTGATGAGTTGCAGTCGCCTTCGCAACATGGTTGGTTTTCACTCCCAGAGGAGCCAAAATGGTAGCAATGTGTTTCCCATGTTCATTTCTGATTATGCCCCTAATCTGAGCCTGGCCAGGGTTTCCTTTCACAGCCCCATCAAAGTTGGCTTTACACCAGCCCTTAGGAGGTAGGGACCATCTACAATCCTCCCTCTTGCTACAATCCTTCTCCTTAGCTTTGAGAAGTGGGTTAGAGCCTTTGATGATAGTGTAGTTTTCAACTAGAGCATTTAAACTTTTGTGAAAAACCACCTTAGCATTAGCTTCTTTTTCCTTGAATATACAATTGTTCCACTCCTTCCACACCCCCTAAAAAAGATGAGGGAGAGACCAGGCCCATAAGCCTTGACTCACATCCCTAGCCACCCCACTTTGCCACTATTGGAATAGCTCCATTATGTTACTGGGAAAAACCCAGGTCTGCTTGAAAAAAGCCAGGAAAGAAGACCATATGTTCCTGGTGAAGTGGCAATGGATGAAAAGGTGATCAACACTTTCCAGATGCATTTTACATAGGATGCATCAATTAGGAATCTGATGGCCTCTCTTGATAAGGTTGTCCACCGTCAATATTCAGTTTTGGAGCATTAACCAGAAAAAAATGTTGATTTTGGGGGTGAGGCCAGTGAACCAAGCATTGGTCCAGATAGGGATAGGACCACTCCTCTGCATGGTATCCTAGCCTAATGCCATAGTGTAGTTTCCATCCTTGGTCGGCCCCCAAACAATGTCATCCTTGCTGAGAGATAGAGGAAAGAGCCCGATCATGTCCATCACCGGTTTGAGCTCTTGGGAAATCTCGATCAAATTCACCCAATTCTCATTAACCCTATACTCTCTCACCATGTAGCCAAATCTTTCCATGCAAAGCATCACCCATCTATTGTACTATTCAAAGTTCCATAAAGGCCCCACACCAAGCCAGTCATCAAGCCAAAAATTGATATCTTTGCCATTGCCAAGTTTCCATTTCACCTTCTCAAAGGCTAAACCCTTAGTTTTTATGATGCCATTCCAAATAATAGATCCCTTAGGTTCCTCATCCCTATTGATAAACTACTTTAAGTTGATGTTGGTGACATACTTATTTTCCAGAATATCCCTCCATTCTCCCTTGGATTTGAAAATCCTCCAAATCTCTTTAGCTTGCAGAGCCTTGTTGAACTGCTTTAGATTCCTAATCCCCAAGCCCCCCTATTTTTTAGATTTGTAGATATTGTCCCATGCCACAAGTGGGTACTTCTTATTACCTTCTAGACCAACCCATAGAAACTTCTTCTGGATAGACTCCAAAGTAACATCCACTTTGGAAGGAATAGAGAAAAGGCTGAGAGCATAAATGGGCAAGTTTCAAAGAGTAGACTTGATTAGGAGCACTTTACCTGCCTGACTCAGGATAATGCCCTTCCAGCCAGCCAACTTTCTATTGAACCTATCAATTAAGTTATCCCAAAAGAGGTTAGGAGGTGTAGTCCCCATAGGGAGGCCCAAATAAGTGGAAGGAAGGGTCCCTACGCCATAGCCCAAAATATTAGCAATTTTCCTCTGTCTGCCCTTAGGGGGATTGACAAAAAAGAGCGAGCTCTTGTTCCAATTAATGAGCTGACCCATGGCATTGGAGTAAGAATTAAGGATGGCCTTCACCTATCTAGCTTCCTTAATTGAAGCTTCTCCCCCAAGGATGGTATCATCCACAAATTGCTGATGATTGAAGACCAGTGGTCTGGAAGAAGGTTTCAAACCAACTAAATCACCTCTACTCCTTTTTTCAAGAATAAGTCTGCCCAAGCATTCTACCAAAATAATAAAGAGGATGGGAGAGAGGGGGTCCCCTTGCTTGAGCCCTCTAGAAGATTTGAAGAAATCTATGGGAGAGCCATTGATCATAACTGCAAAGGTGGGGGTAGAGATCGGTTGAGATATGATCTTCTGTGTGTTGTCATTAAAACCAAAAGCATGCAAAACCTGATCTAGGAACAACCAATCCACCCTATTATAGGCCTTAGAAAGGTCAAGCTTGAGTAGGAAGCCATCTTTTTTTCCTTCCTCTAAAGAGTGTATCACCTCATGAGTAGCTATAATAGAGTCCAGGATTTGTCTACTTAGGACAAATCCTATTTGTTGTAGGGAAATGATCTCTGGAAGGATTTTAATCATTCTAATGGTTAAAACTTTAGAAAAGATCTTGTAAAGAGAGTTGCAAAGGCTAATAGGCCTGAAAGAGTCAAAAGAGTCTGCACCTGAAACTTTGGGAATGAGAACCAAGAAAGTGGCATTAATCTCTTTGAGTAAACTCTTGGCACCAAAGAATTCCTGAACCGCTTTAACAAGATCATCTTTTAGAACTTCCCAATACAGCTGGAAGAAAAAGGTAGGGAACCCATCAGGGCCAGGGGCTTTCTCAGTCGGCAATGAGAAGACAACCACCTTAATTTCCTCCATATTAGGTATGGCCATGATGTCTCTATTCTAACTAGCCTTAATAACTCTAGGGATGGAATTGAGAATATCCACCTGATCCTCAACACCCAGGTTAGTCTCTTTGGAGAGGATGGAAGAGAAAAATCTAATAGCTTCCTGGGTGATCTCCTTATCTTCTTTAAGAGAGACATCCCCCTTTTTGATCACACTAATTCTATTAGCAGCCCTATGCTTCATAGTAAAGAAGTGAAAGAATCTGGACTTTTTGTCCCCTTCCTTAAGCCACACCGATCTAGATCTCTACCTCCAGAACATTTCCTCCTTGCTCACAATGTTGTGAAGATCAGCCCGAATAAAATTTTCAACATTCAGTCTATCCTCATCATATCCCACATTTTGGATCTCCTCCTGAACCCCAACATGGTCCTCCATTATCCTTTCTTTAGCCAAAAAAATATCACCAAAATCCTTTTTGTTCCATTTTCTGATTTCCATTTTAATGTTTTTGAGTTTCTTTTCCACTTTAAACATAGCAGTTCCTTCCACATCAATGCTCCACCAGTCTCTTATTCTATCAAACAGACCTGGATGAGTAGTCCACATCTTCTCAAATCTGAACGGGAAAGCCTTTTTCCTATTGCAAAGCTCAAGAGTGAGAGTGATCGGGGAGTGGTCTGAACCAAGTCTAACCAAAGTGGAAAGTTTCTAGTGGTAAGAGTTCATCCAGTCCATAGTGATCAAAGCTCTATCTAGCCTAACCTGAATGCACTCTGATCCAATTCTTCTATTAGACCAAGTAAACTTTCCACCATCTAACTCAACATTAAGGAGAGCCAGCTCGTTAATAAAATCCGCTAGGTGTTGTCTACTATCCAAGTTAGGAGGGAGCCTACCTAACTTCTCAGTAGCCAATAGGGGAGTGTTGAAGTCTCCCATAATGACACCCTTAGACCCTCCCAACAAGGGCATCAGGTTGCTTATTTTATTCCAGAAGTGCTTTCTACCATTTTTAGTGTTAGGGGCGTAGATATTCATCACAAACCAGCTTTCTTGGTCCTTAGAATTCATGAATTGAATAATCAAAATGTTACCTTCATTAAAGATGATGTCCACCATAAAGCTATCCTTCCATATCACTAACATCCCTCCAAAAGCTCCCGAAGAGTCAGTAGCCGCCGACTTCATACCTTTGCTGAAAAAAATGATCTCAGTTTTCTCCTTCTTCATCTTCATTTCTGAATCAAAATTTTTTTTGGCCTATGATCCCTAATCATATTCCTAACAACCTCTTGTTTGTGGATACTATTGAGTCCATGAATATTCCAAGATATGATCTTCATATTTTCTTTTGAGGGTATGTATCCTGGATGGTTTTTTGGGTCCCATTCGCTATGTTTCTTCTTGTTTCTTCCTTTCTAATTTGATGCTTGTTCCACCTACCTGGGGTGCTTAATTTACTCCCTATGTCAGCTTTAGTGCTGCTTCTCATAGTAGCTAGAGAGACTGATGATGGGTCCCTACTATTCTTCTTTTTCTTGATAGATATCCAAGGACCAACATTCTCATCTTTGCAACTCTTGAACAGAGCCTCCATTCTAGAGATTTGCCCCAGGGAGGAGGAGGTAACTAGGTTAATGATTCTATTGACCTTGCTTGGGAAAATAAGCGAGCTTCTACTTAGGATAGATTCCTATGAGAGGGAAGGGCCTCAGACCTCCACGGTGCCCTCTAGCTCCTGGGTCTCAGGTACTAATGAATCCTCTTTGATTTCCTCCAAAATGAACTCCCCATCCTCAGGAAGCGTCCTGCTTCCTATATCTCCCTCCTCAGCAGTAGAAGCTTGCATAACAGGGTAGCTATCACCATCTACCTTATCCCTATTGCCACTTTCCTTGTGGGACTCAGGCTGAACCCTATTGTGGAGGTTTTCCTTTCTCTCCAGACATCTATGTTTAGGAGGGATCTCAAAAAGGTCCTTGGATTTTCCCCCTTGAGGATCCACCCCTTGAGAAGTTCCCTCCAGAGCTTTCTCCTTCCACACCTTCTTGGATCCTTTATCTTGATTCTGGCCTTTTTGCTGCTTTTGGGTCTCTTTTTTCTTTCCTTGCTTGTTTTGGGCCTTATGAGATTTTTCCTTCTCTATGAAGATTGGGCATATTTTGGCCTTGTGACCTGCCTTTTTATAGTGGAAATAGATGAAAGGCACATTTTCATAGTCGATCTGCTACACTCACCTTCCTAGCCTAGATTGAAACTCTATCACTTTAGGCATATCCTGTCCTTCGACTACCCCCACACATATTCTAGCATACATAAGTCTTTTTTTGATAGCAGTGATAGGATCAATGGATAACAGCTCACCAAAAGAACTAGCAATGCCATAAAAAATGTCCTCGTGCCAATATTCCAGAGGAAGCTCTAGAAGCCTAATCCAGACTAGGGCTTGGGTCAAGAAATCATTATTTAGATCTAGATTGGAGGTCCATTTATGGAGGATAAGAGTGGATCTCCCCATCAACCAGTTACCCACACAGAGAATCTTAGAGTAATCTTCTGAGCAGGAGAACTCAAAAGACATGAAGCCCTTGGCCATAGCCGTGACTTCAACTTGTCCTTTTAAATCCTATTTTTTCTTTGTAAAGGTTTTGAACAAATCAATATTTGGTCTTGTGCCTATGAACTTGCCAACAAGTGTAGCAGCCATACTTTGAATGTTGTGATCAATAAACTCCGAAGGCACTTCCAAAGCAAAAGTTCCTTTCTCTTTGTTGTAGATGTTTTTGATCTTGGGGAAGGAGGACTTACCTGAGGGTTTGACTCCAAACATATTAGACCAGCATCCCAATGGGTGTGGAGCTTCTCCAAAAAGAGACCCCAATTTATCACTTGGATCCGACTACAAAGCCCATGGGTCCCCTTCATCTGTCTCATCTTTCTTTCCACTGTCCTTCTCCTGCATCAGGCCCGCATCCTGATCAGACAGTCCCTTCTCTACAAGTTTCCTACTTGAATTTCCATTCAAATTTTTTCCCTCCTCTCCGCTTCCTCCACTTGCGCTCACCATTATTATTTACTATTAGTTATCTATCACCATTTTATCATGTTTATTCAGTTGTTGTGGAGGTGAAAACACCAAAGTAGGGATCTGACTAAGATAGGTCCCAAAATAACCACCCAACATTTTTTGTAGGTATCTTAGAGGAACAAGTTCAAACAAGTTACTTCTCCAAGCTTCAAATTTCATGTTCTCTTCCTTTCTCATTTTGTTTATAATTGTATTAATAACTTATAAATAATATCATTGTTTTGGTATTTTATTTCCTCTTTATTTAGTGCATTAGCTAGTATTTTATCAATTTATTTATTTTTAGTTGTTGTCTTTGTATTATATGTATGATACATACACATACCATACTAGCATCCCATAATTGCACTGTCATCTATGAATCACTCCGGTGTCCGAGGTAGTGAGTTAATAAAGTTCAATATCTATTCTTAGTAGTTAACTCTTTTATTTCTTGTAATCTAAATATTTTTATCTATAAGTATACTATAGATATTAGTCTTTATATGTATTTAGTACTTATTTAGTTGAAGATATTCACATTTAAACACATTAAATATATCTCATAAACATCCACATTATATCCCCCTAACTTTTTGTGCTAGTCGAAGTAAGGTGGCGCAAGGGAAGATTCATCCCTTGGTACTTTTACGAATCTCTAGGTTGGGGCATTTTTCCTTCTCCATATGTTACAATGATTTTTCATTAAAAAAGGAAGAATTAACTCTAAAAGTGAGCCTTGAGCTATACTTTATAGCTATGAAATAACATACACCAAACTAGGGAACATGTGTTGAGAGATAAATGTCCTTTTCCTTGGCTTTTTGTTGGGTGAAATTTCTTGGGTGTCCAACTAACCCGTCCCTACTGAGGCCCTTAAAATTCCCTAAAGTGATGATTACATGAAGAAAATCCTCCATCCTTTACACTTCCATTGATGTGTTCTATTAATCAACTCCTAAATGCTCTCAACTAGCTATAAATAGGTCAAAGATTCCCTATATTACCTCCTTTATTGTTGCAATGAATCTCTTTTACTTTTTAACTATTTCTCACTTCCTCCATAAACATAGGGCATGTGGTTTAAGTTTGACTTTCAATTGAAAAGATCTTGGGTTGGATGGAAACCAAAGTGGCCATTAAATACCTTCAAAACTATTTCAACCAGAGTGATAATGGCTTGAAAATGGACTTTAAATGCATCCACATCCATTACATATATTTATACATGTCTAGAGGTCATTTGCGAATCACAAAACTACTTCTTTCCTTTGCTTATCAATTTTTATTTGTCACTTATATTTCTCATCTATATCATCATGGATACTTGCTATCTTTGACTTGACTTTAACCATTATTATCTTTTCATATTTCTATTTTTAAACATAAGCATAATATTGCATTCTTCATGGAACCATTGAAAAAATATGTAGTTGTATTCTTTCCTTCATTCTCTTTCAAAACTACTCTTGTGACAACCACTAAATATTCCATACTCATGTGTTTACTGTGAAAAAATATCATAAATAAGCCTTCTTTTTTGTTATTCCCTATCATCTCCCCATAGAATCTGTTGGCATGCTTATAATCAAACTCTCCTTGAAACCTCTATTATCCAATAATCATACTTGGTTTTCGTGCTTGTTTGTCACCAAGTCACTTCCTTGTAAGTTTCCATCTTCAAAACAACTATGAACTATTATGCCATTGAAGAAATGCTAGAATCATTTTGTCCTTATAACTGCCACATCCACTTAGAAAATGTCCACAAGCTATGTAGATTATCTTTTCTATCAATATTCATAGACAATACCTCCTTGAAATCCTCACCTTCGATTTTCATGGAACTTCCATATGACTTTATTATATCTTTCAAAGAAGACTTTCTTCTCATATTTTCTATAAACCTTATTATTGTTCTTGTTCTGGTAATGCTTCTCTTTTCCATCCAATTTTTTATTAATCTATTTTTATAGCATAAAAATGTGTTGTTCTTGAATTTTTAGTTCCTTCTCCTCTTTAAATAATAGTCATTCATTAACAGATCTTGTTTTTCAACCTTGAAAATCTCTACTATTCAACTTTGAATCTATTCTTTTTTAATGGATGGTGTTGCTCCTTAAAAACAAACTACTACTCTTTGAAGAAAAACTCACTATTCTTGCTTTAATATTTCTATTATTGTTAGGAATATGTATGATTTTCCCACTTCAAAATCCACTATTCTCCTTGTCCATTTTTTGTTCCTTTCTTTTTCAAATGGCCTTAATTTTGTTTTATTGTTATAGCTTTTGTCTTCTTATTTTGCACTATTTTTTGAACCATCAGCAAGACCTTCATACTTATCTGCATACCTTTTCCATATTGACATTTGGTGACTTTCTATATCATTATTTTATTCATGCTTACTATTGTTTTAGCTATGACAAGATCATTAAGCGTACTGGCTCTAATTTAGGTGCTTGACATGTTTTCTTTTAAAACCCTAGAGATAATTATCATTTAATGGTGTATGTCTCTTTCTCATTTGTATTTCATTTGAGTGTTTTCAATGATTTTGTGATTTCTCTCTACACTCTAGTGATTACTATAGATTTGGATAGTAAACTAACTCATTTCTATGCAATATCTTTTCCTTTATTTTACCTTCATCATTCATGGGTTCCCTCTATTTTTTCATAGAATTGAAACCTCTTGACAACTATAATCTTCTAGCATAGCTCTGAAAATACTATCAACTAGCGCTTCTTCCTCATCTAATGATAAAGTAAATGGATGTCCATTATCTTAGAAAGATGACCATCACTCATACAAGCACAACCCTCAATCTCATAATCCAAAGAATTTCAAAGATATCTTAGAAGTTATAAAACAAAACAATTACAACTGATCTTTTTGTATCCATAGAACCGAATAAAACCAACCATTGGTAATTTCTCCCAATATTATTTCTTTCATGTTTGGATGCAATTAGATTAAAGTTATGGGAAATAAAGTATTGTTCTTACTCCACAATGAGTGCCATGAGTCTTCCTTTAATAACAATAATTTAGTTTGTGTTCCTTATCTCTACTGCAACGTGTTTGAAAGTCAAGAGTGTGGTACCTTATTCTCATTGAAACATGGGGACTTATATAAAAAAACAAATAAAACTTTACCATCCTAAATTGCTAGCACCTAATTTTTGTATAATTTAAGAACTATTTTGTGACTACTTTAGTGTATTTTATATGGTAGGACCTCATATGGCACTTAAAGGATACCTAAATTAAAATATGGGTCCTCCACCCCTTTTAATGTTGCTTAAACTCAAGTTTTTCCCTAATTTATGTGTAAGTTCCTCTCTTTTTCATCCAATCCCATAGTTTATTTCATCACCTAGGCCATATATGCTTATTTTTAGCCTTCATGATTTTCTTTGACCCTGGAACGAGTTGTAATAAAAATTCAGCACATACTTTATATCCCTGGCACCCAAATCAAATCTAGACTCATTCTCCTAGGTACATGTCCCCATTGGTGACATGTTCTAGGAGAGTGGGGTCCAAATTTGGCCTAGAGACCTATTCCAAGACTTGGGAGATCTAGTCCCATAGTTTGTCTGCGTAATTCTAAACCCTAAAAATAGTGTGAGATGTATATAAATCCACTATCACTCCTCATTTTGGTATCCATTATCTATTGTTAGAATTCATGATCAAATTTTTACTAAGTTCAAGAAAGCATATCAATAATTCAAGAGCCACCAAGTTCAAGCATTCAAGAATTCATTCTTCTCAAGTAAATCAAGGTGTTTTCTTCCATAGGTAGAGCTTCTTTCCCCCATTGAAGGCCAAAAAAATGATTTTTCTATCAAGGAAGGAGATCCACATCCATCCACTCTCATTAAAGTCTTCTATCTCTTCTCCTCAACCAAGCATTATGGTGAATTACAACATCTATTCCATAAGGTTTTGTCTTTTCATGGTTTCCTTTTTGGGTTTTTGTGTTTAGTAAACTCTATTGCATCAACATATTTGATCACATTCAAAGAGGTATTTGCATTATCAAGGTATTATATACACTTTATTTTATATATCTAGTCTCTGCTACATGACAACATGCTTTACTTTATTTCATTTCATTTTAAGGTTTATTCTTAAATAGGGGTTTGACCAAGGTAAACCCCCTTTTCAACCTTCTTCCCCATTTTTCTCTGTGTGGGAACAAGTTATAGATCTCTCAGATAAGATTTGGGAAAATCAAGCATGATCCAACAATCTGTGAAAAATTAAGTCAAAAACACTGGGAACATGTCACCATTTCCATCATGTTCCAAGAATATGTCACCATTTCCATCACGTTCCTGCCATTCTAAGCTCAAATTTCTACCACTGGTCAATTTTGTCTTATGGTTTCCATTTCTATTAATTTTAGCTCACTATTTGTTTGTTATAGTCTATTGTTACCAATTTTTCAGTAGCTTTTCTAGTTAATCATTTACATCACACTATCTTATCATTTCCATTTTCTTATCTTCCTTCAATCACATTTTTAAGGAAGGAATCATCATCCCCATTAAGTTCTTAAGTTAACTCTTGAGCCTATTGGGCTATCTTCCTTCCTAATGTGCAATTGTGGAAGTGGAAGTTGATTTTTCTATTTTACATTACTCCCCCCTTTCCCTATTGTACATTTTGGTGAACCCAAATCTTCCTACACACTTATAATTTTGGTGTTAGATCTCATTGTGTTCTTTTAAAAATTTATTAACATAGAATTTACTAAGATAGATTAGTGTGTGAACATATGTGGTTACATTTCTCCTCACCTCTTTTTATCAATCACATGGAGTGAATCATAATTTCTTGCATGGCATGATGTTTGTATTCCTTCATGACATTCTCCCATATGGAATTATGAGGTTATCTAATATTTTTCTTCCTTACAAATCATATTTCAAGACTTTTATCAATATTTCACGCGGCTTTATCATTCAATTCTTAGCAAAATGCATTGAATATTGTTGATTACATAAGGGTATTTGTCAATGAACCTAAAGATAACATTAATATAAATACTCCTAATCCTACTCCTATAATGACTAGTAATCATGATGATTGAGATATAGGTCCTAATGGTCCCATTGTTGTAAGACCTAGATCTCCTATTCCTCAACCTACTTTAATGGTTAGCCTTAAGAAAGATAATTTATGTAATTCCTTAGACGATCTTAAGAAATCTTCCTTTTATCAAAGAATTATTCATAATCTTGATGGTCAACATTTCCTTGATGATTTTTCTCCAAGAATATTAAGTAGACAAGAAGATTTTGATAAGCCTTATTCTTCTTCACCACCTAAAGATGATAGGAATCTCCCTAAAGAGAATTTTTGTGCCCATATTCCTCTTTATACCCCACATTTCCATAAAGCTAAAGATGAATCTCCTTGACCTTCTACATGAAACCTCCCTTATATATTATGAAACTTTTTATTTATTGATCCCTATAGAGACAATGCTTTCCTTAGGAATGATCACTTTTTTTTTATCCCTAAGGAGACAATGCTTTCCTCACTACTGATCACTTTTTATTTTGGATCCCTAAGCATACAATGCTTTCCTTAGGACTGGTCACTTTTTTATCCCAAGTAGACAATGATTTCCTTAGGACTGGTTGCTTTTTATTTTGGATACCTAAGGATAAAATGCCGTCTTTATGGTTAATCTCATTTTTTTTATCCCTTTGAAGACAATTCTTTCCTTAGGCCTGATTGTGTTTTTATTTTATTTTTATGGATCCATGAAAAGATAATGTTTTTTGTGGGACTGATCCCCTAAGCTGCCCCTATGCACAAAATTTCAAAGTTTCCCTCATGTGCAAATTTTCAAGGTAGAATTGACTAGTATAACACATCTTGCTAGCCCTTCTACTCTTCTCCTCCTCTTCTGATTTCATGGATCACCTAATATAACACAACTCGTAAGCCCATTGGATTCATGATCTCTCTCTTTTCTTTCCATGCTCTCATAGCTATGCTAGTGGGTTAGATCATTGACTTTTGTATCATCTTTGGTGATTCTCTTTCCCTTTCTATGTGGTCACTTACGCTCTCACAATAGCTTTTTGAACATAAAATTAGTGGATGAGAAATTTTTGATGAAGGTCTCTTCTACTAATTGATTTGTAGTTTTATTTTTGGTACTAACCCCTTTTTATTTTTATGTCTTGTGTCTTTTTTTGTTTTGTTTTGTTTTAATGCCTCTGTGCATGGATGTTTGAGTTGAGATCCTTTGTTTAGGGGTGTTCTTCCTCAAACTTAGTGATGTCTTACCTCTTTGCAATTTTCTATTGGATAACTAAGAGGGGAGTGAATCAATTATGTGAATTAGTTATCTCAGGTCCCTTAATACTTTTCAACCTTAAAACTTTTTCAACAACTAGTCTTAATAATCAAATTTAAGCATTCAACCGATCACAACAATATGCATATGAAAATCAAAGAATAACATACAAAACATTCAATCACACATTAACACTAGTATTTAACATGGAAACCTAATTTGGGTAAAAACCACTGTGGGAATTATCATCCATAAAATAATTCACTCTTTTGATGTAAGCTTGGTTAAGAGCCAACCCTATTAAAGGTTACAAACACATTTGCTAGATGTGACCCTATTAGGGGATTTTCACCAAAGATCAACTAGATCTATCACCCTCTCATTAGTGGCCTTATTAGAGGACTTAGAACATTCATTAGAATGCCACCTTACAAAGGATTTAGAAATAGGACTATTAAATCCACTCGGTTAAGAGATTTTTTGCTATAATGGTTAGAAAGTAACAATGAAATGACCTGATAAAATATGCAACTACCTTTGATTATTCAGGTCTCATTTCTTCTCATTTGTCTTCTTCAAACCATTCTAGTTGATCAATACACACTCTTCATCTCATCGCTTTCCTTCACTTGATTCACACTTTTCTTCAACTCTATTTTGCTCAGTGTACCCTTTGGTACTTATTGTGTGTGTGAATTTTGTAATTGATCTGTAGACACAACACTTCAGTAAAACATTAGAGGTTAGCAAAAATCAAAATCGTGCAATGAATTGAAAGCTAAACTAACCAAGCGATTTACTACCTTCTAATAGGTGCGAGTATGATGTTCTCAGATTGTTATTGAGATTAGTGACCTTGACGACACCTAAACGAAGGATTTGAATGCAAAAGATGGATATGGAATGAATGCAAAGTAATCTATTTTTTTGATATTTTCTATGCAATGATATGAAAAATGAATCTAAATGAATGTAAAAACCAAATTGATCTCACAATAGCCTTGATTCACAATAAGCTTTGATTCTCTAGATAGCAATTCTTTAGCGTGATTATGCAATTCTTGTGGATGATTTGTGAAGAGCTAAAGCCTTGATTTATAGAAATCCAGGGCTTTGGAAGTGCATGAAAGAAAGTCATAAATCACTCAGATTAACTCAGCTTGATTTTTGAGTTATTTGAAAATAAAGGATAATTTAATTCACAAAAAAATGTAAATCATGCGAAAACAACTTTTTAACTCAAATTAGAAGTTTAGATCAACTTTTGAACTCAAAAATGATGTTGAGTTCCAAAAAGTCAATAACTTGCATTGATTTTCTGATTTAGAGTTTAACTGCTCTTTGATTGTGCACATGGATAATTATGAATTAATAAATAAATAAAGTGATTTATTCTCAACTTAACTAATTTTTGAAATAAAACAATTGATTTATGGGTTAATCAATAATTAAAATCAAACTTTTATTCAAAAATAATATCATTAAATATGACAACTTGCTTTAATTAATTAAATAAGAATTTAATCAATTATTCATAGGATTTTTGATTTATTGTTAAATTTGAATAATACTAATTAGGAATAAATATAATTAAATAATTAAGTGGCAGAATTAAATCTAATTAATTAAATATTGAGAATATTCAATTAATCAAACTTTAGGATAAATAGGATTTATCGCCAAATAATCATTAAATTAAAGATAATTATGATAAATAGGAATATTACTAGGAATATTCTCCGATGCAGAATTTGAGATAATTAATTAGGATTTGATGATGTTTAGATGTGCCTTAAGTTAGGACTTTGATGTCGATTTTGTTCGATGTGTCAATGTAGGAGGTTAATGAACCTATAGCCCATTTTTGGGGTATTACATTTTGCCCCTCTTTGAATTACTATGCGAAGCGCAGTGGGTCAAAGATAGTCTGTGTTTGATAAAGATATGAAACTGATTCAAAATTGATAATTGATATGAGATAGAAGCTGATTGAAATATTTGATATGAAGATGATAGGTCATGAATGACCAAAGATAATGTTAACTATAACAGCAAATGAACCAATGAAACAAAAGCGTCAAAATGCTTGATTTTGAACCTTATGATTGTGAAGAAGTGAGTGACCGATTCCAGACTCGATTGTCCTTAGAAGAATCATGTAGGTATCACATCTGAACCCTTTAGTTATCGAAGAATCAAGGATATAACACAATTGAACCGATAGTTGCAAAAACTGATACAATTTACAAGATTAGGAGAATACCAGATTGATATGGATCTCGATGAATCTGATATGCCCTAGGCGATGATAGATTTGATTTGCCCCAAGCAACGAGGACTTTTAGATGAATCAGCAACTAGACGTGGTTGTTGTCTTGATTACCGATGAAATATATTGATAGATAAAATTGATATGATTTCAGATTTAGATTACAGACTTTGAATGATGTGTAATACCATGCCCCCTTCGGGATTAAAACTAGAATATGACAAGAAAAGTTAGCGTTAATAGTTTAGAAGCATGTTAATTGATTTAAGAAGTGGTTAAACATGTTTGAAAATGCATTCTGCATCGTTTGGAGGTCCAGAAGACCAAGTTTGACTAGGTTTGACCATGAGTTGACCATGGTTGAAATTTTGATAGTTTGATGGAAGATAATCAGTTAAGTTGAAAAATGGATTTCTACTATGATTGAAGGTTGAATATGCAAGCAGTTAATAATATGAATGATCTCAGATTTTGATTTTGATCCCGAAAAAGGATTCTACTTGCTATTTCGTTGGAGGAACCTTCATGTGAGATTCGGCTCTTGTTAGATTTGAAGATGCGATTTGAAGAATCGTTTAAGCATTGAAGTTCATTTAATCATTGTGAGATCATGCAAACATGAAAAATGAAATGCAACCTAAGACCTAGGACCTACTCATTGATCATATGTTGATTTTTTATCATCATTGAACTTTTAGGTAATCGAATAAATCAATACAATGCCCACTAGCTATGAAACCATAGACATATGAATATCAATTTGTATGCGCAAGAATCAATACAACACCCACTGGTCAACAACCATGGATATATGAATATTGATTTTATTTTCAAAATGTCAGATTAGATATAAGCACCAAGGCACAAGCTCCAGGATGACCTGAATATCATGTCCATTTTGATATAGCAATTTGTATAAGCATCAAAACATAAATATCATGATGACCTGAATACACCTTGTGGTACAAACACATCAAGCAATCAAGAGATCATTCTAAATCCAATGTGAATTACCCGTAGTGACCCTTTATCGTTCACATCCTTAGGTAAGATCACGTTTCACAGTAGGAGAAAGAACTCACTCAAAAAGACAATAGTTAGATCAAACTTCCTTGAATTTTTTGGGTATCAATGGTCGAGGTACGCATGGCCATCCAATTTGAGATAGAGGCTCTTACAGTTAGACACCATTTCAATCCAAAATTTTCAAAGTTGTTAGATTTTCACATACAAGCAGAAGACAAAGAAAAGATTATGCCCCCAGTCATCACTCTCTAAATCCTATAAAAGACATCATCGAAGAGCTCAAAAGGACATAATATGCAAAAATATCAATGCAAATCAGTAAGCATACAAGGAGATAAAAGCATGTAAAAAGCACAGATTATTTTCAGTTTGATGTTTGATTGCATTGTTGTAGATGCAAAATCCTTTCTGGAGACAAGATAGATTGACTGACTCAAATGAAGCTTCAAAGGACTTTGACTGGATATGATACGTCTAAGATACATTGGAGGCCATAGGATATGACATTGATTGCCTCCATGTTTGAACATTGATAGGATACAGATGCTTGAGCTGAATGGCGTACATACCGACTTATTGAAAATTGGAAATGCAAAAATAAGTCGGGAGATATGTACAAACTAAAGCAAGACTGAAAGCTGGGAAAGACCAAGATTGCACTGATAGATGGAGCATTTTGAAACAAGTAATGCCTATTTGCTAGGTTTTCACCATCTTGGTAGAGATTCTATTTTTGCTACCAAGGTGTCTGTTTCCAGGTTTTCACCAAGGCACTTTTTCTTTTTCTCATTTTTAAATTTTTTTCTTTTTTTTCAAATTTTTTTTTTTTTTGATATTTTTTGATATTTTTTGTGAATCATCAAGGCACCTATTGCTAGGTTTTCACCAAGATGTTCATTTTTTCAGGATTTTTATGATTTTTTTAGGACATTTTACCATAGACTGAATGCTTTAGGCATAGAATTTCTTCAGATGGAGAACGTTCATTGGTTCTCAAAGCTGTTCTCCTTTAGTCGTTGAGAGTTGATAGGCACCAGAGCCAAAAGTAGCAGTGATAACAAAGGGACCCAGCCAGTTGGGTTCAAACTTCCCCTTGCATTCTTGATGTGATTGATTTTTAGGATTTTCTCTCAAGACTAGATCACCAACTTGAAATTCTCTATGTTTGACTTTCTTGTTGTAACCTCTAGACATTCTCTTCTGATATACTCTGAGATGATCATACGCTACTTGTCCGTGCTCATCTAGTAGTTCAAGTTCTTGTAACCTAGACACTCTGTAGTCATCATCAGTTACTAGACCATGCATTCTGATTCTTAGTGATGGGATTTCAACCTCAATAGGCAGCACCGCTTCAGACCCATAAACTAAAGTGAAAGGTGTAGCCCCAATAGGTGTTTTGATACTTGTTCTATAGGCCCAGAGAGCTAGATTGATCATGAGATGCTAGTCTCTTCTTGTTTTATTAACTGTACGATGCAAAATTTTCAATAGATTCTTATTAGATGCCTCTGCTTGTCCAATCCCTTAAGGATAGTAGATAGAAGACCAATGTTTTGTGATCTTGAATTTGGCACATAGATCATCTAGGTCTTTGTTCTTGAATTATCCACCGTTATCTATGATTATGGAATGAGGTATCCCATATCTGCATATGATATAGTTCAATATGAACATAGATATCTGTTTCGCCGTTGCTTGTGTCAAAGGGACTGCTTCTACCCATTTTGTAAAATAATCTGTAGCTCTAATTATATGGGTATGTCCATTAGAAGAATGAGGATTTATAGCTCCTATAAGATCAAATGCCCATTGGTGAAAAGGCCATTGTGTGGTAAAGGGGATTAGATCCCTCCCTGGAGCATGAATTAAGTTGCCATGCACTTGGCACTTTTGACAATTCTTAGCAAATTTGATAGCCTCTTTCTCCATTTCAGGCCAATAGTACCCAGCCCTAATAAGTTTTTGAGCTAGTGTTAAACCGTTCGAGTGTGACCAACAAATACCATCATGGACTTCCTCTAATGCACGTTGAGACTCTTCCCATTCTAAACATCTAAGTAGCGTACCATGTAGACCTCATTTGTATAGATCATTACCAATGATGACATATCGGGAGGTATTACAGATAAGGTATCTCTTTTCATGGCGGTTGAAGGTATCGGGGATGATTTGGTCTTGGAGATAGGAAAATAGGTTTTTGTATCTGGATGAATCATGACCTACAACAGTGCAGATCATGTGGGTTTCAGGGGAATCGTATGTAGGATAGGATAGTGCTTCCACTAGGAACTCGTAGCATAGCTCATGTTCAAGTTGCTGTAATACAGTAGATAGTGTTGCCATTGCATTGGCAGCCTTGTTCTCCATTCTAGGAATTTGTTCAAATGTGATAGATATGAAATATTTCTTTAAATCATCTACCATTCTCTTGTAAGGAATGAGCTTTTCATCTTTAGTTTGGTACACATCATTGACTTGATGAATAACAAGTTGAGAGTCTCCATGAATGTGTAGCTCTGTCACTCTCCACTAAATTGCTAGTTTCATACCATTCAAAAGGGCTTCATATTTCGTAATATTGTTTATGCAAGGAAATTTTAATTTGAATGCTTTTGGGATTGAGTATCCTTGAGGAGTTATGAACAATATGCTTGCTCCAGATCCATTCTATGTGCAGGAGCCATCCAAGAATAATTGCCATTCTCTAGAAGAAAGAGTCTTGATAGAGGAATCTGGACATTCTATTTGCATTGGTGTATTATCAATCATAGGTGCATTTTTTAATTGATCAGCAATAACCTATCCTTTTATAGCTTTTCTTTCCATGTATTCAATGTCAAATTCACTTAAGAGCATAACCCATTTAGCTAATCTACCTGTGAGGGTAGCTTTGCTTAGTAGGTACTTGAGGGGATCAATTTTAGCTACCAATTGTGTGGTATGTGCTAACATGTAGTGTCTTAGTTTTTGTGATGCAAAGATCACAACTAGACAAGCTTTCTCAATCATTGAATAGTTCTTCTCATATGCAACCAATGTCCTACTGATATAGTATATAGCTCTTTCTTTTTTGTCTTCATCGTGTTGTGCTAGCAATGCCCCTAGTGATGTATCTATAGTAGAAACATATAAGATTAATGGCTTCCCATGAATAGGAGGCATCAAGATAGGTGAATTTGATAGATACTTCTTGATATGGTTAAATTTTTTCTCACATTCTTCATTCCATGCAAAGGTCACACCATTATGTAATGTTTTTGTAAAAGGCTGTGATATGTCCGCTAGCTGTGATATGAATCTTCTGATAGATTGAACTCTTCCTTGCAATGTCCTCATCTGACTGATATTCTTAAGAGGTTGCATCTCCATTATAGCCTTTACTTTAGCTGGATCAACTTCAATGCCCTTTTTTGAAACTATGTATCCTAAGAGCTTTCTAGAAGTGACACCAAAAGCACACTTCTTAGGATTTAGTCGGAGACTAAACTTTTCCATTCTATCTAGGATCATGCTCAAGTCCTTTAGATGTTCAGTTCTAATCATAGATTTTGCTAAAGTATCATCAACATAATCTTCCATAGTTTGATGCATCATGTCATGGAAAATAGATGTCATTGCTCTTTGATATGTAGCACCAACATTTTTAAGCCCAAATGGCATGACATTCCAATAGAAGGTACCCCATGCACATGTGAAAGTAGTTTTCTCTTGATCCTCTAGAGCAATTTTTATTTGATTATATCCAGAGAAACCATCCATTAAGGAATACATCTCAAAACCTGCAGTCGTGTCCACTATCATATCAATGTTAGGTAGTGGAAAATCATCCTTAGGGCATGCTCTATTCACATCTCTAAAGTCTATGCACACTTTGATTGAACCATCTGGTTTAGAAATAGGTACAATATTGGAGATCCACTCTGCATAGTCAATAACTCAGATGAATCCAACTTTTAGGAGCTTCTCTAATTCAGCTTTTACCAAGAGTGCAACGTGAGGATGCATCTTTCTCAACTTTTGTTTAACAGGTTTGACATTTGGAGCTATGGATAAATGATGCATTATAAGATTAGGATCCAATCCTAGCATATCTGAATATTTCCATGCAAAGTTGATCTTTTTCTCTATGAGGAATGTTGTAAATTTTTGCTTCTCTTCTTCTAATAATGATTGTGCCACATGTACCAACTTTGGTTCTTCTATTGTACCCAAATTGATGGATTGAGTGGGCTCAATTAGAACTGGAGATCTGTCTTGTAAATGACTTGGAAGGACATCAAATATCTCATCTTTAGGTGCCTCAGAAAGGTTTTCACCTTTAGATACATCTTTTATTTTTACTTTTGTAGGTTCTGAGATTGCCACAAAGTGGTTTTCACCCTCAGAACTCTTTTTCTTTTTATTCTTATTTTTCTGACTAAGATATTTGATGTCTGACTTTGTCATGCTAACACTCGGTTCACTGATGGAAGTACTCATAGGCTCAATTGCATTGAGGTAGAAAGCAAGGGCATAGTCATTCGGGAAGGTATAAATACCATGGCTCAGATTTGTGGAGGTTTGATCAATAAGTTCTGGATATTGGATAGTCAAAGTGGGGAAAGATTGGGAGATAGTGTTTACAGATATGGATATGTCATCATTGGTCCTAACCTAACACTCGAGTTCAAAGGTGATATTACAACTTAAGACATTCAATTCATGAATAGGCTCAATGTCATTGTGGGAGTCCAATTCAGCCATAGGTGGATCAGACTTGATAGGTTGATAGTAGTTTCTTGTGTTTCTACTACATTAATTCTTTTGATTGGATCATCTTTATCATCAAGAAGTTCTTTGATCTCTTTAGGCAATTTTTCATAGGGGATGAGTTCTGAGCTGTCTGAATCACTATCTGATGGTTCTGTTTCTTCTTTCTTAAGAAGAGGTTCTCCTAGTGTGATCTACTCTATGACATGAGAACAATTACCCTTGAGGTGATAGGGTTTCTTCTTAAAACCTAAGGCAACTTTGTCTTTATTTTCTCTACCAGCATGTGGGAGATGTGCCACAAGACCTTTTCCTCTGACTCCTAGTGGTCCTTGACCTAAATATCCCATCTTAGCTATCAATTTAGTCCCTGGACCATATGACTTAGAAGGGATTTTGGATACTGTAGAGTCACTAGTTTGAACAAATTGAGATTCAGGTTCATCTTTGTATAGCCATGATAGCACAGCTTCATCCTCTTCAAACTCTTGCTTGGATACTTGTTCTGCTACAAAATTCTTTTTATATGCTTCAAGAGGTTCTTTAGAGTCTGGTTTGGATTGTTTCAAAGATTGCCCATAAGACTTAGGCGAGATAGGGAGAGATGTCAAAGGTAAGACTGGCTTGATAGTATATTCTCCCATACTATTTTCTTTGATATTAATCTCTTTTTCAAGATCTTCCATTTTAGATGTGGATGCTTCTTTAGTTGGTTCAATGGAAGATTCTCTGTTATTAGGCACAAGCTTATCTGCACTTTCCTTCAAGGTGTTGCAAGTTGTATTCAGATCTGCGAGGATAGTAACCTCTACTCCTTCATAAGGAAACTTCAAACATTGATGGTATGTAGAAGGAATGGCTTGCATTTCATGTATCCATGGTCTCCCTAGAATAATGTTGTAGGCCAAAGGTAGATCAAGAACTTGACATATAGTATCTCTAATAACTGGACTTGCTCTGATGGGTAAGACAATGGTGCCTTTAAAAGATCTTTCTTGTTCATCATAGGCTTTGATGGTGATCTTCTTTCGAGGATCAATAGCCAATTGTAAAAATCCTAATTGTGTGATCAAGCTGTAGGAAAAAATGTTTAGGCCAGCACCCCCATCTATCAACACATGTTTGACTCTACGGTTCTGGATCAAGACTTCTATATGCAAAGGCTAATTATGTGGGTGACTCAAGGAGTTGTCATCTTCCTCTAAAAAGGAGATATATTGCAGAGATGTAAAATGTCCAACCATAGTCTGGAACCTATCTAAATCAAGGTCATCAAGAACATTGGAACCAAGCAAAGCTTTGTCTAGTATAGCTCTATGAGCTGGAGAGATCCGAAGCAACTTAAACATAGAGATTTTGGCATTAGTGTGCTGGAGTTGTTGAACAATGCTATAAGATGTAGGCCTCGTATCCTTTGGATTGGAAGATTTGGAAGTAGCCTTCTATTTGGAAGCAGATGAAAGATTGACGGGCACCTTAGGGACATTTGATGAGTCTGAGATTTGTCCTTTCAGATGTGCTTCAGCTTGTGATCGAGTAACCATGTTGGTGGATTGATTTTGTCTATCTCTTCTTACAATTGTGATGACATTACAACTTTCAGAGAGACATGGTTCAACCATATTGATGATAGCATTATTTCCAGGGTAGGCATAGTTGACTTTTGCCCCCATATTAGGTTGAGAAGTTGAAACTTCTTGACCATGTTTTAGAAATGGTTCTGTGAATGCCATATGATCGTTATTGCTCTTAGGATTGTCAACTATGATGTCTCCATTATCAATCAGATCTTGAATGGTGTGTTTCAACTAGAAGCAGTTATTCATTTTGTGACCTTTACCTTAATGGAAATCACATAATTCATTTTCTCTCCACCATTTTGGCTTAGGCTCAGAATCAGGTGGTTAGATTGCTGGCAAAGAGATGATGTTATTAGCTAGTAGAGCTCTCATGGTGGATTCCAAAGATTCTCCAAGAGGAGTAAACTTTCATTTATTATCCCATCTTTTGTATTCTAGCTTCTTTTGAGATGGTTTGGATGACTTTTATTTTGAAGCTTTGATGGCTTGGGAACCAAGAGTTAGATTGTAGGCTGGTGCCTTTGATGGGGCACATATAGTGTCAACAATACCATCTGTGATGATGCCTTTATTCTTGTTCCAATTTTTGTTCTTATCTTTAGAACTGGATCCTGATTCATACTTGTCTTTTTGAAGTGTGATTTCTCCTTTTTTCACAAGCACTTTTTTGATTTTAATAGCATTGTCCACCATCTTATCAAAAGATGTATGATCTTGTATTTGTAGAGGATAATTGATTTTTGGAACAAGGTTATTGATGAAGATTTCCAATTTTTCTATTTCTGGAATAGGTCTGGCATATAGAGAGAACTTCTTCCTCCATCTCTTGAGAAATGTTAGGAATGGTTCCCCTAGATATTGCTTGAGATTACAGATATTAATCATGGTGACTGGATGTTGAATATTGTAGGAGTATTGTTGATAAAACAATTTGATCAACTCCTCAAAAGTTTTGATAGTAGAAGGCAGTCTAGAGAACCAGTGGATGGCTGCTCCCGCTAGAGATCGAGGGAAGAGACGCATCAGATAGGTTGGTTCATGCATGAACTCCATTGATTGTGTACACAATTCTCTAACATGATCTTGTGGATCAGAGTGTCCATCATACTTATCATACTTCGGCATCTCCACTCTTTTTGGAAATGGTGGCATATACAAGTCTTTGTCAAAAGGAAAAGGGCATAGAGCTTCCATGGAGAATTCCTTGGGTTCCTTCTCTTTCTTAAGATTGATAAGTTCAACTTGCATAGCATGCATCTATTTCATCATAGCTGTGAGTGGAGTTTCTTCCTCATGCGTAATGATATCTTCAACATTAAATTTGGGAGGAAGTTTAGCTCCTTGATGAGCTAGTTGTAAAAATTATGCCTCTCTATCTTCTTTCAAGAAATGCTTCATCATTCGTTTGAAGTTATCATCATTTTGATATTGAGCAATTTCTTCAGGTGTGGGTTCTTGATCCACACCATGTTGAGATTGAGTTCTTTGAGAGCCAAATTTTGTCCCTACTTGAGACATGATAGGAGTTTGTGGACTCCCTGGAATAGATTGATGCGGGGTTTGTTGGGTACCTCTGTGAGTTGATGGAGGAGGAATGTAACCAATTTTTAATCGATAGTTGCCAAGACCGTCATCCTCGTAAAGACTAGAATTGATGAGTTGATCAAGAGTTGGACCCCTGGTAGTGGTTATAGGTAAGGTCTGGGATGCTTCTCTAGATTTCTTGTGTGAGGAAGCTCTAGTTTCCACCATTAACTTTGAGTGAAACAAAAGAATAAGATCCAGATAACGGAAGAATGAATTGAATCAAGATTATCAGATGATGCAACCTTGTCAAGGTTTGATTGATTTGAAGATTTGATTAGATGTGGGTGAAGGATACTATGCCCTGGATGTATGGGTAGATTGCCCAAAAGATAGCGGACAAGATATCACAACACTTAGTCATTTTGATGATTGATTAAAGATTGATAGTTATGACAAGGTTTTGACACAAGACAAAAAGGACTCAAATTGATTAAACAGAAGGCTGAATCAAATTCAAAAGACCACTTTAGGATAATGATAGGATTCTCAATAGCTACTGCTTTGTTCTTGACACAGTGATTTGTTCGACAAATTCTGGAAATAGGCTGAAAAAGCTAAATATCTAGCAATTCTGACAATTTTCTGACAACTTTCAAAAATTTCCCAAATGACACTCTGTAGACTCGTACGAAAATGGGTATGCTATGAAATGATAGTTGAAAATATCATACGATAGTTGAAAAACTCGTATGAGAGTGGGTATGCTATGAAATGATAGTTGAAAAGCTCGTACGACAATTGCTAGCAGGATTTGAATTTTGAATTTGATTGGCAGAAAGACTCGTACGACACTGGGTTCCTTACCATATGACAGTTGGGCAGTAATGAAATGACACTTGATAGAAACTCGTATGACTTTCTGACCTTCTGAGATAACTTTTGACTCCAAAAAAGAATTTCACTTCAAATTATGCAAATTTAGGGTTTTTAGTTTCAAATTGTTTGCAAATTGTACTGTCCAGATTTGAGGATTGTAATAGATTTGTTCATTTTCAATAACTAGATAGATAAACAAGCACACAAAATAACAAGCAAGTGATTTCAAGCATGTCTGAAAAGAATGAACAAGGGAAAAAGCAACCTTGCGGATGAACAATCAAGTGATTTTATTCGTTCTAATCCTCCAAAGCGCTAATTGTGTATGTTCCAAAAATGTTTTGCAATAATGCACATATACCCTAGAAAATGAAAATTTGGCCACTAGGGTTTTTAGTAATGGTATGACTCTATAACTTTTGTGAAATCAAGGGGCGAACTCCAATCTTGGTGCACCAGGGTTTTGACATAGCCTGAGAATTTAATCAATCAAGGTTTGCTAAGGAGATCTGACAGCCCACAATGAAAACACACCCGTGAAGATTTCTCTCACAAGGACATTTATATAGTAGTTGTTACTACCACATCTGAAATGGCTATTATCGCTTGAGGTTCCATCAATGTAGTTTGCCCTATGAAGGGATCATCCGCTATGGTTAACCCTCTCTAAAGGTGACTCATAGTATGATACCACAAGGGGACTTGGCACCAGATCCAAGGTTTTGACGCCTCTTCACTTTTAACCCAAACAAAGCATGCAGATTAATCTGACATGCTAAGACAAAGTTTGTTTCACCAATGTCTGTGATGTCAACCCCACGTGATCTATCAACCTCTTCAGAGAGAGAATGTATCGATCAATAAGAGAAGATGCACTAATCGAGTAGAATGTGAAATGCACTAAGTATCCTCCCTACCTACAAGGATTCTGTCATCAAGAAGGATTTCACTAGGAATCCAATCTCTCAAGAATCACAAATAGTGTTCATAGGGCCTAATTACTATGTGAGCACAAATATATTTCTGAAAGTAAATCTACCGAAAGTACCCAAAAGTAGAAAGAGGAACACTTAACGCTTAAAGTGAATATGAGGTGAGTCCACAAGGTGGAACAATTAACCCCTCACACAAGCTAAAAATGAGTCCACAACTTAGAAAACAAGTGAGTTCTAAAAAGCACAAAAGGGTTGCTTGGTGGAACAATTAACGCTTCTATCCTCTAGACCCCTCCCCTTTATGGTGCTGAGATTGCAACCACAGGGTGGAATGAGGGGCTGGCGGATTAGTGAGTCCAATAACCCAAGATAGCAATCTAGATCAATCACAAGTATCTAAGACTGCTTAAATGAATACCTAAGGTGTCACAACCTAGTATCAATTATGCAAGTGTGTAAAACAAAAGCATGAAAAGAAGCACTCAAGCTAGACACACAAGAGATTTATTTTAAGTCCAAATCAAAATATTATCAGAACAAGTAGAATACTTGAGATCCTCACGATGTGCTTAGTAGATATTTACTTGATTTTTATCTTTGTTAAGCAATCCCGCACAAGCAAGGAACAAACTCTCCGATAAGAAAACAAGCAAACAAGCAAACAAGCAAACACGATATGCAACGCATCTTCAACTTATGAAAACCTAGGGTTAGCTCTAAAAATCAATTATTATTAGCAATAATAACTAGAAATTAACCCAAATGACAACTCATATCATTCATTGAACCATGTAAAACAAATAAGTGCATACCCATTACAAAATTTTATTTTTTTTGCTGCATTTGACCTAGTCAACAAGATTTGATTTTTTTGATATGATTTTGGCCACAAAAATAGAAATTTAGAATAGAGACCCCTACTAAAAAATAGAGAGCTTTCCAAAAATGTAAAAATTTTAGAAAAATCTCTTCATTTGTGCCCTAGAGACCTATTTTACCAAAATAGACCAGTTATTGTAAATTGACTATTTGAGCTATTATATTGTGTCCAAATTTAAAATACAAAGAATGGAACCCCTATAGAATTTAAAGTGCTTTCCGAAAATATAAAAATTTCTAAAAAATATGCTGATTTGCGTCAGATATTAATTTTTTCCAAAATTTCAAGAACAAATTATTAAAAATTCAAAACATCTTTAAAAATTCTAAATTTTTTACTGTAGCTTCCCTAATATATGTCCAACCTAGAAAACAATTTTTAGAGCAAAAATTCAAGCCGTTTGAGAGATAAATTTAAATCTTTGAAACTTTAGGGCTTTAACTCCAAAAAAATAATAATCAAAACTAGCATGTAAAGGTGGGTTTGAAATAAAATTAAATTTTTGACATGGAGTCCTCTTGCATAGAAACCAAGGAGAAAAAGATAGAAATTGATAGAATTGAATTGGAAACCCATTTCAGGGCCCCACGGTGGGTGCTAGAAATGTGTGTGTGAATTTTGTACCTGATCTGTAGACACAACACTTCAGTAAAATATTAGAGGTTAGCAAAAATCAAAATTGTGCAATGAATTGAAAGCTAAACTAACCAGGTGATTTATTGCCTTCTAATAGGTGTGAGTATGATGTTCTTAGATTGTTATCGAGATCAGTGACCTTGACGACACCTAAACGAAGGATTTGAATGCAAAAGATGGATATGGAATGAATGCAAAGTAATCTATTTTTTTGATAGTTTCTATGCAATGATATGAAAAATGAATGTAAAAACCAAATTGATCTCACAATAGCCTTGATTCGCAATAAGCTTTGATTCTCCAGATAACAATTCTTCAGCGTGATTATGCAATTCTTGTGGATGATTTGTGAAGAGCTAAAGCCTTGATTTATAGAAATCCAGGGCTTTGGAGGTGCATGAAAGAGAGACATAAATCACTCAGATTAACTCAGCTTGATTTTTGAGTTATTTGAAAATAAAGGATAATTTAATTCACAAAAACATGCAAATCATGCGAAAACAACTTTTTAACTCAAATTAGAAGTTTAGATCAACTTTTGAACTCAAAAATGATGTTGAGTTCCAAAAAGTCAATAACTTGCATTGATTTTCTGATTTAGAGTTTAACTGCTCTTTGATTGTGCACATGGATAATTATGAATTAATAAATAAATAAAGTGATTTATTCTCAACTTAACTGATTTTTGAAATAAAACAATTGATTTATGGGTTAATCAATAATTAAAATCAAACTTTTATTCAAAAATAATATCATTAAATATGACAACTTGCTTTAATTAATTAAATAAGAATTTAATCAATTATTCATAGGATTTTTGATTTATTGTTAAATTTGAATAATACTAATTAGGAATAAATATAATTAAATTTAATTAAATAATTAAGTGGCAGAATTAAATCCAATTAATTAAATATTGAGAATATTCAATTAATCAAACTTTAGGATAAATAGGATTTATTGCCAAATAATCATTAAATTAAAGATAATTATGATAAATAAGAATATTACTAGGAATATTCCCTGATGCAAAATTTGAGATAATCAATTAGGATTCGATGATGTTTAGATGTGCCTTAAGTTAGGACTTTGATGTTGATTTCATTCGATGTGTCGATGTAGGAGGTTAATGAACCTATAGCCCATTTTTGGGGTATTACACTTATTCAGATATCTGTTCTGGCTATTAGAAACCAACAATATTATGATCTTGATCATCTAGAAAATTTCTACTGCTTAATCCTATTCATTAGGGTTTCCTTTAATTAATCTCATACATTTGATCAAATCTCAATTCAAACTCAATGTATCTATAGCTTGATAAAACATTTTATGAAACTTGCCAGTAGTATCTTCACCTTGGAACTTGAACTTTTCTTGGATCTAAAACTAATCATTAAATCTTCACCATTTATCTATACCTAATGTTTTTAATCCATTGATTTCATTAACTAACTTTTTTCCTTCCTTAGAATCTTATAGATCAATCCAGATCCTCACTCGATGTCATCTTTTAATTGATTTCTTGTTTAATTGACCAAATTCATCTTCTCAATTAAGTCTTCCTTCTTGGTTATCATTTACTCGATTAATATCTTCCTCGGTTATCAACTTCTTAATTAACTGTATCCAACCAATATCTTTACTTAGTGAAAATCATTTCTAGCTTAGTAGTACCCAGTGATTCCTTGTCTTTTCATTTCACAACTTCAATCCTTTATTACTGACAAACATAACTAGATTGTGCATCATTCGTACACTTCATCAAATCATGTAAAGCAATCAAATCAATATTACCTTGTCAAAGTTTGATTCCTAAATTGCCCATTTAAGCTCACATACTTAACATCACTTCTTCATTTCATTTTCTATCTTTACCAACCATTTCTTTACTCAATACCACATATTTCATATTGATATGGAAACTTGCATAAGTCAGTAAGTCGATAGGCTTGACATCAATGAAAACATAACAATTGATCCAATATTTCTACATACCTTTCATTTCTCGGTAACTAACCTTGTTCATTATCATCATCAGTTTGGTTATCAATATCAGTTGGGGTAACAATTTCCCCCTTTGGTATTGATGGAAATAGATTTTATATATTTGATGTAACACATCTCACATCTGAAATATACCATCGATATTAGCAATCTTCATTATTATCCTTTTCTCCCCATTTCTTCTTACATAGTCATCTCTCCCATAGGTATCTCTCCCCCTTAGTCATATCTCTCCAGTCATCTCTCAATCTTTTATTAATTTCTCTCCTCCTTTGACAAAAATGTCAAAGGTACCTTAAAACCTTAATCTAAAACTTAACTATTCTTGTAGTTGTACCTTGTACCTTGCTTGTACCAATTACTTTTGTTTCCTCATATCTTTCTCACAACTTCATGCTGCTCCTAAAGAGTGAACATCTGCATCAACTCACAAATAGATAATATGATAAAGCATGAATTTATACAACCTGCATCTATCTCTAATGAACATTAGATAAGGGAATGACCCCTAGTTTACCTCTTAGGTACTCAAAAGTATCCTTAGGTAGTGGCTTTGTGAATATATCAAAAATCTATTCCTTGGATTTTACATATGCCAACTTTACTTATTTCTCTTGTACTTGTTCTCTCAAATAATGATACTTGATTGATATATGCTTTGTCTTTGAGTGCATCACTAGGTTCTTTGAAATGTTTATAGCACTTGTATTTGTTGGATTAGGTATGGAAAGGTAAGTACTAAGAGGGGAGGGGTGAATCAGTATTGTAAAATACTTTTAAAGTATTTGAATTTTCTTCCTTAAACATTTACTGAATCCATAAATTTTTCATGCATCATATAAATCATATAAAATATAACACATAACTCATAACACTTTCATTTTGGTATCACATAAATCCTTATTAGAGGATAAACACTGCAATGGGGATGACACCCACAAAAATTCACTACTGCAGTACAAAGTCTGCTCAGTTAGAGCTACAATGTTAGCTATTTTTGATTGCTTACCCTATTAAGAGTATTAACCTAGTTAAGAGTTTTAAGACCTATTAAGTCTACCTTGTAAGAGGATTTTAGAATTCTAATATAAGAACTGTACATGGTTAAATGATTTACAATATAAGATCTATTAAGATATGCTCGGTTAAGAGATTTTACAATTCTGATTACTCTTTAATCAATAACACAAACTTGTCTATTAAACTTGCATCAATCATATGCATATCAAACTCTATATGCTCACTAACTCATTACCTTATACCGTGAACTACTCACAATATCAATTCAGTTCTCAATAGATTCAATTCTGAATCAAAATCACTTTATGCTCTTTACTACTATGTACTCGGTGGTTTCTCTGTTCATCACCTTCTTTGCAATCTCTTCTTCATGCATGCAATATCCCTTTGTGCATGCATACTAATCTTCACATTTTGATTCATTTAAATACAATTCTAGAAGTGGTGCTACATGTTCTAGAATCATCTTTACAAGTGGTGCTAGCATTGTGTACTCCTCCAATGCATATATCATCTTGTAATCATTTTTAATCATTATGTTTACATCTCCAATGTTTTGACATATTATCTCCTCGAGATTTGTAAACCATTTTCTGTTTGGTGTCTAGACTCAATGTATCAAGAGATTCTCCTTGTGTTAGCCTACTATGCTCAGTAGCTGTCTCATCTTCTTGGTTTGGTTGATGTTGTAGCTCGATATAACTCGGTGCCCAGTTATCCCTTGCTCGATGTCTAAACTTTATTTTCCTTTACCAAAATTACCTTTTCCCTTATTTCCTTTACTAAATAGCTTTTCCTTCTTTACCAAATTGTCTTTCCTTCATTATCGAATGACTTTGACAATCATTATGACTTCCTCATAACTAAAGAAAACAAAATAACTCTTAGGAGTATCAGTATTATCACAATATATTGTCATGGGATCGTCTATTTCCTCTTGTATCCCTTAAAGTAGTTATTTTATCTAGACAATGTTAGAACAATTGATTGCAAAAGCAACATATTCTTCCTTAGAAGTTGACTATGAAATGCAACTTTACTTTTTTCTTATCCGTGTCACTAATCTTTCTCCTAAGAAGAAAGATCCTCCACTTGTACTTTTCCTATCATCCATATTACTGACCCAATCAACATTAGTATATACTTGTAGACACCGAAAAATCCTTCAGAAAATAAATTATTTTTGTTTTCTGAAAATCCTTGATGACATCATCATTTATTAATTAATTAATTATTTAATTAATTAATTTATTTTTATGGCATTAAATCCCTCTCTCTTAATTAAAAATCTTTAATTAAGGAATCTAGCCTAAAAATGTCATTTGGACATTATCCCTAATTTATTAATTATTTAATTAATAAATTGACCAAAAAACTTCAAAAATAAATAAATTTATTTTTTATCCCAAACTTGGCCAATTTCCTTAAGACCACTAACCTCTTCCAAAATCTTCTAATCCCTTCTTAATTTCGATTAAAAGGCTAATCCCATCTTTTCTAACCCTAATCCCAAGGTTAAATATTTAATTAAGGTTAAATATTTAATTTTCATATTTATTGAAAATATTTTAATAAATATTCCTAAACTTAAGCTTTTGGAATGAATAACTTTTATTCCATGAAACTAAGGAGAAATCTAGACTCTTCTAGAATCTTCTCAAATCCACCCTCTTCACCCATCCTAATCCTTTTTTTGTCCTAATCTAATCCTAATCCTACCCTTAAACCTTTGTGCAATCCTAACCAAGCTTAAGACTTTCCTAAACCAAAGCAAAGTCTTTCCTTCCAAATATCTCAACCACAAAGCATTTATTGCTTCCCCAAAGTCTTCAAAGCCTCTTAAAGCCCATTCATTGCTCTTACAAGCATTTATTTGGAGAGTTATGAGCTTGGAGCCCCCTTTGTTGACTCCTCTTTGCCCTTCCCTTCATCCACTCACCTTGTGACATGTGTCACCTCCTGATTGGCTGAGAACTAGCACAATCCATGTGCTTCCCTTTGAGTGAATCTTGGCCTCTCTTAAGGATTTCAATCTTGGCCATTCATTCCTCCTACCCCAAGCCTTTAGAAATCCTATAAATACCCTCACTTCCTAAGGCAAATCATCTTTCAACTCTCAAACTCAATAGCAAAGTTATAATGCCATTTTCATTCTAGCATAAGCATAAACTCATCATTTTAGATCATTTTCAAGCTTAAAATCACATCTAAATTAGCTTAAATGGATTAACATAGATTCATTTCTTATCAATCTTAGTTCATCTTTTAGCTTTGCATATTTGTGTGTTCTTGAGGCCTTTGAGGCAAAATAGGTTCCTCATACCTATTTTGTGTCATTCTGGGTCTTCTTGATCCTCAAATCATCATTTATCTTGCATGCTCCAAGTGCTTGAGTTTGCACACCCACATCCATTTATATCCAAGCATATCAAATGGTGCATGGGCGCATCCGTTTTAGGCTTAAACTGAGGTGGCTTTGATTTTAGTTTGTTTACCATTAAATTTGATTTGATTATATGCTATGACGTTTGTTTGTCTTTGGCCTTCAAAATAGGTTTAGGTGCACGCTCAAATCCTAGTCTACAATACTTTCAATTCAAAATCTCCATCCTTTTTGTACTATAAACCATAGTCCTCAATTCCTTTTAGATGTCTAAATATTCTCTTCACAACAATCACATGTGTCTCTTTAGGATTACAATAAAATCTTTCCACAATACCAACAACATGAGCAATATCTATCCTACTATGAATAACATATTGTAGCTTATCGATCACAGATCTATACAAATTTTCATTCACCTTGGTAGAGTCATATTCTTTTGACAATTTGCATCCAGTAATCATCAGTGTACCAACCAGTCTTGAGTCTTCCATCCCAAAAGTTTTCAAGATCTCTTTGATGTATTTTGACTGTGTTATGCATATTCTTGTTCTATTGAATTTTCAATCCAATGAAGAATTTGATCTCTCCAATCATTGACATCAAATTCTTTCCTCATTTTATCAGAAAATGATCTACACATTGAATCATTTCCTCCAAATATGATATCATCAACAAAGATTTCAACTATTAATACCTTATCTTCATACCCACTTTTCAAGTACACATTACAATTATCACTAGTTCAAATGAAACCTATTCTCATTAGATACGAGTGGAGTATTTCATACCATGCATGGGGTGCCCGTTTCAAACCATACAGTTCCTTGTGTAGTTTACATACCATGTTTTTCTGACTTTTGTCAACAAATCCTTCTGGCTTCTCAATGTACGCTTCTTCTAGTATTCCATTAAAAAATGTAGACTTTACATCCATTTGATAAACCTTTTTAAGCTGCATATGCAAGTAGAATTATCATACTTTCTGTTGGAGCAATTTTTAGGTTTTTTGAGAAATGTTGTTTATGATCTTTGCCTTATTTTTTTGTGTCTCTGCAAGTATCTTTTCCCATTTAGGGTTTGAGGTTTCAAAGACCACCATGTGAAAATTGCCTGTGTATCCTTGCCCTAGTTCTTCTTTCCCTCGATAGGGTTTTTGTTCCTAAAATGTGTCTTAAGTGTGCCCTAGATCCTTATATTTTCATGTTACTTTATTGGCCAATTAAGTTTTTGAGTCTGCACGTGGTCTTTTATCTCTTAGTGTTCACTGGATCTCGGGATGTATTTGCTAATTCAATTTTTATCTAGCGATCAAGCAATAGTCTTTGATGCTTTCCCAAATCAATGGTGGTCTTTTAATCTCAAGTTGGACTATGATGGTGATAAAGTATCTAGCGATTCAATAACAATGGTTATCTCTTGTTCGCTAGATTTTGGTGGTTCTGATAAATATATTTGGTGATTCAGTGACAAGGGTGTTTATAGTACAAGGTTTCCTCAGTCACATGATCTCTAGATATAATAGCTAAGTCTTATGTCATTCAACGACTCAACAAATAAAGGCATTCTCTCAATCTCATGATAAAATGGCCAAGCTTTGAAACATTGGGCGATTCAGCGATGATCGTGGATGGTGAACAAGATTAATGGTTGGCACTTGATCTCATGATTTATTTGGGGTTAAGTAAATGATCTGGTGACTTAGTGAATAAAGGCTATTGCATGTTCTCGTGATGAAACCAGGGTTAACAGAAATGTTCTGAGATCTAGTGAATACTTCAGTCACATGATCTCGTGATCAAACTTGGGTTAAAGGTAAAAGTTTCAAGATAGAATCTGAGCTGTGGATGCAAATTTGATTGGGTGGTGGTTGCATGTTCATTGGATCAAACCAAGGGTCAAGGAAAGATTGTGAGATCTAGTGAATGATTCATTCATGTGATCTCCAGACTAGACTAGGGTCAAGCCAAGTATTCAGAGATCACGAGGTTCCTTCAGTCGTTGGATCGCTAGATAGAAGATGAGTTAAGATAAAAGCTTAGAGACTTAGCGAGGGCCGTTGATGCAATCATGATCAGACGATGGTCACTTAATCTCCAAATGAAACCTTAGGTCAAGGAAATTTTCAATGATCATGCAAATGCCTTTGTTCGCGTGATCTCTAGGCCAAACCCTAGTTTAGAAAAGTATTTTAAGATCTAGCGAATGCCTTTAGTTGCTTATTCTCTAGATCTAGGTAGAGTTAAGACAAGTTTTTGAGTGGCAAAAGAGAACCACATGATGAAAGATTGATCGAAGACTGACGTGTGTTTGCCTGACAGAACCCAAGGTTAAGAAAACATCAAGTGATCATGTGAATGCTTTGTTCACGTGATCTCCAAACCAGACCATGGTTAAGATAAACTTCCAGTGACTAGGAGAATGCCTTTAGTTGTGTGTTCACTGGGTGACTAAGGGTTAAGGTGCTTGTCGAGGTCAAAAGTGGGTCCGACTGCTAGGTGTCGCTAAGGTTCTCATTTCTAATTGGTTGTCAATAATGATGACATGGCTGGGTAATTTTCAATGAGCTCAATTAACTATTTGATGATTATGAGGATCGTTAGATGTGTCGGGAAGAGATATGATCAAAGCCCATGTTTTAAACTTGATCTATTGGCCATTGCTTCCAGTATTTGAAATGATTAAGGTTTTTTCTTGTTAGGGTTTGTTACAGTGGACCAGAATACGAGGAAACTAGATACCATCAAGCCAAGAGTAGTAGAAGAAGAATGAATTACACATGACACCTAATCCTTAATACAGGGAGTGTAACTATAATTTAGATAATAATGTATGTTAGCTTGAAATGGTACTCATCATTCATGTAAAAACCTTATGTAGTTACTTAGAAACATCATTAGATGATGGTGCCTCCTATGAAGATTCAGTATGATGAGAATCAACTTTCTGTTTCTTGTCATCATGTAATGTACTTTTTTCTGTAGTGCAAGTCACTGTCCTGGATATCCGAAGCTTTTTGCATCCTTTCTCTAAGGATTCCAAGATAGCCAATGATATAAATAGCAAGTTATCTTATTTGGTAAAGGGTGGTGAATATTATTTTGTAAAGAGAGTTATGATAATAGTACTTTTGTCCTACAATTCTCTATCAAGAATGTATTGGTACAGTAAAAATATCAATACAATATACTGGAACTCCTTTGCATATTCTAATTGTCTTCGTGTGTGGATGTTGAATTCCTTTATGTATTAAATTGTAAGGCATTTTGATACATTGTATACAAGGTAGATATAGGGGTTAAGCTTAAGTTTCTTTCAAGTGAAGGGTAAATCTTAAGGGATATCTCTAGGAATTTATGGTTTGTATAATAATTTGATAGAAGGATAAGCAAATGGGAGAATGGAGTGTAAGGAACCTAATTTGGGTTTTAGCATATTTTTCTTGAAAGGTTTGCTATTGATATATGTTTTCTAACTCTGATGCCCTAGGATTTGGCACTGGTCTTAGCTTGATTTGCATTTTCACCATCACTAGATCAAATAATCAGTTCATTTTTAAGTTTGTTGTATAATCTAAATGTATTGTCCATGTTGAGGACATAGAAAACTATTGTCATGCTTTAGAGAAGTAGATTTGAAAGGTAAACCCACCTGAGCTTTAGGCTCAAAGTGAAGAAGGTTGTTAACCTTAGTACCTTAGTGTTTTAAGTTTGTTAGATGCATCTGTTGGGAAGTTCTAGACTTGTATATTAGAGGTTTTTGATTCCTATTTATCATCTACAAGATTGAGCACTAACACTTTCTAATCTAGCAACAGGGGAAAATGTCTAACCATAATCAATACCCTCCTCTCGATCATATCCTTTGCATACAAGTCTAGCTTTATTCCTTATCACATCTCCATTTTCATTTAGCTTATTTCTTAAAATCCACTTTGTACCAATAACATTCTTATCCTTAGGTCTTGGTACTACTGACCACATATTGTTCTTTTCAATCTAATCAATCTCTTCTTTCATTGCATTAACCCAATCTTAATTTTCAAGTGCATCCTTGACTAATCTATTCTCAAATTCCTAAATCAAACATGTATTGTCTCTCAAATTACTTCTTGTCATGACTCCTGCATTCTTATCTCCAATTATTTGAGTCATTGAATGGTTCCTTCTGATATACTTTGCTAGTACTAGCTCAGTTCTCTATTCATCAACATTTTCTTCTCTTGGTGGGGGTTCATCTGGTTCCTTAGTTTCTTCTTGCTGTCCAGGTAAGGTACTAGAAATTCCTTCCTGTACATATACAAATCTTTGATAATCTTCTGGTTCCTTTTTTCAATCTCCTTCATTTTTATCTACAAACTCATCAATCCTTACATTTTCACTTTCCAAAATTTTTTTAGTAGCCTTATTCAAACATTTATAAGCTTTTCCCTTTGTGGAGTATCCTAGGAATATACCTTCATCTCCTTTAGAATCAAAATTTCCATTCCTAGCCTCTTTCAGAATGTAACACCTACTTCCAAAGATTTTAAAGTAGCTAACATTAGGTGTATGCCCATACTAGATTTTATAGGGAGTCTTATTTGTACCTTTCTTTAGTTGTACTCGATTGAGGGTGTAAAAATCAGTGCTAATGGCTTCTCTCCAAAATTTTTGTGTAACCTCCTCAATAAATAATGTTCTTTCACAATCAACTATTGATCTATTCCTTCTTTCATCTATGCCATTCTGTTGTAGAGTTCTCAGTGTAGAGACTTGTCTTTTGATTCCATTTTCATTGTAGAAGATAGTAAATTCATCAGAAATAAATTCACCTCCTCTATTTGATCTTAAACATTTTAATTTCTTACTTGTTTCCTTTTAAAATCTTTCCTTGTACCATTTGAACATTTGGAATGCATCAAAATTTTCTTTTACAAACTTTACAAACATCATCCTTGAGTAGTCATCAACAAACAAAATGAAATACCAATCACCATAATAACTTTGTACTCTCATAGGGCCACAAAGATTAGTATGAACTAATTCTAATATACCATTATATGAGTAAGACTTTCTTGAAAAACTTGATTTTTTCATCTTATCGATTTGATATTCCTTACACACACCTTGATCTAGCTTGCTCAATCTTGGTAAACCTATCACTCTTTTCTCCTTACTAACCTTGATCATGTTATCAAAACTCACATGACATAATATTTTATTCCATAACCAAGCGTATTCACTTCTTTCAATCATACATATATTTCCATTAGAATTCAGATAAAATAAGTTACCTTTGGATTGTCCACCGATGCCTATCAAATCTCCAGTAACATCATAGATCTTCACCTTTCAATTTTGAAATTCTAGTCGGTGACTTGTGTTATTCAGTTGTGCCACACTCAACAAGTTGTACTTTAGTCCTTGAACCCAATAAGTATTATCACACTTAATATTTTCATTTATCATAATGGATCGCTTTCCTTTTATAGAACATGGAGCATCATTTTCAAATCTAACAAATCCTCTATCATATTCTTCTAAGTTTTCAAACTTATCAATATCACTAGTTATATGATGTGAACAACCACTATCAATAATCCATTGGTTATTTTTACTAATTTGAGAAATAATGGATTTTTTATCCTCATACCTTTTTTCTTCTAAATCATCCTTCATAGCAACATAAACCACTTCCTCACCTTCATCCGTGTCATCAGATTCATCATCGATTAGTCCTTCCTCATCCAGATAGCATGATTTCTTTTCTTTATCCTTGTAGTTTGTAAACCTTCAGTATCAGTTATCCTTCTTATTATCTTTATAATTCCTATCATTATCAGGACACCTAGATGCAATATGATCTATGTTGTTGTAGTTAAAACATTTTAGAGGCAATTTGCCTTTATACTTTCCTTTTCCTCTCGGTAACCTCTTCACTAGCAGTGCTTCCAATTCTTCTTGTTCTTTTTCCTTAGATAGTATACTGTCATAGTCACTACCATGTGAACTATAGTGAATGTATCTTTATCTTCTTGAACTACCAATGGTTAGAGATTATTTGAAAGTTTTTTCTATCTTCGGTAAACTATTATCAAAGTTACAAAGCTCAAATGCAGTCAACTTACCGATCAAAGCATCAAGAGTAACAACATTACCAGGTATGGATCTCAATTCTTGAATAGAAGTGACTTGAATAACATATTTAGGTAAGATATTTCTAAGAATTTTTCATACCACATCTTCTTCATTTATTATTCCACCAAAACCTTTGACAACACTAACCACATCCTTGATTTTGAAATTGTATTGTGCAATGTTTTCATCTTCTTTCATTCTCATCTCATCAAATTTTCCTCTGAGACTATCAACCTTTGCCTTTTGTACTTGGAGATCACCTCCATAAACAAGTGTAATTTATCTCCCATTTATTTCATTGTAGAGAAGTCCTTTATGTAATTAAACTCAACATTAGTTAGGGAAGAAGCAATTTCAATCATTACCGAGTTGTGTTCTTGCTTTTCTCTCATTTGATCAAGTGCCATAGGTCCAAGAGGCGGTAGAGTGTAGTCATTTTCCAATATTAGAGTGTATAATCTCCAATTCCAAATAGATGTAACTCTATCCTTGTTTTCCATGTAGGAAAATTCTCCTTGTTCAACTTTGGAACTTCTTTCCTATATATCTTTGGATCTTTAGCTTAAGTCTTTTAAACTTTTACCTCTAAGCACCAAATGTTCTGATACCAATTGTTGGATAACTGAGAAGGGAGGTGAATCAGTTATGTGAATCAATTATCTTAGGTCTCTTATCGCTTTTCAACCTTAAAACATTTTCAACAACTAATCTTAATAATCAGATTTAAGTATTCAACCAATCACAATAGTGTGCATATGAAAATTAGAGAATAACATGAAAAACATTCAATCAAACATTAACACTAGTATTTAACATGGAAACCCAATTTGGGTAAAAAAACACTAAAGGAATTATCATCTGAAAAATAATTCACTCTTCTGAAGTGAGCTCGGTTAAGAGACAACCTTGTTAAAGGTTACAAACACATTTTCTAGATGTGACCCTATTAAGGGATTTTCACCAAAGTTAAACTAGATCTTTCACCCTATCATGAGTAGCCTTATTAGAGGACTTATAATATTCATTAGAATGCCACTTTACAAAGGATTTAGAAATAGGATTGTGAAATCCACTCAGTTAAGAGATTTTCTGCTACAATGGTTAGAAAGTAACAGTGAAATGACCTAATAAAATATGCAACTACCTTTGCTTATTTAGATCTCATTTCTTCTCATTTACCTTCTTCAAACTCTTCCTTTCTAGTTGATCAACACACACTCTTCATCTCATCACTTTCCTTCACTTGATTCACACTTTTCTTCAACTCTGTTTTGTTTGGTGTACCCTTCTGTACTTATTCAACTATTTGTTCTAGGTATCAGCAAATAAAAAATATTACCATCTTGATAATCCTTTATATAGACAATTTCTACCATTTAATCTTATTCATTGGGGTTTCCTTGAATTAATCTCATCCATTCAATAAAATATCAATTAAAATTCAATGTATCTATAGCTCAGTAAAATGTTTTATGAAACTTGCCAACAATATCTTCACCTTGGAACTTGAAATTTTCTTGGATCTTAAACCAATCATTAAATCTTCACCATTTATCTATACCTAACATTTTTAATCCATTGATTTCATCAACTGACTTTGTTCCTTCCTTATAATCTTCTAGATCAATCCAGATCCTTACTCAATGTTGTCTTTTAATTGATTTCTTATTTAACCAACCAACTTCATCTTCTCAGATAAGTCTTCTTTCTCAGTTATCATTTACTCGATTAACATCTTCCTCGATTATCAAATTCTCAGTTAACTATATTTGACCAATATTTTTACTTACTAACAATCATTTCCATCTTGGTAGTACATAGTGATTCCTTGTATTTTCATTTCACAACTCAATCATTTATTACTGACAAACATAATTGGCTTGTGCATCATTCTTACACTTCATCAATTCATGTAAATCAATCAAATAAATATTACCTTGTCAAAGACTAATTCCTTAATTGCCCATTTAAGCTCACATACTTAACATCACTTCTTCATTTCATCTTCTATATTTACCAACCATTTCTTTATTCAACACCACATATTTTAGATTGATATGACAACTTGCATAACTCATTAAGTCAATACTTCTACATACCTTTCGTTGCTCAGTAACTAAACTTGTTCATTATCATCATCAGTTTGGTTATCAATATCAATTGGGGTAATATTTACTCATGATCATCTCTCTCTTTCCTTCTCTCTTTCTTCCTTTATCATGAGCATGAGTTTACCTCATACTCCTGCTAAGGTGTGGACTAAATGTACCATCCTAAATTGTAAGCACCTAATTTGTGTACAAGTTAAGGACTATTTTGTGCCTACTTTAGTGTATTTTATATGGTAGGACCTCATATGGCACTTAAAGGATACCCAAATTCAAATATGGTCCTCCACTCTTTTCAATATTTCTTAAAATCAAGTCTGGCCCTAATTTTTAGGTAGGTTCCTCTCTTTTTTATCTAATCTCATAATTCATTTCCTCACCTAGGCCCTATATGCTTATTTTTTGCCTTTGTAATTTGCTTCAACCTCAGAATGAGTTGTAATAAGAAATCTTGCATATGCCCTCTATTCCTGGCACCTAGATCAAATCTAGGCTCATTCTCCTAGGTACATGTTGCCATTGGAGACATGTTCTAGGAGAATGGGGCCCAAATTTGGCTCGGAGACCCATTCCATGACTTAGGAGGGAGATTTTTTCCTATAATTGACCTGCTTAATTCTAAACCCTTGAAATAAACCATCCATTATCTATTATTAGCATTCATGATTAATTTTTAACAAAGTTCAAGAAATCATATCAAGCATTCAAGAGCCATCAAGTTCAAGCATTCATTCTTCTCAAGTAAATTAAGGCATTTTATTCCATAGATCTAGCTTCTTTCCCCAATTGGAGGCCAAGAAAAGGAGTTCTCTATCAAGGAAGGAGATCCACATCCATCCACTCTCATTCAAGTCTCATATCTCTTATCCTAAACCAAGCATTATGGTTAATTACAACATCTATTCTATAAGGTTTTGTCTTTTCATGATTTCCTTTTTGGGTTTTTGTGTTTAATCAAAGCTATTGCATCAACATATTTGATCACATTCAAAGAGGTATTTGCATTATCAAGGTATGATATACTTAATTTTCTAGATCTAGCCTCTTCTATATGACAACACACTTTCCTTTATTTCATATCATTTTAATGTTTATTCCTAAATAGGGGTTTGAACAAGGAAAAATCCATTATTTAACCTTATTTCCTATTTTTTATGTGTGGAGGAACAAGTTATAGAGTTGTCAGATCAAGTATTGTCAGTTGACTTGTAAAAAAATTAATTAAAAAACAACGGGAACACGTTGACATTGCCATCATATTCTAGGAACATGTTGCCACTACAATCATGTTCTTACCATTTTGAGCTCAAATTTATGTTATAGGTTAGTTTCATCTTATGTTTTCTATTTCTGTCAATTTAAACTCATTGTCTATCTATTATAGTATGTTGTTACCAGTTTTTTGATAGATCTTCTAGTTATTCATTTACATCATATCATCTTATCATTCTAACTTCCCTATATTCCTTCAATCATATTTTTAAGGAAGGAATCATCATCCACATTGAGTACTTAAGTCACTTCTTGAGCCTATTGGGGGTATCTTCCTTCCTAATGTGCAATTGTGGAAGAGGGAGGTAATTTTCCCATTTTACATTGCTTCCCACCTTTCCCTATTATGAAAAAATAATATAGAATATATGTTGTTCCTTCTTTCTCATGGAAAATGGAAAATAAATGATAGCAAAATTCATTTTTAGCATCTATAGTTAATTTTTAATTGACTATTAAAAGTGGTAAAAGATTACTTAAAACTTATTAGCAACATTTTTCTTCAAAAGACATGACCATACTCTACAATAGGAAATAGAGAGCAATAGGTAAAGTGATAAATGAATTACTTCTCCATTTCATTAATTGCACACTAGGAAGTAAGAATGCCCCAAATAGGCTAAAGAGGTGACTCAAGCACTAATTAGCAAAAAATTTGTCCCTTACTAAGTAATGTAATTGAATAAAATGAGAATGATTAATCAATGTAATTGATCTATTAGAGAAGTCACTAGAAAAATGATAAAAATAGACTGTAAAAGATAGACAATGAGTTGAAACTAATAGAAACAAAAACTAGAAGATGAAACTTACTTGTGACAAAAATTTGAGCTTAAAATGGCTAGGACATGTTGAGAATGGTGATATTTCCCTAGGATAGGTTGAGAATGGTGATGTGTCCCTGGTGTTTTTGGCTAAAAATTTCACAGATCCTATGACTATACTTGTTGTGCCTAGATCTAATTTGACGACTCTGTATCTTTTTATTGCATAGAAAAAAATGGTAAACAGGCTAGCTAAAGGGGTTTTCCTTGGTCAAAACCCTATTTAGGAATCAACCTTAAAAATAAAATGTGATTGCATAAAGAAAAGTAGATAGAAAGGCAAATAATAGATTCACCCTGCATAAACCCTCATGGATGAATGTAGAAAGTGCTCATACCCATAAATGTGCTTGAAATCCAAAGAGTTGACCTTGGAATATAATTTAGAATCAAGTATTCCCTTACAAATGTATGGATCTATGATTGCCACTCCTAGATCTTGAATATAGCTATGATTGATAATCACTTGCAAAGAGGAGAGAGAAGGTGGATGGATGAATAAATCTTCTTATTTGATTTGAGAATTTCTCTACTTGGCCATCATGGGAGAATAAATTGCATCAAATGGAGAATATTTCCTTGGATTTTAATCATCTTGAAGAACTGGAGACTTGGAGATCTTGATCTTGGATGTTTGCTTTCAAATGTTGAATCCAATTGCTCTTTCTTGCTTGAAAAATTGATATCTTGGTTTCTAAAATGCTTGTACTTGAAAATGGACCATGGATGTCAAAATTAGGAGTTATTAGAGGTTCTTATACTAACTCTATCATTTCATGATTCAAATTCAATCCAGGCTGACCACAAATGAAAATATTGAAATAGGACCCGCACATTAAGCCTCAGGGAAAGTTTGGTTCCAAAAACCCAGGGATAGGTCACCATTAGTGACATGTCCCATGGATAATAGACTCAAATTTCAATGGGAGCTTGAGGAGAGAGAATATGAGTGGGAGGATAAAATGTAGCTTTCCAGGATTAAGCATACCAAACATTTGAACCTCAAATCACCAAAATGGGACCTAATAGGTCATAAAGAATCCAATTATATGTGCTAACTTTTTAGGACTATACATTTAACCCCCACTTTAGTGGGAGTTTGAAATAAAATCATGCTCATGATAAAGTAGATCAATGCATAAGAACAATCTTATCAAGGTCAAGGAGATAAAGAAACATCAATCCCCCAAGTGACTCAAGTATTCATCAAACCCAAAACCAAGATAAGAGAGGCATCACTTGAGAGAGAGAGAGAGAGGATCACTAGCTTAGTAATGGATTGCCTTACTATGGATAACACAAATGGAAAGTGCTAAAAAAGATAGAATTGAAGGTCTAGCAAGATGTGTTATACTAGTCAATCCATTGAAGAGGATCAATCCTTAAGGAAATCATTGTCTCCATTAAGGGATTTGAAATGGGTGATCATTCCTAAGGAAAGAATTTCCTCTATAGGGATCAAGAAATATGAAAGACTAGTCCTTAAGGAAAGCATTGTCTCCATTAAGGGATCTAGAAAAGTGATTAGGCCTAAGGAAAGCATTGTCTCCTTAGGGATCAAAGAAGGGGGATCATTTTGTAAGGAAATAATTGTGTCCATAAAGGGATCCAATGAAAGGATGAACACAAGGAAAATATTAGCTCCTTGGACATATACAAGAGAGGTTACATTGAATGATTATGTACGTGTTTACAAAATGTGAAACACAGAGTGAAGTGTATGCCCCCACATTAAAGTGATTTAAAATGCCTTAATGGGATCAATGGCTTTAAGGGAGAATACATGCACCCACAAGAAATATTTCCACTATAAGATTACCTCAATAAAGGAAAAATCAAGGGAAATGAATACATGACAAAAGAGAGCTTATAAGGTATCTACAAACTCTAGGGTCAATATGATCATATGATAATACATGAGAAATTATATCAAAAGGAAATGTCATCATCCCTTGAAGGTAGTAGAACTAAAAGCACAATTGAATAATATCACATAATATTTATGAAGAAGAGTCTTTTTGGGCTGACATCACATAGAACAAAAAGAATAGGTAGATATCATTTTGCATCATCCCCAATCAAACAACACAAAGGTACTTTTATGAATAGTGGCACATGCATGACATAACATGTAACAACATATAGAATAAGTGAGATAAAAATAGAGGAATGCTACAAAATTTTGATTCCTTTATCACCTTGTGCTATTGGAGCAATAAGATTTATTTAAAGAAATCTCAAATATATATATATATATATATATATATATATATATATATATATATATATATATATATATATATATATATATATATATATATATATATATATATATATATATATATATATATATATATATATATATATAACAAGCAACACATCATGGGAGAAGCACATTACAACAAGAAAACACACAAAATCTACCACATAAGAGGAGCAAGTTAAGCATATCGCCTATCCCCCCATCTTGGTATGTAGTGCTTAGGGAAGGTGGGAAATATGCCAAAGGAGAAACATAAAGCTTGACAGATAGAAAAATAGCTAGTTCCAAATAAGGACTATGCTCTGAAGATGGGTCACTTTTTTCATCACTAGGATTAAGAGATAGTTGTTGTGAAAACATAGCTAGAAATTTTTTACATCAATAAGCTCAAACATATCATCAGAATCACTGACATGAATATTATGATTAGTTGTATTATGAACATAAAAAACATCATCATCAAGAGTATCTTTGTCATCTAAATTAATTGTATTATAATCTAAGATACAAATAGAATTGTCATGTTTGTTCAATTTCATCTTTTTCAAGTTAACTTCCTCCTTTCACTTAAGCCTAGGTTAATCGAAGGGAATCAAAGCATTAGTAGATGTTTTAGGAGATGAAATAGTTTAGGAAGCACATTGATGGGCTCTAGTAGGACATTTATAATAGTGGTCACAAGCACAATTGTTACATTTGGGTTTGCTATAAATTGGGTTTGGTTTAGGATCAATCAACATCGGGCCCTTTTATTTTTTAGGAGGAAGAACAAAATGAACCACAATAGGTTGAGAGATATCATTGGGAGAATGATTATAAGATATAGGAGGTGGAATTGAAGCATATATAGGAGGTGTAGGAAGAAGTCCATATACAAGGAAAGGAGATGGAATATCCTTAGGTTTTCTAAGCTCATAAATCTTTTGGATTTTGTAGTTTTGATATGACTGGAAGAGGTTATCTCAACAAGGTTGAGTTGGTTGAGGCATACAAGGACAAAAGAAATCAAGGTCAATAGACTATCAAGATACTAAAGGTTGATAGAGGCTATGGTCAACAATCATGATTTGTCCATTGTGAGGAAATTTCAAACACTTATGGATAAGAGATACCATAAATTTCATGGAAGTAAGCCAAGGAATACCAAGTTTGACTTGAAAGTGATCATAAGTTGGTATGACAATGAAGGTAACATAAAAAATTATACCACCAACTTCCATAGGAAATGTAATAGATCCATGGTTAGGATAAAGGAAACCATTACAAGTTTGGATCATAACATCAAATTTATCATAGAAATAACATTTTAATTGTCTATTGAAAATATGTTCTTTAGCTATCAAATTCACCATGCAAGTCAGATCAATAAGAACACCACTAGAATGAAGGAGATTAACCTTTGCCACTATATAAAGAGGACCATCAATTGTTTTAATCATCTCAGTGGGGTCAAAGGTAATGTAGATATCAAGTTTGGGTTTAGGTTTAGGTTTATTTTGATCAATTAGGTTGACAACATTATTGGCTTCATTACACTTATCATCATAGTCAACAATATGAGTGGAAGAAGAAGACAAATGTTGAGTAGACTCAATAGTATTTATTCAATGAGATGGTATAGTGTTGGTATAGATTTTAAAGTTTTGGTTGGGGGTATTATAGATTTATTTCCTTGATCATTAAAGCCCCCAACAAATATAGCATTAGAATCAATGAGGTCTTGAATAACATATTTCAAATGGAAACACTTTTCACTAGCATGACCGAGTGGATGATGGTATTGACAATAAGCTTTGTGATCAAAGTGTTTGGGTAAAGGTTTGGATGTGTCCATTGTATCAACAAGAGGAATATTTAACACCTTAGAATTAATAAAATTCAACATCACATTATGCAAAGATTCATAAAGTTGAGTAAAATTACGAGCAGGTCTAAAAATAGATGACAAAGGAGCCACACCATTGGATGTTACTACCAATTGTCCATCAACATTGTTGGTTGAATTATTGATCTTAATGAAGTTATTTGGTTTCTAAGTTGTTGGATGTGGCACCAATCTTATCAACTAGATCCATTGGAGTGCCGCTCTCAAACTAACTCACTTGAATTTGGTAACTATGAAGCACTACACATAATTGAGTGAAAGAGGAAAATTAAAGAAAGAGAGTTTTATCTCTAATATCTTTTAGTAAATTATCAATAAAAATATATTGCACATCAATATTAGGAACATGATAAGAAATATGAGCATGCAAATGCTTAAATCTACTAATGAAATCGGTCACTTTTTCTCTAACTCCCTATTTACAATGCATTAAATCAGTTAAAGAAATCTTAGAAACAATGTTGTTTTGAAGTTGTTGGATGAAATCATTAGCAGTTTTTTATAAAATAATGATAGAATAAGGAAGTAAAGAAAAATAACATTGCAAAGATTTATCTCAAAAGGTTTAGTAAATAATTTAGTCATAAAACTATGGTCATGAGGGAAATCACTGTACAATGTTTGAGAGGTTTTTACATGGGTCAAAGGATCACCTTTACCATTTTAAGTCTCAAGATGAGGAATATCCATGTATTTAAGAATAACGGTGCAGATGATATCCAAGGACAAAGGACTAGCAATGCCACAAATAGGAATTTCAAATTTGGATTGAGTCATTGAAGCAATTTGTTGTTGCAAAGAAGACATAGTTTGATCCAAGCTATTAATAGTAGAATCGGTAGAAAGAATAGCAGGAGGAGATATGTTGTTAGAAATGGAAGGAATAGTAGACTATAAAAATGTAACATGATTATAAGTGGGCATTGATGAAGGTAGAAAAAACACATGGCACACTTGAAGTAATAGTGGAAATAATAGGATTAGGAATTCTAACATGTGTAGGATTGATATTTTGAATGTAATTTGTTATAATAGGTGGATAATAAGTGGACACACTAGGAATGGTGGTAGAAATAGGCATAGAGGTCTAAACACTAGTAGCATGAGGAATGAAACCTAGTTCTTGATCATAGTTCTAATAGGCTTGACATTTCTATCAATGAGATGAGAGATACTAGGCAAGATGTTAACACCATGTTCATCATTATGAATTAACTTCCTTAAGCCTTCTACAATGGAAATGACTTTAGGATTAGAATTTTCTTGTCCTAATCATTGTTCAAATTTCTCAAAGTCATTGGAAAGATTTTGTACTTGCATATGAGTGACTCTTAAATCCTCATCTTCATCATGAGAAGAATGGAAAGAGTTGTTCTCCATAATAGGATTGATGTCACTAGTATGCATGTTGGTCTCATCAAGATTCATAGGAAAAATAAAAGGCTCAAGATTAAAAGAACCCTAAGTATATGACTTATCCTAACCATAATGCTATAAGTAGGACTCAAAGTAATAAAAATCATGCACACAGGAATAAAATATAAATACATCTAATGATATTTTAAAATTTTAAAGAGATATGTAATAACAATGTTTTTATGAGAAACACATCTAACTAAAAAATTTAAAGATTTAATGTAAAACACACAAAGTATATCTAGATCCAACTATGAAAGTGAGGTATATGTAATGCATACAATGTAGATCTAAACACCAAATTAGATTTGCAATGTAATAGGTCATGTTCACCAAAATATACAATGGGTAAACCTAGGCATATAATTTAGGAAAGATATGATGTAAATATTTACTATCACAATGCATACAAATGGGATCATGCAAAGAGGATCTAACTACCAAATCAAAATTATGTAAGAGGTGTTCGGTTCACAAAAATGTACAATAGGAAATGCGGATCAATAGGTAAAGTGATAAATGAATTACTTCCCCATTTCATCAATTTTACATTAGGAAGGAAGTATGCCCCCAATAGGTTCAAGAGGTTACTCAAGCACTAAGTAGGGACAATATCTATCCTTCACTAAGTAATGTAATTAAATTAAATGAGAATGATTAAGTAATATAATTGATCGATTAGAGAAGTCACATAAAAATGATAAAAACAAATTGTAATAGACAAAAAGTGAGCTGAAAATGATGGAAACAAAATCTAGAAGATGAAACTGACCCGTGACAAAAATTTGAGCTCAAAATGGTTGAGACACATTGAGAATGGTTTTGTGTCCCTAGGACAGGTTGATAATTTTGAGATGTCCTTGGTGTTTTTAGTTAAAACTTTCATAGATCCTATGACTGTACTTGTTCCTCCTAGATCTGATATGACGACTTGGTAACCTATTCCTACACATAGAAAAATAGGAAAAAGGTTGGATAAAAGTGTTTTCCCTGGTCAAAACCTTGTTTAGGAATCAACCTTAAAAATTAAATGAAATTTCATTAAGAAAAATAATAGATTCACCTTGCATAAACCCTCATGGACAGATGTAGAAATCACTCATACCCATGAAGATACTTTAATGTCCTTGAAATCCAAAGAATTGACCTTGGAATGTAATTTGGAATCAAGGATTTCCTAAAAAATGCATATATATGATTTCCACTCCTAGATCTTGAATATAGATATGCTTGATAATCACTTGCAAAGAGGAGAGAGAAGGTGGGTGAATGAATGAATCTTCTTGCTTGATTTGAGAATTCCTCTACTTGGTCATCATGGGAGAATAAATTGCATCAAATAGAGAAGATTTCCTTAGATTTTAATGATCTTGAAGAATTGGAGATCTTGATCTTGGATGTTTTCCTTCAAATCTTGAATCCAATTGCTCTTGCTTGCTTGAAGACTTGATAGCTTGAATACTAAAATGATTGCACTTGATAATGGATCATGAATGTCAAAATGAGGAGTTATAAAGGGTTCTTATACTAACTTTATCATTTTAGGATTCAGATTTGATCTAGGTTGACCACAAATGAAAATATCAAAATAAAGCCTCGACATCAGGCCCTAGAAAAACTTTGGGCCCCAAAACCCAAGGATGAGTCGTCATTGATGACATATCCCATGGAGAATGGACTCAAATTTTAATGGGGTCTTAGGGAGAGAGAATAGGAGTGGGAGGAGAAAAGAAAACTTTCTAGGATTAAGCATAACAAACATTCAGATCTCGAAAACACCAAAATGGGGCCTAATAGGTCCTAAAACATCCAATTATAGGTGCTAACATTTTAGGACTATACACATACAAAGGACATGTAACCCTTAATCAATGATTATTAAGATAGATTTTTAATACTTCCTTTCAAAAATCTAGAGGCAAGATTCATATGCAAAGAAAATAAGAGAAAAATAGACCCAAATTAGTAGAAAATACAAAAATGGGTAACAAGTCTAACAAAAAAAAATTCAAAATTTTGGAGCAGATTTAAGCCAAGTTTGTAGCAAATCCCAAGTGTTGGTATATTTATAGGTTTTATGAGAAGTGTCATTATTTATTCTTGATGACATTAGAGTTGTGCTAGTGTATCCTTTATTTTATGTGCCTGCAAAGGTTTTTAACGGGTCTGAGTCTTGAGATGGTCATGTGGAAAAAATGTCTGCATTTCTTTACCCTAGGTCTTGTTTGCCTTTGGTAGGGTTTTATTTTTGTGAAAGTGTTCTTAACCTTTCCCTAGATCTTATGTTTTCAAAGTTACCTTTTCTGGGCACTTAAGTCCTCTTTTTGCATGTGGCTTTTATCTTTTCCCCTTGAGTCTCTTAATCTCGCAATGAAGGTGTTAAGTCATATTTGATTCAGAGAATGGGCGACAAGGTTAATAGCTTAACATGTCTTGAGGTTATCTCTTGATCTTTGAATGACCGATGGTTAGTTGAAGTATCTGGAAATTCATCGACAAAGCTTTCTCCAAGTCTCGTGATTTTTGGTAGTCTTGTCTTAGCATTCAATGATCCAACAAAGATAGTTATCTCCCAATCTCTTAATTTTGATGGTTAGTGTATTACCATCTGGTGATCTAGAGAAAAGGGTTTTCTCTTGGTCTCCAGCGCTAGTGGTTAAGTCCATACACATTTTGTGACATGGTGATAAGGCTTAAAGAAACTGATAGTTTGTGCTATCTCATGATCTCCAGATGGTTGAGGGTTAAGACAATTTGTTTGGCAACTTAGCAAATAAGGTGATATCTTAATCTTGTGATGCTGGTGATTAATGGAAAAATGTTTGGAGATCTAGTGATAAGGCTTAAGGTAATAAGAAGATGGTTATCTCCTATTCTCATAAAGTAACAATCAAATCTCAAAACATTTGGAGATTCAGTGATGACCATGGATGATAAAAAAGATCAAGGGCTGGCACTTAATCTCAAGAATTTGCTGAGGTTAAGTAAGATATATAGTGACTTGGAGATGAAGGTTTATCTCTCATTCTTCGAATGAAACTAGGGTTAATGATAGTGTCTTGAGATTATGAGAATGTTGTGGTCGTTGAATCTTGTGACCAAGCATGAGTTAAGTTAAACACCTAGAGACCAGGAGATGCCTTGGTCATTGAATCTCATAATGGAAATAAGGTTAAGGAAAAGGTTGTGAGATTGTAAGACTTGTCTTAGTTGTCTATTCTTGAGATAAAACCATAGTTAAGAAAAGTGCTTAGAGATCATGAGACTGTGGTTTTTGTGTGATCTCCAGACAATGCATGGTTAAGTTCTCATGAGTGATCAAGGAAAAAGGCAGTTCTGATGTGGAAAAGGTACTATGCTAAGATGGAAAAAGTAATGAGCTAGCCAATCAGATTTCAAGTGAGGGTTTTTGACTATTTTTGAGGGATTTTAAAGCATAAAATAGTAATCATTAGTTTTTTTCTTTCTTTCCAAGAATTGAATATAACCTATCAACTTCAAACCTTATGGCTAGCCTGGATTTAAATTTGGTTTCATGTAGAAGTGAATGCTGAGGTGACTTAAGGAAGATTTATTGTGATTTTAGAAATTTCCATGTATTCATTGAGCAAAGATATATAGACAAGATACTCTTGCGTTTACACTTATCATTTTTTAGGGAGCAATTGTGAAAGTAGAGTTATTGCAGTGTGTAATTTCGAAGAGCCAATTTGCAGAGCAAAGAATAATTTAGAGTAAAAAGATGTGTCAACCAGAGTCCAGATGTGCTTCATCCAGTGAAGGAGCAAGAGAACAAGGTGAAGAATAGAAGGGGAAGCCAAATTACTCTAAGGAATTCATTACCCCGCTTCCAGGATCCACACAGAATAAGAAGGTTAGTGATGAGACTTTCATTGATTCGATGGCTAATTGTAGGGACCCTATTACTCCTTCTACTTCAGGTTATCATATTTTCAATTATTTTTATATCAATTAGGGTAAGCAGATTCCAGTGTGTAATGCCTGGAAATTGGGTATGGGAAAGCTTGTAGTTGCTAATGTCTTCCTTGATGTTGATCTTCAGATACAAATAGCTAGAAATTATGACCCAATTTCCAAGTCTATTAGAAGTGACCAGTCTGCCCTAGTCACCCTAGATAGAGGGTCTTTTATGAAAGCTTTCAATTTGTACACCTCTTCCTTAACAAAGATTGATTTGAGGAAGGTGAAAGAGAAATATGTGAGTCAAATAGAGCTTGTGAAATCCTTAATTGTCCACCACATGCCCAAGACTGGGAAGTATGTTGCCCCTCTCCCAAGCCACATGAAGGCCCCTTATGAATTTAAAGCTTTCCACTTCTACATGAAGTACCTTGTATATGCATTGTGTCAAGTCCTTGGAATTGATGGATATGTAGAAAGAATGCCTGTAGATTTACTGGTGATCATCCTGGACCTGCAAAATTCCCATGTGAATACAAACTATGATTACATCTAGTATGTAATCGGTAGGATGCATGAGGGCTTGGTATCAATCAAAGAAAACAATAAGCCACCCAATTTCATGAATTATTCTTTGCTGATGCATTTGATCATGTTTTACATTATTGATTACATAGACATAGGTATGTTGAGACCAAGGAGGATGTCTCATGGTGAACTAAACCCAGTGTAACTCTGGGTGAGGGTTTGGAACTACACTTCCAATGAGAATGAGTTTTGTGGATTCCATAATTGGATAGTCAACCCAATTTTGAACATGATGGGAAAAAACATCACAAGGCTTCTAATTAAAGTTCTTAAGCTTCTAAGGTCTAGAGAGTATGTTGACAAGTGGTCAATTGATCACAACTGGGGAGATTTTTATCTGGGCCAAACTTTTACATTGATTAGGGATTATGGATGTCCATATCCCCAACACATTCTTCCTAAGTATGTACCATATAGGGTTGCCATGATTGAATTCATCTGGCAGTTAATATGGACTGATAAGGAGCACCTAGGTCCACACAGGAAAGGAAAATTCACTCCCCGATTATTTAAGATATCAAATTTTATAATTGGAAAGAGAGATCTACCATAACTCAGTTTGTGGTTAAATCATTTTAAGATGGCTTCAGCTGCACATAGGTATGTAGACCCAAAGGATTTTATAAAAAATACAAAAAAGATACTCATTCCTAGTATTGGTACTATTAAGGAGCATGAGGGATGTGATGTTGAGGATATTACAAGAAATATCCTTGATGAAGAAGAGATTGAGAAGAGATTGGGTAGGATTCATGACTTGCTAGATTTGGAGGCACAATTGAAAAAGACAGGGATTGCTTTTGGGGGTTTCTTCCCAGACCTCCCTTATATTCCCAAGATCAACAAGATGATCAAAATGTATGATATATTGTATAAGCGGTTGGATTCCCAATTGGATGCTAAGTTACAAGTTGAGAAGGAATACTCATCCTTAGAGTATGAGTCTGGCAATGGGAGTTCATATGAGGAGGATAGCCCACCCCAAAATCTAGATGAGCCTGTTCAAGAACAAGAGACTGATGCTCTAGAGACATGAGATATATATGAGCCTCCTTAAAAGAGATAAAGACTAGATGTAGGGGAATCTTCAAGAGCATAGAGTGCATGTATAAGGATTGATAGGGTTTTTGCTTTAGTGCCAGGTGATAGGTCTTATTACCATCACCTAAGGAAAAATATAAGAGAAGGAAAAAAGGTGGACACACAAGAGGAGGTTGAGCCACTCCTATTGTTGTGAAAAGATGAGAGAGAAATGTATCAAGAAGAGCTCATAAGTGATGATGATTTCATCAAGAGTGATGAATTCAAAAAATTATTGATTTGGAGAAAGCAACAAGAGGTTTCTAACCAGGTGATTGATGGTGCAGAGCCAAGCAATGATGCCCTACAAGCCCTAGCCTCATATGATCTTGCTTTAGAAAAGATATCTATTGAGGAGGCTAAGAAGTTAGTTAAATCAAGTGGGATGCTATTAGTTATGGGGTGGGACTTGACCTCTACCTTCATAATTGACCAGATAAGGAGACAACCACAAGGTGGTTTGACATATGAAGCCTAGATTGGGGAGATGATAAGAGGGTGCAGATATGATCCAAGATCCCAAAATCTGGAAATGTGGTCTCTTGCCCCTAAGACTCATAAACCTTCTCTTATCAGTGTTGAAGAGAAGATGGATGGAGATAAGATCATCTAGATAGTACAAAACACTAGTGATCTTGAGGTTTCTAAGGCAGTGACTCATTTTTCTCACTTGAATGAGGCCAAGACTGCACAACTCTCTAACACATATGGAAAGTTGTTTGATGAATCCATTCTATTGGCTAAGGATAGAGAAAAGGGGCTTATGAAAATCAAGATGCTGGAAGGTGAGCTTGAGGAGATGAAGATCAAACTTGAAGAAGCATCCAAGGCCATCCCTCCTCCAGTCCTAGAAATTGAAGCTGTAGTGCTTCCAATGGCAGAGGTACCTGATGTGGTGGCTGACAAGTTAGATAAAGATAAGCTAGAGATGGACCTCAATGCCCTATTTGACATTTTTCAACATAGGTTTGAAGTGATAAAGGAAAGGATGGACTTAGTCCATAATTCATATATAATGTTGCAAATGACAAATGAAAATGTAAAAGATGCTATGGCTACTTTGGAGCCATTGTTTAGCATATGGTCTAGCAGAGGGGCCCTTTTTGAGAAACTTGAGATGTTGCACCCACATAGGCCTGATATCCCAGAATTAGTCGGGGAAGTGGGAGAAAGAATTGAGCTCATTGGTACAACTTGGGCCTTTTTCAAAGGTAAAGCCAATAAAGTCAGAGCTAAGATGGATATGTTCGGCCCTAATTTCAGCAAGTTTATGCCTCCAATTCACAAGGATGATGGTAAAATCATAGGTGTTGAGGAGTGGAAATCAAATATGGATTAGTTGTTGACTAGGTAGGATGTCTTCCTGAATAATGATGGTACCTTGGACATGAGTCAGTTCAACAACATTCTGGATGATATTTTTAAAGTGGAAAATGATTGCACCAGATTTTTTGGTGATACCAAGGCCATAACTAATTCTAGGTGGGATAAGCAAGTGAAACTATTGTAGAGTTTGAAAGAGTACACCTGGCCTACTGAGGAGGAAGTTGCATCATGGGACAAAAGCACTAAGCCCAAGAAGAAGAAGCCAATAACCATCGATTTAGAGGTAATGAAAGAAGAGTGAGTCACACATGGCACCTAATCCTTGAGAAAAGGAAGGGTAACTATCAGAAAAAGAATAATGCATGTTAGCCAGTAGGTGGTAATTATTCATATAACAACTTTTAGTAGTTACCTTGAATATCTATAGACAAAGGTGCCACCTGTGAAGATTCACTATGATTAGAAATAGATTTCTGGCTTTGCTTTCCTTTTCTATTTATGATTTAATTTGTTTTGTCTTTTAGTACCTGCCACTATCCTAGCCATCTGAAGCTTGTTGTATCCTTTCCTTGAGGATTCCAAGATGGCTAGTGATATATATAGCAAGTTTTTGTTTTGTAAAGGTGGTGAAATACATTTGTAAGGAGAGTTTTTGCATTGGTGTTTTGGTTCTAAGAATTTATGTCTTTGAATGTACTGATAAAAAAAAATATCAATGAAAATATATTGAGACTCCTTTGCACATTTTGTTGTCTTCATGTATGAATCTTGAGTTCTTTGTGTACTAACTTTGTAAGGCATCTTTGATACATTATTTACAAGGTAGATACTGAGGTTAATCTTAAGTTTCTTTCAAGGGAAGGGTAAATCTTAAGGGAGATTTTAGGGAATTCATAATTTATGCGAGAATCAGATGACAATATGTATCAATGAGAGGATGATTTGTAAGTAATCTCATCTGGGTTTTGGGGATATTTGATTTGAGGGATTTCTATAGATGTATTCTTTTTGACTCTTTTCCCTAGGATTTGGCACTAGTCTTTGCTTAATTTACATTTCTCACCATCAACAATATAAAATAAAAATTTATCTTTAAAATGTATGTTGAAAGAATTATATGTTTACATCTATGTCAAGTATATAGATAATTATTGTGATTCTTTGTAGAATTGAGTCTATTAGGTACACCCTCCTGAGCTTAGAGCTCAAAGTGAAGGATAAAAATCCTTAGCACCTTAGTGTTTGATATTGTCAGATGTATCTTTTGGGTCCATAGAGTTGTGTATCAAAATCTTAAATGTATATTTACCATCTGCAATCATTTTAAGCACTAACAGAAAGATCATGACAACTATACAAGTACAAATATTGCATTTTTTTTTAAAGAGGGCTAAACACATTAACTCAAAGCTATGAACTGGCGAGGCCCAAAATAGGCAACCTTATCCCTAATGGAATTTGAACTTTGATGGAAAGAACAACAACCCAATAACTTAACCATCACAACATGCCAATATCGACAAAAATATTGAAAAATTAGAGATTTTTTGCACAGATTCATGACATATCTTTAAAAGAGATTTAAATAAAAATTTGGCAGTGTTAATGAGAAGATTTGAGTAGACAATTTAAGTTGTTCTAAGAAGAAAGTGTCAAACATTTATCATATTATTTTTTTAGGTTGGTTGAGTAGATACTTAAAAATGGTCAATGCCTACAATGCTACTTTTTAACATGTCCTCTATGTTGTGTATGTGGTCTCCATCAATTGTCGACATCATGTCATTCTTAAATTAATTAAATAATATTATTTAATTAATTAATTAATTACAAATTATACCCTCCTTTTTAATCACCTTTTGACCCTTTTCGCTCTTTGTTGTTTGTCTGGATGACAATGGTGCCATGTCATTAGTTCACCTTAGAGAAATAATCATTTATTATTGTTCCCTCTCTTCTCCTAATATGTCTCTCTTTGCATAAATAAGTAATTTCTTATTTATCTCTTCCCTTTTGTTGCAATTAAATATGAGTTATTTAATTACCTAATTTTATAATTTAAATGGAAATAATAAATGAAAATTCATTAATTCCACCCCCTTTTCCTAATTCCATGTCATCCTTTAACTCCACTTTCATCTCCCACTAATTTCTCTCTTGTCACACCCACTAATTTATCTCTTTTCATACTCACTAATTTCTCCTTTTTCATTCCCCCTAATTTCTCCACTAATTTGTTCTTCCTAATTTCTCATTTATAACTCCATGAGAAATCTTGTCTATTGGTTGTCATTCAATTGTGGCTGTCAATTTTGATTTAAAAAATCTATAAATTGTGATTTCAATTCTCATTTTTCTAACCACAATCTTTCTAGTATTCTTGTTGTCATTTTGATTTGTCCTTGCTTTCATAATATTTGTGCACTTATCCACTTAAGAGAAACATCATACTAAAGAAGAAAGAAAAAATAATGAGTTTTTATAAATGAAATGCTTTCATTTTGGTTTGAGTTGCATTGTTATCTGTGCATTTATTTTTGATGGTATTATTGGTTGGATTAGGACTGTTTACATGATATTTTGGTTTTCATCGTTGGATTTGATATCATGTGTGTTCTAACCTCTCTTTTCTTGATCTACATTCTAGTGAACCCAACATGAAATACTCAATTTTGATCAATTTTGGAGTTTTATGTGTTATCACAGGCTTAGAGCAATGAATTTCACCTTTTGTGCACCTAAGAGCTAGATCTATGCACTTGAGAGCCATATTTGCATGCACTAGAGGCTTAGATTTGCACACTTGTGGTCCAAATTTTTGCACTTGTTCTTTATATCTAAGCAATTGACCTGCAAACTACATAGTTGATCTAGTTTTCTACGTAGTTGTTAGTCATTCTAACTTTTTTGTGCATGAAAGTTTATTTTATGCATAATTTATATTAATCTTATCAAATTCACTAAATTGATAATTTTAAAATGAATCGTAAGTCTCATATAGTGTAATTAGGGGTTCAAATTGATGAAAAATTATCATTTTATTTTCATAAAGTGGTTTAAAATGGACAATGACTCTCACATAGCCTAATTATGGGTTCCAATTCATAACAATATTTCATTTAGTTTAATTAGTGGTTTCAATTAACAACACTTTCTCATCTAGATTAACTAGGGGGTGTGAATGAACACAACATGATAGATAGTTCAATTAGGTGGATGAAATGAACCTTTTGATTCTCACATAGATCTAAATAAGAGGTTTGATTGAGCAATTGAAAATAAATCTACATGTTTTTAGTCAATATTAGTAATCAGGACATTTGATTTAATATTTGTGCAAAAATTTGTATGTCTTGCATAGTTATAGTTTTATGTTGCATATTTGCATCTATTTATACACACTTACAATTAAAATCCTATGTAATTGTGATAGGTTACTACGTAGTTGAGGGATATTTTGATGCATTTGACTAGTTTCATGTGTATTAACTAGTAAAAATCAATGTATGTTTTCAATCTACATTTAGTTATTCAATTATCTAGATTATGCTAGCATAGAAGGCAATTTGATGTTACTAATGATATCTATGTAGAATCTTGGTGATCATGTTTTATGATAAACCATTGATGAGTTTGATGCAGGATGTTGATAAAGAGTTATGATTCTAAAACTGATTTGTTTATTTTTCTAGTATAAATAAAATTTCTTTTTGGTAAATGGACATTGTTTGTCTGAACTGTCTTGTGCACTTGAACTTTGTAGGGTGGACCTGTTATTTTACTTAGTATCCTCTCTCCTTTGCTTTAGGATTCTGGGTGTAAGAAAAAGGGACAAGGACACCCAACATTTTCTTTTTTAGAAAAGGTTCTACCTTGGAGAAAGAGTACTTATGCGAGGGAATGACCCAAAGTGGTGCTTTCCTTTAGTCCACTATATGTCGAGATGAAAACTAAGACTAGTTGGTGAATTGAGTGGTACTATGATAATGATTACCCCAGTATCTACATTTGTGTGAGATACATTGAACCCCTTTTATTCTTATTAGGAGTATAAGGATTGGGATAGGCTCTTTAGTGAGTACTATGAGATGTGTAGACACCAAGCCCCCAAATTTCCCCCACTATGAACCAATTGTTTTAGTGACCCAAATCCCATACTTGTTGATTTAGGGAGTGTGGATTATACCCCATAGATACCCCTCATGTACCCTTCATTATGAGATAGAAAATTCCTTGACTAAAAGGTCTTCAGACCTTTTGGGTAAGAGAAAAGATATGTTAATGCTATTTTGGGGGAGCGAGCAACCCCTAATCTCTATTTGTTCATAGTTTCTATATTATTTTAGTGTTGCATGGGTCTCAACAAGTATAAGACATTCCCAACCTAGGTTGTAAATATTTTCAATTATTTTTAAATGTTGAGACTAGTGAATTCAAATATGGGCTAATCTAGGCCCCTTAAATCTTACTTTGATTTTGTGTTAGATTGAAACGACCGTTTTGTCTAATGTGTCTTATATGAGTGTTGAAAAAAATTCCAACCAAAAACACAACTCACCCAAAATCTCAAATAGATACCCAGATGCACTTGTCACATCAAACTAGTCTCAAAACTTTGTTGAATTAAAAAATGTTAGAATTTAAAAACATAGGAAATCAAGAGAATAAAAAACTTTGGAATCTTGCTTCAACCTTACACGTCAAATCATAGGTATCACTTTAGGTTGAACTTTTCATTCTCCTCATTTCCCCTAGGTCTTAAGCCCATTATTGCCTCATTATTGCATTGTGTAAAGCTTAGGTCATCGCTTAGTCCAATCTCAGAAATCCTTCATATTAGTTCATTTCATTTCCTTAGTGTATGTCTTTAGATTGCATGTAGATTCCCAAAATTAGATTCTAAAAATCCCAAAATGAAGTCTTAATGTCAATTCCATGATTACTGTTAGGGAGTTTAAACCTCATCAATCTTTGTCCTTTATCACTATCACCAAGTTAAAAACCTAAATCATTAGTCCAATGATGGGTACAACTTTTTCATCTGTCCATTATTTTGTCTTATTGATCCTTTATTCCTTTAGGTGCATTTCATTTCATCAAAAACTTAACAAATTCTCAAAAACATAGGTTCATCCTTAGTTTCATGTGTCCATTTTCAAAATTTCTAAAAATATCCAAAAAAAAAAGATTACATTAGTCATCCATAGTTGCATTTCCAAGCTCATACTAAAATCCCAAAAACACAAATAGTAAAAAAATTCTAAGAAATACTAAAAAAATTCAAAGTTTTGATCTAATTTCATCACCAAACATCCTTGACCTTAGTCCCAAACAAACATGATGAATTGACATTATTGGTATCATAGATAAAGTGATCCCCTATTTGAAAGTGGATCATACTGATATCAACTTGTGTACACCTAAAAATTGTCACTAGTAAACATTAATTAAATTCAAGCCATTAGGATTAATTAAAATCAAAATTGATCAACTATGTAATTGAATTAACCATTTGATTATATAGTTCTTTAGTTAATTAAATCCAATCCATTAAAATTTCATACATGGATAATTTAATTAATTCCTCCTAAATTGTCTCACCTACCACTACATGAAAAAATTGAATTGACCAATGGGAGATGACAAATGGGCACACATGGATCACTAATAGGCTTTTCTATCTTGACCATTCATTTGTGAAAATCAATCTTGACCATCCACATGGGACACATCATCAAACTTAATCCCAACTCTACCTTGATCATGGTTAGATAAAATCACCCCCTACACCTTGAGAAATCCTATAAATAGTTAGAGTAAATGATCCACTTTCTTTTAAAGTATCATCATAATGCTAGTTTTAACATTCATTATCATAGAGAGCATTGTTATTATAGGAAAATTAGTTTAGCTTCATCATTTAGAGTAAGATCATAATGGAGAAATTGTTTTTCGGCATAGTGATTTTGAGCATTTAGAGTAGAATTTGTATCTCATATCATATCATCATAATCTCATTTTATACATTATCACTTGAGGATCAAATTTGCATTTGAGAGCCTAATTCAAGTCCATAGAACTAGAGAGCCATAGAATGCTCATAATATTTCATTTCTTTGTTTTAGCTAGTTTTATCAAGTTGATTTGAAAGGTTATACTAATGTTCTATATAGCTTTGTGATTCATACTACACACACACACAGATGATGCCCACCATGGGGCATATACCTCACTGATCGTAATGAGTTCTTGAGCTTCTTTTTCATAGATTTTGTAGTTGCAGGTTACAAATTATGCATAAGGTCACCTTTGACACAAATAAATTCACTTATACACTGAATATTATTACTTCTACATTGAATATTGTCACTTCCATAACTAATATCACTGTTTCTACCTTAAAGAACGTCTCTTTTGATACAAATACCATCACTTTTAAGATGATGGATATAGAGTTTGATGAAAATTATATTTCTTGTGATATTTCTATCATCACTCATAAGTAAAATAAGATCGCATTTTAATTGTTGTTATATGAAATATTTTAGGTTCTTTGTTGTAGTTATTTTTTACAGATCAAATAAGTTCATTTCTAGACTGAATAGTGTCACTTTCAAAACAAATTGCATTGCTTCTGTCATAAATATCATCTCTTTTGAATAAAAGGGGGTCACTTTTAATTTTTTAAATATTGCTTTTGCTTTAAATAATATCGCCTTTGATTCAAAAAAGTGGGTTTTACTCTCTCTTATGTCTCTTTTAATTCTAATTAAAATATAAACAAGTAGAGAGCTAATCCTGATTTTTGATAGCTGACATATGGTGAAAAACAAGAAAGTGAGGAAGGTTGCTTTTAGGATTTTGGATCATTACTCTCGAAATGATTTTAAGAAAGAAAAGACTCATGCAAAGAAGGTACATTGGGATAATGAAATGGTTAAGCTTAGTGAAGGAGGCAAAGCTTTTGTTTGATATGCTAGAATTCTTAACCTATATCAAGCTAGGTATGAAGTAGAAATCAATTTGAACGCTTATCCTTTGTAAATTTGGCCTATTTGATCATATTGATTTATTTAACCTTGGACGAGTGTGTTGGAACTAATATTTGTTGAAGCCTCTACGAATGCTAAGGAGTTGGAGCTATTGCTAAGGTAAATGGTAAAAAATAAGATATAAAAAACACACAATAACTATCAAAGGTGCACACTCCTAAAATCTTAATCTTTGGTGTTACCTTTATTTGGAATTGATATTGTAGCTATTTGATTTCAAAATATAGAGTAATTAAAAAGACCTTTTTTTGTGGATTTGAGATAGTAGGCCTATGCTCTCCCCTATCTTGGGTGATCAAAATGCCAAACCTATCAAGAATCCCACTTAGTTAGATAAGGTTGAAAAATGGACTATATTCTCTATGTGCTTAGAGGCTAAAGATGGTTGGGATATTCTCCCACCTTTCTAGCTAGTGATTAGAATACCAGACCCATCTCAACCTTACTTTCAATTTCCATTTAGTGCATTCTTAGCCATATAGGGCCTACCTCCTAATATTTTCCTTAACAAGGATAATGAGAGGGAAAAACCCAAGTGGGACAACCATTTAAGCCATGGTATTCCAACCCACTCAAAAATAAAATGCATTCACCCTTAATGGGGTTAGTGATGAAAGATTTTGATAATATCCCTCCTCTTGTAGTCCTTCAAGATTGTGCAAAAACTTATTTTTATGATAGTGGGAGGCTCCTATAGTGGAAGGTAGAATTCAAAAGTTTTACAAATGAAATACTAAATACAACTTTGTTAAGTAGTAAGCCTACCACAATATTCATTGAATCCAAAATTGACCATAGGTAGCTTGATTGAATTATTTTCTATGTGCAAGGCCTATGGAAATGACCGAGAACATATATTCAATGTGTAGATTTTAGGGCCAAAACAACTATTTGAACTGTGTTTATTGTGTTTTATGATCTTGATAATTAGAAGAAATTATTTATTTAAAACCAAAAACAAAAGCAAAGATTAAAAAATTTCATAGATTCTGGAAAAGTATGCAGACTGCCGCTTTTGACACTTATTTCATCACTTATTCAACAAGATTGATCATTTTTGCAAGAATAGACATCGCTTTTGAACAAGAAAATGTTGCTGTTAACCTATAAAACATAGCCTGTGAGCATTTTTGTGTCACTTTTTAAACATCACTTCTAAATAGAGAGCACTTGTAGACATCTTGAGTCAAAACTGAAAACACTTCTGGATACCCTTTTGAGAGTAAGGTTCCTTTCAATTAAAATAGGTTTAAAAATTGACCATTTTTAGACATTCAGACAAAGTTGATAATCCTTCATTGTTTCAATTAAACTACATCAATTTTCAAGTTTTGGCAATCCATCTCAGTTTTGATTTTGGAAAGGTACAAGTTTCCAATCTTTCCTTGAGGACCACCATCTATTCATCCTTAATAAAATAAGGGAAAAACAAAAAGAATACTCATTATAATTGTAGGGGGGCCTTTAGAATAGTAGGGTCATGGTTAGGATTGGAAAATAACTTTTTCTGGGGAGTTTGATTAACCAAGGATTACAGGTTCTTTCCTTAGAACTAAACAAATCAAGGTCAAAATATTAAGTCTTCATCATATAGATATATCTTTCTCTATTAGACTTCATCCTAGGATAAACTTAATTTTGGTCAAACAATCATTGAAACTTCACCATATCAATTGTTTGGATAAACTCAACCAGGATTATAAGCCTAGTCAACTCATTCAAAATGATCTTCATTTAAGAGGTGTTACAAAGTTAATTTCATGCCTACAAGGAAATGGTCTCACCATTTTAAATCCTCTCAAGATCGTAATGGTAAGGTCATATTGGAAGAAATACCACTTCAGAAGAAAAATCAAACTCAATAACACGTGGATCAAAGCCAACAAGTTGATCGAATCCAACACATAGATCAAACACAATAAAATCAACCAAGTATGGAGAGATAAGAGAATGATGGGCTAAGACCAACATCAATAAAAATAATAATAACAATAATGAGGAAGACAAGGAAATGATAGAAGAAAAGATTAGTGAATCCCAACAAATTCCTCTATTTTTCAAACTTATGGAAAGAGTTCTTGAAAAAGACAAAGAGAGGTATTTTATGACTTTAGCACAACAAGGAGTCAAACTGCCCCATGACTATGACGTGTCACAATTGAAATAAGATGAGGATGACATAAATCCCATAGGGGCCTTAAAAAAATAAATCCAATCCTTACAAAAAAAACTCAATGACATTCAAATGGGAACTTCTATGAAGAAATATACCCTAGAAGGAATTTGTCCATTCCCATTTAACAAGAGTTTTGTTATGATACCTTTCCCACCTAACGCAGACTTTCCAAAGTTTGATAAATACATAGGAAGAATAGATAATCAAGATCACATTAGGGAATTTTTCACTCTAAGTATGGAATTAATTCATGATCAAGCATACCTAATGAGGCTATTCCCAAGGAGTCTAGGTGGACAAGAAATGGAGTGGTTTTCCAAATTACCAGTCGGTATTAAGACCTTTGAAGAATTGATTTCAAAATTTGTCACCCAATATTCCTATAACATAGAACACAAGATTAATATGTTAGGACTTTGCAACACCAAAAAAATAAATGGAGAGTCATTCTTAAACTTTCTACAAATATGGAGAAGAATCTTCGCTAAATATCCTAGAAGTGTACCTGAGAAGGAGAAAATAGATATCTTTTTCAGCAACATAACTAGCGAGATGAAATTTCATCTACAAATCCAATGTCCTCCATCGTTTGATAAAATGATTGAAAATGATGTTAAGATAGAGAATGCCTTGATAAGAAATGGTGAATTAAATTTTTACAAGGACAAAAAAAGACTCTCAACTAACAACAACAACAACAACAACAACACAACCAACAACAACAATGACAAACCCAAATTTTGGTTGAAAAATAACAACACGCACCTAGTAAATGATGGAGTGGTAGAAGATTATGATCTTAAACCAAGACCATTCTATCTTTCAAACAACTCTATCAATCAAGATAATAATGTCAACCAACCAAATACCTCATCTAACAAAAACAAAAATCAAGGTAATGATAGACCAAGAACTTCACAATTCACTTCTTTGTAATTCACTTCACCTAGAAGGAAGTTTCTTGCCATTGGGAGAACCCCTTGAGATAGCTTTAAAAAATCTTATTTCCAACAAGATAATCACCTTACCCAATTAAATAGGTTATGAACCAAAAGTAAAGCTTTCATGGTGGAATGACTCACACCATTATGAGTATAATCAAAACAAGGGTCACAAGACAAATGCCTACATGAGGTTGAAACACGTTGTCCAAGATCTAATCAATAATGACACTATTAAAATATATGGACACAAAAATAATGAGGATCACACAACATTTATAAATGCTTTATTAAATCATAAAAAAGGAGAAGCATCAAATGCATCTCAAACTAATAAGAAAGGAGATACCGTTAAATTTTATTATACATACGACAACACCATGAACACATTGTGTTTGAAAACACCATTAATGCCATAGTTATCAAAGAAAAATAAGAAAAAGAGCCTGCTAATATGATCACTAGGGGAAATCAACCAAAGTAACTTTGAAAGGAACATCTAACAAGACAATCACGAATAATCTTCCATCTTCAATAAAACAATATAACTTGGTTGATCAACTCTTAAAAACACAAGCACAAATCTCAATATTGGAGTTGTTAAAAATATCACCATATCATAAAGAAATTTAGAAAAATCCTTGTTTGATATGATGATTCCTAAAAAATTGGATGTAGACCAATTTCAAACAATGGTAGATCATCTAATTGCATGACATTGTTTATCATTTTCCAAACAAGATGACATGTCATTGAATCACCCCCAACATATGCCATTGCATATTGAATTCCTTATTCACAAGCATCAAGTTAAAAGAGTCTTGATAGATGGAGGGGATGGCTTAAATATATGTACTCTAAACTTAGTCAAAGCATTTAGATATTCTAAAATTTTTGTTGATCCCAAGAGGAAAATCACCATAAAAGCTTATGAAAATCAAAGGGTAGACCATGGATACATGAGATACAAGTGGGAAAAGAAAAGGAAGAGGCCAGTGTATCTCATACAAATTCATCATCCAAAGGGAAGGAAAAACAATCAAGCTCAAAAAAACTAGACAAAGGAAACACAAAAGAGGATCGTGGATCACATTGGTTAAACATGAACACACTTATGAAGGATTTTGAAAGTAAGTTGCAGCTAAATAATAAGGGATTGGGAGAATATTCATTGCCAATGAAAAATTTACCACCTACTCCTAGGTCTTATAGGAGACCAATGTCACAAGTCAAAGAATTACCACTTCCTCAAAAATACAATGACAAGTTTGTAAGAGCTAGCACATCTTTGGTAGGAGAAGAAGATGATAGTGAAATTCCCAAGTGTTACTATAAATGATGGTGATCCAATGATGAAGATTGACTAAGATCAGAGATATACAAGATTGTAGAATGATTAGATCAATTATTATCTTATCATTGATGTTAAGCAATTTATTTTTGATTTATATTGAGTTGCCATACCATTCAGAGTATGATATAAGTTGAGTGAGTTAAGAAGAAGTGAAATGTTGAGAAGATGAAGAATTCAATTGGGCAGTTGATACAAATTAGTCGATATTAAGGTTATGTTGATATAATTATTTTCTACTAAACACGTGATTATATCAAGTTGATAAATAAGATTACTCAAGTTGGTAAGAGAAATAGTTTGGTTATTGAGCAGGAAAAAGTCATTCAGTAAAAGAAAAGTAAGTTTTGGTAAAGAGAAAGGAAGTTAAGACACTGAGTGGAAGGTTTCAGTTACCGAGTGAAGTAAACCAAATTTTAGTTGAAAGAAAAGAAGTTAGTTACTGAGAAAGGATAATAAATTAAATACAAGGACTAGAACAACATTTATGATTGAGCTATGAGGAGCTGGAAGATTATAATGATGAGGAAGAGTTAGTTAATGAGATCTCTAATCAGGAAAATTCATGGTGATGATCTATGGTATAGATCTAAGCGGCATAAAGAGAAGGTACAAGTTCTAGGAAATTTTAACTTTCGAGGTGATGGTAAAACATATAATCAAGATCTAAATTCATTGAATTAGTTTGTGAGGATGATTAGACGAATGAGATTAACCAAAGGAAAATGTAATAAAGGAGATTAGGAGGAAAAAAAAAGTCTATATAAAGGATGAAATTGTATGAAGAAATGGCTGACAATTTGAAAGGTTATTGAGTCACCGACTATTGCAATGAAGAAGGAAAAGGTTGAATTATGAGTTAGAAAGATGAGATTGATGAAGTGTTGATGCCAGTGGATGGTGAAGGAATGAAATGAAGAAAAAGAGCACGCAAGGGGTTTGATTAAGCAAAAGGTAGTTGCAGATTTATAGATCAATTTATATGCTATTACTTATTAACATTTATATCAGAAAAAAATCTCTTAACCGAGTGGACCTAATAGTCTTATTGTAAATCCTTACAAGAGGTAACATTCTAGAAGAGTGTTTGAAGACCTTTAACTAGGCCACTCCTAACAGGGTGAAGATCCTAATAGATCCAAGGAAAATCCCTTAATAGGGTTACATTTAACAACATGTATTGTAATCTTTAACCAAATTGGCTTTTAATCAAGCATACTTTAGGAGAGTATTTCTTTAGTGGGTGACAATTCCCATTGTGGGTTTTCCCAAATTGGGTTTCCACATTAAATACTGGTATTTTATGTGTTGAATTTTTATTGAGAATTTTATTGCCGATTGATAAAGTTAATTTACTTGTGAGGCCTCACCCCGAACCCATCATAGCTTTTCAGTTTTTTCATTTGAGATAGACTTATTTGATACTATATTTTTATGCATTATGGTTTTTAGACACTTTATTTTATGGATTTTATCACCATAGAGGCTAGATGCACTTTATGTTATGTCTATTCTGATGATCACTGTGATATCATTATGGTTTTACATGTGTGATTAATTTGGTTTTATGAATGTTATGATGATATTTAATTATGCAAATGAATTATTGATGCAATGATGATGTTACGAGCTTTATTAAGTGATGAAATTGTTTTATTCTCTAATGAGTTATATATGTGCCATAAATGAATTAGTAATCTAGGTGAATTATGACTTGTTTAGGAATGTTGAAAATGAATTACTTTGATCATGTATATTATGAATTATATTTCCTTGGACCGTTGATGTTGGAATTTAGTGTGCAAGGAATTAGACCATGGTTAAATTCGGGGAACCAAAGCATAGACCTATGTTAATTTAGTTAGCCAAGGTTGCGTCTAATAAGAGACAAAACCTTATTGTATCATGTTTTATTTGTGAACGTAATGAGCATGTGTGTATTTAATTAATATGTTTTTTTGTAAATGTAAATTGTTTTGTGAAGGCTAAAGTGGATATGCCACATGGCTTATGATGTGTAATTCATGTTGTGTCAATTGATACTTGTAAGTTTACTTGTGTCCATGACATGTTTGTTGGAGATTTTCCAGCAAGCCAGTGTTGACTGTATGTTTGTCATTGATGACAACATATGGTAAGTAGCATGCATGGAAGACTTATGTAGTAAGATTTTAGTATATGTAGCGTGGACATGTTATCAACATGATATCATGGATGCAAAGGTTAATTGTTAGTACAAAGAGTTATATAACAGCTTGTGTCAGCAGTGTTCCTGACAGAGTTACATGCAGTGTTCTGTGAATGATTATCCATACAGTTATCATGGAGCCTTGCACGTTTGGATATGTGATGGAGACATGTTAGTGATGTTATATTCATGGATGCAGAGTCTGATGATTAGTAGAAGTGAAGTTATGTAGTCCCTATTCACCAATAGCAATTTCCTATGTTTATTCAGAAGAGACGATAGAGATTATGTTGGTACATGAGTTGCACCTATCATTATGGTATGCACCCTTGGATTAGTGATTGGAGAAGAGTTAATAATGCTTGGTTAAGAGTGCATGAGGTAAGTCAACTTAAGGAGAAAGATTCAGTTATTTTGGTAGAGCCGATAGTGTGTAGTGTGCGTCTACATTTATTAATATTGGACAGGTCCTAGAATGTGTTGCGTGCTTAGTAGAGCCAACAGAATTATCATTAGAGTATGTTATGGTTTCTCTAATATGATTTCAAGGTGATTCTAAATATATCACTTAGAGGAAAGACATTTATAGGCAGTCATTTGTGATTGCTAAAGCATGGTTAAGAGTTGATTGTGAAAAGCAGAGCAGAGTGTGCGAAGTGTTGAGCCATCAACAGAAAGTCTATGTGACCAAGTAAAGATTTTGTGCTAAACATTGGAACTGATCCAGACAACAGGTCAAAGCATAGTTCACCAAGATCTAGATATAGTGTGTATCTATTCTTTAGAAGGTTGTAGCCTTAACCCATTTGAGCAGTGTGCTCTTAGACAATGTGTCCCCACCCCTAACAGGGTTAATTGTGAAAGACTCCTAACAGGGTCCTGTATGTGATTGAATGTGACCTCTAAATCAGGTACAACACAACATGGTCATTATTCACTTGATAGAATTCAGGAGAGAGTATGAAGAACTCAATCCAAATTCCATGGTGAGGTGACCTGTTGCCTCCTATGTGAATGGGGTGTTTGAATACTCTCAGAACGAGAGCCAACAGCCAGGAGACCAATTCAACAATGGAGGATTTGAAAGCAAATATGAGAAAAATGAAACTAAGCTAAGAATGAATGCAATTAATCTAGAAAACTTTGAAAGAAATATGAAATACAAATTTTTATTTGATTTTGAAATAAAGATGATATTAGACTAAGAACAAGTAAGCAAATTTAATCTAAATGTGAAATGCAATTACACTAATATGAAAAATTAAACTAGATAATGCAATAAAAGAGCTTTGAAAATAATGAGATATGAGACTAAAAAATGCTATAGTGTAGATGCTCTAAAAAATTGCTCTTTTTTGAATGAGAAAAAGAGGTTCATTAAATAGACCAAGCCAGAAGAGGAATGAAGAGTTTCTTGATTCGAAACGGTGGACTCTTCATTCCTAATTGAGACAAAAATACAATGAATTATTTAATTAAAAGAATGGAATTTGCCACATGTGGGGGGTGACTCTTCGAGTAATTTGAATTATTAAATTCAAATAAAGAGGTGTCCATTCAATTTAACTAAATATTTATTAATTCCTTTCAAGGGTATTTAGCTAAAGGGGGTGGAGTTTAATTTAATTAAGAGTACTTAGGACTTCATAATTAAATTAACTTATCATAGAGATTATTTAGCCAAATAAAGTCTAGGACTTAGGAATTATTTTAGCGTTTGATTATTGCAATTTAGGGTCTTTGCAACTGACATCAAGTCAAATTAAGTCAAGTAGGAGAGAGAAAATTTCCTAGCGAACTAGGACTTTGGTGATGTAAAATTGAGATAATGCACCAAAATTGATGAAATTAAATAGGTGCCAATTTTGGGGTATTACATTTGCCCCTCTTTGAATTGATGTGCGAACAACGCGTTGATTCAAAGAATAGTCTGAAGTGATAGATGATAAGAATTTCTGAAGTCTAAGTTAGATTGCGAAGACAACGGTCTTAGAAGAGAACTAGAATCGGGGTTAGATTTCCCCAATACCAATTGATGAAGATGTAGATTTAGGACTATCTCCAAATCAGGGTTAGATTGCCCCAATACGAAGCTTAGTCCTCTGAGACCTAGGTTAGATTGCCCAGATAACGGTCTAAGAGAGATTTTGAGAGCTATCTCCAGAACGAAGCTTGACTCCTAGGAATTAGGGTTAGATTGCCCCAATACCTAAAAAGATTTCAAGAACCATCTCCAGAATGAAGCTTGGCCCTTGAGGATCTGAGTTAGATTGCTCAGATACCTAAAAGATAGATGATGAGATAAGCAGATGTGAGACACCGAGATGCCCCAAGCAATGAGAAACTGACGATTCAGATCAGACTGATTCAAGACTAGATTCGACAAGATTCAAAAAATGTAATCATCCTGCCCCCTCGGGAGTGAAATTGAAAGATGACATGTCAGAAGGATGATAAACAACAAGAGATTGCAGAGCAAAAGCAATTAGACTAGATTCACGAAGCTACAGAAGTGAAACGGAGCAAAGCAGAGGTCCTGTTGACCAAGTTTGACCATAGTTGACTAAATTTGACTTGAATTAACTTTGATGAAAAGAGCAAAGATTTGAGAACAGGATGCAAAGATGAGGATCTGGTAGGAAGATGACACCAGAAGGCTGACTGCACAAGCATCTGATCCAGGAGGAGTCCAATATTTAAAACGTGATTTTGAGCCACTGAGAGATGTCAGATTTTGATTTCGATCCCGAAAAAGGATGTAGCCAAGATCAGACTGGGATAAAAGATGAGAACCTTTGATGAGAAGATCCAAAAGAAAGAAATCAAGAGAGCAACAAGAAAGTGCTCCAAATGCAAGCCTAGAATGAAAGATGCAAGTCTAAATGCAGGCCTAGGATGAACAAATGCAATCCTCCGGACTCGGCTGTTGGACTCATCGTATTTATCATCATTGAGTTCATTTAAGCACAAGACAATCGCAAGATGCCATACAATTCTCCCCAACATGAGAATATGAATATGACATAAGTCTTAAATTTGTTGGAATGAGGTGTAAGCATTAAGGCACAAGAAGCCAGAATGACCTGAACACCTATTCCTTTTAATTTAACAAGTTAACATAAGCATCAAAGCATAAATGCTAGAATGACCTGAATGTTGCTTGTGAACAAACACACCAAGCACATAGGAGTTCCTTCTTTTGCCAAAGATTGCTCGCAGTGACCCTTACGTTCACTCAACAGGGCAAGCATTTACAATTTCACCAGTAGCAGAAAGAAGTCACTCAAAAGACAAGGAGAAGAACCAACCTCACCAAAGCATCCATATAAAAGGAGTCGAGGTACGCATGGCCATCCAATATGAGATAGAGGCTCTTACAGATGGACACCCCTCTTATATGAATTCTTTGGATCATTGGAACTAAACCAACAAACAGAAAGCAAAAAAGCAAAGCAAACAAACAAGCATTCAAAGAAAACAAAGCTCAACATGCCTCAAAGGAACACACATTAAGTTTTAGTTTTAGTTTAAGTTCATGTTCAAGAGGATTGAAGACAATTCAGAAAGATAACGGTCGAAGTCTCAATGAGATAATGACAGTAGGCAGATGTAGTGAGAATCACTGGTGATTGATATAAGGGAGAAATCCCGAAGAAGAGAGATCGAACGAAAGCTAGGTATCCATAGGCAGGCATAGTGGGAACCACTGGCGACCAATGCTCAAAAGAGTTTCTGAAAGCGATAGGACAATGCCCCCTAGACCAGGTAGGTGCCCCCAAGTGTGAACCAATTCCAATCTATGAAGAGTTGAGGAAGACTCAAAGACAAGCGCATGAGCTAGCAAACCAAAGTAGGAAACAAACTAAAGTAGGAAAGCAGGAAAACAAACTAAAGTAGGAAAGGAAGGAAACTAAAGCAGGAAACTAAGAGCCAAGCGACGCTGAGATGAGATGTTACTTCAGGAAAATAAGAGGCGCCTATTTACCAGATTTTCACCATCTTGGCAGAGATTCTATTTTTGCTACCATGACGCCTGTTTACCAGGTTTTCATCAATGGCACATTTTTCTCTTTTTCAATTTTTTTGTACTTTTCTCTTGTTTTGCTTTTTTTGTATTTTTTTTGAATATCTCATTTTTTTTGTATTTTTTCAAAATTTTCATTTTTTTTGTATTTTTGAAATTTTCTATTTTTTTTTTTGTATTATCAAGGCGCCTGTTTACCAGGTTTTCACCAGGATAATAGATACATCAAAGTGCCTTTTTGCCAGGTTTTCACTAAGATGATCATTTTTTCAGGACATTTTGCAATTTTTAGGATTTTTTGCAATATATCAATTTTAAAGGATTTTTTCAGGATCAATAAGTATGTACATGAGCACATAGAGAAAGTCAGCTATAGAACTTCTTTAGATGAAGAGCATTGATGGGCTCTTTGAGTTTCTCTCCTTTAGTAGGAATCTCTGAGAACACAGTCATTTGTAGTAGTAGGCAACTGAGAAGTTGTAGAATTAGAACTAGATGTTGTAGTAGTAATAGGAGATCCAACCAGTAGTGTCCAACAGTCAAGAGATCCATAGTCAAGGAAAGATCACTTAAGTGAGACCCAAAAATATCCTCATGGACACACCTTAACTCTTTGTCAGATTTCCCACGCTCTAAATGCTTAGGGAGAGTACATTCTAGATTTCTCTTAGTCATGTCATTAGCAATGAGGAGATACTGATATGCACTTTGGGACAAGGCAAGATGGAGTGACGAGTGTAAAGTATGAGAGGCAAGGGTGATGGAATGGAGGGAAGCATGAGAATTTTGGAAGCTCGAATGACAACTTTGATTTTTTCTTTCTTTGGAATCCACATTGCTTTTGAATTTTTTCTTCTTTACTTTGAGGTGCTTTTGATGACAATGCCTGTAGAATGGATTTTGAGATCCATTTTTTATTTTATTTTCTGGCTTTTGGTTGTCTTTTTCTTTTTGAGGACCTTTGCGGTCTTTTGAACACCTTTGTTTCTTTCCTTTCTTCATAGTCACATGTCGATTAGATGGGACATGGTGACCTTGAGATATAAGTGGATTCTTATTATTTTTGTTTTTATGTTGCACATCCAAGTTACTTCCAAAAGACTCAAGAATTGTGGATGAAAAAGGCTTATATGACTGGTTCAGGTGGAGAGATGGAGATGGAAGTGGACGGGCCACTTTTCTGGGAGATGAAGAGGGAAGAGAAATTGATGGGATGGGCTCAAGTGCAAATATATCAATATCATCCTCATCATTCATGAATGCATTAGATAGATCAAGAAAGTAATCTTCCATAGAGCGTTGTTTTTCGTGAGTCATCTTAGAAGAGTCAGATAAGTTTGGAGGAATATTATGCGAGCCTAACCAAGATAACCTATTCCAAGAGTCAGGTCCCCTTTCAGGTGGTAAGAGCGCACGAGTAGGAACCATTTCAATTTTGGATCTACCAATATTCCATGAAGCTGTAACAAAATGGGGTCTTACATACCCATGATTTGTTGGAGCAGTAGGAGTATAGCTTGGAGTAGATGGCCTAAGAGCCATAGGAATGATCTCCACAAGAGGGTGGAAAGGATCATCATCAATAGCTTGATCTGGAGGATCACAACGTTCTCCTCTTTTTGAGTTGTTAAGACTAGCATATAGGTGCATAGCATCAACTGGTATTTCTATAGTAGCATCTAATATGGAGTCCCATTCAGCTAGAGACATAGTCGGAGGTAGACTTTCTTCATTGTTGTCATCTAACATAGGAAGTGTTTCTTCAACAGTAGGATCTTGTTCAGTAGTAGAAGTAGCAGAGTAATCTAAAATAGGCATACCTTGAGGCATACCCAAGAGGAGGGAAGCATCCAATAGTTGCTCCCAATCAGTATGTGTGCCATTGGAGTTGGCAATAGTAGGAGTCTGTTCAATAGCAGAAGTGGTGGAACAAGCTAGAGTAGGCATACCCCAGGGCATACCCAAGATAAGGGAAGCATCTAGCAGTTGCTCCCAATCAATATGTGTATCATTGGAATCAGTAGTAGTAGGATTTTGTTCAACAGTAGAAGTGGTAGAACAATCTAGAATAGGCATACCCAAGATAAGCGAAGCATCCAACAGTTGCTCCCAATCAGTATGTGTGCCATGGGAATCGACAGTAGTAGGATTTTGTTCAATAGTAGAAGTGGTAGAACAATCTAGAATAGGCATACCTTGAGGCATACCAAAGATAAGGGAAGCATCCAACAGTTTCTCCCAATCAGTATGTGTGCCATTAGAGGCAGTGACATATTCAGTAGTAGCTGCAGTAGTAGAAATCTGTTCAGTAGAGTGTATAAAATTCTCCTGGTGAGGACCAAAATCATGTTCCTGAAGCACTTGAGAAGGTAGATAAGACTCTTTCTGGTAGTCTGAATCAGAATTTTGAACATTCAAAGATCTTTCATGTGTCATAGGCTGAATCTGTGTTTCTTCATTATCTGAATCCTTGCATGAGTGAAAGCTGTAGCTAGGTTGGTCAAGCTCATCGCTCTGATAGCCAATACCAAATCTGTCTTCAAAAGGTTCCTCACAAGAACGTGGAGATGGAGGGAGAGTTGTCAAAGACAAGATAGACTCAATCTGATATTCCCCCATTCCAATATATTTGATCTTCAGGGTTTTTTCTATTTCTTTTAGCTTGGCATCATAGAACTCAGTAGATTCTCTATTGGCAGGAACAAAACTATCTGTCACTTGGGTAAGCATCTTAGCAGAGCAAGTATTTAGGCTAGCACTATTTTCAGTGAGGACGTGGCGGACATGCTCGGGACCTTCCATAACTTCAATGTGTAGGGGAGCATCATGTGGGTGGCTCAGCAACTGATCGTCTTCCTCAGAGAATGATAAATAATGAGGTGAGGTCAAATGACCCACCATAGATTGAAACTGGTTGAGATTGAGATCTTTAGGGATGTTTGCCTTAGTGAGGGCTTTATCCATAGATAGTTTTGGTCTGGATGTTGAAGGTTTGGGACCTTTGAGAACAATCTTTGCATGAGATCGAGGGATAACATTCGCACAAGCTAGAGACTATGTGGAGTTATATGAGGGAGACACAGGGCCTCGCAAGACAAAGGGAGTTTTGGGTTTAGGAGTATCCTTGCTCCCTGGAGCAATGATCATGTCACAGTGAGAGATCCAAGGTTTGTTTCTAGCAAATCTGGAAGATGGTTGAGCTTCTGTCATAGCCTTCTCAGTGGCTTTGATCGTTTGTATGTTAGAGCTGAGATTGAAAACCAACTTTGAAGGTTTTGGCATGTTAGAGCTGAGATTGAAAACCAACTTTGAAGGTTTTGGCATGTTAGAGCTGAGATTGAAAACCAACTTTGAAGGTTTTGGATCTCCCATCTTGTTGGTAGTATTATGAGAGATCGTGAAAGAGTTGATAGGTTCAAAAGGATCAATAGGTTTAATTTTAGAAAGTGACCCTTCAGAGTCTTGCTGGTCTTCAAACAATGGGTTATAATATTCTTGAAATAGTAAGTCAGACTGTATCTGAAACAATGGATTGTAATACTCTTGGAATGACAAAGAATGTGAGGATTCCTCACGAAGTTTAGATTTTGCAACAGATTCAGAATGATCTATGTCTTGATTATGAGGTTTACTTTGATCTTGATCAGCATTCTGAATGGGATAAGTCTTTCCACTTTGAGTCGTGACAGTCATAAATGAAGATGTAACGAGCAAAGATTCGGGATAAAGCTAGACTCTGTCTCTAAGATAACGAAAAGGAGATAAATGGCTAGAATAGCCAAGATGCAAGATGGACTTGGTACGAATTGTCAAAAAGAGATGGCTAGAATAGCCGAGATAAGACAATCGCAATGCAAGGTATAAGAGCACAATGAGATAAGGTAGACTAATGAGAGACAATACGAGTCAAAGCAAAGATCGATCGATTCCTAACTCAAGACAACCAGTTTCTGATTGTGAATGACAGGAAAATAGAAAAATAGATCACAGACATAAGGCAGATCAGATTTATCTCATTGATCAAGCACATAAGATAGCAATCAAGGAGTTCAAGAAAATAGTCTTCAAGCAATGGGCAAGGGACAAAGCAACCTTGCGTATGAACAAGAATAGTGACTTAGTATTTCTACTCCCTAAGGACTCTACTTGTGTATGTTCTTGAGAATGTTTTAGCAGGCACTTAAAACACAACAACATCCTAGCAAGTTGTCTACAAGGCTATACATGGATTTTCTAAAAGGATTCCTCGATATACGCAAGGTACGTGAGGCACAAATCCGTAGATGAGAAGAATTTGAAATCACACAGCCGGGGGGAGACGGTAACCCAAATCTCCTCCTTCACTTCTCAAAGGTATAAAGTTCTTTGAGGCTTAGCCAAGAGTGAAATCTAACTCATTCTCAAGAGAGGTGTCTTTGGATTCACCTCCCGATATTTATACTCCATCGGAACATGGGAGTTAAGGTCATCCCTTGAGGTGATGAAATCCCCAAGCTGGCCTTCTAAAAATAAAAAAGTAAGTAATTCTCTATCAAAAGTATTGGGAAGCACTAAAGGTGGTGCATTTAACCCTTCAAGTAAATGTGAGGTGAGTCCACAAAGTGGTGCATTTAACTCCTCACACAAACTCAAAGTGAGTCCACACCCTAGAAAATAAGTGAGTTCCAAAAAGCACAAAAGGGTTGCCAAGTGGAACAATTAACGCTTCTTTCCTATAGACCCCTCCCCTTTAGTGTGGCACTGAGATTGCAACCACAGGGCAGAAATGAGGGGCTGAAAAATTAGCGAGTCTAATAACCCAAGATAGAAATCTAGATCAATCATAAGTAATCGAAGACTGCTAATCAATACTACTCATAAGTACAAGAGGGTTTGAATCATGGAATATTTAACTTTCCAAGTAAACATGAAGTGAGTCCACAAAGTGGTGCATTTAACTCTTCATGTAAACAAGGAATGAATCCATACCCTCAATTACTCAATGAGATATTTGATATTGGAACCAAGAATTACTTATGGTTTAAACACAAGCATTCACTTAAACACAAACTTGTATGAAAGAAAATCTATGTTCATTCATTTCCCATTAAGAGCATCAATTAAAATGTGTTCTATGAAAGCATGTAAACACTTAAGCCAAACACATAAGAGATTAATTTTAATTCTAAAGTCTAAATGTTATAGAGATTTTAAGAACTCACCTTAGGTCCAAAGATCTGCAATCCAGCATTTATCACACATCCGAAAGTATAGAATCAAGACAAATCAATGGCAAACCGTAAGATATGTAACATTGCTGTCTTCAAGATAGTTTTTAAAGATTGATTTATTTGACCCATAAAATATCAATATTAAAATTTTTGGAAAGAATGAAGTTTTTAGAAAACATCAAGAACTATCATTTTCCAAAGTTACAAGGTCTTATGATTCAATTTGTTTCCTCAACCATTAACTTTTTCAGACTGCAATTTTTCTGTCATAAATCAGATTTAAAACATCAAACCCTGCCTAGGGAGTCACATATCTTTCTCAAAAATAATTCAAATTAAACTAAAATAATTTAAAATTAAATATTAATGAATCTAGTTTCCAAATATATAAGCCATTTATTTTTTCCATTCATAAATCATTTTCTAAGAATAAATCATTGCCTGCAACTCCAATACAGATTGTTAAAAACCAGTTTTCACTCAAATTGTCATAACTTTCACAAATATACATAAAAATGACTCAAACCAAAAGGAAATGAAATTTAATTCACGTATCTTTCTAATGAATATTATTAGAGATCCTTATTCTTCATAATTTGTCCGTACTAGACATTTCAATCTGACTGTATTCAGAGAATCTCAAATCTGCAAATACCCACTTTCACTAAAATGATCATAACTTATTCATTTCTTTATAAAAATGAATCAAACAAAAATTATGAGAAAGAAGATTCATCATTCTATCCATATATTACTATATTACAAGGTTTTTAGACTGTAAATGGCCGTACAAAACTTGAAACCAATACTAAAACTGAAAAACCAATCAAGAATAAGGCCAGAAATTTATCTTTTCTGCCCCACGGTGGGTGCCAAAATGTATGTGACTGAATGTGACCTCTAAATCAGGTACAACACAACATGGTCATTATTCACTTGATAGAATTTGGGAGAGAGTATGAAGAACTCAATCCAAATTCTATGGTGAGGCGACCTGTTGCCTCCTATGTGAATGGGGTGTTTGAATACTCTTAGAACGAGAGCCAATAGCCGGGAGACCAATTCAACAATGGAGGATTTGAAAGAAAATATGAGAAAAATGAAACTAAGCTAAGAATGAATGCAATTAATCTAGAAAACTTTGAAAGAAATATGAAATGCAGATTTTTATTTGATTTTGAAATAAAGATGATATTAGACTAAGAACAAGTAAGCAAATTTAATCTAAATGTGAAATGAAATTACACTAATATGAAAAATTAAACTAGATAATGCAATAAAAGATCTTTGAAAATAATGAGATATGAGACTAAAAAATGCTATAGTGTAGATGCTCTCAAAAATTGCTCTTTTTTAAATGAGAAAAAGAGGTTCATTAAATAGACCAAGCCAGAAGAGGAATGAAGAGTTTCTTGATTCGAAACGGTGGACTCTTCATTCCTAATTGAGACAAAAATACAATGAATTATTTAATTAAAAGAATGGAATTTGCCACATGTGGGGGGTGACTCTTCGAGTAATTTGAATTATTAAATTCAAATAAAGAGGTGTCCATTCAATTTAACTAAATATTTATTAATTCCTTTCAAAGGTATTTAGCTAAAGGGGGTGGAGTTTAATTTAATTAAGAGTACATAGGATTTCATAATTAAATTAACTTATCATAGAGATTATTTATCCAAATAAAGTCTAGGACTTAGGAATTATTTTAGCGTTTGATTATTGCAATTTAGGGTCTTTGCAACTGACATCAAGTCAAATTAAGTCAAGTAGGAGAGAGAAAATTTCCTAGCGAACTAGGACTTTGGTGATGTAAAATTGAGATAATGAACCAAAATTGATGAAATTAAATAGGTGCCAATTTTGGGGTATTACAGGTCCAATCCTTGACTAGGTCACTATACATAATGCATTGTAAAGACAACTCCTAACAGGGTTAATGATCTTCTAACAAGGATCATAATACACTAGTGTAGATTATTAGTGGGTGTCAATTCCCATCGGGGTTTTTACCTATTTGGGTTTTCCTGTAACCAAAATATTGGTGTTGTGTTCAAGTGTTCTTTCATTGTGTTTATGCTTTATGTTTAAGTATACTTAATTGGACAAAGAATTGAAACTTGTAGATAACTGATTCACCCCCCCTCTTAGTTATCTCTTGGGATTATTCCTAACAATATCCACTTGAGGATTGGATGCCCATCAACCTAGGATAGTACCCTATTAGGAATGAATGCAAAGTGTTTTGGCAGTCATTCTGTAGCATTTGTTGTTGCATTCATGACTTGGATTATCATTGATGTCAACACAGTGATATTCTGGATATTAGCAGGAAAGTAGGTACAGTTTTGTTTTGCGCACATGTTGTATTACAGATTAGATTTTGCACAATTGATGGTATGTTCTTTGGTGTGTTATTAACCTATGGTTAACAATGCAAAAAGAAATTCATTCATTTGTAAGAGTTATGAGCATTTTGGTGAAAGCAGTGTTTAGACAGTGTTTCTATGTAGCGATGTTTGGAAATCAGAGGATATCTCTTAGCTGGGATGGAATCTGATTTTGCACAGTTAAAGGGATGTTGGAGACTCATTAATGATGACATGGTTCATAGCGCAAAATTTGAGGATATATTTGGAGAAAGTTACAGTAATTGGAAGCTGACAGTTTTATGTGAATTCTGTGTGTAGCGTGTAGAATTTATTATTTTGTAATTGAGGACCGACTCATTTGTAATTATTTGAGTTTGGTATATAAGAAGGAATTTTTTCCTTATTGTAATGTGTATTATGAAGAGTGAGATGCGAATATATGTATAAAGTGAAGAAAAGAGCTAATTCAGTGATGAAGGAAGACTTGTGAGTACAGAGATCTGGAATTGTGATCTTGTGTAGCAGAGAGTGTAGTTTTGGCATAGTGTGAAGGAGGTAATATATTTCATATTATTATGTTGAATAATTCTAAGATCTTTTGGATAGTGGGTTTAGAGATCTTGCCTTGAAGCTGTTTGGGCAGTGGGTCCTTCTGTCTTCCATAAACTCTTAACCGGGTTAGAATCTTTTAACAGGGATTCAAAATCTCCTAACATAGATTTATATGTACTGAATGTATATCATAAGACTCCTAACAGGGTCCATCCTCTAAAAAGGAACTTTCATATTAGTGCATCATTTTGTGGGCATCATTCCCACCGGGGTTTACTCTTTTCAAGAGGTTCCCTAGTTAACATATCTTGTGTTATTGTGCAATTGTGTATGATTATCTTTCTATGGTTGATCAATACATTGATTATATTGTTTAAAGCTATTGAATGGATAAATTATCAGATAATTGATTCACCTCCCCTCTCAGTTATCTTGGGGATCTTTACTTTCTAACAATTGGTATCAGAGTGGCAGGTCCTTGAAAGAAAAGTTTAACAACTTAAGGAGATCCATGGCAAATTTTAGAAAAGAAAGCCCTAAGTTTGATGGAGTAAATTTGGACAGCTGGAAAGAAAAGATGAAGACACATCTATTGTGTTTAGGACCAAGTTATTGGTTGATTACAAAGAATGATAAGACTATCATGGAGGAAGACAATCTAGAGGTAGGAACTAAAGATGAACTAGATCTATTCATGTGTAACATACTTGCAAGAGAAGCACTTTTATCAGCACTACCAGAGAATGAATATAGTCAGGAAAGATGTTTGAAAACATCTCATGCAATTTGGAAAGCTTTACATTCTACTTTTGAAGGTGATGAACATGCAAAGAAGGCTAGATTACATAATTGGATTTGTGCATTTGAAGATATTAGAATGATGGAAGATGAATCTATTAGAAGTTATATTGGTAGGATGTCTGAGATTGTGACAGGAATAAAGTCTTATGAAGGTGATAAGATAGAGAATGAAGTGATATGGAAAATTTTGAGAACTTTGACACCAGTATTCAAGTAGACAACGTAGATGATTGAACAAGTGATACCTTGTACATCGAAATTTTCAAGAGAGACTCTTCTTGGAAGATTAGAAATAGCAGAGATGAACTTGAGATTATCAGGAGAGTTACCTAGAATGTAAATAACATTCAGTGCTCTTAGCATTAGACCTACAAGAAGTACTAGTGTGAATGGAGATTATGCCAGCAATAGTAGATTTGAGGAAGATAAGAAGATTGAAGAAGGTATTGCATTACTTGTAAAAAGAGAACCAAATGGTAAGAAAATCTTTAAATGTTGGACTTGTCAAGAATATGGTCATTTTGCATCTAAATGTCCTAAAAGAGTTAAGAAGTATAGAAGCAACTTTAAACCTAGGAGATCTAAAGAATGTTATTATGCAAATGATGAAGATTTTGAAGCAGGAATTGCAAAACATTTAAGTGACAGTGATAATGATAACTTTGAGGAAATAGGATTTGTAGCAATTAAAGAAGAAAGTTCTGAATCTAATAAAAGGGAAGAAAAAGCATTAGTTTCACAAGTTGAAAAGAAATCTGATTGGATTATAGACAGTGGTTGTTCACATCATATGACTGGAGATAAAAGAAAGTTTGTTAAGTTAGATAATTATGATGGAGGAATTGTTAGGGTTGGTAACAATGCACCTTGTTTGATTAAGGGTATAGGATCTATTACTCTTGATGGAAAGACTAACATTGATGATGTTTACTTTGTTGATGAACTAAGACATAATCTACTAAGCGTTGGACAATTGGCTGATAAGGGTTATAAAGTTTGGTTTTCTGAGAAAACTTGTGTGATAAAAGATAAAGATGGAAATCTGATTGGAAAAGGATTCAGAATCAGAGGTAATGTATTTCAGTTGAATCCTACTGAGATGACATGTTTGATAACTAGGATTGATGACAGTTGGTTATGGCATAAAAATTTTTGTGATATAAACTCTTATAATATTGTCAAGGTGAGCACTACACATACGGTAAGAGATTTACCTAGAATTATGAAACCTACTAACATGATTTGCAAAGAATGTTTAATGGCAAAGAAGAAAAGGAGTTCATTTCCCAATAAGAAGTTCACATCGACAGAGAATTTGGAGATTGTTCATACAGACTTGAGTGGTCCTACTAGGACTAGAGGATTCTATGGTGAAAGGTATTTTATGATTCTTGTTGATGATTTTACAAGAATGATGTGGATTGCATTTTTGAAAGAAAAATCTGAAGCATTTGATAAATTTAAGATCATGAAAAGCAAAATTGAGAATAAATCTGGAATGAAGATTAAGTGTCTAAGATCTGATAGAGGTGGTGAATTTACATCTAGAGAGTTTAACACCTTTTGTGAAATGAATGGTTTTAAGAGACAACTTTCAGCCCCTAGAACACCAGAACAAAATGGTATTGCAAAAAGAAGGAACAGGTCAATAACTGAAGCAACAAGAGCTATGTTGTTTGAAAATGATTTGGCTAAAACTTTTTGGAGAGAAGCAGTGAGCACAACAGTATACACTATGAACAGAGTACAAATCAATGCAGATACAAACAAGACACCTTATGAATTATGGTTTGGACATACACCCTTAGTTAAGTATTTTAGAATTTTTGGAAGTAAATGTTATATAAAGAGAGATGATGATATAGGAAAGTTTGATCCTAGAAGTGATGAAGGAATATTTCTTGGATATTCTTTAAAAAGAAAAGCATATAGATGTTATAACAAAAGAACTAAGACTATTGTTGAAAGTGCAAATGTAAAAGTTGATGAGAAGTTTAAAATTCAGGAAAGAATTCTTGATTATGAATCTGATGGAGAAGCACAACCTCAGCCTAACATTGAAAATGAAGAATTATTTTTTGAAACTAACAGTGATTTGTTGAATGAAAGTCATATTGAAGAAGACAAAGAAGAAAACAAAGAAGAAAGCAGAGAAGAATCTACAGTCGGAACAAGATCAGTAACTATGACACCTAACAGGTATACTTCAAGACATCACCCTGTTGAGAAAGTTATTGGAAGTTTAGATAGAGGAGTTTTGACTTGAAATAAGGTACATTTATGTTTGATTTCTCAAATTGAACCTAAGACTACTAATGAAGCTTGTGAAGATGAACATTGGATCAATGCTATGAAAGAAGAACTAGAGCATATTGAAAAAAACAAGACATGGGAATTGGTCCCTAGACCTGAAGACAAGAATGTGATTGGAACAAAGTGGGTATTCAGAAACAAGATGAATGAACAAGGAGAAGTGATAAGAAACAAAGCAAGATTGGTATGTAAAGGATATTCACAACAAGAAGGAATTGACTATGAAGAAACTTTTGCACCTGTGGCTAGACTTGAAGCAGTGAGAATGTTTCTAGCATATTCAACTTACAAGAAATTCAAAGTGTATCAGATGGATGTGAAGTCAACATTTTTAAATGGTGAATTGGAAGAAGAAGTCTACATTGAGCAGCCTGAAGGTTTTCCTTTGACACAAGAAGAGATATGGTATGTAAGTTAAAAAAAGATTTATATGGATTAAAACAAGCACCTAGAACCTGGTATGCAAGATTGGATAAGTATTTATTGAAATTGGGATTTATAAAAGGAATAGCAGATAGTAAATTATACACAAAAGAAATTGAGAATGGTTTGTTGGTTATAGTTATATTTGTTGATGATATTATCTTTGGAGGAGAAGATGAAGCTAGTGACAAATTTGCAGATGAAATGAAGACTGAATTTGAGATGAGCATGATTGGAGAAATGAAATATTTTTTGGGATTATAGATAACACAAAGCAAGGAAGGTATATTTGTAAGTCAGACTAAGTATTTAAATGAATTATTGAAAAGATTTGGAATGGAAGATTCTAAACCTGTTGGAACACCTATGGTAACCAGACATAAGTTATCTAGCAAAGATGAGACACCAGCAGTTGAGTAAAAAAAGTACAGATCTATGATTGGAGGATTGCAGTACTTGACACATACAAGACCTGATATAGCACATTCAGTGGGGATTGTAGCAAGATTTCAAGCAGAACCTAGAGAATCACATTATGCAGCAGTAAAGAGGATACTGAGATATCTGAAAGGAACAATGGATTATGGATTATGGTATGAGAATTCTGATAATTTTACCTTATGTGCCTATACTGATGCAGATTGGGGAGGCAGCGTTGATGAAAAGAAAAGCACCAGTGGTGGAGCCTTTTTTCTTGGAGGTAAATTGGTCTCTTGGCTAAGTAAGAAGCAAAATTATACTTCACAAAGCACAACAGAAGTAGAATATCTTGTAGCAGCAAATAATTGTAATCAGATTATTTGGATGAAGCAGATGTTGAAAGATATTGGAATAAAGTTTGATGAGCATGTTGTTATACATTATGATAACACCAGTATAGTGAGTATGTCAAAAAATCCTGTTTTACATTCTAAGACTAAACATATTGAGATCAAGTATCATGTTGTAAGAGAGAAAGTTGCAGAAAAAGAAGATTGGAGTACATAAGTACAAAGGAGCAGATAGCAGATATATTTACAAAGCCTTTGCCTAAAGATACATTTGTGTATCTAAGAGGTATGCTTGGAGTTATGCCCCAACCTATTTTTGAGAATTGATGCAGATGATTGCATCTGTCCAATGGTATGTGAGCCCTATCTTTCTTCTGGATTGGATGTTGGAACTTCCTCTATGGGGGAGTTTATGAGCTGAGTCATGAGGACTCTTGTTATTGTATTCTTCTGAAAAGTGTCTTTTGACATTAATTTGTTGTTGACTTAGTGATAGAATTTATGTCCTTGATGTCAATTGGGGAGAGATATACATGAAAAATATTATGGATTGTATGAGAGAGCTAAATAGGAAAACGAAGCAAGATTTGATTTGATATTTTGCAGTGATGTTGCAGTATTGGATTTTTGGAACATTGGATGTTTTTCATCTATGTTGCCATCAATGCCAATGGGGGAGATTTTTAGGAATGAATGCAAAGTGTTTTGGCAGTCATTCTGTAGCAGTTGTTGTTGCATTCATGACTTGGATTGTCATTGATGTCAACACAGTGATATTCTGGATATTAGTAGGAAAGTAGGTACAATTTTGTTTTGTGCACATGTTGTATTGTAGATTGGCTTTTGCACAGTTGATGGTATGTTCTTTGGTGTGTTATTAACCTATGGTTAACAACAAAAATAAATTCATTCATTTGTAAGAGTTATGAGCATTTTGGTGAAAGCAGTGTTTAGACAGTGTTTCTGTGTAGAGATGTTCAGAAATCGGAGGATATCTCTTAGCTGGGATGGAATCTGATTTTGTGCAGTTAAATAGATGTTGGAGACTCATTAATGATGATGTGGTTCATAGTGCAAACTTCAAGGATATGTTTGGAGAAAGTTACAGTAACTGGAAGCTAACAGTTTTATGTGAATTCTGTGTGTAGCGTGTAGAATTTATTATTTTGTAATTGAGTATTGACTCATTTGTAATTATTTGAGTTAAGAAAGAATTTTTTCCTTATTGTAATGTGTATTATGAAGAGTGAGATGCGAATATATGCATGAAGTGAAGAAAAGAGCTAATTCAATGATGAAGGAAGACTTGTGAGTACAGAGATCTGGAATTGTGATCTTGTGTAGTAGAGAGTGTAGTTTTGGCATAGTGTGAAGGAGGTAATATATTTCATATTATTCTATTGAATAATTCTAAGATCTTTTGACAGTGGGTTCAGAGATCTTGCCTTGAATCTATTTGGGCAGTGGGTCCTTTTGTCTTCCATAAACTCTTAACCGGGTTAGAATCTTTTAACAGGGATTCAAAATCTCCTAACAGGGATTTATATGTACTGAATGTATTTCATAAGAATCCTAACAGGGTCCATCCTCTAACAAGGAAATTTTATATTAGTGCATCATTTTGTGGGCATCATTCCCACTGGGGTTTACTCTTTTCAAGAGGTTCCCTAGTTAACATATCTTGTGTTATTGTGCAATTGTGTATGATTATCTTTCTATGGTTGATTAGTACATTGATTATATTGTTTAAATTTGTTGAATGGATAAATTATCAGATAATTGATTCACCCCCCCCCCCTCTCAGTTATCTTGGGGATCTTTACTTTCTAACATACCCTTGAGGATCCCCACATGAATCCCCTGGTTAGGGAGCTTAATGTAGTGTCATTTCATGGATTTCAAATTTGAATTTGTCATGAGTATTTGGGGGGTTGAAAAGGTGCCTAGGGGTGTGTTCAGGCCATTTTTAGTTAGCCCACTTGGTATACATATGAGTAAGGGTAATTTTTCACCATAGGACAACCCATAGTTGACCAAAAGACCCATCCAAAAGTTGGATTTCCTAAATGACCGAAAATCAACTTTTGAGACCAAGTTTTGGTAAGAACACCATCCACTTGTATGTTAGTCCTTTTCCCACATTTTTAGCTAACCTTTGTAAGAGGCCATTTTTAGTAAGCTTGTAAGGGGCTTAGGGAAGACCACCCAATGAGAAGGAAACCTTATCCCTAGGGGTTTGTGGGAAGATGTGTGGAGGTCTTTTTAGAGGGGAATCTTCTTTTGAGAGAGTTTGAACACCCACTCTCTAACTTAGAGACTAGTTAATTTTGGAGGAGCTTGGATAGGAGAAAGCTTGGAAAAAAGAGCTTCATCTTCAACACTCACCATTATTGTTTGGACTTAGGTTGGTGGCTCCACTTGAATTCTTATGTAGATTCTATTTTGTATGTGAGAAATATGGTATTTTGTGTTCTCCATGTTTCTTGTTGTTGAGATCTTATTGTTCTTACATGTTAGTAGTTGCATATGAAAATCTTGTGCTTGTTTTGGTGCAAGTTATGTTGTGATGTAAATGTGAAGTTTTGTGATTTTGTTCCCTTGTTTATGTGATGAATGTTGGGGAGTCTTGAAGCCATACTCACCCATGGGGGGAAGAGTAGCCTTGGGGGTGAAGGGATATTTTTTTTTGGACAACCATGGGTGCAGAGTCTCTCCTTAGAAAGGAGAAGGAAAAAGCATGGAAGTATGGGCTCCATATAGCCATTTCTTTTCTTGTTATATTGGAGGTCATAAGGGAGTAGTTTTGGCTTGATGCCTTGGGGGTCATAAGGATTTTTGTTGGGATTTTGAAAATGTAGTTGAGATGAGTTTTGGGAAGACCATGTGTGGGCTTGTCTCTATTGATTTTGAAATGGGCTTTCTCTCTAATGGTACTTAGTCCACCTTCACCCCCAAAATAGGGTCATTGTGAGACCCTTTGTTCATACCCTTGGTTGGGAATTTTATGTGCTTGTTGTTTTGTTGTTGTTTTTTTATGGATATGCATGTTTGTAATCCCATCTATGTGTTGGTTCCCTAGCTTGGGGGTGGCCTCTTAGAGGCCTAGGTTGGGAGGTGAGCTTTCCCATGGTCCATCCATGTTGTATTGCAGGATTTGGAGCCTTGATACTTGATGAAGAAAGCTAGTGGATGTACTCAAAGTTGAATTTGTTCTCTCTTTAGATGTGAAAGGATTTACCTATTGTAAAAGGATTCTTAAGGATCCCTTGTGTTCCTTGTAATTGTACAAGATTGCATAAGAGATTTCTCTTTTGACATTTTATTATGTTCATTAGGTAGCTATATTTCTTGTATATAAAAAAACATGTATATAGAAGAGTTTTATTTATGTTGAAAATTCTCTGTCATAGTATGATAGAAATGTGAAAATAAATGCAAACAAAATAATTTGTTGAATTTATCTTTGTTCCTCAAATGAATGTCTGAATTCTTCTTTAGAAAAAGTACATCTAAATTTCATTTAGAGTTGCATTGTGAACAAAAGATTAAATATTGTCCCTTGAATGTGCATATATTAGTGCAAAAATAATGTTTATATAAATTTTAGATTCTGTCATTTTTTAACTAATGCTGCTGAAATAATAGTAGTTACATTTAAAATAGTTCTTCATTTTAGTTAAAATGACCGTTAAAAAAATATTTTATTTTCCTGCATAGTTACATTATAAGAGAATATATTTTAGCATTTAAACTAAACCAAAAATATATGTTATCATTTGTTTTCTTTAATAATAAGTTTATTGTAGGACATCTTTTATCTCTATTATTTTTAATCTGATAAATTATATAAACAAAAAATAAATGGATGAGTTTAACCAAATGAATCTTCTTTTCAAAAAAATATGGACTATAGTCTTTAATGCTGATTTTTGTAGCAAAAAAAGGGGGGCATATGAACATTATGACATTTCAAAATAAAATATAGGAAATCTGCAATTCTGTATATTTTATTTAGCCTGTAAATATAATAATAAAAATGGGGATTATGTTAGATTTATGTTATTTTTTTTTTAAAAAAAAGATATATTCATTTCTAAAAACTCATATTTTAAAAGTGTGATAAAAAATACATTTAAAAGGATTCATACAAAAAAAAAAATTATTTAATAAAAAGAAATTAAAAAAAAAAGATTTTTTTGGGGGCTGGCATAGCCGAACCCCCCCTCCCTCTGTGTGCTGCTGGCCGTGGGCAGTGGCCCATGACCATGGCAGTACAGTTGTGGCTAAGGCCGCGACTATACTGTCACAACCGTGGCTCTTCCACGACTGTGGCAAAGCACCAGGGTTAGGCAGCCGAAGCCACAGCCATGTGGGCCGAGACCCATAGGTGGAGGGTTGCGTGATAGGGGCTGGGTAGAGCCTTCGGCTCCCCCCCATTTAATTAATAATTTAAAAAAAGATATATATATACAACATCTAAAAAAACAAGGGATATGTGTATACAATCGAGATTTATACAAAAGGAATGTAAATCATTTGTAGATCTATCCAAATACCCTAATGGGTATTTAAAAAAAATAAAAAATAGCAAAATAGAAGAATGAAAAAAGGAATATCAATATAGAGGAGATTTACAAAAAATTTAGACAACATTTTTCTTTGGAAGATGACTGCTCTTTTAGGGGATATACACATAAGTGTATATTTGCATATACTCCCAAAATGGGTGTATATACTCATATGCACTTATGGGCATATACCCAATATCTTCTTGTTCAAACTCATGCCTTCAAAATCTTCCATACTTAAAATGAACAAAAGAACTTGAAAAAAACTCCCCTTAGGGTTTGGGATTGAAAGAGGAGGAGTTTTAGGTGGGAAAATAAGAAAATGGGTGGCTTTTAGGAAGTTTCCATTTTCACCCTGACCCTAAATTTGAATTAGGGTTAGGTTGAAAGTCAACTCATTTTGAATTCTTATCCCTTCCCCCCTTTTCTTTATGATATTTTAAGTATTCCCTTTCAATTGAATTATCTTTCCTTTTAAACTATATATTATTATTCTTTAGATCAAATGTTGTATGAATGTACATAATAAAATTAGAATGGTGTAATTTATTTTTAGTCATCCTTTATTTAAATAAGTTATTGGGGGGATTTAATTTAAAAATCCTAATGTTGATAATAATACTATTAAAATCTATATGGGAAGTTTAAACTCCCAACTTTTATATAATATATAAATAGTCCCTTAAATTTTTGAGGAAGTTAATTTTCTCCAAGATGCTATTTAGGAATGACGTGTACTGATAAGCCAATATTTTGTGTTAGACATTTATGTTAGGAAATTGTTAGAAAATATTATTCAAGTAAAGTGTTGTTATTTAGTAAATTGATAATGGGACTAAATAAGGATTAGATTAATTTTTGGATTAAGTCATTCCTTATTGTACTTTTATAAGGATATTATTGTAAATTAGAATTAATGAAAAATAATAATTTAATTTTATTCCTCATGTCCTTAGCTTTTAATAATATTAATTGTTTTCAAATAAAACTGGTCTAGACCATAATCAAGGGATCAGTATTTTTTTTAGATTTTGTTAAGCAACTTTATTTATAGGTATATTCTTTTATTAATCAAGCTAAGGTAGTCTAGGTTGAATTACCCTAGACTTGTGATGATTGCTAGGTTTGAGGGATGTTGGTGGGCTCATAAACCCCCGCCATGATTATCCTTCCACCTCTCAAAATTTTGACCACTCTGGAGTTACCGAGTGAACCGCCTATCACCCTCTTAATTCTTATATTTTTTACTAATATACATCTCTAGAAGTTTTGATCCATTAACCTTAAATCAACTATTAATTTAACCCTTTAAAAAAAGGTTGTTGGTGTGTTTTTCTCATAGAAATATGGGCATGATATTTTGGTATCAGAGCCAAGTTTGCAAAAAAAAAATTGGTACCTTTAAACCCATTACGTTTCTCATCTAACCTTGACCTTATTAAATTGCTAGGATGCCTCCCCTTATGCATCAAGCTCAAAGACATAATAGAGGACGAGGACCTAGGAGAGCCCCCTCAGTTCATGTGCAAGATGAGCAGAGGGTAGAGATTTTGGTAGTGAATCAGGAATCTCCTCCTGTACTACCACCAAATCCTAATTAGGAGGTCTTGATAGCTTTACAAAACCTCATTGGGGTTATTTAGGATAGGTTGCCTCCAGTGATTCCTTAGTCAGAGCATCAGTTGTTAGGAGGGCATAGATCAGAGGCCAGAGAGAGGACTAGGAGCCCTTCATGTGATCATGAGGAGGGACAGGGAGCACATGAGGTGGCATTAGTTCACATTCCAGAACCACCACCACCTGGATTAGTTTAGAGGGTACCCTATGATGCTAGAGACCTAATTAGGGATCTCCTTTGACTACAACCACCCTTGTATCATGGGTCTACTGATGGAACAGAGGCCAAGACATGGCTTTTTAGTTTAGACAGGTGCTTTGGGTTGTGTCATTATGAGAGAAACCTTAAGGCTTGATTTGTAGTTCACCTACTGAGAGGAGGTGGTTCCAAATGGTGGAAGGAGGAATTTAAGAACAACATTACTATGGACACTATCACTTGGGAAATCTTCCTAGAGAGATTCAGAGATAGGTACTTGTTAGAGCATAATAGGCAACACCGTATTGACGAGTTTCATGATTTACAATAGAGAGGGCTCAGAGTAATTTAGTATGAGAGTCATTTCCTTAAGTTGATACCATATGTTGACTATATGAAGGATGAAAAATTGAGAGTCAACCATTTTGTTAAGGGACTCAATGATTGGATTTCAGGATAGGTTCGCATGACCACTCCAGGGAACCTTCATGAGGCTATAGAGATGGCATTGGTTATAGAGGAGATTCAGGGTAGGTCACGAGATGCTCGTGATAGGTCTCAAAACTATAACTCCACATCTCAGTCTCAGGGTCACCAGAAGATCCATTGGAAGGGTAACAAAAAGCATTCTTTAGGGTCTTTTAATAAGAAACCATAGCAGTAGTCCCAACAGAATCAAAGACAGAAACCACCACAAGTTTAGCAGGGCTCTAAGCCCAAATAGTGGCAAGCACAGGGATTGAGGAAGGATCAACATTATCAGAATTTAGATGCACCTCTAGCATAGACTCAAAAGTCCTCTCAAGGGGGTTTTAGTGGGTCTAGTAGGACCGGTGGACAATAGTTCTCTAGGCCAAAGGGAGTTCAGACTCACACACATGGTCCTTGTTATGTACATGGTGCCATGGGGCACTTGGCTCAGGGTTATCCTCAAGGTCATATGGTAGGTAGTCAACATATGATAGCATCAGAGCGTACAGTTGGAGACTTTGCAAAGTCTCATAGGGTATTTGCAATGGTTGATATCCACTAGGCTGAACACTAGGCCACAGTTATAGAGGCTGCATGTATGATCAACGATAATAGTGTTACCATTTTGTTTGATTCTGGTGCTACTGATTCTTTCATATCTCCATTTTTTGTGGAGCATTGTGGGCTAGTGGCAGCTAGATAGGAAGTTAGTTGGGAAGTGGAGTTAGCATCAGGGTCTAGAGTGTCAGTCAACTCCTTAGTGAAGGATAGCTAGGTGCAGATTAGTGATATGATCACTACTATAGATCTTTGTATCACACCTCTTGGATCTTATGACATAGTACTTGGCATGGATTGGCTTTATGCCCACATAGCTAAGTTAGATTATCGATAGAAGAGGATTGAGTGCCTTGATGATCATGGTACACCTATTGTGATTTGCAGAATTTAGCAAGGCATCTCTCTTCGTATGATCTCAGCCATGCAGCTTAAGTGGAGCATATGAAAGGGATGTTAGTTATTTTCTATTACTATCAGTGATAGAGAGGATGGGGAGGAAAGGGAACCATCTCTTGATGACTATCCTATACTTTAGGAGTTTTTAGATGTGTTTAAAACTGAGCTTCTAGGCATGCCTCCTTGTAGACCAGTGGATTTCCACATACATCTTGTGCTAGGAGTTGCTCCAATTTCAAGAGCACCTTACAGGATGACCACTAATGAGCTTAATGAGCTCAAGATCTAGTTAGATGAAATTTTGGAGAAGGGTCACATTCATCCTAATGTATCATCTTGGGGGACACCAATCAGCTTTATTAAGAAGAAGGATGGATCCTTGCAGTTATGTATGGATTATCGATAGTTGAATAAGCTTACCATCAAGAATTGGTATCCGCTTCCTAGGATTGATGATTTATTTGATCAGCTTTAGGGTGCTAAAGTGTTTTCCAAGATTGATCTTAAGTCAGGATACCACCAGTTATAGATTCTTGATAGCGATATCCCTAAAACTGCATTTTGTACTAGATATGGGCATTATGAGTTCACAGTTGTACCTTTCAGTCTCACTAATGCTCCATCAGTTTTCATGAGCCTTATGAATGGGGTATTCCACACTTTCCTTGATAAGTTTTTAGTCATGTTCCTTGATGCTATTTTGATATATTCTTAGGATGAAGAGGAGCACGGAGAGCACTTAAGGTAGGTATTGCAGTGTGTTAGAGATAATCAGTTGTATGACAACTTGTCCAAATGTGTTTTTTATATGTTCGAGATTCATTACCTTGGGCATGTTATTTCAGGAGATGGGATTTTACTTGATCCATCTAAGATTACAACCATCATGGATTGGCCTGCACCTACTTCTGTGACCGAGGTCAAGAGTTTTATGGGATTGGAAGGTTATTACAGGCATTTTGTAGAGGGTTTTTCTAGAGTGGCACATCCCATTACTTCTCTTCAGCAAAAGGGAAAGAAGTTTGAGTGGACCGAGAAGTGCGAGAGGGACTTTCAAGAACTCAAGAAGGCACTTACTAGTGCTCCTATTCTGGTAGTGCCTGACCCTTTAGCGGATTTCATTGTATGCACAGATGCTTCCTTGGATGGTTTGGGAGTAGTTCTTATGCAGAATGGGTGAGCCATTGCATATGAGTCTAGGAAACTTAAGACTCATGAGCTTAATTACCCCACTCATGACCTTGAGTTAGCTAAAATGGTTCATGCCTTGGTGAAATGGTGACATTTTCTTTTGGGTCATCGATTTGAGCTTCATTCTGATCATCAAAGTTTGAAGTATATTTTTACTCAGCTGAACCTAAATACACATCAACGAAGGTGGATGGAATTCCTTTGTGAATATGATTTTGATGTCCAATACATCAAGGGAAAGGAGAACATGGTTGCTGATTCTTTGAGTAGGATACGTCATGGGGTTTACTCTATGAATGCAGGTATAGAGTTGAGAGATCAGATATTGCATCATTTGCTTGAGGATGTTTGGTATGTAGAGGTCAGTCAGATTATTTAGTCTTAGTGTACCCTTAAGGGTAAGTATTCATGATACTCCCTAGATCATGATGGGATTTTATGCCATAGAGGATGCATCTATGTACCTTCCTCCAGAGATTTGTGAGTATTCATCATGTTAGAGGCTCATAAAGCACCCTATGTAGTGCATCTCGAAGTTAAGAAGATGCATGCAGATTTGAGGTAGTTATATCATTGGCCAGGGATGAGACAAGATATAGAAGAGATAGTGGCATGATGTCTTGAGTATTAGAGGGTTAAGGAAGAGCATTGTCACCCTAGTGGTTTGCTTTAGCCTCATGAGATACCAGAGTGGAAGTGGGATGTTATTTCTATGGATTTCATCATTGGTCTCCCTATGTCATCTCGATACCATGATGCCATCATGGTGATAGTTGACAAGTTGACCAAGGTAGCCCACTTTTGACCTATTCAGACCACTTTTATAGCCCTAGCAGTAGCACAGGTTTTCTTGTGGGATATTGTTAGACTTCATGGCATACATCGCAAGATTATTTCTGATTGAGATTCTCTCTTCACATCATCCTTCTGGAGAGGATTACAGATAGATTTGGGCACTAAGCTCAATTTTAGCACCACTTATCACCCATAGATAGATGGTCAGATGGAGAGGGTAAATTAGGTGTTGGAGGATATAATCCACATGTATGTCATGGATCATCAGACTAGGTGGGAGGAGTACCTTCATTTGGTTGAGTTTGCCTACAATAATGGGCATCATACTTCCCTAGGTGTGCCTCCCTATTAGGCATTATATGGAAGACCATGCAGGACACCTTTGAGTTGGGACCACATTGAGGATAGAATTGATTTAGGTCCTAAGTTAGTGCAAGAGTTGGAGCAACAGGTGACTTTGATTAGGCAGCATTTGAAGGAAGTATATGAAAGATAGAAGAAATATGTAGACACTAAGAGGGAGGATCATAGTTATCAGGTTGGGGATAAAGTCTTTCTAAGAGTGCAACCACATAAGAGTCCAATCCATTTTGGAAATGGCTCTAAGCTTGCACCCATATTTGTTGGTCCTTTTGAGATTCTTAAGAGGATAGGTCATGTCGCCTATCATTTATCCTTGCCACCTAGCCTATCATGCATCCACAATGTTTTTCATGTATTAGTGTTGAGGAAATATATCTTTGATGAGTCTCATATATTGATTGGGATGCCTTACAGGTGGAGTTAGATGACCAACTAGGTTTGGAGCCCATCCACATTTTGGCATGCTAGATGGTAGCTCTTCGAGGTCAAGAGCTAGAATAGGTTAGGGTCTAGTGGGATTGCTATGATCAGGTTACAACATCATGGGAGGATGCAACATAGATGAGAGCATAGTACCCCCATCTTTTTTATGAACTCCAGGAGGAATTTCATGCCTAGGGGGGAGGATGTGAGGCCTCACCCCAAGCCTGTCATAGCTTTTCAGTTTCTGAATTTGAGATAGACTTATTTGATACTATATTTTGATGCATTATGGTTTTTAGACACTTTATATTATGGATTTTATCACCATAGAGGCTAGATGCACATTATGTTATGTCTATTTTGATGATCACTGTGATATCATTATGGTTCTACATGTGTGATTAATTCAGTTTTATGAATGTTATGATGTCATGATGATATTTAATTATGCAAATGAATTATTGATGCAATAATGATGTTATAAGCTTTATTAAGTGATGAAATTGTTTTATTCCCCGATGAGTTATATATGTGCCATAAATGAATTAGTAATCTAAGTGAATTATGACTTGTTTAGGAATGTTGCAAATGAATTAATTTTATCATGTATATTATGAATTTATATTTCCTTGGACTTCTAATGTTGGACTTTAGTGTGCAGGGAATTAGACCATGGTTAAATTTGAGGAACAAAAGCATAGACCCATGTTAATTCAATTAGCCAAGGTTGTGTCTAATAAGAGACAAAACCTTGTTGTATCATGTTTTATTTGTGAACGTAATGAGCATGCATGTATTTAATTAATATGTTTTTTTTGTAAATGTAAATTGTTTTGTGAAGGCTCAAGTGGATATGCCACATGGCTTGTGATGTGTAATTCATGTTGTGTCAATTGACACTTATAAGTGTACTTGTGGCCATGACATGTCCACTTGAGGATTAGATGCCCATCAACCTAGGATAGTACCCTTGAGGATCCCCATGTGAATCCCTTGGTTAGGGAGCTTAAGGTAGTGTCATTTCATGGATTTCAAATTTGAACTTGTCATGAGTATTTGGGGGGTTGAAAAGGTGCCTAGGGGTGTGTTTAGGCTATTTTTAGTTAGCCCACTTGGTATACCTATGGGTAAGGGTCATTTTTCACCATAGGACAACCCATAGTTGACCAAAAGATCCATCCAAAAGTTGATCCAAAATTTGGATTTACTAGATGGCCGAAAATAAACTTTTGGGACTAAGTTTGTGTAAGAACACCATCCACTTGTATGTTAGTCCTTTGCCCACCTTTTTAGCTTACCTTTGTAAGAGGCCATTTTTAGTAATCTTGTAAGGGGCTTAGGGAAGACCACCCAATGAGAAGGAAACCTTATCCCTAGGGGTTTGTGGGAAGATGTGTGGAGGCATTTTTAGAGGGGACTCTTCTTTTGGGAGAGTTTGAACACCCACTCTCTAACTTAGAGATTAGTTAATTTTGGAAGAGCTTGGATAGGAGAAAGCTTGGACAAAAGGGCTCTCATCTTTAACACTTACATTGCTTGGACTTAGGTTGGTGGCTCCACTTGAATTCTTATGTAGATTCTATTTTGTATGTGAGAAATATGGTATTTTGTGTTCTCCATGTTTCTTGTTGTTCTTACATGTTAGTAGTTGCATATAAAAATCTTGTGCTTGTTTTGGTGCAAGTTATGTTGTGATGTAAATGTGAAGTTTTATGATTTTGTTCCCTTGTTTATGTGATGAATGTTGGGGAGTCTCAAGGCCATACTCACCCATGGGGGGAAGAGTAGCCTTGGGGGTTAAGGGATTTTTTTTTTTGGACAACCATGGGTGTAGAGTCTCTCCTTAGAAAGGAGAAGGAAAAAGTATGGAAGTATGGGCTCCATGTAGCCATTTTTTTTCTTATTATATTGGGGGTCATAAGGGAGTAGTTTTGGCTTGATGTCTTGGGGGTCATAATGATTTTGGTTGGGATTTTGAAAATGTAGTTGAGATGAGTTTTGGGAAGGCCATGTGTGGGCTTGTCTCTATTGATTTTGAATGGGCTTTCTCCCCAATGGTACTTAGTCCACCTTCACCCCCAAAATAGCGTCATTGTGAGACCCTTTGTTCATACCCTTGGTTGGGAATTTTATGTGCTTGTTGTTGTGTTGTTGTTGTATGGTTATACATGTTTGTAATCCCATATATGTGTTGGTTTCCTTAGCTTTGGGGTGGCCTCTTAGAGGCCTAGGTTGGAAGGTGAGCTTTCCCATGGTCCATCCATGTTGTATTGCAGGATTTGGAGCCTTGATACTTGATGAAGAAAGCTAGTGGATGTACTCAAAGTTGAATTTGTTCTCTCTTTATATGTGAAAGGATTTACCTATTGTAAAAAGATTCTTAAGGATCCCTTGTGTTCCTTGTAATTGTATAAGAATGCATAAGAGATTTCTATTTTGGCATTTTATTATGTTCATTAGGTAGCTGTATTTCTTGTATATAAAAAAAAACATGTATATAGAAGAGTTATATTTATGTTGAAAGTTTTCTGTCATAGTATGATAGAAATGTGAAAATAAATGCAAACAAAATAATTTGTTGAATTTATCTTTGTTCCTCAAATGTATGTCAGAATTCTTCTTTAGAAAAAGTACATCTAAATTTCATTTAGAGTTGCATTGTGAACAAAAGATTAAATATTGTCCCTTGAATGTGTAGATATTAGTGCATAAATAATGTCTATATAAAATTTAGATTCTGTCATTTTTTAACTAATGCTGCTGAAATAATAGTAGTTACATTTAAAATAGTTCTTTATTTTAGTTAAAATGACCGTTAAAAAAATAGTTTATTTTCTTGCATAGTTACATTATAAGAGAATATATTTTAGCATTTAGACTAAACCAAAAATATATGTTATCATTTGTTTTCTATAATATTGAGTTGATTGTAGGACATATTTTATCTCCATTATTTTTAATCTGATAAATTATATAAACAGAAAATAAATGGATGAGTTTAACCAACTGAATCTTCTTTTCAAAAAAATATGAAGTATAGTCTTTAATGTTGATTTTTGTAGAAAAAAAAAGGGGGGCATATGAACATTATGACATTTCAAAATAAAATATAGGAAATCTACAATTCTGTATATTTTATTTAGCCTGCAAATATATAAATAAAAAAGGGGATTATGTTAGATTTTTGTTATATATGTTTTAAAAAAAAGATATATTCATTTTTGAAAACTCATATTTTAAAAGTATGATAAAAAAATACATTTAAAAGGATTTATACAAAAAAGATTTATTTAATAAAAAGAAATTTAAAATTTTTTTTTAAAAAAAAAGATTTTTTTTGGGGGCCGACATAGCCGAACCCCCCTCCCTTTGCGTGATGCTGGCAATAGGAAGTGGCCCACAACCGTGGTAGTACAGCCGTGGCTAAGGCTGTGACTGTGCTGTCAGAACCATGGCTCTGCCACGACCGTGGCAGAGTACCACGGTTAGGCAGCCGAAGCCACAACCGCGTGGGCGGAGACCCACCGGTGGAGGGTTGCGTGGTAGGGGCTGGGTAGAGCCTTCGGCTCCCCCCATTTACTTAATAATTTTGTTTTAAAAAAATATATACAACATCTAAAAAAACAAGGGATATGTATATACAATTGAGATTTATACAAAAGGAATGTAAATCATTTGCAGATCTATCCAAATACCCAAATGGGTATTTAAAAATAAATAAATAGAAGAATGAAAAAAGGAATATCAATATAGAGGAGATTTACCAAGAAATTCAGACAACATTTTTCTTTGGAAGATGGCTGCTCTTTGAGGGGATATACACATAAGTGTATATTTTCATATACTCCCAAAATGGGTGTATATGCTCATATGCACTTATGGGCATATACCCAGTATCTTCTTGTTCAAAATCTTGCCTTCAAAATCTTCCATACCTGCATTAAAATGAATAAAAGCACTTGGAAAAAACTCCCCTTAGGGTTTGGAATTGAAAGAGGAGGAGTTTTAGGTGGGAAAATAAGAAAATGGGTGAATTTTAGGAAGTTTCCATTTTCACCCTAACCCTAAATTTGAATTCGGGTTAGGTTGAAAGTCAACTCATTTTGAATTCTTATCCCTTCCCCCCTTTTCTTTATGATATTTTAAGTATTCCCTTTCAATTGAATTATCTTTCCTTTTAAACTATATATTATTATTCTTTAGATCAAATGTTGTATGAATGTACATAATAAAATTAGAATGGTGTAATTTATTTTTAGTCATCCTTTATTTAAATAAGTTATTGGGGGGGATTTAATTTAAAAATCCTAATGTTGATAATAATACTATTAAAATCTATATGGGAAGTTTAAACTCCCAATTTTCATATAATAATTAAATAGTCCCTTAAATTTTTGAGGAAGTTAATTTTCTCCAAGATGCTATTTAGGAATGATGTGTACTGATAAGCCAATATTTTGTGTTAGACATTTACGTTAGGAAATTTTTAGAAAATATTGTTCAAGTAAAGTGTTGTTATTTAGTAAATTGATAATGGGATTAAATAAGGATTAGATTGATTTTTGGATTAAGTCATTCCTTAGGGTACTTTTATAAGGATATTATTGTAAACTAGAATTAATGAAAAATAATAATTTAATTTTATTCCTCATGTCCTTAGCTTTTAATAATATTAATTGTTTTCAAATAAAACCGGTCTAGACCATAATCTAGGGATTAGTATTTTTTTTAGATTTTGTTAAGCAACTTTATTTATAGGTTTATTCTTTTATTAATTGAGCTAGGGAAGTCTAGGTTGAGTTACCCTAAACTTGTGATGATTGCTAGGTGTGAGGGATGTTGGTGGGTTCGTTAATGCCCACCATGATTATCCCTCCACCTCTAGTAATCTTGACCACTCTAGAGTTACCGAGTTAACCGTCTATCACCCTCTTAATTTTTTTACTAATATACATCTCTAGAAGTTTTGATCCGTTAACCTTAAATCAACTATTAATTTAGCCCTTAAAATTTTTATTTGTTGGTGTGTTTAGCTGGTAGAAATATGGGCATGACATTACTGTTATTGGTTAATATTGAAGTGTGTCTCACTGAGTTGAATCAGAGAAATTTTTTAAGGTACAGAGAATCAAGGATTATTGATTCACCCCTCATCTCCATAATCCAACAATTGGTATCAGAGCTAAGTACTCTAAAGGGATAAGTTTGAAAGACTTGAGTAAAAGAATTGAAGATGTATAGGAGATAAGTACCTAAGCTGAACAAGGAGATTTCTCTACATGGAAAAGTAGGATGAGGTTATACCTATCTAGGATTGGAGATTCTACACTCAACCATTTGGATAGTGACTACACTCCACCACCTCCTGGACCTATGACACTTGATCATATGAAAGAAAAAAATGAGCATAACTTGGTAGTGGTTGAAATTGCTTCTTCCCTGATTGATGCTGAGTTCAATGACATTAAGGACTGTTTTACTAAAAAAGAGATATGGGATAAGCTTGCACTTATTTATGGAGGAGATCTACAAGTGCAAAAAGATAAGGTTGATAGTCTCAGAGGAAAATTTGATGAGATGAGAATGAAAGATGAAGAGAGCATTGCATAATATAGTTTCATAATCAAGGAAGTTGTTAGTGCTATCAAAGGTGTTGGTGGAACACTAACTGGAGAAGAAGTGGTAATAAAATTCTCAAAAATATTTCAACTAAGTATGCTATTCGAGTCTCTTCTATTCAGGAGCTGAGATCCATGTACCTAATAACACTATTACACTTGATGCCTTGGTCAGTAAGATGACTGCATTTGAGCTTTGTAATTATGATAATAGTATACCGAATATTGAAATAACTTTTAAAATAATCTTTAACCATTGGTAGTTCAAGAAGAGAAAGAGAGAATGACAATAGTTCATGTGGAAGTAATTATGACATGATCCTACCTAAATAAAAAGAACAAGAAGAATTGGAAGCACTACTGGGAAAGAGGCTACTGAGAGGAAAAGGAAATTATAAAGGTAAAATGCCTCTAAAATGTTTTAATTGCAACAAGATTGGTCACATTGCATCTAGGTGTCCTGATAATGACAAGAATAATAAAAGTGACAAGAAGGAGAACTGATACCAAAGGTTTAGATATTTCAAGGACAAAGAAAATAAATCATGCTACCTAGCCAAGGAAGGAGTAACTGATGATGAATATGATGACACATAAGAAAGTGTCAAAGTTGTCTATGACTCTATGAAGGATGATTTAGAAGAAGAGAGGTATGAAGATGAAAAAGCCCTTATTTTTCATGTTAACAAAATTGATCCATGGATAATTGATAGTGGTTGTTCACATGATATGACTGGTGACATTGATAAGTTTGAAAATCTAGAAGAATATGATGGAGGATTTGTTAGATTTGGGAATGATGCTCCATGTTCTATAAGAGGAAAAGGATCCATTATGTTGAATGAAAATATTAAATGTGATAATGCTTATTGGGTTCAAGGACTAAATTAAAACTTGTTGAGTGTTGCACAATTGAACAACACTGGCAACTAACTGAAATTTTAGAACAAAAAGTGAATATCTATGGTGCTAATGCAGATTCAATTGGAATCAGTGAACAATCAAAAGGTAACTTAATTCTACCTTGATACTGCTACAAAAATTTTCTTTTTTGTTAAAGTTGAGGATGTATGGCTATGACACAAAAGCTTCTGTCATGTGAACTTTGACAACTTAATTAAGGTGAACAAAAAGAATAGAGTCAGAGGTCTACCGAGATTGAGTAAACTCGATAAAGTGACGTGTAAGGAATGTGTTATTGGTAAGATAAAAAAATCAGGTTTCTCAAGCAAGTCTTACTCATCTAATGGTATATTTGGAATTAGTTCATATTGATCTCTATGTTCCCATGAGAATTCAAAGCTATTATGGTGATCGGTATTTCATTTTTTTTGATGAATACTCAAGAATGATGCCAATTATGTTTCTAAAAGAAAATTCTGATGCATTCCAAATGTTTAAATGGTATAAGGAAAGAGTTGAGAAGGAAACATGTAAGCAACTGAAATGTTTAAGATCAAATAGAGGAGGTGAATTTATCTCTAATGAATTTATTGTCTTCTGCAACGAGAATGGAATAAAAAGATAAGTATCTGCACTGAGGAATCCACAAAAAAATGACATAGCTGAAAGAAGGAACATATTAGTAGCTGATTGTGCTACAATTTTTTTTTATTGAAAAAGAGGTTCCACAAAGATTCTGGAGAGAAGCCATTAGTACTATTGTCTACACTCTCAACTGAGTACAATTGAAGAAAGGTAGAAAAAAACCCCCCTATGAACTTTGGTATGAACATACACCGAATGTTAGCTACTTTAATTTTTTTGGAAGTAGGTGTTACATTCTGAAAGATAATAGGAATGGAAAGTTTGATTCTAAAGAAGATGAAGGTATACTCCTAGAATACTCCACAAAGAGTAAAGCTTATAAATATCTGAATAAGGCTACTAAGAAAATTGTGGTGTTGAGTCATTTTTTTAAAAATGGCATCTTGAGGAGAAAAGGCCATATGGAAATCAAGAGTGTAGGCATACTAAAGTGATCAAAATATGAAATTTCTTTGAAAACAAATGTTTAGGATCATTTTCACTACTTCACCAGTTGAGAGGTTGGCACTTGCAAAATGATGAAATTTAGTGTTGGCGCAAAGATAGAAAGTGAAGGCTGTGAGATGGAAAAATTTTGTGTGAAGGTGAAGAGCTAAGGTAGTGGAATAATGGAATTTCACTATTTCGCAAACAATGGATAAAGGGCTTGCGAAATAGCGATTTTTCTCTATTGCATGAGAAACATGTTAAAAGACCGTGAGGTAGTGATTTTTCATTATTTTGTGGAAGGCATGTTGGGGAATCATGAAATGGTGAAAAAGGAGCATTAAATGCAAAGTTGGTAGGATTGACATTTAAAGTGTTCTAACAGGTTTTTCACACATTCAAAATGTCTCATAAGGAATGTTGGAATTAATAAACATTAAATGGAATTAATTATAAAAGGGTGAAGTGATCTAGATCAGATTGCCAAAAGAATTGGAGATTGAGATGAGAAACTTGAATTAGCAGAGCTAGCATAGAAGATATGAGTTTGCACCCTCAAAACCAACAAGTAAAAATTCTCATTTAAGCTTGTAATTTGCTGCATTGTTTTAAAGTAAAAATGTCTAGGAAAAAAGAGGCAAATGTGAAGAAGGAAGTCTCAGAGAAAATGAAAATTCCCAAAGAGAGGCCTTTGTAGTATACATTTCTTAGTCTACTACTAGGGTCAGTGAATACTAGAGCTAAAAATGTCTTCTCAAATGAATGGAGGGAATGCATGGATTCAACAATTCTAGTTTTTGATAGGTACTTGTTCTGGTTCTTCTATGAAAATAGAGGTGAGAAGGAACCAAGAGGCAACCCTTGGAGATTAGATTTGGAAAAGGTTATAATGCCAAATGTATGTGTGGATGTGGATATGATAAACATTCTAGCTGAGTGTTATAGGTTGGAGACAAGGATGATAAGAAGAATGGATGAATCACCATTTGTGAAGATATCTAGGGTATATATAGAATAGTGTTTCAACTTGAGAAAGAAAGCCATGACTAAGATTGATAGAGATAAATTTCCATTGATTATGAGAGAATGGTGAAAACCATTGGATTCAGGGAAGTTTTATTCTTTACAAAGAGAGGTGCTAGAAATAGGATGATTCTAGTAGACAATAAGGGCTCACATTCGACAAATAACTTTATGGGGTTTTTCAAGAATGCATACTTTGAATGGGCTAATTTATGTGGGAAAGATGCCAAATAAAAAATGCCTTTGGATTTTATGTACATGTCAATGAGAATTCAGAACCCTAACTTCTACCTAGAATTTGATTTTTCTACAGAGATTGAAAGGTTATTGCATCAACAATTGGTGGATTGGAAGACCATCAAATCTTGTAAGAATTATTCTTTGTTACAACATTTAATTTTGTACCAAAATGTTTCAGAATTTATTGATTCATTGAAGTTAAGGGGAACAAGTTGCCAGTACAGTTGTGGTGAAAAGTTTGGGACAAAAATAATAGAGATTGTGACTTTAATAAATTTAGGATGTATTTGTGCTATGGATTTATAGACTACTAGAAAACTAGAAGGAAAGGGTTCCACAAAAGGTTAAAGCTATGCTTAGGCCAAAGGAATGTTTGTTTGAGAAGGAGTATCCACATAACTTTGGGGATTGGATCTACAAGCTGAAATATACATAGATCAAGATCTATAGATGCAGGCAACAACCTCATAAATTGCCTATACATGTATCAAAAAGGGTAGGGTTTTTGAAATTCAAATGACAGATGTTGTGGTTGGAAAAGGAGGTTATAAATCCAAGAAAAAAATTCACATACATGCCTCATAGTGTGAAGTTTGTTGGATTTACTATTGGTTCTAATATGTTGAATGAAGTACATGAATATACCAAGAATAATTATAGATTGGATAGTGAAAATAATAGGGATTATGACCCATAAGGGAATATTCAATCTATGATTGCCAAATTTAAACATCAATTAAATATTCATGAAGATGTTATCAGAAATTGTGATGATACCTTGGCCATTATCTAAAAGGTCAAAAAATGGGGAATCTTGCTAAAAATTGAAGCATAAAGGCTAAAAGTTGGAGAGCCTAGGTTTTATGATGAGGAGAAATTTGAAGTTTTGAGGATTGAGAAATGCATTCAGAACATTGAAGAATTTCTTAGTAAAAATCAACAAAAGGAGAAACCTAAGGAGATTGAAAAGGCACTTTCCCCTCCAAGGAAAATGAGAAAACTAATTCTACATTATTCAGATTCAGATTCTCCACCTCCAGTACAACATGAAGAAAATGTTACCCATCTGGTTTCTTATAATGACTTAGATAATGAATGTGACTTGATAAAAGTGGCCCATATCTTAAGAGGATTAAGGGGAGATAAGGAAGCAAATGTAGCATCACCACCCCCAATGTTCCAAGATGAGGTCCATGGTTATAAAGTACAAACTATTGAAGATGAAGTTCCAATTAATAATAATGATCAAAGAGAGGCCATTTCTCTCAATTTCCTTCAAGAAGATGATTTCACCAAGACATAGGAGTTAAAATATTTTTGGATACAATACAAGATGAAAGATTTTGAAGAAAAGAAGAAGTTAAAACTAGAGGGTGTTGAAGAATCTCAACATGAAGCAATTGTTAAACAAATGATTGATGATCTTCATTTGGATGAAATCACATATACTATTCAAGAGGCTAGGGAAATTGTAAAAAATAGTAATATGTTGATTGTGCCTGGACTCACATTAAAGGAAATATTTTTATTGGATCAAGTAAGAGAATACCATGATCCTACATTTATGATAGAGTTTGATATCTTGGAGTAGATTGAAGGATCTGTCTTTGATCCAAAAAGAGAGACTCTAGCTACATGGGTCAATTTTAAGGGTGACAAAAAGCCTAGGTTGGTTGATATGAAAAAAGATTCAGAAGGTATGGCTGTTGTCCACACTATTTATACCACCAATCCATTATTATCAACATTAGAATTAATGCATAGGGCCATGTTTAATAAAGCCCAGGTGAAACATATGAAGGAAAACATTGAAGAGTCACAAGTTAGGGAAATGAAGGTGAACAAGGTGATAAATGAGATGTATTTGAAAATGGCATAGATGGAAAGTGAAATATTCCAATCAAAATCTCTAGGAAGCACTAGGGTTGTGATGGCACCAAGAATTATTCCAAAAATTGCAGCAAGCTCATGACCAAAAGATATAGAGGAGCCCATGGATGGCCATGAGAAATGTGTTTCCATGAATTTAGAAGACATCTTATCATTTAGAGTTAAATGTATTTTAAATAAATGTGATGATGTTCATGCGGGATATAATAGCTTGATTCATATGATAAATACATTTAAACAAAATAAACCTATGTTGAAAGAATTGCTAAGGAAATGGAAGCCATCCCAATATGAGTTGAACAAATTATATGAAGTGATGAGGAGGGATCCTGATTCTCCACCATAGATTAAGGCCACTATATAGATATTGGAAATCATTTCAAATGATTTAAGCTATATTGAGCAGGAGGAAGGGAAGATAGAGAAAAAGTTATCTAATTTTATTTTGAGTAAACACTGGTCTACTCCCGAGATTGCCGATGAAGGAGGAAAAGTAAAAGATCTTCAAGCATGGAGGAATGAATATGAAACTTTTCCCAAAAGGATCCTTTCTCGATTGGAAAAGGAGAAGGATTTCAAAATTGATGATTTCAACATGCTCTTGGACAAAATTATTTCTTTGGAAAGTAAGTTCACCAAATTTCAAGCTGAGGTCCATGTAGTATCAGGGAAGAGATGGTGAGACCTTCTTTTGAACACTCTTGAAGTATCACATTTTAAATGACCATCACATTTTTAGATTTTAGAAAGGATTAATGAATATTTAAAGACTCTAGAAATGACAACAAATGCTAAGGACAAGGACGACGAGGATGATACAATGTTTTTTGATTAGTTATGTTTTAGTTTTTTATTTTGATTGTAACTAAGTGTTGTGTGTGTGAAAATTGTACCTGATCTGTAGACACAACACTTTAGTAAAACATTAGAGGTTAGCTAAAATCAAAATTGTGCAAAATTGAAATCTAATTTAACCAAGCGATTTACTGCCTTCTACTAGGTGCGAGATTAATGTTCTCAGATTGTTATCGAGATCAGTGACCTAGATGAAGGATTTGAATGCAATTGATCTAGATATGAAATATGAATGCAATTAATCTATTTTTTTGGATTTTCTATGCAATAAGAATGAAAAACTGATATGAAACTAATCTATATGAAAAACTTGATATGAAACTATCTAAGAATGATATGCAAAAAAAAAAGATTGATCTCACAAAGATGTTGATTCGCAAGAGCTTTGATTCTCCCAATTCCAATTCTCCAGTGTGATTGTGCAAATTTGTGGATGAATTATGAAGAGCTGAGCCTTGATTTTATAGAAATCCAGGGCTTTGGAGGTTGCATGGAAAAAGCCATAAATCACTCAAATAACTCAAGTTGATTTTTGAGTTATTTTTAAATAACAGATAATTAAGTCACAAAAATCATGCAAAAGCACAGTTCAACTCGAATTAGAAGTTTAGATCCACTTTAAAACTCAAAAAGATGTTGAGTTTCAAAAAGCTAACAACTTGCATTGATTTTCCAATTTTGAGTTTAACTGGTCCTTGAATGTGCACATGGATAATTATGATTTAATAAATAAATAAAGTGATTTATTCTCAACTTAATTGCTTTTTGAAATAAAATAATTAATTTATGGGTTAATTAACTATTTTACCAAACTTTTATTAAAAATTATATTATTAAATAATGACAACATGCTTTAATTAATTAAATAAGAATTTAATCAATTATTCATAGGAATTTTGATTTATTGTCAAAATTAAATAATACAATTAATAATAGATAGAATTAAATTTAATTAAACAATTAAGTGACAAATATTAAATCTAATTAATTAAATATGCAAAATATTTAATTAATCAAATTTTAGGATAAATGTGATTTATTGCCAAATAATTATAAAATTAAAGATAATTATGATAATTAGGAATATTGCTAGGAATATTCCCCAATGCAGAATTTAAGATAATCAATTAGGATTCGATGATGTTTAGATGTGCCTTAGATTAGGACTTCGATGTTGATTTCGTTCGATTTGTAGATATAGAAGATTAATGAACTTATAGCCCATTTTTGGGGTATTACAAGTGTTTTCAGTTGCATTTTAGTTATTAGTTAGGAATAGGTGCAATGGTCTGAAGCTTGTTTGCATCCTTTCATTGTTTATATAAAGGAGACCAAGACCATTCACAAAAGAGGAATGATATACATAATACATACACCAATGGATATAATAGTTTCTTGAAAGATACTTGTATAGGGAGAATGCAATTGAAACACACACCAATTGTACCTATTTATTGAAATCAATAAAAAGACTCTCTTTTTGTCCAGATTGAAGATTATGTGTTTATTTACTCTTGATTGAATTAGTCCTCTGTGATTATTGATTTAAAATCAATTACTATCATCTGAATACTTGGGAATGATTTTGAATTGTAGCGACATTCTTGGATCATCATAGATTACATACGAAGTGTTCTTTGTGTAACTCTGTCTAAATAGTTTTCTCTAAGAAATTAAATCTAATTAGATTAAGGTGTTTGCCGCAACTATTTTGTTTCTCTGTATACGATATTGGATGGTATAAATTATCATCTCACAGAGTTCTACATGAGGATTTTATCAAGGATTGACTCTATCTGCCCAATATTGGATATATGAATGGTCTGAATATTGTTTCATATTTCAAGGAATATCTCTTATAAGTGCAAGGCTCACTTCTCTATCAAGCATATTCATAATTCCATTCTTGCTATTTTATAAAGCATTCATAATCAAGCAATTTAGAGTTTTTTCAGCATTTATTTAATTCGATCATTATTGGAAATCACTTTCCATTCCAAGATATCATTGTTCTTTTGTATTCTTGTTATCTACTATAAAAAGCCTTAAGCCAGGAAATTTGGTTAAGGTATAGGCTCACCCACCTTGGTTCTACAGAGCCTAAAGTACAAGGGAGGAGGATCATAATCGGTCACTCTCATTCATTGGCCAAGTCTAATTGGAGATCCCATAATTGAGAGGGAAAGCTCATAGAATTTTCAATCTATTTATTTAAGCACCAAAAGATTGGCGACTCTACTAGGGAGTTGTCTAAAAGAGAGCTTGAAAGACATTCAGAATCACTGGTTTTTGTTGTTTATAATAAAAAATTTAAAAGGATTTTTTAGATCTATTGATGATATATTTATATAGAATCTACTGGGAGAAGGGAACTTAGAATAAAAATAAAAAATTATTTCCTTAGAAGTGGGGTGTCGAATCTACAATTTGACTTATGCAGTGCTTTATTAAAAAGATAAGGGTGAATTATAGGCACTTGTCTGTCAACTATATGCGGGGAAGGAGATCCTTACATAAAGGAGAAAGTAGTCACATGGAATTAAGTCCAATAAAAAGGAGGAAAAGAGCCACAAACATGTATTTCACTGAATATAAAATATTTTTTGAAAGAGAGAGAGAGAGAGAGAGAGAGAGAGAGATCAACATTGAAGATGATGAAAAAGTAGACTGTAATACCCCAAAAATGGGCTATAGGTTCATTAACCTCCTACATCTTCAAATCGAACGAAATCAATATCAAAGTCCTAACCTAAAGCACATCTGCAAATTATCGAATCCTAATTGATTATCCTAAATTCTGCATCGGAGAATATTCCTATTTATCCTAATTATCTTTGATTTAATAATTATTTGGCGATAAATCATATTTATCCTAAAGTTTGATTAACTGAATATTTAGAATATTTAATTAACCAGATTTAATTCTGCCACTTAATTATTGAATTAAATTTAGTTAGATTTATTCCTAAATTGTATTATTTAATTTTGACAATAAATAAAAAATCTTATGACTAATTGATTAGATTCTTATTTAATTAATCAATGTCAGTTGTCAACATTTAATAATATTATTTTTGAATAAAGTTTGATTTAATCATTGATTAACCCATAAATCAATTGTTTTAATTAAAAAATCAGTTAAGTTGAGAATAAATCACTTTATTTTTAAATTAATTTATAATTAAATCATGCACAATCAGAAAAGCAGTCAACTAGAAATTAACAACCAATTTTAAATTTAAACTCAACATGTGATTGTGAGTTGGAAATTGATCTAAAACTCTATTTTGAATTAAAAGCTATTTTTGCATGATTTTGTGAGTTAATCTGTTTCTAATTTCTTGTTAACTCAAAAATCAACCTGAGTTTATCAAGAGTTATTTATGGCTTTTCTCAATGCATCCTCAAGCCCTGGATTTCTATAAAATCAAGGCTCAGCTCTTCACAAATCATCTCTCGAATTTGCACAATTACTCTGGCGAATTTACAACTGAAGAACAAAGCTTTTGCGACAGGCAATTTTGTGAGATCATTTCATAATTTTTTATAGCTTTTGCATACTTTTGCATTCATATTCATATAATTCTTAGATTAATTTGCATATCATTTCAATTCATTAAAGATTAATTTCATACAGTTTTTCATCCTATTGCATCAAAAATCCAAAAAAAAAGAAGATTAATTTGCATTCATACTACTTTCATCTTTTTGCATTTTAAATCCTTCGTTTAGGTGTTGCATTGTCACTGATCTCGGTCTAATCTGAGAATAGCATACTCACACCTACTAGAAGGTAGTAAATCACCTGGTTAGTTTAGTTTCAATTACTTGCAGATTTTGATTTTGCTAATCTCTAATGTTTTATTGAAGTGTTGTGTCCACAGCTAGGTACAATTTTCACACACACACATAGACAACTATACTTCAGAAGAGGATAGTAATCCTTTCTATTTTACAGACATGAATGAACATAACATACCACAATATAGGCATCAAAATAATGATATTGATGATGATGATGAAGATGGAGATTTCAATCAATGAATAGATCAAGTGTTTGAACTGCCAGAAGAACTTGATTATGGTGATAGGAGGAAAATCAAAGCCCTTAGAAGACAACCTAGTGAATTATTGGAAAGACTAGGAATAAATAGAGAACAAATTTTCACAGCAAGAGGAGAAAATGAGAGGAATGAAAAGGTTGATAGAGGTAGAAAGAAACTACCTCTATCTAGAAAGAAATGTGGAACAAGCTTTAAATACGGGTTATGTAAAGCCTTTGGTTGAACAAAATTTTTAGAGGGATGAATGATGATAGGCATAATGGGCATTGTAGACAACCAAATAATGGAGGAAATCATAACTTGGACAATCTCAGGCAACAAAATCATGGATTCCAAAAAAATAATGGTCAAAAGGGTAAGAACCATAGAAATGGTAATCATCAAATATGCGACCTAGAATGAATAATTTTGGTAGACAAAACATGGGTGCTAGGGAACCTATGAAAATTGAAATAATCAGGTAGTTAGATTTCAATGGAATAGTTGGATATCCAAATTTGTATCTAATGAGTTAAGAATTGCTATTCCTAAGTTTTTAGGAAACAAAGTAGACTTTGCTGAGTTGCAATCCATAAATTTGAAAAACACTAGTGAAGATTTATATGAGGATAATAAGGATGTTTGATGAAAAGGACAAGGTGGAATTTGATTTATTAAGTTCAAGAGGGTTTGCATTTGTTTTGTAACAACACCTCAAAGGCTTCTTCTTCTCTAGGATCATCTTCATTAACCCAATCAACACCATAACCCAATCAGAGTGCAAATACTTCTTTGTGCCACCAATATGATCCAAACCTTTTAAATCAAACCAATGTCCCTCAAATACATCCACTAGTTTCAACCAACTCACTCGATCCATCAACAATTCCTTACCTAGGTGCTAACTAGGCCTAATTCCTAGTAGCCCTATTCAACGGGTTTTCCAAGGATTTCACAAAACTTTCCCAAAGGACTCTCAGATCTAAAGACACATTCATATACCCTTTTCATTGTTACATAATATATCTCAAAAGCACCTATTTATCCTTTGGACTTGTTGTCCATACCGACATCTCACAACCTTGTAAATAGCCTTATTATCCCTCTATTTAGAAAGAAACTACTAACTCCATTCATCTTCAAACCTCCCAACCATGAAAAATAGTTATATCATGATATAAATCAACATATTTTCAAGTTTATAGGAGATGCCACCAAGTTTTAACCTCCGAAACACTAAATCCTCACTCCTAGGGACACTAGCCTAGGGCTTTATCAAAAAGAATTCTCCAAACACTCCTAGATCCTTCCAATGGATCCTACACCATCCAATTATCATGTATTAGCATAAAATGCCATAAATAGTGGCCCTCCTTGAACTAGATCTTCCATACCTTGATTGGTGCTATCCACTACATACCCTCAATTAACATTTCCACTTCAATCAGTGGTCTCTTTCCACAACCTCCTATCCATCCCTACATTTAAAATCATACTAATACATAATTTATAGGGATAGGCTTCTCCCAAAAGCCACATTGACAACAAAAAGTGGGAGATCCTAAATATTCATGACAACTTCAAACCAAATGATTGATTGCACAAAACTTGTTCAGGAACAGTCAACAGACAAATGAGATTCTTTGTCTCAAAACTCCATAAAAAATACACACATAGCATGGAAATGAAATTAACTTAAAACATGACCATTTTACTTCATTCCCAATCAAATTTTCATTTGAATGAAGAGTTAAATAACTCAGAAACATGGATTGTGCCCTTATGACCATGACTTTGGCAGTTGCAAGAAATGAATTTGTTTATTGATTTAAACTCTATTTACATTATTTTTCTAACTCACACACTCTCCTACCAATCTCCTTACTTTGAAATAATCACTCTCACACACACACTACCCAAATAAGCCTCCTCAAACTAGCCAATTGCTTGCAAACCGCTCACAATAAGTTAAAGCCGACTGTTATCTTTTTTTTATTGTTGTCAAGTTGACAACATAGTTTTCAACTTGACAACTCTTCATCCCTTTGCATTTATATTATTGCAAAAAAATTCTAAAGGTATTTTTAGGATCATTTCCTAATATTTAGACCTGAAACCCTTTAACTAACCCTTAAACCCTCATTAGGCTATATCTTACAGATTACATCTTTTGGCACTTTTAGTGGATTACACATCATTTAGTGGCTCTAATGGACAACTTATATCATCAAGTTACCTTCTAGGTCTTAACCAACCTATTTAACCTTGGATCATCAAGTGACCCCAAGATGTACTTTCCTAGCCTCAAATGCCAAAATAGCTTACATGATTGATCCTATTACAAAATGATCACCATTCTAATAAAAAATTATAAAATTACCAAAATTGGTCTTATTACAATGCAAATGACCCTTCATGGTTGTTGTTTGTCTTCAACTCTTCTAGGGACCCTGAGTGACCCTAGTGTTCCTTCTAGGCCTTGGTGCTCCTGCACCATACTCCCCAGCTTCAAAGATTTTCCAAGTCCTCTTGGAAACCTACAAAAAAAATGGTCACATAAAAAAAATCCAGGCCTTTATCTTGACCTTAGGCACATATAGGTCCTCCTTGAACCATTCTATCCTCTCTTCTTGCATTTTGGTTTTCCCACTCTTACCAAGGTGAACATTTCTTGCTTTTTATGCTTCTTCTTACTCACCATTATGCCAACCTGTATCTCTAATTCAATTTTTACCATCTCCATGCTAGGAGAAAATTTTATCATATTTTGAGCCTCCTCATGGCCCACTTCTGCAATCTCAATTTCTTCTTTGAAGGCTTCTCCCTCTTGTGCCTCCAAAACTCCTCCATAACTCTGCCATTCTTCAACTATAGCAACAAACTTCTCCCATAAGTTAGGTTCCTCTTCCTCAAGCTCTTCTAGGCTTGCCTCTATGTTTTCTTCTCCAACATCAACCAAGACTCCATCATGAGCCCTTACACCCACCATCATAGGTGAAACTTCCTCTCCAAGAGTACTCTTCCTAGGACCCTCTTCTTCTTCAACCTTTAACTTCTTCCAAGTCTCTTTCTAGATGTCTTATCTTTTCTTCCCTCTCCTTTCTCTCTTTTTCTATTTTCTTCTTTTCTTCATCTCTTATTCTTCCATCATCCAAGTATTCTTTCAACAACTTGGCCAATTCTCTTTTAATCTTGGTCATTTCCATCTCTTCACACTAATCTAGGATTCATCAGATGTAAAGTCACCACTTTGGAACACTCTCAGAGGATAATTAAACTCTGAGCATCAACAAAGGACTCTAAACCTTCCAAATAACATAAAGCTTCTCAATCACTTCAACTAGGATGCTCCTAGGCTCTGACAGGTGGACTTCCATTTAGTAAATTCAAGAGGGACTACATTTTTTTTGTAACAACACCTCAAAGGCTTCTTCTCTAGGATCATCCTCATTGACCCAATCAACACCATAACCCAATTAGAGTGTAAACACTTCTTTGTGCCACCAATAGGCTCTACACCTTTGAAATCAACCCAATTTCCCTCAAATACATCCACTAGTTTCAACCAAATCATTCAATCCATCAATAACCCCTTACTCGGGTGCCAACTAGGCCTATTTCCTAGTAGCCTCATTCAATGAGTTTTCCAAGGATTTTGCAAAAAATTCCCAAAGGACTCTCAAATATGAAGACACATTCAGATACCCTTTTCACTATTACATAATATATCTCAAAAGCACATATTGCTCCTTTGGACTAGTTGTCCATACCAGTACTCTGCAACCTTGCAAATAGTCATATTAGCCCTCCATTTAGAAAGAAACTACTAAATCCATTCATCCCCAAACCTCCCAACCATGAAACAAAGTTCAATCATGATCTAAATCAACACATTTTCAAGTTTATAGGAGATGCCATCAAGTTTTAACCTCCCAAACACCAAACCCTCATTCCTAGGGATACTAGCCTAGGGCTTTGTCAAAAAGATTTCTCCAAACATTCCTATATCCTTCCAATGGATCCTACACCATCAAATGATCATGTATTAGCATAAAATTTCATAAAAAGTGGCCCTCCTTTAATTATATCTTCCAGACCTTGTCTGGTGCTATCCACTCGATACCCTCAATCAAGATTTCCACTTCAATCAGTGGTCTCTTTCCACAACCTCCTGTCTGTCCCTATATTTAAATTCACACTTAGACATAATATATAGGGATAGGCTTCTACCACAAGCCACATTGACCATATAAAGTGGCAGAGCCTAAATATTAATGGCAACTTCAAAACAAATGACTAATTGCACAAAACTTGTTCAGGAACAATCAACAAATAACTGATATTCTTCATCTCAAAACTCCATAAAACAATACACACTTAGCATGGAAATGAAAGTAACTTAAAACATGACCATTTTAATTCATTCCCAATCAAATTTGTATTTGGATGAAGAGTTTAATAACTCAGAATCAGGCACTGTGCCCTTACGGCCAAGACTGTGCCAGTTGCAAGAAATGATTTTGTTTATGGATTCAAACTTTTTTTACATTATTTTTGTGACTCACTCAAACTCCTACCAATATCCTTACTTATACATACTCTCTCTCTCTCTCTCTCTCTCTCTCACACACACACACACACACACACACACTACCCAAATAAGCCTCCTCAAATTGGCCAACTACTTGCAAACCGCCTGCAATCAGTTAAAACTGACTTTTATCTTTTGTTTATTATTGTCAAGTTGACAACATAGTTTTCAACTTGACAAATCTTCATCCCTTTGAATTTATATTATTCTAAACAACTTATAAAGGTCTTTTTAGGATCATTTCCTAATATTTAAACCTTAAACCCTCTAACTAACCCTTAAACCCTCATTAGGCTATATCTTTCCTATTACATCTTTTGGTACTTTTAGTGCATTACACATCATTTAGTGGCTCTAATGGCCAACTTACATAATCAAGTGACCTTCTAGGTCCTAACCAACCTATTTAACCTTTGATCATCAAGTGACCCCAATATGTGCTCTCCTAGCCTCAAATGCCAAAATGGCTTACATGATTGATCCTATTACAAAATGATCATCATTATACTAAAACATTATCAAATGACCAAAATTGGTCTTATTACAATGCAAATGACCCTTCATGGTCATTTTTTTGTCTTCAACTCTTCTAAGGACCCTGAGTGACCCTAGTGTTCCTTCTAGGACTTGGTGCTTGGCCTTTGTGCTCTTGTGATGCAGAGGCCTGGGTTGAATTCCATTTAGTAAGTTCAAGAGAGACTACATTTTTTTTAACAACACCTCCAAGGCTTCTTCTCTAGGATCATCCTCATTGACCCAATCAACACCATAACCCAATCAAAGTGCAAACACTTCTTTGTGGCACCAATAGGATCTACACCTTTGAAATCAATCCAATTTCCCTCAAATACATCCAATGGTTTCAACCAACTTACTCAATCCATCAAAAATCCCTTATTCGGGTGCTAACTATGCCTAATTCCTAGTAGCCCTATTCAATGATTTTTCCAAGGATCTCACAAAAATTTCCCAAAGGACTCTTAGATGTGAAGACACATTCAGATACCCTTTTCACTATTACACAATACATCTCAAAAGAACCTAATGCTCCTATGGACTAGTTGTCCATACTAGTACCCTACAACCTTGCAAATAGCCCTATTAGCCCTCCATTTAGAAAGAAACTAATAACTCCATTAATCCCCAAAACTCCCAACCATGAAACAAAGTTAACTCATGATGTAAATCATTTTTTCAAGTTTATAGGAGATGCCACCAAATTTTAACCTCCCAAACACCAAACTCTCACTCCTAGGGACACTAGCCTAGGGATTTGTAAAAAAGACTTCTCCAAACACTCCTAGACCATTCCAATGGATCATAAACCATCCAATGATCATTTATTAGCATAAAATGTTATAAAAATTGGCCCTCCTTCAAGTAGATCTTCCAGACCTTTACTGGTGCTATCCACACCATACCCTCAATCAACATTTCCACTTTAATCAGTGGTCTCTTTCCACAACCTCCTATCCATCCCTGTATTTAAACTCATACTAACACATACTATACATGGATAGGATTCTACCACAAGCCACATTGACCACAAAAAGTGGCAGAACCTAAATATTTATGGAAAATTCAAAACAAATGACTTATTGCACAAAACTTGTTCAGGAACAGTCAACAGACAACTGAGTTTCTTTGTCTCAAAACTCCATAAAAAAATACACACTTAGCATGGAAATGAAAGTAACTTAAAACATGACCATTTTACTTCATTCCCAATAAAATTTGCATTTTAGTGAAGAGTTTAATAACTTAGAAATAGGGACTGTGCCCTTACGACCAGGACTTTGCCAGTTGCATGAAATGAATTTGTTTATTGGTTCAAACTTTGTTTATATTATTTTTATGACTTACACACACTCCTACCAATCTCCTTACTTCTACATACTCACTATCATGCACACAATACCCAAATAAGCCTCCTCAAACTGGACAACTACTTGCAAACCACCTGCAATCAATTAAAACTAACTGTTATATTTTATTTATTGTTGTGAAGTTGACAACATAGTTGTCAACTCAATAAATTTTCATCCCTTTTCATTTATATTGTTTCAAACAACTTGTAAAGGTCTTTTTAGGATCATTTCCTAATATTTATAACTTAAACCCTCTAACTAACCCTTAATCCCTCATTAGACTATATCTTGACTATTACATCTTTTGGCACTTTTAGTGTATTACACATCATTTAGTAGCTCTAATGGCCAACTTACATCATCAAGTGACCTTCTAGGTCTTAACCAACCTATTTACCCTTGGATCATCAAGTGACCCTAAGATGTGCTCTCCTAGCCTCAAATGCCAAAATGGATTACATGATTGATCCTATTACAAAATGATCATCATTCTACTAAAACATTATCAAATGAACAAAATTAGTCTTATTACAATGAAAATGACCCTTCATGGTCATTGTTTGTCTTCAACTCTTCTAGGGATCCCGAGTGACCCTAGTGTTCCTTCTAGCCCTTGGTGCTTGGCCTTGGTGCTCCTACACCAATGTTTGTATGAAATTATTTGTTCATTCCTTAACTGAAGATGCTGCTAAATAGTATAGGGGTTTTCCTGATAGGTCTATCTCAAGTTGGAAAGATTTTGTCAATTAGTTTATTGAACAACTTGGAGATCACAATGACACTTCTTTTGGTTCACATGAATTAACCAACATAAAGAAAAATCAAAATGATTAAGTAGAAGAATTTAACAAATGGTTCAATAAAGTGTTGAACAAAATTCCCAGAGATGTTAGGCCAGCAGATTCATTTTTGATTGATTTCTATCTGAGTTCTTTTTACAACAAGACTCATTATAAGATAAGATCCCATAGACCATCCACATTATCATAGGTATTCAAGACTACAATCATAATTAAAAATGATAGAAAGGATGCTACTAGGATTAACACAAGGGAAGATCCCCATATATTTAATTAAAGATCGCCTAAGAAAAATAGAGATGAAGATAAAATAGATAAGTTGATGGATATGGTCAAGGAATTGCATGTCAAGCACAAAAAAGGTGATAGGTTCCAACCAAGTAAAAATGAGCATCCTTATTTGGATAGAAATAAAAATTTAAGATTGCAAGATATGCCATACAATACATCTTGGAAGGATGATAAACCAATCAGTGCAAAGAAAAATGAAGATACCCCTGATCCTTTGAGGAAAGAAAATCACCTAGTGGAGGATGGCCCATGGTGTGAAGTGTGTAAATTACCTCATGCACCAAAACAATGTATGATTTCACAAAGCATATTGGAAGAGGAAAATAAATATGAGTAACCTATGGTAAACCCCATATCATCATAATCCTTTTGGGGTAGGGATGATGATGATTCTTTTGAAGATGAGTATGTACTAAATGTGAATATGATGAGGATAAGGCAGCAAGATTTTCAACAAGTCTTGTCTAATGAGGAAGAAATCCCTATGATAAGGAGATTGATAGATGAAGAGAGGAGAGCATGTACTATAGCAGCTATGGAGAAATCCAAAAGTAATTACCATTTGAGAAATTGAATAGTAAATACTGATCAGGGAAAGAAAACATGAATGTTTGCAAAAGTTACAGAGCAAGATACCAACAAAATGGATGCAATAAAGAAAAGAAATGAAAGCCTCCCAAAGCAACAAGTAGAAAAATTCTAACTCCCAATGTTAAGGAAGCCTATAGACAAGAAAATTTATGGTAAGAAAGTTTCTAGCTGTAACTCTTTTATGTCTCAAGAACTATCACAGGTAAAAATTTCTATCCCTGTAATAGAAACTATGAAATTCCCTAATTACAAGAAGGAGACTTTGAAAATATTGTCAAATTTAGAAATTCCTAGAGATGATTCTAAGAAAAAAACAAGATAATGAAGAGCCACCAGTTATTTATTTAGGAACTACTATAAATAGGAATCCATCTCAAGTTGATCCATTTTATTTAACATTGCTAATAAATAACAAGTTGTTCAAGAATTACATGATTGACTCAGGAGCAACAATAAATATTAGGCTAGCTGATGTCATGAAAGAGCTTGGATTGAATTTAGATACCACATATGGAAAATTTTACGCCATGGACAACAGATCAGTTTTTGTGGTTGGAATCATGAAAGATGTGAAGTTCAAACTACCATCCTGCCCAGACACATCATACAAAACTGACATCACAATGGTAGAGGTCCCTGCCAATTATGGAATGCTGTTATCCAGACAATGGTCAAATTTGGTAGGTGGACATGTCCAATTGGACTTGTCATATGAAAAAATCCCTATGAATGGAAAGGAGGTAACGATTGATAGAGAACCCATATCTCCTTACATAATTGAAGAAACTATACAACTGAATATAGTGAATTTCTATCACTCAGACATGGATAAATTTTAAGTAAGTATCACTAAACCCATTCTTAGTAATATTAATCCTATGGAAGTACATGAAAAAGAGGATCCTGAAATGATTTGGAACATGTACTTTGATGGAGCATGTATTAGGGAAGGTAATGGTGCTAGTGTTGTTTTTGTGAACCCAAATGGTAAATCTTTCAAATATTCTTTTTTGTTGACTTTTGATTGTACTAATAATGTTGCGGAGTATGAAGCTCTTATGTTAGGATTGAATATTGCAATCAAACATGGAATAAAAATATTATATGTGTATGGAGACTCAGATTTGGTTGTATCACAAATAAGAGACAAGTTTTCTATAAGAAATGCAAGGTTAAGAGTATATAGAAATTAGGTTTGGGATCATTTGGAGTTTTTTAATGCTTTCTCTATTGAATGGATTGATCTAAAAACTTTTTAGCTGAAATCATGGCTAAATTTTCTGTTAGAAGAAATGATATTCATTTGGATGAAATAGTCTAGGTAGAAGTCAAATCCAGACTAGCAATACCTGATAATATTCAGAATTGGAAAATTTTTGAAGATGACAGAGACTTCTTAAATTTCCTCACTTGTGAAAATGGGTATGAAGATCAGTATATTGATTGGAATGCATATGTAGAAGAGAATGAGGGAAAAATGAGTCTTTTTGGAAAGGAAATAGTACAATTGAAGATAAATAAGATTATGAGGGGATTGGTTGCACTGGAGAGAACATTTGATAATCAGACTAATATTCAAACAAATATTTTTCCGCAAGTTGTGATGAGATAAAAAAGGTCAACCTTGGAAATAAACTTACCCCAAGGGAAGTTTACATAGGAAAAAATCTCACCCCCAAGATTAGAGTTGATCTAATAGCTTATTTGATAAAATATAGACATGTCTTTGCATGGTCATATGATGACCTCAAAGCTTATAGGGAAGTTTTTTTTCAACATGAGATTCCATTGAAACCAGCTGCAAAACTGTTTAGGCAAAGAAAATGTCCCATAAACCCAATGTTTGATCCTAAGATGAAGGAAGAACTTATCAAAATGAGGGAAACTAGGATAATTATGCCTATCAAACATTCAATATAGGTGTCAAATTTAGTTTGAGTAAGAAAGAAGAATGAGGATATAAGGTTGTGTGTGGACTTTAGAAATTTGAATGTGTCATCTTTAAAAGATAATTATGCATTACCTAATATGGAGGCCTTACTGTAGAAGGTCACTATAAATGAGATGTTATCCATGATGGATGGATTTTTAGGATATAATCAAGTGAAATTAAAGGAGTTAGAATAGTATAAAACAACATTTACTACTCCTTGGGGCACCTATGTATATGCAAGAATGCCTTTTGGCCTTACAAATATTGGAGAAACTTTTCAATGAGCCATGGATGTAGCCTTTGATGGTCTGATCGAGTTCATTATGGTGGTATATCAAGATGATCTAACTACATATTCCAAGAAGGTGAAAGATCATTGCAATTATTTGGAAAGAATTTTTCTAAGAGCTTTGGAGTATGGGAGCTCATTGAATCCTAAGAAGTTCCATTTTGGAGTATTTGAGGGAAAGCTCTGAGGACACATTGTGTCAAAAGGAGTAAGAATAGATCCTGAAATAATATCTACCATTGATAAGATTCAGATTCCTATGACAGTCAAGGCCATTCAATTTTTCTTTGGACAAATCAATTTTGTAAGAAGGTTTTTTTTGTAACTTTTCTAAAATTATAAAACCTATTGCAAAAATGTTAAAAAAGGGGGCAAAAATTAAGTGGACTAATGAGGCTTTACAGGCATTTCATAATATCAAAAGGGAAATTAAAGAATCTCTAGTTCTCAATTCTCCCAACTTCACTAAACCATTTCAAATTTTTTCTTTTGCTTCATATCATACTATAGCAACAATGATGTTGCAGAAAAATGAGGAAGGATATGAGCAACCTATAACATTCTTCAACAAATCCTTGAAAGCATCAACACTAAATTAAAAATTAGTTGCAAAGTAGGCCTATTCTTTGGTAAAAATAGTCAAATATTTTAGACCTTACCTTGTAGGGGACACTGTGGTTGCTTATGTGCCAAAGTTGCTGTTAAGGATATTTTCAGACTATCAGAGAATACCAGAAAGAGATGTAGATGGATAAATTAGGTGCAAGAATTTAATATAGATATTTAGATAACCAAATTGGTAAGAGGGCTAAGTATTGCTAATCTTATGGTTGAATCTAACTTAGAGGCTGCTCAAGTAAATCAAATTGTAATTAAAGATGTAGAGATGAGTATTGAAATGTGTGTCTGGTATACTGATATATTGTATTATTTGAAACATATGAAATGTAGAGAGGGTTTATTTGATAATAATAAAAAAACTATTAAGCTCTAGGAAACTAGGTATGTGCTTATTCAGGGAGATCTATATTGGAAGAATAGAGATGGTATTTTTATTTCTTGTTTGGATACATATCAGTCTGACACAATCCTAAAAGATTTCCATGAAGGGGTGTGGTGGACACTTCTCAACAAAAACCATTGCTCACAAAATCCTCAGAGTAGGCTACTTCTGGATATCCCTTTTTAAATATTGTTATGCATATGCGAGAAAGTGTGAAGCATGTCAAAAAATTTCAAGCAAGTTGAAATATAATGGTGCATTGCCTCTTATACTACTCCAAACTAAAGAACCATTTCAAATGTGGGGTATTGATTTTATAGGAGAAATTGCATAAAAATATAGTGGAGGGCATAGGTGGATTCTTGTGGCCACTGAATTTGGATTATCTACAAGATTCAATTATTTATCCAATTAAGTACTGATTAATACTAAGCATAAACACAATAAGAGAATACTTAACACAACACCACAATTTTGGTTACGGGGAAACCCAAATAGGTAAAAACCCCGATGGGAATTAGCACCCACTATAAACTACACTAGATTATAATGATCCCTGTTAGAAGATCTTACAACCTTGTTAGGAGTTGATCTTTATAATGCATTAAGTACAATGACCTGGTCAAAGGTCAGACCCTATTAGGAGTCTATTATAATTAACCCTGTTAGGGGTGAGGACATACTATCTGGGAGCACACTGCTCAAAGGGGCGAAGGCTGCAACCTTCTGCTTAACAGATACACACTATATCTAGATCTTGGTGAATTGCGAGTTAGATCTGCTATCTTGATCAATTCCAATGAATAGCATACAATTTCTTCTTAGTCACATAGACCTTCTACTGATGGCTCAATACTTCACACCTTCTTCTCTACTCTTTTCTTTTCAACTGTTTGCCATACTTAGCGATTACAACTGACCGGCTATAAGTATCTTTCTCCAAATGATGTAGTTAAGTTGGCCTATTATAAATTCCTTTAAATCATATTAGAGAAAAAATATAACTCTCCAACAACATCTCCAATAGCTATACTAAGCACACAACACAAATTAGGACCGCACAACTCCATATGAGTAGACGCATTGCTTCACACTGTCGGCTCCATGAAATTAACTGATACTTTAATCTCATGTTGAAATACATTATGCAATCTTAACCAAACATTCTTAACTCTTCTCCAAACACTAATCCAAACATGCATATCAAAATGATAGGCACAACTACTACAACAATATAAACAATGTTGGCTCCATTAGATAAACTCAAGAAATTGTAACTGTCAACTGGAAACATCATAACTCAACCTGTACTATAAAATTAACCCTACGTCTATAAACATAGCTTCATTAACATGTCTAAAAAATAAATATAAACACGCAAGGGTCCATCACAACTGTACTACAAATCACATACATAACTCTTCCTGGGACCTGTCAGGAATACTACTGATACAAACAACTGTATTACTATCTTCACTTAGAATAAACCTTTGTGTCTATGATATCATGCTAATAACATATCCATACAACATATGCTCAAGGCTCTCTCCATCAGGCTTCCCCACACATTTCTTACCCTATGTTGTCATCAATGACAAACATACAGTCAACACTAGCTTGTTGGAAAATCTCCAACAATCTCTGCCTTTGGCATTGATGGCAACATATGGAATGAAAAACACCATCAAGCCAAATGTACAATTCTTTTATAACATTCTCCATTTCCTCAACAAAACTCTCCCAAGGATGAATCCTCCAACTGCTGCTGAATGGTTTGAATATCAACTGCTATATACTCCCCTTACTAATACTTACTCCTCAAATGTATATACTCCCCATAACTATTTTGTTATTCATGACTATATACTCACTCCCCCTTTGAAATCAATGGTAAAGAGCACCAAAAAAAATAAGCACTGATACTACTCCTAAAATAGAGTAGTCAACCATTCATCAGTCACTGAGGACTGATGAACTCCTGCAAACTCTAATCAGATTTAGGGAAGGGAATTACTCCTAGCTTCTCCCTGTGATACTCAAATGTATCCTTCAGTAAATGTTTTGTGAATATGTATGCTAGCTAATCTTTTGTGCTCACACAGTCCAATTTTACTTCTTTCTCTACAACTTTCTCTCTTAGGAAGTGATATTTTATCTCAATGTGTTTTGTCTTTGCATGCATCATAGGGTTCTTTGACATATTGATAGTGCTAGTGTTATCACAATGAATAACTATAGGATAATCAATCTGAATTCCAAAATCCTTTATCATCTACTTGATCCAAACAATTGTAGAACAATTTAATCCCACTGCTACATACTCTGCTTCTATTGTGGACTGAGAGATACAATTTTGCTTCTTGCTTGTCCAAGTAACAAGTCTATCTCCAAGAAATAATGCTCCTCCTGAGGTACTCTTTCTATCATCCATGCAACCTACCCAATCTGCATCTATATACACATGAAGGTTTACATTCTCCAAATTAGGATACCATAAACCATAAACCATAGTCTATAGTTCCTTTCAAATATCTGAATATCCTCTTTACTACCATAAGATGACTTTGTTTAGGTTCTTCTGTAAATTTTCCAACTATACCAACTGCATTAGAAATATCAGGTCTAGATTGAGTAACATATATGAGTTTACCAATCATAGACTTATATAAGGTTATGTCTACTACTTTAGAATCATTTTCTTTTGAAATCTTGCATCCTATCATCATAGGGGTACTTACTAGCTTGCAATCATCCATCTTGAATTTATTCAATATCTCTTTCACATACTTAGACTGATTAATGAAAATACCTTTGTCTGTCTGCTCCACATTCAGTCCCAAAAAGTACTTGATAGGTCCAGTCATGCTCATTTCAAATTCACTCTACATTTCTTTAACAAATTCTGCACTAAGCTTATCATTACCACCAAAAATAATGTCATCAACAAAAATACAAACTAAAAAATCCATCACGTGTCTCTCTTATGAATAAGTTACAATCTGCTGCTCCTTTCTTGAATCCAATCTTAGTAAAGTAACCATCTAATCTTTTATACCATGATCTAGGGGCTTGCTTAAGTCCATAGGGGGCTTTCTTTAGTCTTCATACCATATCAGATCTGTTTGATAAAGTAAATCCTTCAGGCTGCTCTATGTATACTTCTTCCTTCAACTCTCAATTCAAGAATGCTAACTTGACATCCATTTGATATACTTTAAAGTCTTTGAATTTTTCATAGGCTAGAAATAACTTTATGGCTTCCAATCTACTTACAGGGGAAAATGTATAAGAATAATCAATTCCTTCTCTCTGCACATATCCTTTACATACTAGTCTTGCTTTGTTCCTTACTATTGTACCATCTTCATTCATCTTGTTTTTGGATATCCACTTGGTTCCAATCACATTCTTGTCACTAGGTCTAGGGACTAATTCCCATGTTTCATTCTTAATTATCTGATCTAGCTCTTCTTTCATTGCTTCATGCCAATCTGAGTCATTACATGCATCTTCAACACTTAAAGGTTCAATTTGTGAAATTAAACATACCGCTTCATCAGCTGTGGAACTTTTTTCTTTTGATCTTGTCATGAATTTTCTATTCTAATCACCAATGATATCTTCCTTTGAATGGTATCTAGATGTGAATTTAGGAACATTAGGTGTGACTCTCTCATCTATCTTTTGTAATTCTTCTTCACTTGTTTTAGGATCATTTAATAATACATCAATGCTGTCAAACATTTCATCAACAACTGTTTCTCTATTCATATGACTAGGGTCTTCTTCAATCATAAGTGCATAATCATGATATCTTTCTTGAATCATAAAATTCTCATCAATCTTTACATGTGCAATTTCAATAATCTTCTTCAATCTTAAGTTAAAACATCTATAAGCTTTGCTTTTAGTAGAGTAACCAAGAAAAATACCTTCATCACTTCTTGCATCAAACTTTCCAATAGCTTTATCTCTCTTGATGTAGCATTTGCTTCCAAAGACTTTGAAGTATTTTATTATAGGTACATTCCCAAACCATAGCTCATGAGGTGTCTTATCTGCACCTAGCCTCAATTGAATTCTATTGATAGTATAGACTGCAGTATTGACCGCATCTCTCCAATAGGTGTGTGCAACTTTTCCTTCAATCATGATGGTGCGTGATGTATCAAGTATGATCCTATTCCTTCTTTCTGTAATTCCATTCTGCTGAGGCATTCTAGGTGCACTTAGCTATCTTTTTATGTTATGTTCTTCATAATACTCATAAAATATGTCAGAGATGAATTCTCATCCTCTATCTGATCTCAGACATTTTATCTTTAATCCAGACTCATTTTCAACTTTAGCTTTAAATACTTTGAACTTATCAAATGCTTCTAATTTTTATTTTAAGCATGCAACCCACATCATTCTAGAATAATCATAAAAAAACAAAATAAAGTACCTTTCACCATAGTATGATCTTGTTTGAGTTGGTCCACATAAGTCTGTATGCACTAGATCCAATTTGTTCTCTGTTGAATTATGCTTGCTTCTAAATGAATTCCTCACATGTTTTCCCATCAAACATTCCCTGCATATTGTATCAACTAGTTTTGTAATGATAGGAAGGTCTCTTACTGCCTTTACATTGCTTATCTTTACTATTTAGTCAAAATTAATGTGACATAGTCTTTTGTGCCATAACTAATTGTCATCTACTTTAGCAACAAAACAACTTGCTTCTAAATTAAGCTGAAAAACATTACCTTTTATCTTTGAACCTGATGCAATCATTTCTCCTTCTTTGTTATTAATGATGCACTTATTGTTTTTGAATTCCAATTGATATCCTTTGTCAAGAAACTATCCAACACTTAGTAGGTTATGCTACAAACCATCAACATATAGAACATCATTAATGTTATTCTTTCCATCCAAGGTGATAGCTCCTCTACCTATGATAGGTTTAGGAGTGTTGTCTTAGAACATCATCAGTGTTATTCTTTCCATCCAAGGTGATAGCTCCTCTACCTATGATAGGTTTAGGAGTGTTGTCTCCAAATCTAACCATGCTACCTTTGTACTTATCCAAATGTACAAATCTATCTTTGTCTCTTGTCATGTGATCTGAACAACTGCTATCAATGATCCAGTCTGTTATGATGTCAGCTTGTGAAATTAATGCTAACTCTTGTGCTTTCTTTTCATCTTCAAGATCCATCTCATCAAAAATCTTTTCCATATCTTAAATAGCAATGTATCCAATTTCATCTTCTACTTAATCTTCATCTAATTCTCCATCTCTAGCATAGTAACATTCTTTTGTATACTTAGGCTTGTAATTAGTTTTGAACTTCTTGACTCTTGTAGGACACTTAGATGCAAAGTGACCAATCTTGTTACATGAAAAGCATTTGAATGGTAACTGACCTTCATATTTTCCTTTTCCTTTCCTTTCTTTCTTAGCAATCATAGCAATGAAATCATCTAGTTCTTTATCTTCGTCATCATCATCAAAATTACCAGAAGTGTTCAAGGATTTCTTACCATGGACTAAAGCTTTGAAGGCTGTTTCACTTTTAGGCTCCATCTTCAAACTTCATATATCAAATGGTGAAATATTGCTTATTAAGGTCTCCCTTTTGAAGTCTTTTGAAAATTTCACAGTCTCATCTAGGATGTTTATCTTTCTCTCATATTCTAGTGTCAGTGTAGTCATCAACTTATCCATTATGTCTTCTTTCAAAATTTCTCCACCATTGTTTCTGATTCCTACAACTGCTTCATTAATTCTTTGATTGTAGGCTTTGATGTTCACTTTAGGTAGCATCTCCAATGTATTGTACTTTTTCTTCCATGTCTTTCTGCATGCATTCTTATCTTGGACATCTCCTTCAAACATGTCTTCTAGATACTTCTATATCTTGTAGGCTTTATCTACTTTCTTGATTTTTGAAAACTCACTGTTAGACAAGGCACTGATAAGGGATTCTTTGGCAATAGAATTTTGAGTGAACATCTCCTTCTTCTTAAGAGTTTCATCTTCCTTTGCAAGATCTGACAAAGAGGGAATCTAAACTTCTTTAGTAGTTACTTCAAAAATCTCAAAAGAAATGCACTACAAATATGTTATCATTTTGTTCTTCCAATCTAGATAGTTCTCTTCATCAAACTTAGGACTTTCTTTTCTAAAGAATGCCATCTAATCAACCTCAACCTGCTAAACTTTATCTTCGAGGCACTTAGCTCTGATACCAATTGTTAGGAATAGACCCAAGAGATAACTGAGAGGGGGGGGGGGGTGAATCAGTTATCTAAAGGATTCAATTCTTTATCCAATTAAGTACTGATTAACATTAAGCATAAACACAATAAGAGAACACTTAACAAAAAACCATGATTTTCACTACAGGGAAACCTAAATAGGTAAAAACCCCAGTGGGAATTAGCACCCACTATAAACTGCACTAGAGTATAATGATCCTTGTTATAAGATCTTAAAATCTTGTTAGGAGTTGATCTTTACAATGCATTAAGTACAGTGACCTAGTCAAAGATTAGACCCTATTAGGATTATTTTATAATTAACCCTATTAGGGGTGAGGACACATTGTCCAGGAGCACACTTCTCAAAGGGGTGAAGGCTACAACCTTCTACTTAACAGATACACACTATATCTGGATCTTGGTGAACTATGAGTTAGACCTGCTATCTTGATCAGTTCCAATGAATAACATACACTTCCTTCTTAGTCACATAGACCTTCTACTGATGGCTCAATACTTCACACCTTCTGCTCTACTCTTTTCTTTTCAACTATTTTCCATACTTAGCGATCACAACTGATCGGCTATAAGTATCTTTATCCAAATGATATAATAAAATTGGCCCATTAGAACTTACTTGAAATCATATTAGAGAAAAAATATAACTCTCCAATGAATATACTAAGCATGCAACACAAATTAGGACTGCGCAACTCCATATGAGTAGACGCATTGCTTCACACTGTCGGCTCCACTAAATTAACTGATACATTCTTCTCATGTTGAAATATGTTATGCGCTCTTAACCAAAAATTCTTAACTCTTCTCCAAAAACTAATCCAAACATGCATGTCAAAATGATAGGCGTAACTACTACAACAATATAAACAATGTCGGCTCCATCAGATAAACTCAAGAAACTATAACTCTCAATTGAAAACATCATAACTCAACCTATACTGCACAACTAACTCTATGTCCATGACCATAGCTTCATTAAAATGTCTACAACATAAATATAAATGTGCAAGGCTCCATCATAACTGTACTGCAAATCACATACAAAACTCTTCTTGGGACTTGTCAAGAACACTACTGATACAAACAATTGTATTACTGTCTTCACTCAGAATAAACCTCTACATCTATGATATCATGCTGATAACATATCCATACAAATTTATGCTCAAGGATCTCTTCATCAGGCTTCCACACATGCTACTTACCATATGTTGTCATCAATGACAAACATACAGTCAACACTGGCTTGCTGGTAAATCTCCAACAATTTCACTCTTTACAAAGAGAGGTACCAGAAATAGGGTGATTCCAGTAGACAATAAGGGCCCACATTTGGAAAATAACTTTATGGGGTTTTTATAGAATATGTACTTTGCATGGGCTCATTTATGTGGGCAAGATGCTAAATAAAAAATGTCTCTATATTTTATGTACATGTAAATGAGAATTTAGAACCCTAACTACTACCTAGAATTTGATTTTTCTACAGAGATTGAAATCTTACTACATTAGCAATTGGTGGATTGGAAGACCACCAAATCTTTTAAGAATTATTATTTTTTACTACATTTAATTCTGTACCAAAATGTTTCAAAATTAAGGGATTCATTGAAGTTAACTACAACTGATGGGTAACGGAAAAATTTGCCAGTACAACTATGGTGCAGAGTTTGGGACAAAAACAACAGAGATTGTGACTTCAATAATTTTTAGGATGTATTTGTGGTATGGATTTATAGATTGTTAGAAAACTAGAAGGAAAGGGTTCCATAAAAGATTAAAGTTATGCTTAGGCCAAAGAAATGTTTTCCTGAGAAGGAGTATCCACATAAATTTTGGGATTGGATCTATAAGATGAAATATACATTGATAAGGATCTATGGATGCAGGCAAAAACCTCATAAATTCCCTATACATGTATCAAAAAGGGTAGGGTTTCTGGAATTCAAATGGAATATGTTGTAGTTGGAAAAGGAGGATATAGCTCCAAGAAAAAAAGGCAAATACATGCCTCATTGATGTAGGATCATCTCGGGTCCTTGGCAATCCCGTGTCACCAAAAACATGTTTGTGTTTTCCTATGTTGCTCAGTTCCTTCTTTGACCGAGTTGGTTCGGTGTTGCTTGATTTCCTTTGTTTACCGGTGTTGGTCAGTTATCTCTCTGGTGCTCAATGAATTTTCTTGGTGCTTAGTGATGCTTGTTTGACACTCAGTTTTCCTTTCTTACTAAGTTGTTTGTTTTAGTTTCTTGTTGAGGCTGACTCTTGTAATTAATTATGGTCATAGATTTAATGCTGGTATCTATCATTGGGAAGTGTGTGGACCTACATTTGGTTGTTCCTTCTATTAATGGTGGATCTGAAGGTTGACTTGTTTGATAGCCTCTTTTATATAACATAATCTTTGGTTTTAGTTTTGGGGAGTTAGTTCAGTTAGAAGATAGAAGCTAGAAGTTTGAATATTGTTGCATATTATCACATGTTAGAGGACTTCTATACTTGAATTGTAATATCTGGCCTAAACTAGGAAGGCCTTACAACCTGACATGTATGAATCAATTGAAGTAAATATATGAAAGATATTTGCATTCTCTCTCTCACTTGTGTATTTGTTGCTTCTGCATTAGATCTCTACAAGGTGGATCTGGTTAGGGTGTGCCTTTGGACCTTCTCCACATCCTCCTTTGCATCAGGTGGTATCAGAGTGAGGTGAGATTTGGATCTAGGTTTACAAATCTAGGTTTGAGGGTTCCTTCTTGTCAAACCCTAGTTGATTTATTATGGGCTAGAAGATTGCGATCTCACTTGCAATTGTAGAGGGTTTCAAGATGGTTTGTGGGAGGTGAGATACAGATCCAAGATTGGTAGACATGTTGAGACAACTTGCTGCTAGGTTAGAAGAAGTTGAAACAACCCAGAGAAGAGGAAGACATCTTGAAGATATTAGTGATGATGAAATTAAGGAAGAACAAGGTGATGTATAACCTACTTCGGTGATGGATCAAGGTGAGGAAAGATTGTTGAAGGATTTGAAAAATATGAAGTCTACACCACACTTTAATCCTCCCGAGTATAGTAGAAAATTGGATTCTGATGAATTGGTGGACTGGATCATCGAGATGGAAAAGTACTTTGAATATGAAAATGTACCTGAGGAAAAGAAGGTAAAAATTGCAAGCACAAAGTTGAAAAGTCATGCATCCTTGTGGTGGGAACATCTGTAGCTGGAAAAAAAAAGGAAAGGAAAAGAAAAAATTAAGGTATGGAATAAAATGGTGAATAAATTGAAAGGAAAGTTTTTACCTTGTGATTACTAGATTAACCTAGTTAGGCGAATGCAAGGTTTGAGGCAAAAAGATAGCTTGGTAAAAGAATATACTAAGGAATTCTATAGATTAGATATAAGATCTAGACATGATGAAGATGATGTGGAAATAATTTCTAGGTACCTGAATAGATTGAGAGTTTCCATCCAAGAAGAAATCAATTTGGTCAAATTGGAGAACATTGAAGAGGCTTATCAATTTGCATTAAAAGATGAGGAGAAATTGAACATGAGATATGAGAAAAGACAAAGAGGTAGAGGTGGTAGATTTCCTAGAGGAAGAGGTAGATCTTATGGTGAAAATAATAGATTTGAACCTAAAAAGACAAATCTGGATAAAGGCAAGACTGAGTGGAAAGGAGAAAGTTCATCTAGAGGCAAAGGCAGTAACTATCGAGGTGGTTATAACAAAGGTGGTTTCTGAGGAACTTGTTATAATTGTGGAGAAGAAGGAAATAGATCATTTGAGTGTACACATTCAAGTAAGAAGGTCGGTAATAGTAGAAATGCTTTGGTACAAGAAGAGTCACCAAATGAACCTGAGAAGGAAAATAACTTGATGGTAATGAGAGAACTTTGGAGTGAAAGTAATAAGGAGGATCCAGTAAGGAAAAGTTTGTTCAAGACCAGATGTAGAGTTTTTGATGAAGTTTTGAAGGTAATCATTGACAGTGGTATCTCAAAGAACTTGGCATTTGAGGAAATGGTCACAAAGTTATAGTTGAAAAGATTGGAACATACGAAGCCCTATCAAATTTCATGGATCAAAGATGAGCATACACTCTTGGTAAGTGAACAATGTTATGAGAATTTGAAAATTGGAAAGTACTATGATAAGGTGTTATGTGATATCATGCCTATGGATTGTTGTCATATTTTGTTGGGTAGAGCTTGGCAATATGATATACATGCTATATATGATGGGAGATTGCATAAATATACTATTTGGGCTAATGGAAGAAGAAAAATCTTGTTACCTTTGATTGAAGAACTTGTTAGTAATGTTTTCACATCTGCGAAAGTTTTCTTGATGGAAGGAAGGAAGTTTTTAAAGGATTTGAAGAAGAATGATGTATGTTTTGCTATGATTCCTAACAAAGTGAGTAAGAAAATAGAGTATAGTATCCATGAGGAGATTGATAAGTTACTCATTGAGTATAGTGAAATTATATCTGACAATGTACTTGATGGTTTGCCACCGAAGAGAAGTATTGATCATTGCATGGATCTAATCCCTGGAGCTAGTTTACCGAATAAGGCACCACATCAGTTGACACCTACTAAGAATCAAGAATTGAACCGACAGATTCAAGAATTGTTACAGAAAGGTTTAATTCCAAAAAGTTTGATTCCTTTTGCAGTACTTGCTATATTGGCACCAAAGAAGAATGGGGAATGGAGAATGTGTATTGATTCCAGAGTAATCAATAGGATAATAGTGAAATATAGGTTTCCTATATCGAGAATGGATGACATAATGGACAGTTTGACTGGAGCAAAGTATTTTACCAAAATTGATTTAAAAAGTGGGTATCATCAGATCAGAATCAGAGAAGGTGATGAGTGGAAGACTGCTTTCAAAACAAAAGAAGGTTTGTATGAGTGGTTGGTTATGCCTTTTGGTTTAACTAATGCATCGAGTACTTTTATGAGGTTGATGAATGAAGTTTTGAAGAAATTATTGGGTAAATTATTGATTGTATACCTAGATGATATTCTGATATTTAGTAAGACCGGAGAAGAACATTTGTTGCATGCTAAACAAGTATTGCAGAGGTTGAAAGAAGAAAAGTTGCTGATAAATCTGAAAAAGTATTCATTCATGAAAGAGGAGATTGTGTATTTAGGATTTGTGATTTCAGCCAATGGTTTGAAAATAGATCCTAAAAAGGTTGAAGCTATTTTGAATTGGCCTCCACCTAAGAATTATAGTGAGGTAAGATCATTTCATGGTTTGGAAAGTTTTTACCGAAAGTTCATTAGGAATTTCAGCTCAATTTGTAATGCTATGATTAAGACTATGATAGGAGATAAAAGAGAATTCAAGTGGACACATGGATATGATAAAAGTTTTGAGACTGTGAAGCAGAAGGTTGCTGAATTGCCTGTTTTGGTATTACCTGATTTCAATAAGGTATTTCAAGTGGAATGTGATGCAAGTGGAAGTGAAATAGGAGTTGTTTGAGTCAAGAAGGTAAACCTGTTGCTTTCTTTAGTGAAAAGTTGAATGATGCAAAAAGGAAATACTCTCTGTATGATCAAGAATTCTATGCTATTATTCAAGAACTAAATAAATGGAGGCATTATTTGATACTGAGTGAATTTGTATTGTATACCGATCATAAAGCTTTATAGTATTTGGGTAGTTAGAATAAGTTGAATCAGAGACATATGAAACGGGTTGATTATTTGCAGAGTTATACATTTGTGATAAAGCATAAGAGTGGAGTCACTAACCGAGTTGCTGATGCATTTAGGAGAAGGAGATCTTTGATGAATGAGATGAAAATTAAAGTTCTTGGCTTTGATGACATGAGAGATTCTTATGAATTTGATCCTAATTTTTCTGAGCTGTGGAGAAAGTGTAGAGCAGCTATTCAAGATCAACCGAGTACTAAATGGGAAGAATATTTCATTCAAGAAGGTATGTTGTTTAAAGGTATTTAGTTGTGTATACCAAGAGGATCAATGAGAACTAATTTGATAAAAGAGAAACATAGTAGTGGTTTGGCTAGACATTTTGGTGTTGACAAAACATTGAATTTACTTAAGGAGAAATACTTTTGGCTACAGTTGTATAAAGATGTTTAGAAATTTGTGAAAAGTTGTGGAATTTGTCAAGTTGCAAAAGGAGTTAGTCAAAATACTGGATTGTATACACCAATTTCTATTCCTGAGAAATCTTGGATTGATATCAGTATGGATTTTGTTCTTGGCTTATCGAAGATAGTAAGAGGTAATGATTCTATATTTGTTGTTGTGGATAGATTTTCTAAAATGGCACATTTTATACCTTGTAGAAAGACATTAGATGCAATACATATAGCAGATCTTTTCTTTAAGGAAATTGTCTGATTCCATGGATTATAGAGGAGTATTATCTCTGAATGAGACAATAAATTTGTTGGATACTTTTGGAAGACCCTTTGGAGAAAGTTTGGCATCAAGTTGAAATATAGTTCTACATTTCATCCACAGACTGATGGACAGACATAAGTTGTGAACAGAAGCTTGTGAAATCTTTTGAGATGTTTAGTAGAAGACACACCGAGTAATTGGGATTCTGTGTTGGCACAAGTAGATTTTGCATACAATAATTCAGTGAATAGGAGTACTAGAAAAATACCTTTTGAGATTTTAAATGGCATACAACCGAGAGGTATATCAGATTTGAGGATTACTATTGCTGATGAAAGAAAGAGAAGTGCTAAAGGAGTAAAGTTTGCTGATTACATGAAGACATTGCATGAAGATGTGAAACATAAGCTGGAGAAAAGTAATAAAAAATATAAAGATAGAGCTGATAGATCTAGAAGACATAAGACTTTTGCAGTCGGTGATGGAGTAATACTGGTTCATTTGAAGAAAGGCAAATTTCCTATTGGAACATATGGGAAGTTAAAAATGAAGAAGTTTAGACCTTGTAAGATTTTGAAGAGATTTGATAGTGGAAATGCTTATGAGATTGAGTTACCTGATGACATGAATATATCACCTATTTTCAACATTGATAATTTGTATGAGTATCATGAGTCAGATGAAGAAATGACAGTACCAAATGATTATCCTAAGAAACATATAGAAGAAGTTGAGCAGATTTTGGAGAAAAGAATTGGTAGAAGTACAAGAGGAAAACAATATATGGAATATCTGGTAAAGTGGAAGAATAGACCGATTAAAGATAGTTCATGGATTTCACAATCTAAGTTGGATTAAGCTTGGATTATACCTATTTCATGATTCAGAGAATCATTTTCAAATAACCCCAGGTGTCTGATGCAGGAGCATCTCGGGTCCTTGGCAATCTTGTGTCACCAAAAACATGTTTGTGTTTTCCTATGTTGCTCGATTCCTACTTTGACTGAGTTGGTTTGGTGTTGCTCAGTTTCCTTTTTTTACCGGTGTTGGTCGGTTATCTCTTTGGTGCTTGGTGAATTTCCTTGGAGCTCGGTGATGCTTGCCTGACACTCAATTTTCCTTGCTTACTGACTTGTTTGTTTTAGTTTCCTATTGAGGCCGACTCTTGCAATTAATTATGGTTGTGGATTTAATGTTGGTATCTATCATTGGGAAGTGTGTGGACCTAGATCTGGTCATTCCTTTCATTGATGGTGGATCTAAAGGCCGACTTGTTTGATATCATATTGTATATAATGTAATCTTTGGTTGTAGTTTTGGGGAGTCAGTTCACTTAGAAGATAAAAGCTAGAAGTTTTAAGATTGTTGTAGATCCTTGCATGTTGGAGGACTTCTGTACTTGAGTTGTAATATCTAGCCTAAATTGGGAAGGCCTTATAGCCCGACATGTATGAGTCAATTGAAGTAAATATATGAAAGATATATGCATTCTCTCTCTTGTGTGTTTTTTGCTTCCATGTGTGATCTTTGCAATGTGGATCTAGTTAGGGTGTGCCTTTGGCCCCTTCCCCTGTCCTCCTTTGTGTCACTCATAGTGTGAAGTTTTCTAGATTTACTATTGGTTCCAATATGTTGAATTAAGTACAAGAACATATCATGAATAATTATAGATTGGATAGTGAAAATAATAGGGATTATGACCTAGAAGGACACATTCAATCTATGATTGCCAAATTCAAACATCAATTAAATATTGATCCAAAAAGAGAGGCTTTAGCCAAATGGGTCAATTTTAAGGGTGACAACAAGCCTAGGCTAGTTGATATGAAAAAAGATTCAGAGGGTATGGCTATTGTCCATACTATTGATACCACCAATCCATTATTATTAGCATCAGAATTGTCATTTAGAGTTAAAATTATTTTAAATAAATGTGATGATGTTCATGCAGGCTATGATAGCCTGATTCATATGATAAATACATTTAAACAAAACAAACCTATGTTGAAAGAATTGCTAAGGAAATGGAAGTCATCCCATTATGAGTTGAACAAATTATATGAAGTGATGAGGAGAGATCCTGATGCTCCACCATAGATTAAGGACACTATACAGATATTAGAAATCATTTCAAATGATTTAAGCTATATTGAGTAGGAGGAAAGGAAGATAGAGAAAAAGTTATCTACTTTGTTTTATGTAAACACTGGTATACTCCTGAGATTATCAATGAAGGAGGAAAAGTAAAAGATCTTCAAGCATGGAGGAATGGATATGAAAATTTTCCCAAAAGGAACCTTTCTCAATTGGAAAAGGAGAAGGATTTCAAAATTGATGATTTCAACATTCTCTTAGACAAAATTATTTCTTTGGAAAGTAAGCTCACCAAATTTGAAGATGAGGTCCATGTAGTAACATGGAAGAGATGGCAAGACCTTCTTTTGAATACTCCTGAAGTATCACATTTTAAATGGCCATCACATTTTTAGATTTTAGAAAGGATTAATGAATATTTAAAGACTCTAGAAACAACATCAAATGATAAGGACAAGGACAACGAGGATGATATCATCTTTTTGGATTAGTTATGTTTTAGTTTTATTTGGATTGTAACTAAGTGTTTTCAGTTACATTTTAGTTATTTTTTAGGAATAGGTGAGATGGTCTAAAGCTTGTTTGCATTCTTTCGTTATTTATATAAAGAATACCAAGACCATTCACAAAAGAGGAATGATATACATAATATACAAAATAATAGATATACTAGTTTTTTGAAAGATACTTGTCTAAGGAGAATGCAATTGAAACAAACACCAATTGTACCTATTTATTGAAATCAATAAAAAGACTCTCTTTTTGTCTAGATTGAAGATTACATATTCATTTACTCTTGATTGAATCAGTCATTTGTGATTATTGATTCAATATCAATTACTATTGTCTGAATACTTGAGAAGGAATTTTAATTATAGTGACATTCTTGGATCATCATAGATTACATACGAAGTGTTGTCTTTGTAACTTTGTCTAATTGGTTTTCTCTGGGAAATTAAATCCAATTAGACTAAGGTGTTTGCTGCAAATATTTTGTTTCTATGTATATGATAGTGGATGATATAACTTACTATCTCACATAGTTGTACGTGAGGGTTTAATCAAGGATTGACTCTATCTGCCCAATATTGTATATAGGACTGGTTATACCGAGAGATGAAAATGCTTAAGAATAGTCTACCAAGCCTATTTTATCAAAATATGTGAGAAGACACCACTCACTGAGAAAAAATATTGGAGACAAGAATGCATGAGTCATGACAAGAAGTAAGTTGAAAGATAATAGATGTTTGATTTATGAATTTGAGCCAAGACTAGTCAAGGATGCACTTGAAAATGATGATTGGGTTAATGAAAAGAAAGAAGAGATTGATCAGATTGAAAAGAACAATACTTGGTCACTAGTATTGAGACTCAAGGAAAATCATGTTATTGGTACAAACTGGATTTTTAGGAATAAACTAAATGAAAATAGAGATGTGATCAGAAATAAAGAAAGATTGGTCTCCAAAGGGTATGCACAAGAAGAAGGTATTGGTTATGGTGAGATATTTTACCCTATTTCTAGATTAGAAGGTGTAAGAATTTTACTTGCACATATGCTACTTATAAAGGATTCAAGGTTTATCAAATGGATGTTAAGTCTTTATTTTTGAATAGAATTCTTGAAGCTGAAGTTTACATTGAAAAACCTAAAGGATTTGTTGAAAATTCTAACAAGGACATGGTATGAAAACTACACAAGGCACTATATGGTTTGAAGCAAGTAGCTTGAGCATGGTATGAAAGACTACATTCATATTTAATCAAGATTGGATTTCAAAGGACAAGTGACAACAACAATTTGTATATGAAATATGATTGTACTAAAAAGATTTTGATTGCTGAAATTTTTATTGAAGATATTATATTTGTAGGAAATGAGTCAATGTACAAATCATTTGCTAAAGAGATGAGAAATGAATTTGAGATATCCATGATAGGAGAGATAAAATTCTTTATTGGACTATAATTTCAACAAGTGAGAGATGGGATCTACATCACTCAGTAAAAAATATATCAAGGTGATCCTAAAGACATTTAGTATGGAAGAGTCAAAATCAGTTGGTACACCAATGCTTACTGGTTGTAAATTATCAATGGAAGATGAGAAAAAGGAAGTAAATGAAACACTCTACCAATCAATGATTGGTAAGATACAATATGTTGTACACAGGAGGCCTGATATTTCTCATGATGTTGGTATTGTTGCAATATTTTCTGCCAATCCAAAAGAGACACACATGTCTTTAGTCAAAAGAATATTTAGATATTCTAAAGGGATTGAAGATTTTGGTCTACATACAAGAAAGGAGGAGATTTTGATCTAAAGGTGTATACTGATGCTGATTGGGTTGGAAACATTGATGATAGAAAAAGTACAAGTAATAGATCTTTATTTTTGGGAGAAAGATTAGTGACATGGCTAAGCAAGAAACAAAGTTGTATTTCACAATACTATCAAAGTTGAGTATGTTGCTACGGCTATGAATTATACAAATATTATGTGGATCAAATAGCTACTTGAAGGTATTCAAGAGGAGATTACTAATCCAGTTGCTATTTACTATGATAATACTAGTGCTATTAACATATCAAAGAATCTAGTGATGCATTCAAAGACAAAGCACATTTCTATTAAGTATCATTACTTGAGAGAAAAAATTCAAGACAAGCATGTGATAATGGAGTATGTGAATTCAAAGGAGAAGATAGATAATATATTTACCAAACCACTATTGAAGGATTCTTTTGAGTATCTCAGAGGTAAATTAGGGGTTCTTCCCCTATCCAATATTCACTAAGGCAAGATGCATGCTGCATCAATTCAAAGTTTTATTAGAATATCTATTTTGTGAGTTGATGCTAGTGTTCACTCTTTGGTGATGCCTAAAGGTTTGAAATATTTTTATGTATGCAATGAGAAAATAGTACATTTGAGGAATGATTCACTACCTGAATAAAGTTTTAAGGAGTATGTGTTTTTGGCATTGTTGTCAAAGAGGGAGAATATGTATAGAGGGAGAATACACTAATGAGGGATAATATGCAACTAATTATAGAAGGAGATCAAGAAAAGAAGAGAGAAGAAGATAAATCTTAGAGGGAGTATGCCATGAAGTGTTGCCATCATCAATTGACAATGAGTGTTTCCATCAATGCCAAGGAAGGAGATTGTTACTATAACTGATGAAGACCGACTACGATCAGAGGTATACAAGATTGTAGAATGATTAGATTAGTTATTATCTTGTCATTGATGTCAAACAATTGATTTCTAATTTATATTGAGTTTCCATATCATTCATAGTATGATATAAGTTGAGCAAGTTAAGAAGAAGAAGAAGTGAAATGTTGAGAAGACGAAGAAATGAATTGGGCAACTAATGCAAATTAGATGATGTTAAGGTTATGTTGATATAATTGTTTTCTACTAAACATGTGATTATATCAAGTCAGTAACGAAGATTAGTCAAGTCAATAAGCAAAATAGTTTAGTTACCAAGCAAAAAAAGTCATTCGATAAAAGAAAAGTAAGTATAGGTAAAGAGAAAGGAAATGAAGATACCGAGTAGAAGGTTTCAGTTACTGAGAAAAGTAATCCAAAATTAGTTGAAAGAAAAGAAGTTAGCCACTAAGAAAGGAACATAAATTAAATACAATGATCAAAATGACATTTATTGTTGAGCTATGATGAGTTGGAACATTATAATGATGAGAAAGAGTTAGTTAATGAGATCTATAATCACGAAATTCAAGGTGATGATCTATGGTATAGATCTAAGAGGCAAAAAGAGAATGTACAAGTTCCAAGAAAGTTCAAGTGCTGAGGTGATAGTAAAATGTTTAACCGAGATCTAAATTCATTAAATTATCTTGTGAGGATGACTAGATGGCTGAGATTAACCAAAGGAACATGTAATAAAGGAGATTAAGAGGCAAAAAAAAGTCTATATAAAGAATGAAATTGTATGGAAAAATGGTTGGCAAGTTGAAGGGTTATTGATTCACTGATTGTTGTAGTGAAGAAGGAAAAGGTTGAATTCTAAGTCAAAAAGTTGAGATTGATGAAGTGTTGAATCTAGTGGATAGTGAATGAATGAAGTGAAGACAAAGAGCACACAAGGGATCTAATTAAGAAAAAGGTAGTTGAAAATTTACAAATCAATTTATATGCTATTAGTTATTAACATTTGTATCAGAAAAAAAATCTCTTAACCGAGTGGACCTAATGGTCTTATTGTAAATTCTTGCAAGAGGTAACATTATAGAAGAGTGTTTGAAGACCTTTAACTGGGCCACTCCTAATAGGGTGAAGATCCTAACAGATCTAAAGAAAATCCCCTAACAGGGTCATATTTAACAATGTGTATTGTAATTTTTAACCAGATTGGCTTTTAATCGAGCATACTTCAAAAGAATATTTCTTTAGTGGGTGACAATTCCCATAGTGTTTTTTCCCAAATTGGGTTTCCACATTAAATATTGGTGTTTTATGTGTTGAATGTTTATTGAGAATGTTATTTTTGATTCATAAAGTTAATTTACTATTACTAGTTGACATTGAAGTGTGTCTGACCAAGTTGACACCTAGTTGAATCATATAATTTTTTTAAGGTACAAAAAGTCAAGGATTATTGATTCACCCCCCTCTCCATAATCCAACACCAAGTGGTTGTATAAAGATGAAGAAACTAAATCAAATGAAAGAGTGCATTGACATATAAGTATTCTGATGCTCCAATATGGGAAGGGATTTGAAATCATACAAAAGATGAATTATCAAGGACCGGGTCCTCTTGGCAAGAGGAAAGAAGGAATAATAGAACCCATACAAACCACTTCCAGGTCTAGTAAAGAGAAAACCAAAGTAGGATATCTTGAAAGAGGGTATATAGAGAAGTACTTACCTCATATACATGAAAAAATACTAAAATTGAATTCTTATAGTGATGAATACTCTACCAAGTGGGAGTATGAATCCTATGGAGAGGAAGAACCATGCATAGACAAATATGTAGATATAGATCAGTCATATGAAACCACTACCTCTTATGTTCAAAGATTAAGAATGAAAAGTCAAGTATAAAGTTAAAATTATGAGTATGTAGGAGAGACATACATACCTTCATTCTTAGAGGGATGAGTTTTGGGGTATGTACTATGAGAGTTAGGCTCAAAATACATCCAAGATTAGTTTACTAAGGAAGAACAAGATCTAATCTTTAGGGACAAACTTGAGGAATCTCACATAATTGATCTTGATGATACAATGTATGACTTAAATCATAACAAAGTTAGGACCTTGACACCTATTGAACTAACCCAAGATAATGACCCTTTACCATTGGTACATCTGAAACTCATTGATTGGGAACTAACCAAACTAGTTGAAATAGACAATTTCCAAAATGACTATTCTATTACCTTATACCTTAATGTGGTTGAACCATCTTCCATTAGTGAAATTTATCAAGAGGCATTAACTCAAGAAAATGTTAAGTCTCTTAGTAAAAAAAGTAAAAATAAAAATCAAGGATCTAGTGGTGAAAACCACCATGTAGCAGTGCTAGATCACAAAAAGTAAAAATAAAGGATGAATCTGAAGATGAAAACATCATTGAGGCATCTAAGGATGAGAGAATCGACATGCTTACTGAACATTATGAGGAGAGGTCAGCTATCTTGATATAATCAACATAAAAAGTGAATATTGGAATAAAAGAGGAACCTAAGATCATAGATTTAGCAACATATTTATCAATAGAAGAGAGACAAAAATTTATAGAGTTCTTCAAAGAAAGGAAAATTAAATTTTCTTGGTCCTATGAAAACATGCTGGGTTTAGATCCTAAATTAATTATGCATCATCTCAATATTGCTCTAGGAATTAAGCCAGTTAAACAAAAACTAAGGAAAATGCATCCACATGTGGCATTATTAGTCAAAGTAGAGTCGAAAACATTATTGGATACTGGATTCATTCAACCCATTGCTTATGCTGAATGGATTTATAACATTTTACTAGTCTCTAAACCAAACAAGAGTGTAAGAGTATGCACAGATTTCAGAGACATAAATAAGGCATGTCCAAAAGATGACTTTCCACTTCCAAGAATTGACACAATTATAGATCTTACAACTAGACCCTCTATGTTTTCATTAATGGATGGATTTTCTAGCTGGTATAACCAAATAAATATTGTACCCTAAGATCAAGATAAGACAACCTTTACATGTCCATGGGGTACATTTTTCTATAATGTCACGCCCTTTGGTTTGAAAAATGCCAAAGAAACTTATCAAAGGGAAATGACCACTATATTCCATGATATGATGCATACATTTATGGAGGGTTATGTAGATGATATTTTAGATAAGTCATACATAAGAGAAGAAAATTTTGACATCCTAGACAAGATATTCACAAGGCTTGAAAAGCTCATGGTTAGGCTAAACCCAAAAAGATGTGAATTTGGGGTAAAATAAGGAAAGCTTATTGGGTACATTATTTTAGAAAAGGGAATTAAAGTAGACCCAACTAAATTCAAGGGAATTATGGAAATGGGAGCTCCAAGGAACATAAGCTAATTGAGATCATTACAAGGGAGACTACAATCAATAAGAAGGTTCATATCCCAACTAGCTAAAAAGTGTCACTCTTTTACACAACTACTCCATAAAGACACTACTTTAAAGTGGGATACCAAATATGATGAATCCTATGATCTACTCAAATATTTGATGAATCCTCCCATATTAATGGCTCCAATACTAGACAAGCCTTTATTACTCTACATTTTAGCAACAAAGAGTTCATTAAGAGTCTTATTAGCCCAACATGATGAGAAAAGAAAAGAAAGGGCTATCTACTACATTAGTAGAACTTTGGTGAAGTATGAAATCCAATATACCTTCATAGAAAGAGAATGCCTAGTAGTGGTGTTTTCTTCCCAAAAACTAAGTTATTACATGTTAGCACATCAAGTCAAACTAATTGCTAAGATAGATTCTTTGAAATATCTTCTTAGTAAATCATCTCTAAGAGGAAGGCTAGCTAAATGGGTAATGATTCTAAGTGAATTTGACATAGAATACATGGATTTAAGATAAATAAAAGGTCAAGTGATAGTAGATCAACTATCTAACACACCAATGTCAAGTAAATAACCAATGCAAATAGAATTGCTAGATGTGGACACCCTTACAATTGAAGCCCAAACATAGAAGCTATATTTTGATGGGTTATATACTTAGCATGGCTTAGGGGAAGGAAATATATTTATCACACCTCAAGGACATAAAATACCAAAGTATTATAAACTCTTGTTTCCATGTACCAAAAACGTAGTTGTATATGAAGCACTAGTGACTGGAATAAAAATGGCTTTAGAATGGAGGATTATAAAACTAAATCTTTGGAGATTTACAACTAGTAATCAACTCGATAAATGAGGAATATTTCACCAAGGATGAAAAGATCATACCTTATAAGAGAATGGTTGATGATATCAATAATTATTTTGTGTTAATCATATTTGAACAAATCCCAAGAGCATAAAATAGACTAGTAGATGCTATGGCTAGATTGGTTTCACTTCTCTAGTTACTAGACCAAAATGCAAGATATGAGTTCTTGGTGGAATAATTGGTAAAAAGTACCTAGGATGAACCCAAATCCTAGATTATATTCTTAATCTTGACTCCAATTGGTATGGTCCTAGTTACACTTATTTGAAAAATAAAAATATTATCCTTAGAACAATCCTGTAATCAAAAGAGAAATTTTATATGTCAAGCCTCATGTTATACCTTAATATTTGACACATTTTATCATAAAGGTCTTGAGGAGACATTACTTATATGTCTAGAGAGTGAGGAACCTAAATCAACCTTACAAGAGGTTCATGAGGGTATTTGTGGGTCACACTCGAGTGGTTTTAACTTAGCTAAGAAACTTGTTAGGATGAGGTATTATTGGATATCAATCGAAAATGATTTATGTTGGTTTGTGAAGACTTGTCAAAAGTTCTAATTTCATGGAAATTTGATACATGTGCCAACACAAGAGTTACATCCATTGAGTACACCATGGCCCTTTTATTAACAAGGTTTTGATTTGATAGAAATGATATATCCTCCTTCATCAAATGGTCACAAATACATAATCACAATGATAAAATAATTCACCAAGTGGGTTTAAGTTGTTCCTCTCTCAATTACCACTGGTAAACAAATCTCAATGTTTATCTTGAATTGCATAATTTATAGATATGGTATACCCTATTCCATCATAATAGATAATGGAAAGAAATTCAAGAAAAAGGATGTAACACAACTATGTTAGAAATTCCACATCATTCAAAATTTCTCATCAATCTAATATCCATAAGGAAATGGAAAAGGATAGGATTATAATAAAACATTCTTAAAATCCTTAAAATCCTTAAAATCCTTAAAAAGACAATTGATGACTTTGGAAGAGATTGGTACATTGAGTTGAATCTATCATTATGGGCTTATAAATCTAGCATCAAAATACCTACAGGATCCACAACTTTTTTCTTAGTCTATGGAATAGAAGTAGTTTTACTGTTGGAGGTAGAGATACCATCACTTAAGGTTTCATTACATGGAATATTGATAGATGAAGACTATAGGGTTTCTAGATTGCAAGAACTAGAATTTCTTGAAGAACATCAACACCAAGAATATTACCACTTGAAGTTTTATCAAAAACATATGTCAAGAAACTACAATAAGAAGATCAAACCTAGATAATTTCAAGCAGGAGGCCTAGTTTTGAGGGAAAATCGAAGGAATCAATAAGATAGGGAAAAGAAAGGAAAATTTGAAGCAAATTGGATAGGAGCTTTTGACGTTACATCATCCTATTGATCAAAGACTTATAAGTTAACCACATGTTATGGAGATGAAATTCAAGAACCTATCAATAATATTCATCTTAATAGGTTTTATACTTGATCAATTAAAAAGAGTATCAATTGTACAATAAAAAGTGAACTTGAATAAAATAAAAAAATAAAAAATATTGATCTTGAGAAAAATTCAAAAAGAACAATGAAAAATTATCTTGAAGAAATGTAAAAATTAGAAAAAGTCTTGAAAAAATGGTATTCTTTATGAAAACTTGGCAAATATGCACCTTGATACTACCTAAAAATAAGAAAAAAGTCTTAAAAAAATATTATCCTAGTGAAAACCTAGCAAGAAGACGCCTTGATGATAATTAAAAAAAGAAAAGAAAAGAAAAAAAAAGAAAAATTCAATAAATAAAAGTGGTAAAAACTTGGCAAACAAATGCTTTTGTGTATTTTGTTGTACCTATTATCCTATAACACAACACTTCAATAGGACATTATATTGTTAGTCTAAAGTCAAACTAAAAGAAAATAAACTACACAAAAGTGTCTTATTGCTCTCTAACTAGCAATAGTATGATTAAGATCAATTTTACTCTAAGATGTAGACCCTAATCAGTGACATTACACTACTAGAATGAGAGAATCTAAATGCAATTTAGCTAAACATGAGAAAATGAAGCTAAACTAGGAAATGTCATTAATTCATTACCAAATTAAGATGATTTAAGCTATGAATTGACAATGTATTTAAGCTATGAATTGAAATTGACATGTAAGTATGAATGCAATTAACTAGTAATTTGTGAGATTTGAAAATTCTCTTTTATAGAAAGATTAATGAATTCAATGGTTGAGATTCAATTTGAGAGGAGTGGTTGATATTAATTCTCCCTTGATCCATGTGAGTGATCCATGTTCTTAGCCTCTAATTGGCTACATTTGTCCTTGTTGTCCCTTGAGAGGTGACATGTATTTTAGGATGATTTATTAATTGATTTTAATTAATTATCTTAGGCATGTATTTAAGTGAGATTAATTTAATTAATTAGGCTAGAGGTAATTAATAAGATTTTTGATCAATTGATAATAATTTGATGCTTGATTTAGGGATTTCATTGATTTTGACAAATTATGCTAGTAATCAGGTGATCAGATTAGCATAATTAGAACATTATTTTAAATTAGGGAAAATAGGGCCTTTGGTTAGACTAGGCCATTTTAGGGTGATTACATTTGCCCCTCTTTGAATTGATAAGTGAACAACACAGTGATTCAAAGAAAATAAATGATGTTGATTTAGAGAGTGATTTGATATGAAGTGATGAAATAACTCTTGATGTGAGGAGATTTAGAGAGCAGTTTGATGAAACCACTCTAGATTCAAGAATTTTGAGGTTGATTGAACAAAATTCAACATGATTGAAAGTTTTAAGCCATTAATTCTAAACTTGATTGGACAAGAATTGACCATACTGACCTTGAGCTTGATTGACCAAAGTTCAATAAACATTAATTAGAATATCTAGTTTGATTTGGTGCGATGAAACTAAATATCTGAAAAATCATTATGATGACAAATAAGCAATTTGATTTGAAGCGATAAAATTGATCAATGTTAGGAGGATTTTATTTAGGCATAGATAATAAACTTGACATGGTTCTAGATGAAGTTAATTATCCAGCAGTCCTGACCCGATTGAAGAGAATTGTCATGCCCCTGGTGTTGAAGATTTGATTGATTTGAATCCTTGATTGGATTGAATAGATAAATGATTGATTTTAGGTATGATTATGCCCCATCGAGAGAGAAATTGGAATAGAAAGTGATGAAATCCTAATTTCAAGCATTGATGAAGATGTTCAACCAATAAAAAATTTATTTGATCATGTAGAAAATGCTTAGAATCTATCAAAATTTGATTAGGAATTGATTTAGTATTAAGGGGACATTGTTCGACCAAGTTTGACTATTAAAAGATGAGATTTGACCAAGTTTAATTGATGATTGACAAATATCTTGAAGTATGGACTCAATGTGTGAGTTGAAAAACAACTTTGTGTAGCTTCTGGTAAGGTTTTGTTCATCATTTAGGCAATTTTGAGTATCTTTAACCATTATTCGACTGAAGTTTTCCCTTGATTTAACTTTTGTTGACTTTCCATTTGAGTAATTAACATCAGTGAATAATTTTGTAATGTTTCTTCTTTAATATCTATTCATTCTACCCTTGGTCAACTTTAATTTGAGCATAGTTGATTAAATTTATGTAAGGTTAACTTGTGTTAGTAACTTTATTTTTACTGCTTTAAAAGTGATATACAACTACTATTTTGATTTCAGTCCTGATATGGAGCTCCTACTGTATTCTACTATGAAATTTCCCTAGGTCATTAGGGTCCCCAGGGGGTTAAAATATCAGAGTAATAAGTTGTTTTCTTATTAATTGAATCAAATTGATTTAATTATTTAGTCACTTATTATCTCTTTCTACTAAACCTAAACTTTAGGCATATAATAATTAAATTTTTTATTAATTATTATTATGCAACCTAGGTTTCCTTTTAGGGTTTTGATCTCCTTTTATAAGGATTGATCTCTCTTGTAAACATAACATTCTTTTATTATTGAATTGCTACAACTTTCATTTTTGCACATCAATGATTTCTCCTCTCTCGTGGATCAATGCATTCAGGCCTCTCTAGCTTCTTGCTTCTCTCTCTTTCTGTGACAAGTGTTTTCATGTAGGTGTTCTTGGGAGTTATGGGTTGTTTTCTCATCAACTCCAACATGGTATCAAAGCTTTAGATATGTTTTCCCTTCTCCTCTTCTTGAGATATTTGGCTGTGTTCGTCAAATTTGTGTTTTTAGAGGGTTTTTTGTTGGATATGGGGGGACCTCTCTTTCTGGGCATCTTGGCCTCAAACGAACATCATGGATGCATTTAGAGCACCCAAGAACCCCTAAATCCATATAAATTTTGTCTATTTTAGAAAAAGTTGGAATCTTTGGCAATTTGTTTTTTGCAACTGGCCTTGACATAGATCTTGAGGTGGTCATTGGTTTTTCAGAGAATTTTTGGGTCAAATGGACCTCATCGTTGAGCTTGTAGCATCTAAGAACCCCTATTTCCATATAAGGTATATCTGATTTGGATGACATTGTAGTTCGTGGCAAATTTTTTTGCATACCAGGGTCGTACGACACTGGCACACAAAATGAGGTAGTGTTTGGAAAAAAATTTAAAAAATTTGGTGAGGAGCCACCCACTTGCGACTGTGGTTACCGCATAGTGGCCCATGATTGCTCAGTGGTCACTATGTGATGTCACTACCGGTGACAACACAGAGGTAGCCATGGTCATCATGCGGTGTCACCACCGGTGACAATGTGGACTGCGCCATACCCAATGTGACCATCGGTGGTGACTGCTAGTCACCCACCCAAACTGCTAGTGGTTAACCGCAACTCCATTCCCCACATGCAAGGCACATGGTCACATGCAGGGGACCAACTATTACAAAGTTGACTATATTGGTGTATATGACTTGATATAGTGTTGTCATTATGGCAACAAAGTATGATGTTTTGGAGTCAGCGCTTATGATAAGGAGATTAGAAATTGGCTAAGTGTTGAAGACTGGACAGTATACAAAGTACTTGAAGGTCAGAGCATCAATGCACATGCATATGACAAAATTATGGTATGCACCCTAGAAGTTAAGTTGATAAGATCATATTCATGCTACATCTAAGAGCGTATGATCAGAAGATTCAGTATGAGGAAGATACAGAGAGTTCAAGTTACACAGCCAGTGAATGACATAATAGAACATAGTATGTAGCCGACTAGTAGTATTTGGTTTTGCGGTTATAATATTGTTTTGTAAAGGCTATGCACCTATTATAATTAAGTTGTAGATACACAATTATGTTTGTTTGTAAACATGCTTGAGCCAATTCAATTGGAAGCATTGTATGTAATTGGTTAAAGGGCCGACCTAGTTAATTATTTTGTATGCACATATAAATATTAGATGCACCATTGTAATTTGGTATGAGAGTTTTTATAGAGTTGAGATAAGTAGAGAAGAAGTGTGTGAGGAGTTGATAAGATGTATTAGAGCTTTGCAAGAGGTCAAAGCATTAGCGCATCAAAGGAACTAATCAGACAAGTAGTGTCACAGTGACAGTTCATCCAACAAATATAGTGTGTATTTGAGATCAGAAGGTTGTAGCCTTCACCATTTGAGTAGTGAGCTCTAGGACAGTGTGTCCACACCCCTAACAGGGTTATTGTAAAAGACTCCTAATAGGGTCCGACCCTTGACAAGGTCACTGTACTAACTACATTGTAAAGCAACTCTTAATAGGGTTAAGGGTCTTCTAACAAGGATCATAAAACACTAGTATAAAATATTAGTGGGTGTCAATTCCCACCAGGGATTTTACCTATTTGGGTTTTCTCATAACCATATTGGTGTTATGTGTTGTATTCTTCTATCTTGTTAATGTTAATGTTCATTTCAGTACTTAGGCATTCAAGTTAAAGTTAAAGAGCTAAGCAAAAAGATTTAATTCAGTGAACATTGATTCACCCCCCCTCTCAGTGTTCCCATTTCTAACAATTGGTATCAGAGCTCTGGTCCTCAGCAAATAAGTTTAACCACTTGAGGAGATCATGGACAAAGCTGAAATAAAACATTTGAAAAGAAATCTTGAAGATGCTCTTGAAGACCTGGACAGATCTGAAAAAGAAATTGAGGAACTAAAAGAAAAAATCAGTGATGCTCTAACAGTCATCAAAAGGCTAAGAAAGATTTGAAAGAATGCTCTACCAGTGATTTAGGGATTATGATAAAAAATCTCAATGAAGAAAATTCATCCCTGAAAGAATAGATTGAAGAATTGGATGACAAGCTGACTAACAATCAGGAAGTCTATGATGAATAGATCACAGAGAACCTTCAACTGAATGAAGAATTAAGGCAAGAAAACATGGAAATCTTGGAGCTAAGGAACAACAAAGAAAGCTTGGAATCTGAATTGAAAGAGGCAAAGAATCACATTGATAAATTAAACACCAGTTTTGATTTGATAGAATATCAGTTATATGTAAGAAGACTTAAAGGAGGTACTAGCTGCATTGGATACAATGAAGCATAAAACCATATTGACAACATGCGAGCAAGGATGAAAACACAAAAAGACTCTACTGATACTAAGAAGACTAAAGATCAAACTAAAGATAATGTTGAACCACCTAAGAATGAGCACAAGCCAGTAGACAGTACTTGTTATGCATGTAACAAGCATGGACATATAGCAAGGAATTGTACAAAGGTAAGACCTTTTAATGGTTACTGTTATTCATGCAATAAATTTCATCATAGAGCTATGAATTGTAAAACAAGTCAAAAAAACAAGACTCAATATAATTAGAGAAATCAAAATTAGTCAAATGTAAGAAGTTCTCAGAATGTTACATGTCAGATATGTAACTATAAAGGTCACTCAACTAGACAGTGTAAAATGGTAACCCATATCAATGCGCCGAGGAATATAAGGCCTCCAGTCATTTGTCACTCTTGTAACAAGGTTGGACACATCTCAAAGTTTTGTAGATCAAGGACACAAAGTCAGGAAAGCCCTAAAAAGCCAGAAGAAACAATATTGGATGCCGAAGGAGAAGTCAAGTTTTTGAAAGCTTCAGAGGATGCGAGCTTGATTTGGTCAAAAGAAAAGAAGGATAAGGTTGATGAGAATGTATTGGATGCATCCACAATGGACACACCCTCTACATTTAGATGAATGGCCCTAAGGGTCATAGGGGGAGCTAATTTATCTCTAAACCCCTGCGCGGTCGGTATACTCACCCTCAGAGTATGCACCTTTGGACTTAACCTTTTGGAGACTAGCAGAACCTATGTGCAAGAGCGCACTAGCTGATTGGTTACATAATGAAAGTTGGAAATTATCAGTGACAACCTAGTTTATGTGGCAAGAATTAATGGAAAAATTCTTACTTTAAAGTACACATAAGCTTTTAGATCTCTCATTGCATTTGAATTTAGAGAGATTGGAGAGCAGAGGATCCCTAACATTTGATATCAAAGGATTGGAGACTGATTCACCAGTTATTAGCAGTGCATTTGATCGGTTGTGGAAGCCCTAATTCATCGTGCCAATTTAGAAGTCTTTGAAATTATTTGGAAAGTGATATACAAGTAAGTAATAGCTACTCCCATTGTGTTTGATGTGGTAGAGAAGAAAAGATATGTGTTTAAGAGGCATCTATTCAAGTCCACATTAGACGACCTAGAAGGTGCATTCTCCTGCACTCCCATGAGTGTTATGCATGTGGAAGATATTAGGGCATACATATATTGCAAGAAGGAACCAATAGGTTTGGATAGAATAAGAGTGCACATAGAAACAATGATGAAACCTGACAAAACATTCATGGATGAGTATGCGTAGTTGGATAATCATCCTATAGTGGAATATGCTATGACATATGAGTTCTATGAGTTGGAATGGATCAAGATCCTACTCAGTAGGATCCATGATGACCTATTTTGGATAGGTGAAGTACCGGTGAGGATAACATGAGATTTAATTCATGAGATGAAAGGTCTCTCAAAGATAGGCATCAATCTTCCAGTGGGCAAGGAAACTAGAAAAATTGTAGGACATGCTTACAAATCAAGAAGTGATAGGTGCAGAATGATAATAGAGCCTATAGAGGAGAAAGACATCAAATTGATGTCCATGATACTAGGATATAGGTTCCATCACACCAACAGAGTAAACAGTGTGTCAACGGCCACCATTCTTAGTGTGTTAAGTGCAAGGATCATTTATGAAGGAATGATAGATCAAGTAGGGAAGTTCTATGAGAAGTATAGTGAAATTGACAAATAAAAAATCCATGGAATGATTGTAAAACATATGTTGAAGTTCAAAAAGATAGTCCTAGAGCTGAAAACTATGATTCTAGATAATGTGTGGAACATCTTGGAGTTCCTAAAAAGACAAGCCATTGAAGAGGATCTAAGGATTAGAGAAAAGAATCTAGATGACAGCTTACCAATATGTTCTCTAGAGGAGAAAAAGTTGTTGTTAGATTTGGTGAAGCCACATCTCATAACCAAGTCAAGGACTTTTCATATAATGGATAAGAACTATGAATTGGTGGTTAAGGAAATAGAGAAAGCATTTGAGAAGGTCTTCATGAATAGGCACATGTACCCATCTACTACACCTACAACTCAAGTGCCCACAAAGGAAGTCAAGGTGGCAGAGCCCACTAATGTACCTATGAAAGGTCCCCAAGACTCAATGCCTATAGTTGAAACAAAAATAGAGGCAGATAAGTCTACACCCATGTCAGAGACACTCAAGGATGACTCAATCTTTATTGACAATGTAAAATTTACTATGGCGGCCATAGACATGGATTTGGACAAGTTTGAAGAAGCCTTTGTAAGAACTCAAGAAGCTGAGAACTTATGTGGTAACACTCCTCCTAATCAACAATAAATATTGATTGAGGATATAACAGATGAAAAAAAAGAAAAGGCGATAGAAAAAGAAACAGAGAAAGAGAAAGAAAATATAGAAGAAGAAAAAGGAGAAGAAGAGGTAAAAGGAAGTGAGAAAATAGATAAGCCATCTGTTGAAATGCTAATCAAAGTAAAGCAAGAAGTAGAGGAAATCAATCCTATCACTCCACTACCCTCAACAACATTATTGTCAAGTTTGACACCTGACACAACTAGTATGGATTCATGGGGAGAAGAAGAGCTGATCAAAATTAGTGTCTTAGCTATGGAGAAGGCCAAGGAGAAACAAGTAATGAGGAATCCCCTCTTTGTAGAATTAGTAAATATCCTGAACAACCTATTACCAACAGATAAGAAAGTGTCCAAGGTACACTATGTTGATGATGTAAGTGCAATTCCTTCACAATTTAAGAGTAATTTCTCTAAATTGGAAGAATCAACATCATTAGTTGCAGAGGAGAAGTATATGCAGAAAATGCTAAATGAGTTGGTCAGTAACTTCTCACTAGACCTTAGTTCACTCAAAGTTGGACAAGAAACTTTGAAAGAGTTTGCAACAAAAGGAAGGAAGATTGTTGTTGATTGTATGAATCAAGATAAGTTGATAGCCGATCACTACAAGAAGATTCAAGAAGCAGAGGCCATGATAGAACAAGTGAGGAAATCAGTAGAAGATCCCTCTACTGATATAAACATGTGCAACAATGTATATCACAGACAACTTGACAAAATTGAGAAGGCAAAAAAGGAGATGCCAAAGATAAGGGCTAGGTAGACTCAACTTAGAAATGCTCTTGCACCCTCCCTAGATGTGTTGAATCAGAATATAAAGGAGATCGATGTCACCATGGTGACATATGATCAAGGTCCTAGTTTAGACTTGGAGAAGATGGAGAAACTTCAGTATGCCTTATGCACCCATCTCCAAACAATCAATGCATTGATTGCATTTTAGAAGCAAGAGATCCACAATTTATAGATTGCATACCCAAATGTCGTTTTAGTATAAGTACTTGTATAGATTCAGTTTTGTAACACCTTTGTCATTAATGTCAAAGGGGGAGTATGTATAGAATATGGAGCTATAGATATGTAAAGAAAATGTATAGTAAGAAGATATAAGGGAGATATAAGTGTTTTTTGTATTAAGGGATAGTTAGTTGCTTTGCCATATTCCTTTGTTGCCATCAATGACAAAGTGGGAGATTGTTGGAAAGTTGACTATACTAGTGTATATAACTTGATATAGTGTTTTTATTATGGAAACAAAGTCATATGATGTTTTGGAGTCAACGCTTATGATAAGATCAGAAATTGGCTATGTTGAAAACTAGATAGTATACAGAGTACCCGAAGGTCAGAGCATCAACACACATGCATATGACATAATTATGGTATGCACCCTAGAAGTTAAGTTGATAAGATCATATTCATGCTACATCTAAGAGCACATGATTATACGATTCAATATGAGGAAGATATAGAGAGTTCAAGTTACAAAGCTAGTGAATGACATAACATAACAGAGTATGCAGCCAACTGGTAGTATTTAGTTTTGTGGTTATAATATTATTTTGTAAAGGCTATGTGCCTATTATAATTAAGTTGTAGACACACAATTATGTTTGTTTGTAAACATGCTTGAGCCAATTCAATTGGAAGTTTTGTATGGAATCGATTAAAGGGCTGACCTAGTTAATTGTTTTGTATGCGCATATAAATATTAGATGCGCCATTGTAATTTGGTATGAGAGTTGTTATAGAGTTGAGATAAGTAGATCAGAAGTGTGCAAAGAGTTGATAAGATGTATTAGAGATTTTCTAGAGGTTAAAGCATCAACGCATCAAAGGAACTGATCAGACAAGCATGTTACAGTGACAGTTCATCCAACAGATATAGTGTGTATCTAAGATTAGAAGATTGTAGCCTTCACCATTTGAGCAGTGAGCTTTGGGACAGTGTGTCCACACCCCTAATAGGGTTATCGTAAAAGACTCCTAATAGGGTCCGACCCTTGACAAGGTCATTGTACTAACTACATTGTAAAGAAACTCCTAACAGGGTTAAGGATCTTTTAACAAGGATCATAAAACACTAGTACAAAATATTAGTGGGTGTCAATTCCCATCGGGGTTTTTACCTATTTGGGTTTCCCGGTAACCATATTGGTGTTATGTGTTATGTTCTTCTATCTTGTTTATGTTAATGTTCATTTAAGTACTTAAGCATTCAAGTTAAAGTTAAAGAGCTAAGAAAAAAGATTTAATTCAGTGAACACTGATTCACCCCCCCTCTCAGTGTTCCCATTCCTAACACCAACCCCTAGTTTTTTAGCCCCCAGTCGAGTACCCCTAGTCATGCAAATGACCAGGGGACAATTTTTTGGCCCCCAAGGTCTATTATTTTTTTACGATGAAGACCATTTGGCCATTAGATTTATGTTCGTAGACTGATGATGTCAGCACATGTCAGCATCTTTCAGACACCTATTTTGGGCCCATTAGCATACCTGTGGTTTTTTGTTGATAACTTGAGCATATGGTGTCATTTTTTGGCAAATGAGATACCATTGGAAAGCTTGTCTAGAGATGGATCTTTATGGTGTTTTGGATTTTGGATTTTTTTTCTCCATTTTTCGTACCAGGAGTTCAAAGGTAGAGCTTCTTTTTTTCCTTCCCTCTGGCACAGCTTGTGGTTTTTTGCTCATATCTTGAGCATATGATGTCAAAAATGGGAAAATGAGATATCATCGGAAATATATTTCTGAGATCTATCTAGATTTGGAGGTTTGAATTTCTTTTTTTTTTCTTTTCTGATAGTTTTTTACTATCAAAGTTAGATGTTTAGTTTTACACTCTAGGAGCTCTATCTTGCACATCTAGACTCTATTTTGGAAAAATGATATATTGTTGGAAATCTTGTTCTGAGACCTTTCTAGTGCTATGATTAATTTTTATAGATTATGCTCCAGGTATTTTTTATTCAGTTTCTTGCATTTTTTTAATCTGGTGGATATCTTGGATGTTTCAGGTCCTAAGATCTTTTCCTTTTGTGGAATGGCTCATCTTAGGTTGGCCTTTTGTTTTACAAGACTTTTCTCTTCTTTGAGTAGTGTATACTTCACTTTTGTAGCATTCTTTTATGCACACACACTGAGATAATGTTCCATTCTATTGCATGTATGGGATCTTGCACATGTTTGTGCTCTATGTACTCACACTCTATTATAAAGTGCGATGGGGGATTTTAATGTTGCCTTTGTTTTCCATCTAATTTTTTCACATGAGCATTCCTCCAATGATATTATCCCCAGGTATCTCTATTTGTGTCTATACTCTTTTGCACCTTTGACGTTCTTGGTTCTTCTTCATCATGTAGTTCATATTGGATGTTCTTTTCAGTGTACATGTCATTACTCCCTTGTCAACATTATGGGGGGGGTTTCTATTGTTGGTTCTTCTACTTCCTTGGTTCAATAGTGTGAGTTATGTATTTATTATTTGATCCTATGTACTAGGTGGATGTAGTGGCTGGGTACCTATGCATTCTGGTGAGATGGATCATTTACCATATGGACACTCTTCTCTTTCCTATTTTTGGATGCACTCTTCTAGATTTGATTGATCAACTCTTCAGACTTTGGTGTTTTTCTATGCCATCTGTATCTTCGAGTTTAGGTCTTTGCCTCATGATTCAAGTAGTGTCATTTGAGGGAACTTGTGCAAATTATAGTATTCTTTATCTTCGACTTTAGTTGTTTGCCTTTGTTTGCCTCCTAATTCGAGTAGTGTCATTTGAGGGAACTCATGCATATTACAGTCTTCTCTACCTAATCACATTTTCACTACTACATTTGACCTCATTTTTCTACCAAAATTTTTGACCATCAATTAAAAAAGTTTTGGTTGGTCGGATTATAGAAGGAAAACTTCCCTTTTTTTTTAATCCATGCCCGTGTTAGTTGAAATTTTGACCAATACCATGTAGGTCAAAATTTTGACCAACATGGGCATAACTTAAAAAAGAAAAAAAGATTTCATAGCTCATTTCATTGTTTGGTTTTCTCTTAGAGTGTGTGAAGGAGCTGGAGCTTGCGATTTTTTGAACTTTTATTTGGTGAGAGTTTTAGGAGGACCACCTACCTGCGAGGGTTGCAACTATGATTTGGTGTAAAAGGAGGACTGCCTGCCTGCGAGGGTTGCCACTATGATTTGGTGTAAAAGGAGGACCGCTTGCCTACGAGGGTTGCCACTATGATTTGGTGTAAAAGGAGGACCGCTTGCCTATGAGGGTTGCCACTGTGATTTGGTGTAAAAGGAGGACTACCTGTAAGGATTTCCTTACTCTACATTTGTCTGGGATTGTTTTATTAGTTACCTACTTAGGTCCCATGAGCAATGTGCCATGGCATCATGTATTGGGTATTTGCTAGGTTGTCTATTGTGAAGGGAATGTAGAGAATAAACACCCCTGCAAGTCCATTTGATGCATTCACAGTTCTTGATGTTCACTTGATTAGTTTTATCTTTGTTTTACATAGTTAGTTGCGCAATGAACAAATAGTTGACTGTCATCACAAAAATGGTCATGTAACTACATTGATTAGATTTCATTTTCCCTGAGTATGTTTTTGTTTATATATCATGCCTTGTCAGTTTGTGAAGTGAGTGGATAGATTGAACATCTCAGCAAGTTTAACCTTCGATGCATCCATGATTTTGAAGTTCATTTGTTAGTTCTACAAACATTTTATTAAAACTTTTGTGTTGTACTTGCCAGATACTAAACTCTTTGTCAGACCGGCCCAGAAACTCCTCAGTAGGCTTTGTCATGGAGAGTGTACCTTGACTTGTGATTTCTCCATTGGTCTCCAATGCCATTGGGTGAGAAGCAAGCCAAGGAAATGAATTTTAATAACCTAAGTGCTCAAATTTGGGGGAAGTAGCTGCGTTGCTTCAGGATTGATGCCCTAGTTAGATATATGCTATGCGTTTAACCAACAAAGTAAGAAAATGCTTGCAACAGTGTCCTAGGAATAATCTGGATTCAAGGCTTAGTTAAATTTGAAAGCCTCGGGAACATTGAAGAATTCTAAATGAAAATAACCATTGTAAGGACCCACTATTAGACCATTCTAGATGACCCTAATCTAACTTGATCAATTAGATTAAAGTGTCTCTGTGATAGTCGATAGTGCTGGAGTAGAGTGGTTAAAGTTAGTTAGAAGATTTAGTGTGACACATTAGAAGACAATGAATTCTATGTAGAATGGCCTTGACCCAAATCTAATAACCGATTGAAGGGAGGAACATAGTTGCAGGCTTAAAACCAGAGAAAGATTGTGATCCTAAAGGGAATCAGGAATTGGGTTAAATATCAACAACCAGTTGATATTTGTGAAGAAAAGTGTCACTTGGAACTTTACAAATCCCATTCAAGGAAATTGGTAGTTAGAAGAATCATCATGTGGATGAAGAAATTCAGAGACTAAAGAGTTTTGACAGTTTTGGTTGGAACCATTGTCCATGGTTTGAATCGACATTATTATTCTATTGTGATAATTGGTTGGGCCTACAAGAGCTTCAGTTGTAACCACTGAAGCTTCAGGGTATTCTTAAATCTCATATCTTTGATCACTTCTAGGTCCAATAGGTAGTTGTTTCACCATTAGATGATCAGTATAAGATGATCCAAATCATAATCTATGTTCCTCCTTCAGACCAAATGGCTACTACTGTAGCATACCAAGAAAATTCATTAAATTTCCTCTATAAATTATGGTGATCACCCAAACATTCTTCCTTGTCATTACATTAATGGATTAGGGAGCTATATAGTACATGTTAATACTCAGCCATTCCATGTGTTACATCACAGGACAGGACCACCCCGTTGCTCATCGGCTGTTACCTAAAAATGAATAAGTTTAATTACTATTCTAAGGCTACCACCTCCTAACTAAAAAATGACAAGTTTTTATTACCATGCTTTCAAGCTTAACTTTTTCCAAACACCAAAAATTTCAAAAAAAAATCAGCCAACTCGAGATATGAAAACATGTCTAAATTCATTAAAAAAATTCATATTACATCTCATTAAATAATGTTGAAGTCAGATTGGGCAATAAAAGTGAAAATATTGGACCTTCCAAATGTGCACAAAACTATTCAAAACTCCAATGAAATGTAATACCATATCCTAGCAATCATTTCAATCCATATCAACCATAAAAATAAATGTTTGTCAACAATATATTCAGACTGTACCCTCACAGGCAGTGACTGGCAGATTTCAAATGAATTTATATTTTCATTGCTTGAACATAGTTTGCATTCACTGTTATGATCTGGAATCGATCGTTAACTTGGTCCATTCCCAATACTCATTAACTTAGTTTACATTCACTGTTATGATCTGGAATTGATCATTAACTTGGTCCATTCCCAATACTCATTAACTTAGTTTACATTCACTGTTATGATCTCTATAATTTGGAACAATGGAGTTTTTAATTTCTAGTTTCTAGAGTGTATTTATTTTGATGTTATATAAATTTAATTTAAAAATCAATAATATCAATACAAGTATAAGCATTGTTAAGTGGATTTGTATTCTCAATTCAATTCATACAAGAATATGATGTACTTTACGTACTATTAAATTTTTGACAAACTTTCACATATTAACTTTTGAAGTAGAACTAAAGGCAATGCATTGTTGTTAACTTATTATTAATAAAAAAATTATTGGCAAATCAGAAATTAGTTATTGTTCATGTTGTAAAACTAAACTATTTTAACTAAAGTATACATGCAGTTTTTACGGGAAGAGGTTGAACAAACTATAATCTTGACCAAACTAATAGGAATATGTAAACATTTGCTACACTGTCTCTTTTCTCTACGATTGATTATAAATATCATGGTGTTTTATGGCACTTTCATTAATTGTATCATGGTTGTGCTCTACTATTGTACTTAACCTTTAACATATCTCCAATGATTACAATGACTTGCACATGCTTGTACCTTGTGGTTGTTCCATCTTCTTATTGTGATTGTTTCTAATTTAAGGCATGATATGTCAATGTCTTCTTATTGTATTTATTCTATTAGGACTTCAAACTGAGTGACATTTCCTTTTCACATGAGCATAGAATTCAAAATTGCCTCTATAGAAGAAATTGTTCATTAATAGTAGATAGATGTGTTTTTCCCTATGATCTCATGATAATGGCCATATTCAATAACTCTATAACATGATGGTTGTTCCTTTTAAGAGAGATGGTTGTTCCATTGTTCTAAAAAATACACTTGTCCTTTTAACATGATAGCATTATATGTTAGAAACTTTGAGGTTCTCTTACCTTTTGTATGTCATGGATTGACCTCTATGTAGCTAAATCTCACTTTGAAAATGATCTTCTTTTAGGAAACAATGAAAATCCCCTATGGGTTCATATTTAATGTGACTTCTCATGGCACACTATCATTTCTTGTACACTGTATTTTTCCAATTCTTTTAAATTGTCTCCGGCTTTGATAATTAATGCCATATGTTGCTTACATTTGATTCAATTTCCATATTAATTACTCTCTTCAATTGTATTAGGAACTTTTTCCTTAAGCACGTGTGATGCAAACCTAGATATAGATGGGCATTAATGCATTACTGCTCAATTGAATGCCTTAATGTAGCTCCCAGAGAAAGGCCATTTGGAAGCTTTAGAGGAAATAATTTGTACTAGGTATAGAATCACCTCCACTACAATGCCAAATTCTGATGTGTTATTATCTTCAATTGCAAGTTTCTTTCGCAAAAATATATTGTATATCTTTACAGACTAGACAATGTGACTATACAACTCCAGAATATATTCTCTATAATCTTTAATTACAAACTAAAGTGTAAATTGAAGTAAAGTCTTCCTTGGATAAAATTCCAACCCTTGTCATGTGACTTGTAAATTGAAGTAAATTACAATACTTACCTTTATAGTTCATGTGACTTCCCTAGGGATCTGTTAGAACTAAAATAAATTTGTTATATGCTAGTTGGCCAACTATGCCTAGTCAACAAACTAGGAGACATGTCTTTTGGGAGGTAAAGACTCATATAAATGAAAGATGAAACTCTTCATCCAATGAAAAAAATAAAATTCAACACAAACATCTGTGAATTATATCCAGATAGTAGCGGACTATATATAGGTAGCAATGAATTAGATGTGATTGCTTCAACTTCACATTCTTGATTTACTTCAGCATCAAGAATACTATCCACAAATTCAGTAGTCTAGTGAGGAGATTTGTGTAACTCCCAAAATAATAATAACTCCCAAAATACTTATCCTTTTTAATATTTCGTGGTCTAGTGAGAATGATTTGTGTGTGTATTTGTAAATCTTGTATAATATTATAATATATATATATATATATATATATATATATATATATTATATACAAGATACTACTAATGTTTATATGTTTACATTTTGTATATTTATAGCCTGTGAAGAAAGTCCACACCTGGCAATATGAACCTACAACAAAATAATGAGACAATTTCAAGATTGTGGTCTCAGTTCCAAAGAAAAGATGTTGAAAAATGTAATTGTCCTTTCAAAAAGTGTAAGGGCTTAAAGAATCAAATAATTCTAATCAAAACAACCCAGAGTTATTTTAGGCAATATGGTCACATTGAAGGGGGCACAATTTTTTTCGATTGGTGAATGTGGATTTCCAATTGGAGGAACATGGAGGTGTGAATTCTAAGCCGACAATAATGCTCCCATGGAAGAAGATGATCTTGTGGCAAAGAACACAATTGAAGATGATGGTATTGACGGAGCTGATCAAGATGATCATGATGATGGTACTAGCACATCTAATAATGATGATGAAGATGGTCTTGATATACCTATACTTGAGAAGGCATACAAACCCCTATATCAAGGCTCCCAAACAACTCTTCTCTCTGCTATAGTGTTGTTGGTGAACTTCAAGGTTATGAATGGTTTATCCAATGTAGCAATGTCATGTATGCTAAGGTATGCCATTTTTGTCATCTTCAATGTTAGCATACCATTACGATTCATTAGATTAACAACTCATATTTGTTGTTGTAGGTTGATAGGTGAGTGTTTTTTACCACCATCAAACATTTTGCCTCGTTTGAACCGAGAATTATCTACCATTATGAATCAAATTGGAGTGAAGTATCAAGCAATACATGCATGTCCCAATGATCACATTCTATATCATAAACAACATGAATTTGCAATAGAATGCCCTGTTTGTGATACTAGTAGATATCGGTCAGATCAAATAACAAAAAAGGTGCCTCACAAGAGTCTTCGGTACATTCCCCTTATTCCACATCTTCAATGATTATTCAGGTGCACTAGCTTGACACAATTTATGGATTACCATGCATGCAATAGAAGTCAAGATGACATTATACGAATGCCTGCAAATGGTTCTGTATTTAAAGATAGAAACAACATGGCTACACTTTAAAGAAGAACATCATAATCTCAAGATTTCAGTGGCAGCAGATGGTGTCAATCTATTTGGAGATATGAGATCTACTTACTCAGTGTGGCCTATTTTTGTTATTAATAATAACATTCCTCCTTGGATGTCCATAAAGAGGGAGCACATAATGTTGTCAATGATTGTACCGAGTATTTTTTCATTTAATAGTTATGTAAATTAATTTATAAACACCGCATCAAGATGGTCATAATAATTATGTACTATTTTTGTTCATTCAACTAGGTAAGTACCAAGTTAAAGATATGAACGTGTATATTGAGCCCCTTATTGATGAGTTGTTGATTTTATGGAATGGGATCACTATGTATTACATCTCTAGACCAATAGGACAAAGAAAATTTTAATTCCATGCAATGCTTGTATGGACAATACATGATGCCCCTAGACTAACTCATTTTTGTGGTATGTTATATATTCATGTTAAGGTCACGTATTTTTGGTATGTTATAGTGCTTACACATTATTACTGTATGTTTAAGTTGTGCATGATAATTGTACATGATCTAATTGTATGATATCTTTTAGGTCTTAGGACAAAGGGTAAATTTGCATGTCCAATTTGTGGTCTGAAGATGAAATCTCATCATTTAAGAAGTTTAGGAAAGCAGGTGTTCGATGAGTTTAGCCACTTTCTCCACAATAATCATAAGTATCAAACTATCAAAAAACATCTTTTTAATGGGAAAGAAGAGACAACATCAAGGCCACAAAGAATGACACCTCATCTATGGAAGTTGGAATACAATAGACTAAATCGCCGAGGTAATGTCATTCCATTTGATGATTTTTGTTTGAAATTTAGATTTTGATATTGTCTTTTATTTACTAATGATGTTATTGATGCTCATGAAGGTCGTCAAGGCATCAATGACCAACTTCCTAGAAGAATAAAAAGTTATCCTAGTCAATTTAGTAAGTTTCTATACTACAAGGATCTCCCAATCGTGCATTTGTTTGATGCTATGCATATTGGAAAGAATGTAACAGAGACACTATGGAAAATATTGGATGGAAGGCATGACAAAGAAAAAATGGCTAAAATTTGTAATGACATTCATGAATCCAATCATGCACTAAAAAATTTCATTGAATCAAATAGCAATGGAGACCGCATAAATACGAGTGCCCTTCCTTGGTTATTAACTGAGCAACAAAGTGATGCATTAAAAGAAGTCATAAAAAAAATGAAATTTCCAATAGGATTTGCTGCAAATATAAGCAATATTGTATCAAAGAAAGGTGATTTTGGGCCAAGGTTGAAAACACATGATTGGCATACCTTCGTCAAGATAAGTCATGTTCTCTATTTACAATATATTTATAAAATTGCATGTACTTTTTATTGTATTATTTTACAATATATTGAGAAGATCATTTTTTAATCATTGCAGTACGTCCTACCTCTATCCCTCCTATACCAGTTTGACAATAGTGTTAAAAAAGTTATATACAATCTTGGAGAATTCATGAGGTTATAAGTGTTATTATATTTATGACTTGCTTTGCTTTTTATGTAATTTATTATATATTTTTATCTAAAATCTTGTTTATATGTTCTTGCGAGTTGAATCTCTTTTAGGTGGTTATCATCTAAAGAAATTGGTAAAAAAGATATAAAATATTGGAAGAGAAAAATTCCCCAGCTTATGTGTGAAATGCAAAAGTGTCTACCTCCAACTTTTTTCAATGCTCAAGAACACTACCTCATACATCTAGTTGAGGAGATTGAATTGTGTGGACCTGTACAAACTAGGTCAATGTGGATGGTTGAGAGACACTTGAAATTTATGAAGGGCTTGGCTTGACAAAGAGCATGTCCTAAGGGTTCTATGGTGGAGGGATATATGGTATACCAGACCATGGTGTATATTAGTGAATATCTTCCCAAGTTTACAACAAATATCCATGTAGATCGCATTTGGGATCCCAACTCTATTAACAAATTTGAAGGGGAGTACTTGATGGGGAAAGGTAGATTGAGGAAAGTGAGAGGTAATTATACAATGTTATTGTAGTTTATTAATTCTTATAGATCTTCAATATAAGTTGTTTCTAAGTGGTCTATTTGTTTTCTTTACACTTGGCCGTGAGTGGGATGCACTACATTTGTATATTGCAAACAATCTTGATTGGATGATGGTATGGATTCAACAATCTCAAGAAAATGGTCACTCATTAACATGGAATTGTGTTGCATCATTGGTTAAAGCTCATCGTAATGGAGATCCCAATGTTATGCCAATGGTACTTGATCTAGCATATGGTTTAAGAGGTAGAAAGGTACGTATAAGTTTACTAACCATGACCCATAAGTTTAATATCAACTCACAGATCGATGCAAATAATCTTGACATGTTTGAATAATTACAGATCAAACACCACAAAGCTATGTACTACCACAGCCATAAATTTCACATAAAAAGTTAGACGACATGAAGAAAACTTGTGATTCTAAGATAAGTGCAGTCTTTGAGGTCACTAATATTTTATCTAGAAATGACATACATCCTCAAAAATCTGAAAATTGATACTATGAAATTTTGGATGATATACTTGAGTGTGACTTTAATTCATTCAAATTAGTTCTATTTTTCATCAAATGGTACAAGCTATGACTGAATCAAAATGATCCTGATAGGACTATTATTGAACATGATAGTGGATTTACAATGATTAATACAAGGTCATTTGAGTGAGTTGGAGATGAGCCCTATGTTCTTCCAAGACAATGTGAGAAAGTGTTTTACTTTTCTGTTCCACATAAATCAGGTTGGTCATTTGTTGTTAGACATGATCCAAGAGGAAGGCCAGTACAATATAATGTGATGGAAGAAGAAGATATTGAAGAATCAGAACATGAAGTAAATGATGATCATAGATGACTATTACACAATGAAAAAGAAGAAGAAGAAGAAAATGATGATGATTCTGGTGATACTGATGATATTGATGGTGATGATGGTGACGATCATGATCATTGTGATGAAGATGGTGTTGATCAAGGCGATGATGGTCATGATGATGATGGTCATGATGATGATAGTCATGGTGATGGTGATGATGATGATGCCGGTGATGATGATGATGATGATAGTAGTCGTGATGATGATGATGATGATAGACATGATGATGACATGGATGAGGAGGATGATCAATAACATGATCAATGAAATGTATGTCAAGGTATGATCAATGTCACATATGAGGTATTGATTTATTCATAGAAATTTGAATTAAGTTATTATGTGTTGAACTCTATAGTCATGGAGTATATTTTGCATCATGTAAATTTTGTCTTCTATGTAATTTGTAGCTTACATATCATGTAATTTTTGGCTAACTTAAGATAACTGATTTACATATGTAGGAAATTTAACGCCTTTGACATGGATCGACAGGTATAATTTATTATTTGGTTTCCTTCTCTTCAGTCAACAAAATATATTGATCCTTCTATGTCTCTCATTTGATGGATTGCAGGTATCACCAAATAGGTATTTATTTGATCTGACTTCCTCAAGTGAGGAAAATGCAGGAATAGAAGACAAAAGTGAGACATTTAGTAGGTCTAAAATAGGGAGATTAACTAGAGGTCAAAAGATTAGAAGAAAATTTGATAAATGAATGCAATTTTTCCTTGCTGAGGGGGGGTCATGTTCTTATGATAATGAGACCAAAGGTGACATTAAGGTTCCCTTAAGGTACACACATCTTTAGAAAGAATGGGTACCCAAGGAACTACCTCCAGTTAATACTGATTTTTCTTTTAACGAAAGGATACATCACATAGCTCCATCTTCATTACATGGTTTGGGCTTATTTTCCATGGATAACATAAAGGTCAGTTATAATCAAGTTGTTGAATTGATGGAGTATGTAGGAACTTGTTACAATTACAAGAATTGGATGTAGATTGTGCAATATAAAAAAAGTTTGTGTAGGTATGCATTGTCAACAAATTATATACAATGCAAAGCAAATGATCAAACTAAAAGGCTCGCTATGTATATAAATGGAAGGCCAAAAGCAACAAGGAATATTGTAGGTTTTATAAATAGTTCTCAACCTGTGTCAACTAATAAGTGGTCAAATTGTATATTCGAGGCACACAAGGGAAATCATGTATTTGTATGTGTGATAAAATAAATAAGTGCAGGGGAAGAGCTTCTAATAGATTACTATTTGAATCATGTAGATACAAAAAAATTCCCTATCATGGGACTGGTAAGTATAACATTTAAACCAATTGCCTCCAATTAATATTGACTCCAATCACTTCTGATTGCTAAGAATTACTAATCTTTGTCACAAGGTGACATGGATATTCCACCTCAAGATACAGGCGGGGATGTTCTTCACAGTGCACCTTCTTCATCAAAGGTAAACCTTAATTAGTGTAATTCTACAAATTATATAGAAATAAATGTCATATTATTATGTTCTTTTCTTTATGGATTTGGAGTTATTTTGATGGAATTTTACTGATATTGATGTCACAACTTGATACTTATTGATAGAGAAAAGCAAAAATGACAGCGCATCTATTGCAATCTGAAGTTGAGACGACATTTATAGATGATGTAGAATCTAAATCTAACCATGTATTCATGGCTACTCAAATAAAAACTAAATATGGTAAATAAATTCTTAACCTTATAATGGCAGCAAACAAAATTGAGGAGTCAAAGGAACTCGAAGAAGAATTGACACGTAGAGTTAATTCTATTAATGTAAGCAGTAATTAATCTTAAGCAATAATTAAAGTTCAATAGATGTTTATATTTTATACTATCTTATGGATCATGATCTAAAATATGATGTGTTCTTCTTACAGGATTTTTTGACACGTGTGAAATGTCGTCAATATGGTGAGGGTTGTAGCACCACACAACCTTCATGTAAATAATCCTTAAACCTTTAACCATTGATTTAACCTTTGTATGCATTATTGACTCAACTTATGTTTGGGATGCTTCTAGTACCCCATTTAATCTTTATCCATTGAAAATGCCTTTGCTAACAATGTATTCTTCAGCTAATGATGAAGTGCAGATGCCCCCTTCGATTAACATTCCGCATTTGACGACTGCATTGTCCGCAACAAGGTGCTTGCAGACATCTTCCTCTGTACTAGCTACAACTAGTAAAACCTTATTTTTCTATATTTTGATATGTGCTAATCATGCATTGATTTTTTTTTTGTGTGAATTTTATACACTGTATGGACCTATTTTGTGCACTAATAGATACACCTACACTTGGTACAAGAACATATCAGACCAGTACTAGTGAAGATCAACCATTTCCTGGATCAGCCCGTGTTACTAGTACTGATTCATTTGTGGGGACATTGTTGTTGAACAAGAACAATATGGTTCCATTAAAAGTACCAAAGCTTCTAGGTGCTTTAAAATTATTATTATTTATAGTGTAATTGTAGTTTACTTATACCTAACTTGTTTTGGACTGATAATCCCATGATATTTTTGTAGGAAATGATGTTTTTTATGATCATCTTTTTGAAATGACATTGAAGCTATTTGGGTCCACCATACATAAAAGGTACGTAGCTTCATAATATTGGTACAATATTTTTCTTATCTTCCATTTATTGTATTATATTAAAGTTATGATATCTAACAATTTTGTTTTTTCAAAAAAGGTGGAATGAACAGGATGCTGACTTAAAAAATCAGCTCATTAAATCTTTAGAGGACCTCTTTGGAAATAAAACTTTTGACAGAGTCATGATTCTTCAAAGAGCAGCCAAACATTTAAAGTGTGTGAGGGACCAATATAGAAGGGCTCTAAAGGATAACCCAAAGTACGAGCATCCTCCTATGATTCCATCGATGGAGTGTAATGAAATAATGGAAGATGAAAAAGAGAAAAGGCTAAAGGCTAGTGGAATTCAACCAGAAGATGATAAAATAAGGTATGTCATGATAGTATTAAGTAGAATGTAATCATACACTAATTAGTGATCTTTGTAAATATATAATCTAACATGTTTCAAACTTTTCATAGACTACAAGACACATCAAAAGCTACACAAGCGAGATTAACAAAGGTTGGCCAACACAAACTTGGCTCTGGTGGCTATATGAAACTTCACTCTCAACTTGTAAGTAGAAGCATTGGAATTTCATATCAAATTTTTATATATAAGGTTGCAAACAATTCTGTTTAATCAAATCATACATGTAAAAGTGATGATATTAAACAAAAAATATAGGGCATGAAATTCAATGTAGAGCCCATGGAAGAAGACAAGAGAATAACCTTGAAGGAAGGCTATGAAGTCATGGCTACATGCCTACGCTAAGAATCTGAAAGCCACAATGAAGAATCTTCTACTCCAGATGAGACACATGTAAATTGGTCAAATGAAAAGTAAATCAAATTGAATAGTTAATTTCAAACATAAATTGACTATTTCATGATAACAATGCGCATGACATTTTACTATAGCCTTGAAATCCTATCATAGAACTTGGGCGTGATGAAGGCCATGATGTGCATCACAGTGTTGGAGGTATTAATTTTCTATTGGAAATAAATTACGTAATTATTAATAGAATTTAATATCTTTAATTGCAATTGGCTGTGTAACCTTTTTTTTAATATTTTAGAGCATGTTGAGCATGTTGAGGTGGTGGAAGATCAAAATGTTATTGTACATGATGATGTGGCATTGTCAAGTAAAGAAAAATTCATGTTATGTTCTACTGGTTAATGAAATACATGTAACAGTAAAAAAAAGTATGCGCATTTAACCCATTTACTTGTTATTGCAGCAGACCCCCCTTTAGTGCAGCAACACCGTCCTCCTTGAGACATGAGGAAGCATCATAATTTGAGATCAAAACCACAAGAGGAGGAAGATAATATTGATGCTCCTCTCAGCCTTTACCTAAATAAGAAATCTAAGAAAAACCCAAAAAAGAAATGATTTCTTAAAAATGCTCTTTGATAAAACTTGTTTGATTAACTTTGTTGGATAATGAAAGAATGTTGTTTTAAGTAATTATCTATGAATGTTGTGTATTAATATTGAATTATGTGTCATGCTAATGAATTTTTTTTTGTGTTAATGAATTCTTGATTAGTGTTGCGTATTAATGAATGTTATATCATATTAATGAATGTTATGTGATTGTATTGACTGAATGTTATAGTTCATAAATGGATGAATGAAGTGTGTAATTAGATGTTAATGGGGAATTTAGATTGATGTTAGGGGGAGGGGGGGTGAGACCAGATGAGCTTCCACCTTCATGTGGTTGGCCTTGTTAAGTAGAGAATATTAAAGTATTCTCGAAACCAAGTGAAGCTCAAACTAACATACCTTCTTTATTTAATCAATTTCATTTGTTCTAGGTCTTTGCTCATAAGTGCATTTTGAATGTGTCAACCTTTCTTGGCCTAATGTGGATTATTTCATTGGTTTGTGTTTTTGAGTAGGTAAAGTGTTAAACCAGTTCCTATTTGTGTTAAATTAGTCATTATTTCTCTAGTAAATCTATTTGTGTACATTTAATGTTTGCACACCATAAAATTACCAACTTGGCAAAAATTACCGACTTGGCAAACATCTGGCAAAACTTGACAACTTAAAAACAACTTCAATTAAAAAATTAACATAAAGTTTATGCAAAATATAGTTACAAAATGTATCAAATGAGTTTGGTGGGGGTCTATGGGAAACACTTCCAATCCCTTGTAAGAACCTAGTGCCATTTCCTATTATTTTTTATTGGCTTTGTGGACTCTTTTTTTTTGAACTTCTAACTGCCATTCATCTGTCAAAGGTAAGTAGACTCTTTGCTACAAATTATGAGTGTGTGTGTGTGTGTATACATCTACTTCTACATCTACATTTACATCTACATCTACATCTACATCTACATCTACATCTTCATATATATGTGTGTGTGTATTTATATATGTTTATATATCAATATACATATATACACACACACCCATCCATATATATATATATATATATATATATATATATATATATATATATATATATGAATGCATGTATAATAGTGAGGAAAAATAAGTTTCCATATGGTGAACCCAAACCCCATCCTATAATTTAACTTGAATTTGCACTGGCAGCTTAGAGGTACAATCTTAATATATAGAAAAGAGAATCCCCTATTGTAATATAATATTCAATCTTTCAAACAACTCTTTCAGTTATTGCATTCAAACCTTTCTTTTAAGTCTTGGTCTTTTCCATCTATGGTATTTCTTGTCCCTCCAAGGGATATCTTATTGCTTTGCCCACTGATAATTTAAATTTTAACTTACTGTTATCATTGAAAGGAGTGTTTGAGAATGAACCGTTAATGGTGTTTTTGAGGCCAAGATATCAGCTTTGATATGAGTACCATGCTCTTATTTGGATAGAGGATGATAAAAATAACTGAACCAACTATAAGTGCTACTAATTGGAATTTTTTCTTGCAACTATGTAAGAAACCTTTTTTTCAGTTAAACTATTTGGTTATTATAGCCTTCACAGTTTTTTCACTAAATAGGTGTTTTTAGGCACAAATAAAAGATATTTTAAAAGCTTTGGTATTTGGAATTTAATTCAATTTTTTAATAAGATCTAGAATACTTAAAAAAATAGTATCGAAATATCAGGGAGACTCTCTAAATTTTTTATTTATTGTTACCAGTAATCTTTTAGATGTGTATAAAATGATAGGTATTTGTGCCATAATATGCTTAAAAGAGTCAAGAATAATATGACCATTCTATATACAACCAAGGATTTAGTCTCATAGACTAGTTGTAATGACATATTATGAAGAGTTACTTTAATTCAGTTATTCATTGTGCAAAATGAATATGGCCATTTCATCTTAGATTGGGAATAATACATAGTTTGGGGCTGTATGACAACAAATTCCTAACAATTAAAATTAGGCTTAGCATGTCATCTTTGACAGAGGTCTTGAGATTTCATATTCAAAGTTTGTTTGCAAGAAAGAATCACTACATTTATCTATGTTTTGCATGATAAAATTTTATATTATCTACATCTTAGGTAGCAAGTAGTTCCCCAAATCTTTGTTCCTATTGACAACATTTTAATGATTAATAACTCCCATGCACTATATTTGTTGTAATCTATTTTAAAAGTCTCTTATGGATTATTCCATTTCTTAAGGTGTGTGTTTAAAAATTCTTTCTTTTTTTTACCATATTGGATTTACCATGTAATATTTTATTTTATCCTACAGGCATAGGCAATGGCATGGTTAAATCTTTGATGGATCGTGCTAATGAGCCTTGCATTGCTATGAATGCAACTTTTGTTGTTATCAAGGGTACGTGCCTTTCATTTTTGCTTATGGTCTAAGTTAGTGCTGATCATTTAATTTATTTTAATATTATTGTCATATAGGCTTTCTTTTCTATAATTCAACTTAATTGGCATGAGAAATGATTTAACATGAAATTAAGTAAGGAAGATAAGAATAAAAATCAAGAAAGAGTTTAAGAAAGTAAAATAATTTCAGAATGGTTCATTAAGTACTCTTGAACTAAGACATAATTTTTCTTTCTAGGCCACAAGCAAGCATTAGATGTGGCTGTTGTTACACAAGGACAAGTGAGGGCTTTCATCGTGTTGATGCTTACATGGGGTATGTGCAAATGAAACATTTGATTTAACACAAATAGGAACTGATCTCCATAAAATGGATGCACACCATACCTATCAGTTGATCTAGACTTTCTTTGTTATAGAATTGATTTACTATAGAATATTTTCCAGCAGGATTTTTTTTTAAAAGCAAGGTTTTCGTAGTATTATCTACCACTTGAGCAAAAGTTTCCATAGCTAAATTCCCTTGCCACTATTAATATTGCTCTAAAGAATTACAAGTTAGTAAGTCCTCGGCTAAAGGGATAATAAACTAAATAAAGTTTCAAACATATGAACAGATAAAACTCATACAAGCAAAAGTCAGAGCCAAATTGAATAGCATTGGCTATTTGTCAGCAGAAGGTCCCTGCTAGAAGAGACACGTTTGTCACTTCATTAAGATGACAATTGTGTACTAAGTTTCCTAACTGTATAATTCATCATCATCTTTATTATCTACTATAGAAAATACATCCGAAGCACCAGCAGAAGCACCGAGAAATTGAAATTCAGAACCAAAGCCTCGAGATTGTTGTAGTGTTTGTGCAAAGGCTTGATACTTCTGAATATCAACATCATTGACACTTCTTCGGGCACATTTCATTGACTCCTCAAAATGAGCAGCCTTTATTTTAGCTACCTCATCACTATCATCCTCATCCATTGCCTTAGGGTTCTCACTTCTTTTTCTTTCACGTTCAATATCCTGTAAAAGTGCAGAGGAAAGAGAACATGAAAAATTGAAATAATAAGATACAAGTTGAGGAAAATTGAATCAAAAAATGTAAAATTCTAACAAACCAGTAAAAAAAAAACCATTAAGAAATTCATAACCAAATCTAGTTTGCAAAAGCTGCCACAATTGAAACTCACCTTCTCAATATTTTCTCTAATAGCATACTTGCAAGCCCGCTAACAAATCTTTGTAATATCTCATCAATAAATATAATGGATGGGGCATTCTTCTCAGCCTCCTCAAAAGCCTTCTGAAGATTGCTTTCACTTTCTCCAGCCACTTTGACATGATCTTAGGTCCATTGATACAGCAAAAGAAGGCACCAATTTCATTTGCCACTGCCCTAACAATTAAGGTTTTCCCAGAACCAAGCGGCCCATAGAGTAGAATACCCTTTGGGGGCTTCACACTAATAGATTTGAAGAGTTGTGGGCATCTAAGAGGAATCTCTACCAATTCACAGATCACCAGTTAGAGCCTATCTCTCAAATAGTTCAAACAAAATGAAAAAACCCACAGTTTCATGTAGAGTAGATTAGATGGATTGCTAGAGCCCAAAGCAGTCTGGAAAATAGAACGAGTAGGGACCCGTTGGAAACAAGCAACATAATGAGTGTGGACACCTGAAGATAAATATCTAGACTAATCATTGACCAGGATGCCGTTGGTGATTAGTCTGGATATTTATCTTCAGTTTTTTTTAAAATATTCTATATTTCGTCAAAATTCTGACTCTTTGTCATCGAAATCATGGCTAGTTTGGTCTAGAAATCAACCAATAGTTCATCGAAATGTGGCATCGTGGGTATGGCATCCTGATTGGAACCGCTAAATAATTTGACCAATATTGGTCTAAAGTGCGATGACACGTGGTCGAAATATGACCGTCATGAGTTTGGCATCTTGGTCGAAGTTGCCAAATATTTCAACCAAGATTAGTCTAAAGTGAGATGAAATTTGGTTGAAATGTGACTGCATTGAGTTTGGCATCTTGGTTAGAATGACCAAATATTTTGACCAATGTTAATCTGTATTGGTTGATCATTTGACCAATATAAAAACACTTGCTAATGTTATTTTTGACCAAGATTGCCTTTGATTTCAACTAATATTAGTGTCGATCGTTCTATGGTTGCAACAATGGGTCGATATTTTGATGCCAATAATAGCGACGAACCAGTTGGTCGACTATTCGACCAAATTGGGTAGAAACTTCAACCAATCGTGCGTCAAAAAATGGTGCAAAATGTACTAGTGTTTAGTGGAGGATCTTTAGATCATTAGTTACTTCTTGACAAACTTTGTAGCTTCTTGCTTCAGTGATGTTCTACATGATCACCCTTGTTCCTATTTTCTAGAACATTCCTAGTTTTGGAGGCTTCTTCAGTCCTTCAGACTAGTCTTTGTCTCTTTTTGGAGGAGAGTTTTTCCCATGTGGTTTTCTCTATTTCTCCATTTTTTAGAGACTCTCTTTTGTACTTGGGTACCTGATCAGGCCTTTTGTTGTTGGGACCCATTTTCTTTCAATTCTTTTTTCTAGATTTTTAGCTTCTCCCAAATTTTATCTTAAGGGAGGGTCTTAGAGTAATAAGTTGTTTTATTATTAATTGAATCATATTGATTTAATTATTAAGTCACATATTATTGTGTGTGTATGCTTAACACCTTCATGAAATTAGGATCATTAACTAACAATTCAAAGCAAATACAATGCAAATTTAACTAAGAATTTAAACTAAAATCCATGACATCTCATGGTTCTCTAATTAGATGTGGTAAGTAGAGCTCTCGGCTTAATCTCCACTAGTGACACTTCTAAAATGAGAAAGTATGATACTACAATGCTTAATCTAGCTCACAATGCTCCATTATGCTATGATAAATTGAAATGCTCTCAATTGCTATCAAATGCTCATAAAATGACTATAATAACAATGCTTTTCTCTTCAATACTCTTCTATATTATTGCTCTCAAAATGACTCTTATTTATAGTAAATTCCCAAGGGTAGGGGGTAGAGTGAAGTAATCATGATTTACCTTTGGTTGAGTCAAAACATTTCCAATGTTTTTAAATGGGGGGACAATTTAAATGGTTGTCTCAAAGCTTTGGACAAAAGGACAAAATTGAGTGGATGAGATTCAAAGTTGAAATGTGTGATTGAGATTTAATTCTTTTTGAGTGATTTATGTCTCTTTGTCCTCAATTCTCATTGGTTGCTCAATTTTTGTTGAAAGATATTAGGATTAATTAAATTCCATTAATTAATTAAATTAGCCATGTAAGGGAATAGGTTCAATTTGATTTTTTGATTTAACAACTATACAACTAATTGATTAAAATCAATTATGTAGTGCTTTTCACCCCTTTAAGCTTTGATTTAATTATTTAATGTCCTCATTTACTTTTTCCTTTGATTTAATTGATTTTGTCCAATTTGATTTAATAATTGTCCATTTAAATTTGATTTGATCCTTTTTGATGAGAATTAGCACATTTTAATTAAGATTTTGCAATTTTGTGATTTTAAAAAGCACTTGTCCATTTTTGAGTGTCTACAAATGCCCCTCTTTGAATTGATGTATGAAGAACATTGATTCAAAGAAATGTTTTGTCCTAATTGCTTTTAGGTCCTGATTTACTGATTTGCTGATACACCATTGATTTGAAATTGATTGTTGCCTGATATGATATGCCTTTGATTTGAAAAATTTGATATGCCCCACTTATAATGATCAAAAATTTTGGATGCCCCAGAATTTGATGATGTTTGATGCTAATTTGATACTCTGATGCCCCCTTAGAAATAAAACATATTGATTGCTTGATTTGAAATTTTTTGATTGATGTTTGATTTATTGATCCAATATGTTTTCATTTCTGAAAAACATTGATGATATGTCATGTTTCAAAATTTTCCCCGGTTGATGATTAATATACTGAAATAGGTCAAAGTCAAAATTTCACCTCTAAATTAGGTCAAATTAGCTTAAATAGGTTGAAAAACCTAGATTTACTATTCATTTTCACTTTTGACTATTGAGATTTTGCTATGATTTTCATAATGGTTGTGGCTATCAGAGAGCATCAGTTCGAGAGAGGTCATCGCTATCAGAGGAATTTAGATTACAGACCTCTTGTGAGTCATTTCAAACCTTCTTTTGTGCATTTATTGCTCATTTATAGCATTTATTACAATTTTTTCTTGCTTTTGTAGGTTTGAATTTGCAAAATGATGCTTAGGATTAGTTAAATGCTGCTTAACCTTCTAAAACACTGCATCCATGCTTTTTAATCATGCCTTTGCATAGTAAAGTGTCGCTTAGTAACTTTTAGGTCTCGCCTGATAAGAATATGCTTCCGCGTAGTACTAGGGTTTGCATGCCAATTTCTATATATTTTTCCGCTCATAAAACCCTAGATTTAAAATGCTGCCTAGGCCTCTTAAAATACTGCCTAGCATCATAAAGTACCTTGTGAATCATGAAATGATGCGTACTAATGATAAAGCACTGCATAATACCTTTTCTGCACCGTGTAAGGTAAAATGCTGCGTGGTAATAGGAAAATGACACCTGCAGGATTTTGAAAAATTTGAAACTCCAACTTGATTTTTTGATTAAAATTTCATGTCTCTGACTAATCGATTGAATTCCCAGATAGTTAGGTCTATTGTAGTTAAGAAAAACAATTGATTAGGATATCAGGATAATGGTACCAATGAATGTTTGATTACGTCAATCTGATAGGATAGATCTGATAGTGGGATACTGATAGGTAGGACTTGATTGATCAGTGTGAAAACTGATAATTCATTCTCAAGACATAGAGACATGAACAAATGGTACTAGGTTTGATAGGTTTGATACTGATACTGATAGACTGATTGACTTAGGATAACTCATTGATATAGTACATTGATATGATTCCTTTGATTTGCAAAACATGAACATTTCTATAAGTTGTATATATGAACTATCGCTTCTTGGGTCTTGGATCTTGGTCAGGCTCTTACTCTTGTAGAGTATCATGTTATTAAGATGTGTAGACTTAGCTTCCTTCTTGACACCCTGCTATTTTAGCTGAATTGTGGCCTTCTTACCGCAGTGGTAGATAGATGGCACTCTGACCATAATATCTTCCATCTACCTTTTGGATAGATGACCATCACTCTAGAGGACATATACAGATTGTTACACATTCATTATCGAGGGGAGATGGTATATTATGATTCTGTTTATGATAGTACTGTCTGTAGATGGGTGTTTAGAGACAACACTATTGATGATGACACAATTACGTGGGCACAGTTCACTTCATTCCCTACATTTCCAGCAGTATTGGGTGCTCTGATAAGTGGATTACTGCTTCCTGACTTCTTAGTTGGATGGGGCAAGATACTCGAGGACTTTCTTGCATAGCCTCGATAATCTAATTGGGGCTCATGTGTTCTTGCACAACTTTATTATGACTTACATGAGGTTGTATACAGATCTAGTGCTTCTTTATCAACAGGTGTTGTGATTTTATAGTTGTGGGTATGGGAGCATCTTCCCATTACTAGGTTTGTATCAGACAGGATTTGGCGGCGGGGATTCCCCTATGATTTTCTATATAGCGGCATGGTTGTCTAGCATCATCTAGGCAAGCTTGAGTATTGGTGCCAGGTTATTGATGATCTTGATCAAGTTTATTAGTGACCATATATAGGTTGTGAGTGATGGAGGGAGGATGATGATGAGCTCCCATACATATTTTCTCCTCAATGGATGATTGGTAGAGCAACTATTGTGATTGAGAGATTATGCTTTGGTCAAGTTTCTAGGTGGTATGACAAGAATTTGGATATGCCACAGGGCATGGCACTGTATGCCAGAGTCCAGGCAGAGTGATCCTTGTGGGGTGCTCAGATAGATTTTCAGTTTGCCTGTGATCAGATTGCACATTTGGCATATTGAAAATGGGATTTTCTTGCGTGTTACTGATGTTGGTATGTCACATGAGTATCAAGACTGGTGGGCTCAGAATAGATTTCTTTGATTTACAAATCTAATAGAGCCTATCCCTGGTCGTGATGAGAGATCTGAGGATGATGATGATGATGGGGATGATGATGAGGATGGTGGTGGTGGTGGTAAGGGGAGACATCAGAGATGAAGAGCATAGAGAGCTCCTAGAGCTATTGCTAGTGGATGAGATGGGCCATGAGTGAGAGGTGGTCATGCCAAGGACAAAGTTAGGGGACAGGTTTGACAAGGACCATGGAGCAGGATTGGGACGTCCTAGAGCAGCAACTGATAGATAGCAGAGACAACATAGACAACAGAGGGTTCAAAGATAGGCTCATGTAGATGCTTCTAGATAGATTCTTGGTGGATAGGATCCTTTAGTTTAGTTACAGAGAGTTTCTTTAGCACAGCAAGATCAAATTCCAGCACAACAGGTACCTCCATAGGCTTCTTAGTCTCAAGACATGGGCCAGAGTTCACAGTCTACTCCTAGCGTGGATACTATAGCTCAAGCTGTGAGATCCTTACAGACATGTTTAGCAGCTGTGGTTGGTAGATTGGATCAGGTAGCCATCATGATGTAGCAGTTTATGGCGATGATGGCATAGAGGGATAGCATAGTAAGAACTTCTCAAGCTCCTTCACAGGATAGACAAGATGACAAGGATCTAGATGGGTCAGGTGCTAGGGATATATTGGGTGCTGCTATGGGATCATGATGATTTGATGATAGAGCTATTCATTATTGATCATTTGTATCATGTTTATTGATGTTTATTGATCTAAACATTTGATGTATCAATTTGATGAATTTGTCTTTGATGTACTAATGTACTGGATCATTAATGTTTATGAACACTTATATGACGATGATACACTTCCTTGATTCTCTTGATGATTTTATTATGGGATTATCTTGTTATACAGCTATATGATGTTTATGATGCATTTACTTTTGATTATGCTATGGATGCAGTGTATCTCATTTATGATATAGATAGATGAATGCATTGATGTATGAATTGTGATATGTTTTTCTATTTTTCAATGTATGGATGCAAAGTGTTTTATGGAAATATGGATGTGAATGCCCCTATGTTTTTGAGTTTGAATGTATGTAGTTCTATCCTTAGTTACATGTATGCAAATGATGTATGAGTAATGAATCTTTTTCTTTTGCTTTTCTGATATATGGATAATGAATAATGATTAATGCTATGCAGGAATGCAAAAGATAATCTCACAGTATTGATTGATATCAAGGATAAGACGTTTGATTAAACCCCCATTTCTTTAATGTTTTGACCAACCAAGATTATTAATGTACCCCCTTGTCCTTGGAAAAATAACCACAAACAAATGCACTTAATCTAACATGATAATGCAATGCAATGCAACTAAGTGTCACTAGCTTTTAGCAAAGAAATGCCATAGCGATAAATTTTCATCATTGAGCATTTTGGGACGAGAAAGCTAGTACAACCATCATTGACCACATCATGATGATATGAATACCTCTTTTTATCACTTTTGGTAACCTCTTTGGAAACTAGTACAACCCTTACTAGTTGGATGACCAAACTATGGGAGTATGAATACCGGTTTCAATAGATTCAATATTGCAAGTGGATTTTGGTATTAAGATATGAAAGATCTAAATAGCCAAGGTATCTAGTTATGTAAACAAGCAAAGGTCAACCCTTCATCTTATGTGATAGTCCTCGATGGTTCTTTGATGACCATGTCATTAGATGAATTCTCATAAGTTGATGAATCTTCCTTAAAACAGTCACTCAAAGACAAGAAAATATCATGTCTCTATAATGGCCAATCTAGTCGAAACATCATCGATTAGCTAAAAAGATGTGATAAAAGTCAATTCAATAAAGATTATCAAAAGAAAGCTTCAAGTGTTTTGCAATGTATCCTGATTTTCAAAAAAGAATTTCAAGCATTCTGATCTTTAAAATGTTGTCAATTTTTAATCCCGAATAATAAAGTCAATGAAGGCTCAAGGATCAAGTTGTAGGATCAAAATAATTGGGTGTGAACAATGATATCCATCAAAGGTTCATGAAAATCTCTCTCTTCTGAAGCTCTGATAAGTCTCTCTCTGATGTGACCAAATGTAGCACTATTGAATCCATTGGTACCAAATTTCCAATCCTCTTTTGCCCCCAAGTGATAAATGTGATCGTGTGACAAACTTAGGGCCATAGGAAATGCAATGGCGCAATTGAAAGGCTTTATTATGACTATGCACAAATGATGAATGCAATGAAAGTTTACAAGTGAGATGATGGAAATGCAATATGTACACATGCAACTTGTAGGAAAGACTTAGGGGAAAAAAAGGTGCTTGATTGCCAAGTTTTCTCCTTTTGGGTTTATTACTTTTTTCCTTTTTTATTTTTTAAATTTTTTTTGCTACCAAGGCACCTATTGCTAGGTTTTCACCAAGGCACTTTTTTCTTTTTCAATTTTTTTTTTTTTCAAATGTTTTTGGTATTTTCAAGATCTCTTTGACTATGTACAATAAATATGATGCTCCTCATCTGATACTCTTTATACTCTTTCATCTATCTCATGTATAGAACCTCTTTAGATGAATGCTATTGATAGGTTCTTGTAGCTCTTCTCCCTCACAATCTGCTAACTTATAAGTTCCTGTTCCAAATGAAGAAACAATGATGAACGAACCAAGCCAATTAGCCTCCCATTTTCCTTTCTTTTCTCTTTCATCTTGATTCTTAGGATTTTCTCTTAGCACTAAGTCTCCTACTTGGAAGACTCTTGGTTTGATATGCTTATTATAGTTCCTTGAGATTCTATTCTGATATACTTTCAAGTGTTCATAGGCTTGCATTTGGTGTTCTTCTAACAATTCTAATTGTTGAAGTCGGGCAACTTTGTAATCCTCATCTATTATTAGGCCTTGCAATGACACTTGTAAAGATGGGATTTCAACCTCCAAAGGTAGAACAGCTTCGGCTCCATAGACTAATGAAAATGGAGTAGCTCCCGCAGGTGTTTGAATGCTAGTTCTATAGGCCCATAATGCTAGGTTAATTTGCACATGCCAATCTCTTCCTAATTTATTCATTGATCTCTTCAAGATTTTGAGGATGTTCTTATTTGTAGCTTCAGCTTGTCCATTTCCTTGAGGATAATAAATGGATGAAGAGTGATGAGTAATATGGAATGTGTCACAAAGTTCATCCACATCTTTTTTTTAAAATTTCTTTCCATTGTCTATGATTATGGAATAAGGGATACCATATCTGCAAATGATGTGGTTCAAGATGAACATGGAAATTTGTTTACCCGTGGCCATGATCAAAGGAACCGCTTCTACCCACTTAGTGAAATACTTCATCACGGTGATGATGTACTTGTGCCCATTGGAAGAAGGTGGATAGATTACCCCAATCAAGTCAAATCCCCATTGATAGAATGGCCATGGTGTAACAAAGGGATGTAATTCTTGTGCTGGAACATGTATCATGTCACCATGGTATTGACATTTGCTGCATATTTTGACAAAGTGACAAGCATCTTTCTCTAAGGTTTTCCAAAAGTACCCTAAGCGAAGGATTTTCTTGGCTAGGTTTAAACTACTTGAATGTGACCTGCAAATGCCCTCGTGAACCTCATGTAAAGATAACTTAGACTCCTCTTCCTCTAGACATCTAAGTAACGTCCCATCAAGACCCTTATGATACAATGTGTCGGAAAGGATTATGTAACGGGCTGATTGTCAGATGAAATTTTATTTTTGGGCTCAAGATTGGTCTGAAGGTAACACTTGGTCTTTGAGATAGGTATATATAGGGCCATACTAAGGTGAGTCATGTCCATTGAGTAGGGTAAAAAATTTGAGTATCAGGAAGGTCAAATGCCAGTTTCGTTAACTCTTCCACCAAGAATTTGTACTTCTCATTCTAATCTCATTTTTGAAGTAAGGAAGCCAAGGTTGCCATTGCATTAGCTGCTATGTTCTTCTCTCTTGCAATCTACTCAAAGGTTATCAAAGCAAAGTAATTTTTCCAAGCATCAATCATAGTCTTTTATGGCATCAATTTTTCATCTTTGGTATTGTATTCATCATTGACTTGATTGATTACCAATTGAGAGTCTCCATATACTTGTAGCTTAGTGATGTTCCATTCTAAAGCCATCTTAATGCCAATGACTAAAGCCTCATATTCTACTATGTTGTTTGTGTATGGGAACAAAAGCTTGTATGACTTGGGAATGGTGTACCCTTGAGGGGTAATCAATAATATGTCAGCCCCAAAACCTCCTTTTGTATATGAGCCGTCGAAGTACAACTTCCATGTCTTTGCTTCTATGTTTACAATTGTGGAATTTGGAAATTCCACTTGAATGGTTTGTGTGGAAATCAATGGATTTTCAGCTAAGTGATTTGCTATCACTTATCCTTTTATTGCCTTCCTATCCACATACTCAATGTCGAACTCACTTAATATCATGACCCATTTTGCTAGCCTACCTGTTAAGGCAGTTTTTTTTAGCAAATACTTTAGAGGATCAATTTTTGCAATTAGTTTCACCTTGTGCATCAGCATATAATGTCTCAATTTTTGGGATGCAAAGACAACCACTAAACATGCTCTTTCCATGAATGTATAGTTAAGTTCATATTTGATCAATGTTCTATGTACTCAAATGCTAGATTGCTCTTTCTTTCCCTTTCTCATCTTCTTGTGCCAAAAGAATTCCTAGAGACCTCTCGGTAGTGAATATGTACAACAACAATAGTTTTTTCTTGATTGGTGGCATTAAGATTAGCAGATCTATTAGATAAGCCTTCCATAAAGTGAAGACTTGATCACATTCTTCATCCCATAGGAAAATAGTATCTTTGTGTAGCAACCTTTTGAATGAACGACATTTTTCTGCCAATTGAGAAATAAATCTCCTTATTGATTGTAGCTTTCCTTGGAGAGACCTCATTTGGCTTATGTAGACTTGATCACATTCTTCATCCCATAGGAAAATAGTATCTTTGTGTAGCAACCTTTTGAATGAATGACATTTTTCTGCCAATTGAGAAATAAATCTCCTTATTGATTGTAGCTTGCCTTGGAGAGACCTCATTTGGCTTATGTTCTTTGGAATTTCCATATGCATTATTGCTTGTACTTTTTCTAGATCCACTTCAATCCCTTTTGCTGAAACTATGTAGCCTAATAATTTACCGGATTAGACACCAAAGGCACATTTTTTCAGATTAAGCCTCACTTTGAATTTCTCCAACCAGGTAAATATCTTTTCTAGAATTTGTAGTTGATCTTCTCTTTTGTGTGACTTTGCCAATATGTCATCCACATAATCTTCTAGAAAGGTGTGCATCATATCATGGAAAATAGTGGCCATTGCCCTTTGGTATGTGGCTCTGGCATTTTTGAGGCCGAAGGGCATGACGTTCCAACAAAAGGTACCCCAAGGACATGTAAAGGCTATCTTCTCTTGGTCTTCGAGTGTGATTTTTATTTGATTATATCCTCTAAAACCATCCATCAATGAGTACATGGAGTGACCCGATGTCAAGTCAACTATTGCATCTATGCTTGGAAGTGGGAAGTCATCCTCAGGACATGCAAGATTCAAGTCTCTAAAATCTATGCATACACGAATGGATTTATTGTGCTTGGTGACCAGTACAATATTAGATATCCATTCAGCATATGCTATTGCTCTTATAAATCCCATTTTCAACAATTTCTCCAATTCTGCCTTGACTAGGAGAGCAATATGTGGGTGCATCTTTCTCAACTTCTTCTTGATGGGCTTAACCCTTGGTTTAACATTCAAATGGTGCATAATGAAGTCAAGATCCAATCTAGGCATGTTGGCATAGGACCATGCAAATTTCACTTATTTTTCTTGGAAAAACTTGATAAAATCCTCTCTTTCTAAAGGTGTAAGTGACACTGCTAGATGTATGAATTTTGGATCCAATTCTATCCCAATGTTGACTTTTTCTATTGGCTCTATGAGAATTGGTGAAATTTCTTCCTCATGTTCAGGTAGGGTATCCAACCTCTCTTCCTTTGGTGCCACAATTGGGTTTTCACCATAGGAAACATCCTTTATCTTTACCTTTTTTTGGTTCTAGTGCTGCCACATAGTGGTTTTCATCACTAGAACTTTTCATTTTTTTAATTTTTTTTCATTTTTTTCTTTGGATTAAGAGATTGGACCCCTGCTGTTCTCATCATGTTTAGATCAAATTCATTGGTGAAAGAGGGCTCAACCGCATTCAAGTATTGGGCCATTGCTTGGTGATTTGGGAAACAAAGTAAGTTACTTGGCTTAGTTAGGTCCCAATCAATAAGTTCGGGATGCATCAAGGGTAAGGATTCATTTGGAAAAGTATCATCGGTTGGGTTTATGGACATGACCTCATTGGAGGGTTCATACATTGTATCATTAAGATCTATAATGTGAGCTTCCTCGAGATGGTCCATGGAAGAAGGATTGAAGTCCCCTTTAGTTGAGTCCTCTAAGACCTCTATGGGAAATAGCATTGAAAATGCAATGGGTGGATTAAAACTAATGTTTGAATTACCCCCCCATGAAGGTACCCAAGGTTCACCTATCCATCGCTGATTAGTGGGTGCTTGTCCTATGTTGAGTTCTTGTATATTGGGTTGTTCATTACCTTGAGTTTTTTGCCTAGGAACCTTAGCATAAGCATGTATTGTGACTGTCTCTTTATCATGGCATGATTCTTTGGATAGAGTGTCCCACTCATAGTCTCAAGAATCATCACTATCAACATCAGATTCCACTGTGTTCACTTGAGGATAGAAATCATGCATTGGGTTGGAGCTTTCTCCATTGTGCTGGTAGCCTACGCCTGATCTTTCTTCTTTTGACCTCCAAGAAGGTTCAATGGGCTCTAGTAAACCTCTATTTCTTCTGCTTGGGGGTCCTCTTCCCTTGTACCCCATTTTTTTCATTATCTCAAATCCTTTCCCATATTTATCAGTTTGAATGTTAATCTGTTGAATTCTTTTTACGGGAGTATTTGAGGTATCATCTTCATCTTGATAAAGCCATTGGAGGACTTCATCTTCTTCTTTGTCAAATGCTACTTTGTCACTTTCTCTTACAAAATAAGAGTTATATTTATGAGGAAGATGTTCTTTGGATAGTTTCCCATGTGTTCTTGGAGATGTGGGTGAGTCAAATAGGGAAACAAAATATTCCCCTACTCCTTTGGAACTGATTTTACATTGTTTTTCAAATGTATGCATCATCTCACTCATATATTTGTAATGATCCTCTTTAGCTCTATCTTTCTCCTCTTTGGTGGGTTTTGAAGGCTCTAACTTTGGTGTAGATGCTTGATCTGAATTTTCATTTGAAGTTGGACCCTCATAACTCACTTTCTCATTTCCTTTAGTTGATGTAGTTGAGTTAGCTTGAGGAGGGTTTAAAGTAGCACTTAATGTTAACTTAGGATCATCCTCTTTGATGTCTTTAATGGTAGCCCTTTGGATAATCCCTTCTCTATTATGGGGAATAAATAGTTTGTGAAGAGGCTTTGGTGCATTGCAATATTGGAAAGGATTTGAATCCCCTCCAACTGTGATTTCCTCACCCATGTACAAAAATTTTATGATGATACGTGGATGGAACTTCTTGCATCTCATGGATCCACGACCTTCCCAATAAGATATTATAAGTTAGTTTCATATCTAAGACTTGACATTTTGTGTCCTTTTTGATAGGTCCAACTTGAATGGGAAATACAATCATGCCTTTTGAAGCTCTTTCTGCTTCATCATGGGCCTTTATGGCAATTATTTTTGTAGGATCAATGCATGACTTGAATAATCCTAGAGATTTGACAAGGCTCAAAGTGTAGATGTTAAGACCAGCTCCCCCATCTATGAGAGCTCTCTTGGCCCTATGTCTTTCAATCAATACATCTATATGCAACAGAAGGTTTTGGGGATGAGTAATGGACATGTCATCATGGTCTAAAAATGAAAGGCAATGGGGTGCAATGAGGTGCCCTACCATATTCTGAAACTTCTCCTCTTCTAAGTTGGTAGGAAAATTAGTTTCCACTAAAGCTTTCTCTAGAATTTCCTTGTAATTTGGGGATAGTTTTAATAACTCCAAGATAGAGATTTGTGCTAGAGTCTTTTGTAGCTGATCCACCAAACTATACAATTTTACTATTGTAGATGATTGCTTAATCACAATGTTGGATTGCAGAGGACCAATAGGTTTAGGATCAACCCCTTGTAGGTTAATCCTTGAGATCTGCCCCCTAGTGATAACATTAGATGTTTCTTTTTGGGGCTGTTCTTTGATCACTATAGAATTTACAACATGCTCACTCTTGGACAATGTATTGACAATGCTATCATAAGGAGGCACAAAATTGATATTGTTGCTGCTTTGTTTCTTCCCATTAGGCATTTCACCTTTCTCATGGTTATAGAAGGTTTGTTTGAAAGATGTGTGATCTTCATTACTTTGAGGCCCGTCAATGGTGATTATACCATTATCAATCAGGTCTTGTACCACATTCTTTAGCTATAAGCAATCATTTGTCTTATGCCCTCTAATTCTATGATATTCACAATGGCTATTCTCACTCCACCAGCTGGGCTTGTGTTGTGGCTCATAAGATTGAATGCTAGGTAAATTAATGATATTGTTAGCAATGAGAGTCTTCAAAGCTTTCTCGAGAGGTTCACCCAAAGATTTGAAATTCCTCTTGGGAGTTGGTGCCAAGAATTTTTTAGACTTGTTATTTCCTTGATTGTTCCCAAGATTGCCACTATTAGTATTGTTGTTGAAAGGTGCCTTGGAATACTGATTTGCATTGTTCACCTGATTAGGTGTTCTTGTGAGAGTGAATGGAGTCACTTTTAAATTACTAGAATTAACAACTCTATCATTGACCACTCCTTTATTGTTGTTCTTCAATCCAAACCGATTATAGTTGTTAGAAAAGTTCTTATTCTAGTTATTCTGGTTGTTGTTGGAGGTATTGTTATTGTAATTCTTATTGTCTTTGTAGATTTTTAACTCTCCACTCTTAACTAATACCTCTTCCATGGTTACTCCATTTTTGATAAGATCTTGGAAGGTCTTATGACATTGCATTCTCAACTGGTAATTCATCTCATTTCTCAAGCTATTGATGAAGATATCCATCTTCTCTTTTTTTGGTACACTCCTAGGATATCTAGCAAATACCATCCTCCATCTTTGTAGGAAAATGAGGAATCCTTCTTCATCTTTTTTCTTGGTATTACATAAAGTTATCATTGTGACTTCGTGCTTGATGTTGTATGAGTAATGTGCCACAAATTTTGAAGCTAGCTCTTCAAAGGTTTTAATGCCAGATGTTAATTTTGAAAACCACTCCATGGCCATACCTTCTAAGCTTCTTGGAAATAATCTCATTAAATAAGTGGTATCATGCATGAACTCTAAGCTCAATGCACAAAATTCTTGTAGATGATCTCGAGGATCTGATGTTCCTTCGTATTTATCATACTTGGGAAATACTACGTTGATAGGGAATGGTACCATGACTAGAATCTTGTCAAATGGAAATGGACACAATGCTTCTATAGAAAAGGGTTTAGGATCCCCGCTTTGTTTGATTGTGTCCAATTGCATTTGAAATAACTTAAATTGTTTATTCATGATGTCAATCGGGCTCTCTTCAACTTCTGGTGGCCTAAGTTGATTTACATCATAATCAACAGGGAAGTTTAAGACCTACTTGGGCTAGGTCTAGAAAGTATTTCTCCTTATCTCTCTCCATTTCCTTCTCCATGAGTTTCAAGAAATAAGGACTTTGTATTGCTTCACTAACCTTCTCATCCATTGCATCTTTGGCAGTTGGTTCGGTATTAGCTCTATTGTTAGTGTTATCAATTCCTTGAGTGTTTTGGTCTATTCCTCCATTATTGGAATTACCCTGATTGTTTGGGTCAATACCTCCATTGTTTTTATTACCCAAGCCACTGGAGTAAATCATGTTGGTTTCCTTTTCTTGAATGGGCTCTTGGGGTATTCTTGGAGTGGTAAAAGTATCATTTAGGAAAGGGAGTTCTTGTTTTAGGTAAGTCCCGTTTGCTTGTAATTTTTTCTTGACGTAATATGATCGAGTAAAAGAAGGCATGAACATAAACCACTTTGAAAATAGGCTTCGATTGTGCTTGCCCATGACTAAATCCTCAAAATTTTCAAAAATTGTGCAGAACCAGGATTTACAACTAGGCTGAATGTTGGAACAAAAAGAACGTTGAAAAGGGTATCTGAATCTAGAATCAAATTTTTTTGAAACCCTCAGAAAATGCTCACTATTTTCCTTTTTTTGATTCTGGGCGTCACTTGCCTGCGTGTAGGCATGACTTTAAGCTTAGTACGTGGTAACTAGAATATCCTTAGGTGGTGCTCTGTAGGTTTGCAAGCAGCTCTTCCCTATTTATAGGCATGATTTAAAATTTTCCAGGTGTCACTTAAACTTTTATAGGCGTGACTTTATTATTTCCCGACGTCTTTTTACAAATTGTAGGTGTAACTTCAATGTGCACAGGTGGTTTTTCTCTTTTTGTAGGCAGCACTTTACAGACCAAGGTGTAAATTTTAGATTTAAAAAGTTGTAAGATCAGGTCTACAAAGGTTTCTTTCTTGAAAATGAAGTACAAACACAACACACACATCAAGTTTGCACCATGTCCCTAAAATCACACTAAAAGTGTATATTCTCGGTCATTTTTCACAAGTATTGAACAATAAATTCTTCCACGCAATCTACCTATAGTCAAATTTGGCTTTTAACATGTTTGGCTCTATAAGGTAGCTTACTATTTATCAGGTTTTAATGAATAATTCCATTCTAAACTATGCCAAGTTCTTTTTCCCACTTGTAGGCTTCCCACACGCACAAAATCATGATTTTGCGCAATCCAAAAGGACTACTAGAGGAAGTGAAGAAATTTGCACACAATCTAGCCACTTACCTTTTAAGGAAAAGTGTATTTTTATTATAGTGGGTTGGATAGTACCGCGGCAAAGGCGGTTGTCTCCCACTTGGGTCATTCCCTCTCACCATCCTCATAAGAAAAATCTCAGGAGGCAGGCCCTCTATTGTTCTATTTTAACTAGCATGTATAGAAAACAAGAAAATTGAACTTAGTCCAATAAGTTTGAGAATTTGGTTGACTTAAAAAGTGAAGAACATATCCCTATTGTCTTTCTTCATTCCAAACACTCAAGCAACAATTGTTCTTTTTCAATCTCTTAACAAAGAGATTCTTATAATTTAGGTGTTTGGTCAATTCCTTATTTTAATTAAGCTAGATTCAATGAATGCCACAATTTAAGCAAGTGCAAGCTTGATTTGATGAATACCTCTTTCCTTTGTAGCTAGCAATGGCTAGGCACTTTTATGAGGTTTTTGATTGCTTGTTTTTCTTTCACTCACCTAGTGGCTATTGTTCCTACTCCCTCCTCCAACAAGTTAGTCAACAAAGCCATACAAAATGAGGGAAACCATAAAGGAACAAAATTTGAAGTACAATTAAGTGTTTTCACAAGATTTTTCAATGAAACTTCAACAAATTAATGTAAAGAAATTTCAATTTAAGGTAGGAAATTTAAGCTTGTAAGCCTCTAACACTTTGATGTAATGAGCATACAATTTCTCTTTTAAGCCTAAACTCTCTAAAATTAGAGCATTATGCAATTCCTTTTCACGTTTAGCTTGTAGTCTTACCTCCTTGCTTGGTTGTGTAACTTTGTTCTCTGGTTTTTGAACCTTCCTGTGCTTGCTCATCTGCAAGAAAAACACAAACAAAGAGTAAGAAAACAATATATATAGATTTTACAGAAATTTAAAGGAAAAAGTAGTAGGTGTCATTAGTTAGCTAATACGCGTGATTAAAATGCTAGTAGGCGTAACTTTAAAAGTAGCAGGCATCACTTTCCAGTGACACAGGTGACATTTAAAGTTTAGCAGGTGTAACACTTTAATTAATAAGTGTGAAAAGTAATGAGAATTGCGTAAGATAAGCTATTTAAAGTAGAAATTAACAAATGCTAGGCATCAGTTAAGAGATACTAGGTGTGACAGTTTGCTGTAAATTGCATTGTAAAGGTTATTACAGGTGGTAAAAGACAACAAATACGCGGTGCTTCTTAGGTCGCAGGTGACACTTTACACTCCTGAGCATGACACTTTATCTCCCAGGTGTTAGTTAACTGCTAGTAAGTGTCAGAACAGTGATCACAGGCATCAGTTAATCCTTCATACGCGTCATTTCTCCTATTTTCTGCAAAAATTCATGTAAAAGTGAAGACACAAACACACAAAATATGATGAAAATGATAAAAATGAGGCTCAAGGCCCCACAGTGGGCACCATTTGGCGTGTGTATACTTAACACCTTCATGAAATTAGGATCATTAACTAACAATTCAAAGCAAATACAATGAAAATTTAACTAAGAATTGAAACTAAAATCCATGACATCTCATGATTCTCTAATTAGATGTGGGAAGTAGAGCTCTCAGCTTAATCTCCACTAGTGACACTTCTAAAATGAGAAAGTATGATACTACAATGCTTAATCTAGCTCACAATGCTCCATTATGCTATGATAAAATAAAATGCTAATGCTGAATGCTCTCAATTGCTATCAAATGCTCATAAAATGCCTATAATAACAATGCTTTGCTCTTCAATTCTCTTCTATATTATTTCTCTCAAAATGACTCTTATTTATAGTAAATTCCCAAGGGTAGGGGGTAGAGTGAACTAATCATGATTTATCTTTGGTTGAGTAAAAAACTTTGCAATATTTTTAAATGGGGGGACAATTTAAATGGTTGTCTCAAAGCTTTGGACAAAAGGACAAAATTGAGTGGATGAGATTCAAAGTTGAAATGTGTGATTGAGATTTAATTCTTTTTGAGTGATTTATGTCTCTTTGTCCTCAATTCTCATTGGTTGCTCAATTTTTGTTGAAAGATATTAGGATTAATTAATTAAATTAGCCATGTAAGGGAATAGGTTCAATTTGATTTTTTGATTTAACAACTATACAACTAATTGATTAAAATCAATTATGTAGTGCTTTTCACCCCTTTAAGCTTTGATTTAATTATTCAATGTCCTCATTTGATTTTTCCTTTGATTTAATTGATTTTGTCCAATTTGATTTAATAAATGTCCATTTAAATTTGATTTGATCCTTTTTGATGAGAATTAGCACATTTTGATTAAGATTTTGCAATTTTGTGATTTTAAAAAGCATTGTCCATTTTTGAGTGTCTACAATTATCTCTTTCTAATTAAGCTAAGCTTTAGGCATATAATAATTAATTCTTTTATTAATTATTATTATGCAACCTAGGTTTCCTTTTAGGATTTTGAACTCCTTTTATAAGAATTGATCTCTCTTGTAAACATAACATTATTTTAATATTGAATTGCTGCAACTTTTGTTTTTGCACATCAATGATTTCTCCTCTCTCATGGATCAATGCATTCAGGCCTCTCTAGATTTTTGCTTCTCTCTCTCTCTCTCTCTCTCTTTCTGTGACAGGTGTTTGCATGCAAATATTCTTGGGAGCTATGAGTTGTTTTCTCATAAACTCCAACATAAAATATGCCTAAAAAGGTAATTTTAGTATTCATTTTCAATTTTATCCTTAGTAATTTTAGAGCTCTTAGAGAGAAGATGATTTTCTGAGTTAAGAGGCATCATTTTGAGCTCAACTATTGACATCGATGACTCGCACACTACCCTACCCCAATAAGTATTTGATAACCCACCTTTCCATAATTTCCATTTATATTTTTGCTTTATTTCATGCATTCTAGGATCAATTCTATTCTGAATTGCACCTGACATCTTGGGTCACATCTTGTCAATCCTACATCACATCTAGTTTTACCCCAAATTTTGAATCACATCTTGTAGTTTTACGATCACAACTTGCTGGGTCAAATTTAGTCAAATTTTACTTGAATTTTTAGTCTTTTCCTCAATGTATTGCATCTTGTTAAAATAGAGTCACATCCCATTTAGGGGTCGCATACAATCCATTTTGAGTCACATTCGGTATGCGAAGGATCACATCCCATTGAAGGAGTGTATCTTGTAAATCCTGAATTACATCTGATTTTCAAGATCATTTTTGGTATGTCTTAGAATTTTCTTGATTTAGACTTTCTATCTATCGTGTTAACCAATTTAACTTCAATTTGCCTTCCCTAATGTTGACTTAGTGCTAATTTTTTGCTTGTAGACTTAGTTTAGTGTCATTTCTTTCTGAAGTCTAAGGCCTACTCAGGTCTTGGAGTTATCAGATAAGTTGACTGCCGCTGAGTAGTGTACCATTGCACGTTGTGGTCTATGAAGCTTAGTTGATTTACCCGACATTAGGGTAAATTAGGGGTTATTGAATTTTCTTCTTGAGAGATGACATTCAGAGCACAACACCTTCCACCTACCTACTGGTGAGATAACAATGACACTTGAGGACATTTGGCATATTCTGTGGGTTTTTGTGATGGTAGCTCATGTCGAGTACAAGTATGGAGTTGCACTGACCATTGCAGATGCCCTCCATTTGTTTTAGGATCCTACTATTGCATAAATATATCTATCTTGGGACCATATGGTGTCCCATTATGAGCGTCTTACTATTTTTATTACTGGTTTGATAGGGGGTATCATGATGCCTGACAGAGGTCAGCATAGTTTTATGTGTGGTTGGTCCCAAGTGATCAAGGATATGATTCGGTCTCCTCATCAATTTTATTGGGGAAGTTTCATCCTAGCTCATATCTATCATGAGCTTCATGAGATTTTTTATGAGCATTCATGCAACATGACTGTTTGTATCCCAGTCTTGCAAATTTGGGCCTGGGAGCACATCCTAGTTACACAGCCTCCAGTAGAAAAATAGAGAGATCTAGAGTTACCTTATATTTATATGTACATTGGTTTCATTCAACAACCCCACTTGGTTAAGGTTGAGCACTGGTAAATTTTTTTGGATGATGTATCAGATGTTGTCTAGCGTCCTTATCTAGATTGTCAAGAGTGGCAGACTGATGCACAACATATTCCATATTTCTTCTAGGGAAGATATCTTATTGACTATACCTGGTATATTTTTGAGATATTTATTGTTATACAATTGTTGAGACAAATTGGCTACATTCAGGACATGCCTCAGGATCTTTTTGTATATGCATGTGTCTGGGATGAGGAGAGTTAGTGGGGAGCCTAATTACCTTACAAGACAATTGTTCATGAGATATATCATATGGTACTTGTAGGGTGGGATTTGTTACCATAGGTGGCTAATAGTGGTGTCATAGATGACTATCACACATATTTATTACAACACCCATTTCCTAGATTTATTGCTCCTGACAATATTGTTCTAAGGATCAAGAATGCTCTTGACTATGATCCCATTGATGATGGTCCTAGAAAATCTCATGCTAATAGGGGTAGTAGAGGATGAGGAAGAAATGATGATGGTGATAAGTGTGATGGAGGAGATGGTGGAGGTGGAGGAAATGGTGGAGATGGGGGTGGTGGCAGACAGAGAGGAGCTAAGGGTGATGGTGGTGGTGACTAGCAAGGTCATCGGAGTAGACTAAGAGTTGTTCCTCCACATAGGGATTATGGTCCACCTTTACCAAGAAAAAATTAGTAGAGGTTTCCTAGAGAGAGTAGTGGTGCTAGTGGAGGTGGAGGTCAACCACCTCGAGGCCCTCCTAGAGACAGAGACCCTCTTTCTCAGTGTGAGCAGGAGAGAATAGTCTTGAGGACATATGTTTCTACTTTAGAGTCTCATCTTACTAATAGAGACACACATCTTGTAGATTTGAGAGATGATAGAGATCAATAGTTAGCTATTTTGAGAGTAGAGAGAGATATATATGCTCATACAATAGCTCACCAGGGGTAGAGGGAAGCATACTACTTTGACTTATATTGCGCTACTATTCCAACACCTCAGAGGGCACCATTATACTCAGTTGTTGCATAGTAGTATGAGGGTGCTATGCCTCCTCCAATGTGGACTAGAGATGATGATCCACTTCCCTCTCCTCATGCTGATGAGGGAGGGAGCCAGACTTGATCTGTACTATTTGATGCATTTTGATATATGTATCATTGATGTACCATCTGATGTACTTCTTTTGATCTGACATACTAATGCTCTTTGGACTTTGATATATACACTTGATTATTCTTTGTTGACACTGATACTAATGATACTCTAATTTTTCACATCTCTTGATTTGGATATACTGATATACATCAGTTTTTGATATTCATCTCATCTTGCTATACTTTGTCATGCAATTAGATAGATGATTGATTTCTTGACTTCATTGTATTATGACATTGATATATGAAGATGTTTTTGTACTTTCCTTTTTATGCATATTTGGATGTATGGATGAAGGTGTTATGTGAATGCATTTCTTTTGATGTGCTTTCAAATTATGCATGTATATGTGATACTTTATTGAGATATAATGTGATGTGATGTATGACTATCTCATTTTGTTTATGTATGCTAATGAATGCATTGATGAAGACATTTTTATGAAACTGACATGATTATGCAAGTGTATGGATATCAACATTTAGATACTCAGTCATTGGTTTATTTTCAATCCTAATGATTTGATTTATATGATCAAACTTGTATATGTTGATATTATTTATTTTTTAAAGTTTTTAGATTTTTAATCACATTCATACTTTCATACTAATGCAACCTTAAAATGAATGCAACTATGTTAGAAAATGAATGTAACTAAAATGTACGCAACTAAATTAATCAATGAATGCAACTAGATTAATCAGCAAAATGCACCTAAATTAACTAATGAAATGAAATTAGATTAAGACCTCTAGGACCATCACTAATTATTCAAGATGGATCTTTTATCATCATAGAGCCTTTTAGTTTGGACCTGATATGTTAGTATAATTTTCAATAATAGATTTAACAATCATGAAAATATGAATACTTCCCATTTTATATGTCATGTCAAAAGTGAACCTAAAAACCAAGGCATAAATGCCAGAATGTTTTGTCAATTACTTCCTAATGTTAATAAAAACTTGTTCTATTCATGTGAAACATTTTAATATATAACCCACAATGACCTTTTATTATTCATATCCTTGGGTATAGTATTTTTTGTGCACTTTACTAGGAAGTTGTCTCTTTTAGATTAAAATAGACAAGGAAATGAATCCAACCTCACTAAATCTTTCATAGGAAATAGGTTGAGGTATATGTGGCATTCAAACCATGATGGAGGTTGTTACCATAGACACTCATTCCATATGATCACATTAGACCACTGGATTTATTACCACAAGCATAAGACAAAGAAAACGTTATGCCCCTAGTCCTTGTTTCTCTAGTCCTTTTTTAGACATCTTCAAGTTACTTAGAGAACAAAAAATCATAAATTGATGATAAGTCACAACAAACTAAGAGAAATTCAGGTTTTCCTCATTTTTCTTTCTCTATGTTAAGTTTTAGGATCACTGCAAATGTAATAGCACTGCCTGTGATGTATGTGTTTTCCAAATGCAACAATTTCTTGCATTTATATTTAGAATGAGCCAAGAAGATACATGTCTCTTCATGGGACATGTCTATTCATTATTATGTAATTAATATGATGAAAATTATGATTATATATATACATAATATCTCTTGATTCATTATTATATTAATTTATCTAATATTTACATAATATGTATATATATACATCTCATATACTATATATATATATATATATATATATATATATATATATATATATATATATATATATATATATATATATATATATATATATATATATATATATATATATATATATATATATATATATATATATATATATATATATATATATATATATATATATATACATATCTTCACTAGTATTGAATCATAGTGTTTCTCTGACTGAAGCTACAAAACATCAACACTCCCTCTTATCTAGGGAGGATAAAGACATGGTTAGATATTACCTCAATGTAATATCAAGTTGGCATGATTAAGGATATCTTTGATAATAAGATACCCACCAATTAGATATCATCTTATGATATCAAGAGTAAAGGTCTCAGAATATAAAGTCACATGATATTCAGCAAGTACTTCGAGTAAGTTGGCCTTAGAATATCAAGTCTCATGATATTCACCAAATACTCAAAATGTTCATAAGGTATGTGCACACATATCCTCAATGATACTTACCATAGGAACATTCATGGTCTATTTAAGGAACTTAATCCACCATACAAGTGATCATCTATCATGATCTTCTTAGACATCATAAGATGTCCAACACAATAGAAGGCCATGGTCCATTTAAGGAAATTAATCCACCATGCAAGTTATCATCTATCATGACGTGCTTAGACATCATAGGATGTCCATTATAATAAAAGATTAAGTTATTTTAAGATCGTCACCTTTCAATAACTTCTACAAATACAAGTGGTAATCATTTGGAAGTCGTCACTTCCTCATGATGTACACATGGGGTAGGCCCATTAAAAACATAGAGTCAAACACATGACATCCATCATGCCTCAATGCGGAGGGAGGAAACAAGGGATTTCACCTCAAACTTCTCTCATAGAGAAGAACTCATTGAGTATATATCAATCTATTAATCTTTTCATCCAATATTGCTTAAGATGAATTTCCAGACTCCCTCTGAGTCTGATATCAATCTTCTGAGCTCCTCATCCAAAGTTACCTCTAAAGAGTTAGACTCCCTCCAAATCTGATATCAATCTTCTTTTTCTTGCAAGAACATCCTCGAAAAAGATAAAGGCAAATATCTCTTATAGTACGTATAGAAATACAAATAAGAGAGAGATTACAATGAGTAGATAAAGTAATATTAAAGGATAATAAATACTTATCTACATGTGAAAATCCTTGATACAAGTTTTTCCAATGAGGGTCCATATACAACAAATCAAAAAATGTCTACATATAAGCATTTGTTGGCAATATTACTCCAATCAAACTTATCTGGTAACTATAATACAACAAACTTTGTATTCCACGATGACTTTGTATCTTATAGTGAACTCTACCAGTACCTTCTTATTGATTTCTATTCTCTTTGAATATAATTCCTCGATGCCTAATTGAGGGTGTTTGGTCTACCTCTTATATCTTTATTTACTTAGAGTCACCACTTCAATAAACACAACTATTCATAATTACACTTCCTCAAAGTTGACCACCTTATTATTATTAGTCTTCAATCAAAATTGCTGCACATACTTACATCCCTTTTTGCCCCTTTTTAATCTCTATAATTTATCATATGTATACGAATCCATTATGTTTTATCATATATGTTTTAGGAGCATGGTAATCACACCATACACTTATAATGATGAAGTTGTACTTTCATGAAGTTGAATATTAAGTACACTTATGATCTCAATCCTTACCACTAGTAATAATGTCATTAGCTATTGCTGCAAGATCATTGACTTCTTATTCTTTTTCATCACTATGTATTCTATTCAATTGTTGTTTCCATAAACTCAATCGTTGCTTCATAATTGTCTTAGATAATTTGTTCTCTATTTGAATGTTATTGACATGCTAACCATGTCTATATTCTTAAATGGTGTCATCTCTCAATATTGGCTGGTCTGCATTTGTCACCAATTTTTATTTCGGCTTATTACCTTTCGATGAGTATGCGTTCTAATCTTCTATCCACTTGAATTTCCAGAACTGTAATTGATTTCAATGCCAAATCCGATGCTTATTATATCTCAACTTAATAGACAATTTTCTCTCTAAATATTTCAATATACTCCCATCATTAAACTCAAGGCCACAATAAAAGTGATATATATCAACTCTATCCATAAGCACAACTGTGCTATAAGGGAGCAAGGCAATGACTCCCTGAATGTGACAATTCTATCCGCATATTTTCTACAAATGAATGGTGTGATCTACACAATATACACACTGGCTTATTTAATTCTGGACAGTAGCCTTCAGCCAATGACATCTTGTTCATATCATTTGCAACCTAGATCTGATGCCATGTTAAGTTTTAGGAGCATTGCAAATGTAATAGAACTGTCTGTAATGTATGTGTTTTCCAAATGTAACAATCTCCTACATTTATATTGAGAATGAGCCAAGAAGAGACATGTCCCTTCATGACACATGTCTATTTATTATTATGTAATTAATATATTGACAATTATGATTATATATACATAATATCTCTTGAGTCATTATTATATTAATTTCTCTAATATTTACATAATAATAATATTTTCTATTTTTGCTACCAAGATGCCTTTTTGCCTAGTTTTCACCGAGAAACTTTTTCTCTTTTCAAATTTTTTGTACTTTTGATTTTTTTCTTTGATTCCTCAAGGCCCCTGTTTGCCAGGTTTTCACTGAGATGGTCATTTTTTCAGAACTTTTTCCACTATTTTTGAATTTTATGCTTTCCACTATTTTTTCTTTTCTTTAGGAACTCTTTTTACTATTTTTTAAGTTTTCCTCTTTTTGATGTTTTTGATTTTTCTTCAAGATCAATATTTTCTTTTTTTTTGTATTTCTTTAGGATCAATATTTGATGTACAAGTGCTTCCTTAAGAATGTCAGGTGTAAAACCATTTCAAGTGGAGAGTATTTATCAGATCTAATAGGACATGTCCCTCAGGTGTAGCCAATTAATAGGCTCCTAATCTAAATGAAGGTGTGATGACAAAGGGACCCAACCAATTGGGTTCAAATTTTCCTTTTTGCTCTTGATGTTGTTGATTCTTTGGGTTTTCTCTTAAGACGAGGTCTCCTACCTAAAATATTCTTGGCTTCAATTTCTTATTATATTATCTAGACATTCTTTTCTGGTGGACTTTGAGATGATCAAATGCCTTTTGTCTGTGCTCATCTAACAATTCTAGTTCTCATAGATGCAAGATTCTGTAGTCCTCATCAATGACTAGATTTTTCAATGAAATACTTAGTGTTTTAATCTCTAATTCAATTGGTAGTACTGCCTCAGACCCATATACCAGTGCAAAATGAGTTTCTCCTATTGGTGTTCCAATACTAGTGCGGTATACCCATAATGCTGGATTGATCTGCATGTGCCGATCTCTTCTTGATTTTTTGACTATTCTATGTAGGATCTTTAGGATTGTCTTGTTTGATGCCTCATCTTATTCATTAACTTGAGGGTAATAGATCAAGGAACAATGTTGAGTGATTTTGAATCATAAACATAAGCCATCATTGTATTTATTTTTGAATTTCCCTCCATTGTCAGTTAAAATTGATGAGGATACCCCACACCTAAAGATGATGTAGTTTAGGATACACATTAAGACTTGTTTGCCTGTAGTATTGGCTAATGGGACTACTTCAACCCATTTTTTGAAGTATTCGGGGGGCATGATGATATAATTATCCTCATTAGATGAATTTGGGTAAATATGTCCTACTAGATCAAAGGACCATTGTTAAAATGGCCAATGTGTAATAAATGGAGTTAACTCCCTAGTTGGATCATGTATTAGGTTTCCATGAACTTGGCATTTCTTTCATGTCTTGGCATAATTAATAGCATCTTTTTCCATTGTAGGCTAGTAGTATCCCACTCTTAAGAGTTTCTTGGCTAATGAAAATCCATTTGAGTGAAACCCACACACACATTCATGTACTTCCTTTAATGCATGATTTGACTCTTCATATTCTAAACATATAAGTAGTGTACCATCAAGATAATGTCTATACAAGTTATTTACAATGATTAAATAATGTGATGCTGCTCTTATGAGGCATCTTTTCTTGTTTATTGAATAATTCTCAAGAAAGGTATGATCTTTTAGATAGGAATAAATATGGTCATATCGAGATATGACTTGGGTTTTAATAGTTCTATGATTCGGGGATCAGGGGAGTCATAGGATAGAAAGGGTAATTCTTCCACCAGGAAGTCATAGAAAAATTGATGTTCTAGTTATAACATGGAGCCTAAGGTAGCCATCACATCAACAACTCTATTCTCCAACCTTGGTATTTGTTCAAATGTAATGTAGATAAAATATTTCTTGAGGTCTTCCACCATTCTTTTGTAAGGTATTAGCTTATCAAATTTTGTTTGATAATCATCATTGACTTGATTGATTACAATATGTGATTCTCCATAGACATGTAACTCAATGAATTTCCACTCTATTGCTAGCTTCAATCCGTTGACCAGGGCTTCATACTCTACTATATTATTTGTGTATAGAAATATCATCTTGTAAGCCTTTTTTATTTCTTATCCTTGAGGAGTAATGAATAAACATCCATCTGTTGACCTTTGTTGTGTAAAAGAGCCATCAAAATACATCTTCCATGGGTGTTTTTTAAGGTGCGTGATTTCTTTGTCAGTAAAGTCTATGTGTAATGGTTTGTCATCTATTAATGGTGCTTCATCAAGTTGATCAACTATCACTTATCCTTTGATGGCCTTTCTATCAATATATTCAATATCAAATTCACTCAATATCAAGACCCATTTTCTAGTCTTTATATCAATGTTGCTTTATTCAACAAATATTTGAGTGGATCTATTTTTGTGACTAGCTTCAACTTATGTGATAGCATATAATGTCTAAGATTTTGAGATGCAAATACCACTTCTAGGAATGCCTTTTCAATCATTGAGTAATTTAGCTCATAGGAGACTAGAGTTCTGTTGATGTAGTATATTGCCCTTTCTTTCTTAGTTTCATCCTCTTGTGCTAGTAACACTCCTAATGATGTGTCAATAGATGATATGTATAATAGGAGTGGTTTTCCATGAATTAGAGCCATCAAAATTGGAGGATTCACCAAATATTGTTTAACTTGAGAAAAGTTCTTCTCTCATTGTTCATCTCATGTAAATGTGACTCCTTTATGCATAAATTTAGTGAATGGTTGAGATTTATCTACTTATTTAGATATGAATCTCTTTATACATTGCAATTTTCCTAGAAGTGTCCTCATTTGATTGATATTTCTTGGAGGTTGCATTTTAATGATTTCTTTTACTTCAGCTAGATTGACCTCAATTCCTTTTTCTGAAACTATGAAGCTTAGCAACTTACCTGATGATGCACCAAATGCACACTTTTTAGTATTTAACCTAAGTTGAAACTGAGCCATTTTTTCAAAGATTCTCCTCAGGTCCTTTATGTAAGTTTTTCTAATTTTTTATTTTTTTAATGTATCATCGACATAGTCTTCCATATTTCAGTGCATCATGTCATGAAATATTGTTTTCATTTCTCTTTGGTAAGTTGCACCTGCATTCTTGAGACCAAATGACATGACATTCAAATAGTATGTTCCCCATGCATATGTGAATGCAATTTTATCTTGATCTTCATGGGAAATTTTGATTTGATTGCAGCCCAAGAATCCATCCATTATGGAGTACATCTCATACCTTGCAGTGATATCCACAATCATGTCTATGTTTTGAAGTGGAAAATCATCCTTTGGACAAGCTAATTTGCTTAGGTCTCTAAAATTAGTGCAAATCCTTATAGTTATATACTTTGGAAATAGGAAATAGGGACTATGTTGGATATCCATTCTTCATAATCAATAGCTCTTATAAATATAGCTTTCAATATTTTTCTATCTCTTCTTTCACTAATAATGCAACATGTGGATTCATTTTTCTCAATTTCTATTTTACAAGCCATACTCTAGGAGAAATAGATAGATGATACATTATTAAGTCCGTATCTAATCTCGAAATGTTTGAGTAAGACCAAGTAAATTTGATCTTATTTTCCTTGAAAAACTTAGAAAATTGTGTTTTCTCCTCTTCTAATAAGGATTGAGAAATGTGGACCATTTGTGGAGCTTCTGATGTCCCAAGATTAATTGGTTGTGTTGGCTCTATTAATACTAAAGATATTTCTTGGAAATGGTCAAGATGAATATCAAGAGTCTCATCCTTTGGAACCTTTGAGAGGTTCTCACCATTAGATACATCATTTTATTTTACTATTTTGGATTTTGATACTACCACAATGTGGTTTTCACCATCAGATCTCTTTTGCTTTTTATTTTTCATTTTGAGACTAAGAAACTTGATATCCCCCTCTATCATATTTACACTCCTTGTACTAGTAGAAGAGGTGAAGGGCTCACAATAATTGAGATACCAGGCTAAAGAATAACTGTTATCAAAGGATAATAGGCTTGTGGATTTAGATGGAGGGATATAAGGACCAACTATAGATGGAAGATATGAAGGTTTCAGCTTTGGGATATAGGGACCAAGGATGGATTTAGAGGATAGTGAAGGCTACTACTTATGTGTAAATGGATAGAGATAAGGTGTGAAAGGGATATCAACATCTTTAGAATGAGCTACATGGACAAGACTTTTCTGTTTAGGATTAATCTTTATATCAATAGGTGCATGAGTAGCTTTGATAGGAGCAACAAAAGATTGATGATATTTATTATTATGAAAGAACTTAGGAGTAATGATGGTTTGAGGTGTTTATGGAGGAGTATGACAAGAGGGTTATGGGATACTTTGATATTGAAAATGACCTTTAGATGGTGTACAAAGGGTACTTTTATCTTGATTTTCAATAGGTTCATTAAAGAAGGTGGAGAGGATATCTTAATCTTTCTTGGGAGGTGAATAAGATATAGGATATGGAAGGATATCTATCTCTTGAGGTGAAGTGATATATTCTTGGAAGAAGTGAAAGGGGGTGACCTAATCATCATATATTTCTTGGAATATGGAACTTGGGTCAACCATTGGATGATGAAGGATGGTACCTTGATCTTGATCATTACTGATATTTATTTCTTCACACTTTGAATTATCCTCTTGAAATTGAGCCACTTCTAAGGAGGAGGGAGGATTTTTTATCTACATGAGGAATTCTTGAAGGGATGATGGAGTATCATTTTGAATAGGAATTGAAGAACACAAAAGCTTGGGATATTTGATTGTTGAAGCATTGAAAAGACTTGGAGAAACTTGCAGATTAAATTAAATTTCTTTTAGAGGTATCCCTTGAGGGTATACATAGTTAGCATGAAAATCATTAGGTTCTTTGTTTGATGGAGGGACTTTAGATATCTTTGCTTCTTTAGTTATGAATGCATGACAGAACAAGTGGAGCCTGCATGAGAACCAATACTAGACATAGGTTCATGATTTAGGTATTTATTGAGAATAGTATCTTGTTCTTCATTAGATGATTTATTATGATTTTAAATTTCAATTATGTTATCATCAATAAGATCTTGGATCTTGTGTTTCAAATCCATGTAATCTGAAGTTTTGTGCTTGTTATGTCTATGATATGCACAATAGTTGCTCAAGAATGATACTCCACATGAGGTGGTTTGAGACAACATGATGAGATCATTCTCAAGAATTTTTTCCAATGATGATTCATAAGATTTTCCCAAAGGAGTAAAGATTATCCTTAAGGGATGATTAGGTTCTTCTTGATGTTCTTTCAGATAGAGAAGACTCTCAAGTGAATATGATATATCTATTTTTTTTATTTTCTTGATCAAAGATAGGATTATCATGAGATTATGGCATAGCCTCTGGATCAAAGATTGGATTGTTATTCATTGGTGTCTCCATATTTGAAGGAGATGAAGACATGTGGATATCATTCTCAAAGAGAACATGATAGATTGATTGTAAGGAATACTCATTTGATGATGTCTCCTTTTCTTTCTTCATTTCTCAAATTTCAGATTGCAAAGCTTGACATTTCTCAATGAAAATGTAGATAGATTGATCATCCATGTTTTGATTGTTTTGATTTGATCAATTAGATAATGGATGAGAAGATTTAACACCTTGTTTCAATGTGTGATCAGATTAAGAAGACCAAGGGGATGAAATAGAAGAAAAATTAAAATCCAAAATTTTCATATTTTTTTTTCGATATTTTTCTAGGTTTTAGTAATTTGGATTTTTAGAGGTCTTCTGCTCATTTTTGAGAGGTGAAACTATCATCCATCTCAAAAATTGGGCTAGAAAAGGCACCCTATTTTTGAGAATGAAATTATATTTCTTGATTATCTTTCCAACAATGAAAATGATTCGTAATTTCAAGCACCGAGTCAAAAATTATGGCTTCTCAAAGTTGAGGTAAATTTTTTTGGATTTTTTTTGAAATTTATTAGAATTTTGGATGTTTTTCAGATTTGACTGGTGTTGAAAATAGTGAAATATGGTTTGGATCATGAATATTTGATAACCAAGGATTGATATGATAACCAAGTAGGTATGCAGGGTACAATCTAGGTTGACTGATTGTAATGACTGAACCTGACAAAGGGACTAAAAGGGTATCCAAAACTACAAAGATCAAGGTTCTGACACATGTGTAAGTGCTCATTGTCCCAAATGTGATACTCCATATTGTGACACTTTACTGTATGTGACCCAAGATTAACCATGTATGCCACTTCTACCAGATGCGACCCAAGATTAACTAGATGTGACACTCTCCTAGATGCGACCCATTATTAGCTAAATACGAGTCTATTTTGACCAAAAATGATCTTTTTTCCAAAAGTGACTCTAAATGCCAAATGCAACTTTTTGTTGGACTGGTCTGAGAATAAAATTTGTCAAATGTCAGGGATTGTTTTTCAGATTCAAGTGGGTCTGAATGTCTAAAAAATGTTTGTGAGAGTAAATTGAGGGTGTTTATCTTTAGTTGTGAATTCAAACACATCAAACAAAATTGTTTAGACTCTCAAACATACCTTATTTCCCTATGAACTTGGTAGAGATTGGAAATTATTTTTCACTAGCTTAGGAACACACTTAAAGGATCCTTATAATATGATTATCCAACAACACAAAATACATGTTGAAGGCCATATTAGCCAAGTAGTAACATATATGAGGGCTTAATATAGTGAATTTCTTGGGGAAATTACTATTTTCCTTGCATAAGCTTTACCAACCTTTTGAGGGAAATCCAGGTGGCTTCTAACATAGAGGAATTAATCGAGACATCCGTTCATAATTGTCTCCCATAGTCTCGCAAGAAATATTTAGGCATATAGCTCTATGAGTACTCAAACGTGTGTAGTCTCACAAGCAAGATTGAAGTAGCTCCGGTCTACACAAATCCAAGCATGTCCATGGAATAATCAAATCAAGATTCCAAGGACAAAACTGACTAAGTCTTCTAAGATTTTCATCTCAAGGAAGCATCTTGATTATAGTTAGGTGGAAGGGTTGGCTTCTACTTGTCCTCACTTGGGTTGTTCCTGAGAGATTTTTACCTCAACCAATAGGTCCTCTAAAGATTAAAGCAAACAAATAGGATTGGCAACTTAAGAGTCTAGATTTTTGATTCTCCACTAGGGAGAAGAGCGTACTCTCCTATCCATGTCATTTTATCCTATCAAACACATCATGCAAATTTCAAATTTCACCAAATTTGACCTCAAATTTCAATATAATGTTTGAGTTTCTGATTTTCCAAAAGGGAAAAGAGAATAATCCTCTAATTAGGTTGAAAATTAACCTAAAATTTTGTTAAATTCCTATGAAATCAGCTAAGAAAGTCATGATGTTTGGTTGAATTCGTGGAGGCAACCTGCAAGACCACTCATTAGTAGTTTGAATGTTTTTCTTATTGCAATCCTTTGATAAATGTGTCTATGTCAAAAGAACCTGCAAAGAGCAGTTAAGCTAACAAATCAACCAAAAACATGAAAAATTATCCATTAGCTATCAGTAATTGAATTTTGTAAATGAGAATACAGAATGCGATTCTAAACTTTAGACCAAATACGAGCTTAAATCAAATGCGATTCAATATTCCCTAAATGTGATTAATAAATCCAAATGCGATTCAATATATTTTCCCCTCTTTGAATCGATTGAATATTTTAAGTTTGTATTTTGTTGTACCTATTATCCTACAACACAACACTTCAATAGGACATTATATTGTTAGTCTAAAGTCAAATTAAAAGAAAATAAACTACACGAAAGCATCCTATTTCCTTCTAACTAGAAAGAGTATGATTAAGATCAATTTTACTCTCAGATGTAGACCCTAATCAGTGACATTACACTACTATAATGAGAGATTCTAAATGCAATTTAGCTAAACATGAGAAATTGAAGCTAAACTAGGAAATTCCATTAATTCACTACCCAATTAAGATAATTTAAGATATGAATTGAAAATGTATTTAAGCTATGAATTGAAATTTACAACATGTAAGTATGAATGCAATTAACTAGTAATTTGTGAGCTTTTAAAATTCTCTTTTATAGAAATATTAATGAATTCAACGGTTGAGATTCAATTTGAGAGGAGGGGTCAATATTCATTATTCCTTGATCCATGTGAGTGATCCATGTACTTAGCCTCTGATTGGTTGCACTTGTCCTTGTTGTCCCTTGAGAGGTGACACATATTTTAGGATGATTTATTATTAGATTTTGATTAATTATCTTAGCCATGTATTTAAGTGAGATTGATTTAATTAATTAGGCTAGATGTAATTAATAGGATTTTTGATCAATTGATAATAATTTGATGCTTGATTTAAGAATTTCATTGATTTTGATGAATTATGCTAGTAATCAGGTGATCAAATTAGCATAATTAGAACAATTATTTTAAATTAGGGAAAATGGGGCCTTTGGTTAGACTAGCCCATTTTTGGGTGATTACAATGCTAATTGTCATAAGTTAAGCTCTTGTATCTATCAAGAGCATTGTATTTCACCCATTTGCATTTCTTCCATCCTTGTAAATATCTATATGTATTCCACCATCCTTGTACATAGTCATAATAAATATTCAGTTGGATATCTCAGTTGCCCAAGAAAGCTTTTATCATGGTTTATAAATTTTGTCTTAGTCCATCATCATGGTCAAATCAAACTAGGGGAAAAATCTAGACTTATTGAGATCTTTGAATCAAGCACAAGCATAACACAAGCATGTCTAATCCAAGATCAAGATTTAAAATCAAAACTTTTTGATCATTTCAACATCTAAACATCCAAAAATAAGCATCAAATCAAATAAAAAACTTTAACATAAAAAATCAAGATCAAAATAGTAAAAATGGAGGAAATTCTTCTAGAAGTATGGATCAAATAACAATGGAAAATATGCTCAAATGTTTGTTTCTTTATTTTTGACATCATGAATTTTTAGTAACTCAAGGACGTCTTCAAACTAGAGAAGCAATGATGAAGTATGATATTTTACTTGTCTTATGCTTGTAGGGTTAATTATTATTAATGTGAAATTTCATCTAAGAACATGATCATCAAAGAATCATCGAGGATGTTCTGAATTTGGATATGAAAAGGGTTAATTCTTTGCCTATTTAGCCAAAGGATACTTGGGCTATATTGGTTCCTCATACCTTGATACCTATATCATATTGTAACATTGAAACTGATGAAAATGGTATTCATATCATCATGGTTAAAATGTAACTAGTGGTGGTTATACCAATTTTAATATTACAAAATCTCTATGGTGATAAAAGAAAAAAAAATGATTCAGTGAAGAGTGACAATAGTTTTGTAGTATATTGCATTCATGCTTATATTAGATCTTTCATTGGTAAATTGTTATAGGATTTCACAAGGTGTCAACAATCAAAGTCAAATAAAAAAATTCTCCTTGAAGTGGAATATATTGGAAATTAACAAAAAAAATGTATATCATTTTCATTTAGGTTCGTTAAGTCAAGCACATTTCATTAATAATTAAATCAAATTACATTTCATTAATCATTATCCTTAAGTGAATATTCATTTAGGAGCATCTAAAAGTTCTTCTCATTTATCATTAAAGTGAATTTAGTAGCATTCATCACATTGCATCATTATTAAACCACCATCATATTACATAAAATATTGCATAGCCATATAGAATCATAGCATAAGTAAAATCAACATATACATTGCATTCACATATATTACATCTATAGAAAATAAAACATCATATAAGAATAATTATCATTATTCATCTAACTAAAACATCCATCTAAATAAGATATCCATATGCATGCATACAAAAGAATTAAAGTAATTACGTGCATCCATATATTTTGCATAGGAGACCCATAAAAATGTGCATATAAATAGAAACATCTAGAAGTGAATTCATCATAAGTCTCAGTGCATAATGTATATAGATCATCAAAACCCTAAAGTCCAATGTATAGTGACATCAAAGGAGAATAAATCATAAGTGTCAATAAGGAGGGAAAGAACTATATCAATATCCATGTCGAGATACATCAAAGTGATTCAAGGTACATCAAAAGTACATCATCAAAATCTAGAATCATGATCATCAAGAGTAAAGTACAACATCATACATCATCATGCCAAAAATATGATATCATCAAGAATGCAATCTAGGCCTGACCTCCATCTGTACTAGTACTCACATTTGGATCACATAGTGGTCTAGATGTTGGACATGTGGCTACTTGTGGTTGTGTATGAAAAACCAATTGACTAATCTGACCCTACTTCCTAGTAGCCCTATCTCTCTCAGCCTATAGATGAGATACCTCTGTAACCAATGTCTATATCTGATCTAGTTCCTATGCCAATTGAGCCTATAATGTGTTACTCCTAAGTGCATTAAGAGTTGTCATTAGTATCATTCATATAGTCAGTAAATAGAGCAAGAAAATTCAGTCAGCCATAACTACAAAGTAGTCACAAAGCACAGAGATTACTGAGTACAGTAGTCATCAAGGACACATGATTACCAAGCATCAGTATTATATGAAGATAGAGACAACATTTACCGAGTAATCTAGAGTTGGCATAGAAGTTTGGAATGATACATAGTTCAAGGCGAATAAATTTTATCAAGTTAGAAAATGGTTTACCAAGATCGGGGTGAATATTAAATACATATGTAATCATTTAATGACTGATGATTCCTATGTAAATATGATCTAGGTTAATCATTTGAACCGTTGATCTTAGGTTTTCTATATATTGTTACAACCCTAATTAGGTCATATCATTTTGATATAAGTATTGAAAATATTTCATTTTGACAAGTATCATATGAAGTACCTACCATTGGGAGACATCTAAAGATCTGACAGGGTTATGTTGAAAGGATTTTGACAGAGTATTCAGTTTATTAGAAATAGTTCAAAGGCTACAAAGCAGTACAAAAAGACATATTCATCATGACAAGGTGATTTCATTATTGTACTTAATGGATCTGTTATCAGCAATGTAAGTTTCTTTCAACCAGATCAAACCTCATTGTTACTCTCTAGTAATTATGATAGATAAAATCTCCTAACAAAGTAGACTTAATAGTCTTATGTAAAATCTCTTAACCGAATGCACACTTGAAAAGTGTTGCTAAAATCCTCTAACCAGGTAGACCTAGCTGATATTTTTGTTACTCCTAATAGGGTAAGATCACTAGAAGTGGTCAATCTTTGTATCCTTAACCAACAACTTTATTTACTACAGTAGTGAAGCTTTGTGGGTTCCATCCCCACCATAGGTTTTACCTTCTAACAAGGGTTTCTATGATACAAAAATACATGTGTTATGTGTATGGAGTTTCATGTATGTATATTTGATTAGTTTACAAGTATTTACATTTCAGTTATGTTATTGAATGTATGATGAATGAAAATGCTATAGTCAGTTAATGAATTACATTTCTATAAGGATTCAGTTGAAAAGTTTTTAGGGTTACTGATTCACCCCTCCCCCCTCAGTAAATCACCTTTCCATAATCCCAACATAATGTTGTTATCCCAACTTGTAACATTTGCACATCCTAACTAGGGACAACTAGAGAAACTAGCCAAACTACATATCTACGTGCATGAGGCCTCTGAGAAATTGATCCATGATCCAAAATAGGACCTCCACCACCCCAACCTCCATCCCTTCCACCTTGAACACCTCCACCTACACCTCCTAGTGCATCTATAATCACCCCACCTCTTCCTTTCACAACCCTAGAAATACCACCACCAACACCTCTACCACCACCTCTGCTAGCACAACCACCCCTAGCTTTGCCTCCCTTGACCCTCAAAACCCTTTGCTATTGAGGTCATCTATGATCATCATCATCATCATCATCATCATCATCATCATCATCATCATCATCATCATCATCAGACTCATCTAAATCACTATCATCAATAGAGGGCACTGGTTCTATAAGATCTATCAATTTGGGAAAAGGATGAGTATCTAACTGGGCACTACCCATAATTAGATGTCATCCCCACGTCAAGGTTATCTAGTATTTAGTCCCAAAACATGACACCCATTCTATGAAACTCTGCTCAATCTATCCAAAAATTTTCACTCGAACCTCATAGACCTCTCTTGCATGAATTTGAGCATAAACTACCAAACCCTATGGAATCCCCTAAATCTGACCAAATAGTCATAGAACCCAAGTAAGGAGGGATCACTCAAGGATGAAGGGCATCCACCTAGTCAATCATCATGATATAAATACATAGGGTATCTCATCATATTTTCTTCCCATATTTCACATCCAATGTATAATTGCATCAACATTATTAAGCTATTTTTGCCAATACTCGAGCTTGCCTAGCCGAGGCTGGACAATGACTCGACGGTATGCATAGATATAAGGTTTCCCCATTAGATGATTTCTATCTACAATTAGATCGGTAAATAGGAGGTGCTCCCAAGTCCATATTTGAAGAAGTACAGCTTGTTAGGCCATTTTTCTGTCATAGCAAAAATCCTTTAAAATGGCCTCTTCCTTGCAAATGTTTTTGTAAAAGTGTCCTGCCCTGTGTTCCTCATATTGTCACCAAGCTCTAGTCCAATTTGCACGTGCTGAATTGCAAAATCCTGAAAGTTATTCAAATTCCAAGGTCTGCAGGAAGAAATTTCAAAATTTGCCACAGTGTCAAAAACCCACAGTATTTTTGAAAGTCCATGATCTCTTCGGTCTATGTGAAAACCCTCATTGTTTTCAACCTGTGCCTTCTAGATTTTGTGCGCTTATCTTTTGGTGTCAGAAAACCTTGGATGTTTTTGATCTTTCACTGAAAACCCTATGTGTTTTTGACCTTGCATTTCTTCTTTTCTATCGGAACTCCTTGTTCATCAGTCTTAAGTGCGCAAGTGCGATGGTTAGTGGGGCTAGATTCTTCAAGCGGCAGAGGGAGGAGATCGATGGTCGGTGTGTGATCGCATGGAATATTCTCACCCCATGCGATCATGTGCCTACCGTTGATTTTGTCCCTGGGGCCCAGTGGTGAATTTCTATTGGTCGCCACATGGTGCTGTGGTGGTGGTCATGTCTGAAAGAAAGGGGTTTGCGGTGGGACCTATCTGCTCGATGGCATCGACGTGTCTTCTTCTCATTGGTTAGCTACATCGGTGATGTGGTTTTTCTCAGCGGGGCCCGATGTCAGAGATTTAAGATCTATGGTCAGCATGTGATCACATGGAATATTCTCACCCCATACGATCATGCACCCACCGTCTGATTGGATGCCGACTGATTTGTTTGCAGTGGGCTGCTGTCAAAGAGTTTGTGACATGGACGATGTTGTGGCAGTCTTTTTGCCTTGTCACATGATCGCAAGGGCTATCTTTCAGCCATGTGATCATGTGACAAGGGTGCCATGTTGTGTTGGGTCCCGATGGCAGATGGTGACATGCTGAGTTCTGGTTGGTTGTCGGTGTACCGAGGTGGCAAGGGGTTTGCAGGTGGGTCCTGTGGTAGGTGTGACTCGACAGTTGTAGTGAATAGTGGTGTGACATGTGGCGTATGGCAGGCCCAACTCTAAGGAGTGGCGGTTGTTGGCAGGGCCAAAGCATGGTAAGTAATGGTTTGTCGCATGATCTCATAGCCCTTTTCAAGGCTATGTGATCATGCGACTAACCGCCAGGCTTAGCGGTGGTGGTTATGGGGAGGTAGAGGATTGCAGTGTGTCACATGTTTGCATAGCCCATTTTTGGGCTATGCGATCATGCGACTAACCACCAGATGTCACGATTGCGGAGTTCTAAGGTGGGCCCATGATGCTAGTCTTGCCGACGTGCTAGTTTTTGATTGGTTGCCTGACTGCTGATGGAGCTGAGGACTTTGCAAAGGGTTTGTGACTGACTGTCAACCATGGCTAAGATTTTGTGATCACATGATCGCAAGGGTGAGTTGGGTGCCTTGCGATCATGCGACCAGGCATAGATGAAACTGGATTCCTGTGGTGGTGAATTTCATGACCGCGCAACTACGCAACTAAGGGCAAATAGTTTAGGAACATGAAGCCCGTGAAGTGCATGGTGACCATTTGGTTTCAAATTTTGATTTTTCCTGAGGATCTGCAGCGACCAAAGGTACCAAAATTCAATGCTTTTATGGCCAGATTTGATTGGTTTGGTGGCGCTTGCTGTTGCGGTGTGGTCCAGGGTGCCATGAGTGTTTGTAGGGATGTTTTGCCATGTGGTGAAGGACAGATTTTGTTGCTCGAGGTTTTTTGTAGGATTTTTTGAATTTTGATAAAATTTCAATTGGTTGGGTGGTTGAAGTCTTAACCATGGTTACCCGTAGCTTGTTGCATCCTACTGGTTTAGGATTCCAAGGTAACCAGTGGTATAAATAGTCAAAATTTTGACTGTGTAAGGGTTCTAAATTTTGTCAGTTCCAGGAAGGGTCCTTTTCCTATGGATTTTTTTCTTCTTCTCTACATATAGGGTGTTCTTCTTCTTCCATTGTGGGTTCAGGGGAATAGAATGCATACTGCAATAGATTTTTTTTATGTATGAGAACTCAATTTTTTCTTACTATTACCAAGCTATCTCCATTTGAGCTTTGAATTCATTGATCATACATCAAGGGTGTTTAATTTGTCTGCTTGTATTGCCTATGTATTTGCAAGTGGAGTTGTCTTCATAGAGATAACTGGTTCAGGGTTAGTATTCATGTATGTATGAGCTAAAATATCAAGGATAGGTCATGCTTGTCTTCCAGTGGATGCTAGTTAATGTATTGTCTATTCATAGGTCTCTTCTAAGGGGAGGGTCAAAATCCTTTGATGGATAATAACATGCTTGAATGCATAGGTGGGTGTTAAGTTGAGGTTTGGTCATGGTGTGTGATTGATGTAAGGCATCAACACATTGAATATATTGTTTCCTTATTTCATAGCCGTCTCTTGCAGTAGGGTATTTGACTCTATGGCCCATTGGATAAGGCACTGGTCTATGAGAGACTTAGGGTATCTCAGGGGTCCCTTCTATCCATTTCAAATCATTTCCATTCAGTTCCACCTTTTCCTTTTCTTGTTGATAGGTTAGGTCTCTGGTTTTCATACTCACTCCATGCAAGTTGGGCTATTGCATGAGATATTGGCTTCATTGAGGTACAAGATACCTAGAAGAGTTTGAGAACCATTCCACAGTCAGTGACCTATAGGCCTATAGTGTGACACAAGTTGTATGAGTGTGTAGATGAGGTACACCCACCTGAGTGATGTGGAGCTCAAAGTGTAGAAGGATCTCTCTTTGATCCTTGTCAGCTGGCACTTTTTCCTATCAGATTTGGAGTGTTGAGTGAATGTGACACTAGCCCTGTCAATCCTAATGCCAAGCTGACCTTTGGGGAAAAAGAACACCAACATAGCTCCCGCAAAGAGTAGTGAACCATCTTGCTAAACCACCTGATAAAGCTCATGATATATGTGGGCTAAGATATAGGAAGCCCATGTAAATCTATGAGGATGAGCCAACATATCCTATAGAATCTATCCCTAACCAACTACAAACATGTGAGATCTATCCAAAATTATGAAGCTTCTAATAAGAGCATCCAATACCGAGGGAAGAGGATCATATCTCTATCACATAATACTCCACTAAATGGTCATCACCAATAGTGTCATCCTAAAAGACTCATCAACATGCATCCCTATGAAATGCCTGATCATAATACACAATCTCTCCCATGTCTAGAATATTAAGAATTTGATATACTTCCTTGAGATTGATATTCATCTCACCCATCGGTAAATGAAAGGTATTATGATTAGAGTGCCATCATGTTCGAACCTCAAAATTTTGACATAATTTTGATAAAAAATTAGAATTATGAGACCCTCTATAGTGAACCTTGTTAGTCATCACCAAGATTTTGTTGAAGCTACTAAATTTTTCTTATAATTTTTTTTTATCACAAATAGTAGCCTTGATAAAATGTCCACCTTTTCCCAAAAATCACCTATATATAAAAATGAAAATGTTGTGAAGCATATTTATTCTAATTGTTTTGTGTCTAAGTACCAAGTTGTAGGGAAATTTCTAATAGACACTTTTCCTATTCCATAAAAAAATTAACTAAAGAAATGCACCTAGTGACATTTTGGTAACAAATTGTAATATTGATGAAGGTGGTTGGAAGCTTCATAAAAAAAGGTTTTCAATGAAATAATGACATTGAACAAGCCATTAAAGGCCACGTTGAAAGGAATTTCCCATTGATAAATTGTTGTAAATTTTTTTCGTATTTTGGGCCCTGCATAATCAGTGGAAGACTTCAATGGTGTCAAGTGGTGTCATTGAAGGAATAATATCATCAAAGACCATTAGTAATAAGTATGAACCTTCACTCAAGAAGCCTAGTTTGAGCCTTATCAAAAAAGACATTTTGATGAATTTTGGAGATCAAACAAGATTAATAATGCCCCACTGAAGAGAAAAGCCCCATTGAAAATATTCATGTCAATGGAGTGGCTTCATTGTCTCATTAAAAAAAAGTCAATCATAATAAATGAAGCATGCACCCAGTTGAGAAGGGATTTTGTTGATGGACGATGATCCTATTCTATCGAAATGCTTTAGGGCCCATTTGGTACATGGAATATGAGCCCATATTCCATAATAGCATTTTTGGATTTTGATATTCCATGTTTGTGTCCATCTTAACAAAGAGGAATTGGAATTTTGAAATTCCAATTTTGCCCAAAAAATGAGCATTCCATCTTCCATTTGAACAGGTGGAATTAGATATTCTCATTCTAATTCCACTTTCAAATGCCAATTTTATGTTGCCCCTCGGGTTTGCTTGCATAATAAAAAAAATTTTACGTCTGAAATTTGAATTTCACCATTTTCACCGCATTCACAAGGCTAATCTGATTGTAGGGGAGAAGAAATGGATGAGCAGTAGTAATCTGACCTACGCATTCTCTTCCACAATTGAGTCTATACAGTCACCCATTCTATCCAAGCAGGACATTAGATCGGCAATGGCGGCCGCATTTGAGACTTGCGCTGTGGTGGTTCCTCTAAGTTTCAAGCAAATCGAGAGCTTCGAGGATGCCATGATCAAGATCGAGCTCCTCTAGGGAGAGCACAGTGATGGGTGGGGGTGCATTGGGGGTTTGGGATGGCGGCGGTAAATTTGGTGCTGCTGCTGGACCAGTAGTCATGCACAATCCCATCAATGCCACCATTAAAATAATGGAAATGATCACGCTGAATCTCCCCAATTTCTTTTGCAGTGGAAAATCATCTTCTAGGTGAACCAAACGGCTCAGTCCATATTCGAGAAATCATTTTCAGGATATGTATCTTCCAGAATTGACTATATCTGGCATTTGGTATTCCATGCACCAAATGGGCCCTTATCGATGAGACATTGGCTTCGATGGAGAATTAATATACTTGTTCAAGGTTGAATACTCCATCAAAAGGGGATTTTCAAAGAGGCCACTTGAAGCACTCATCAATGAATTTATGGGAAAATAAATATCGATGGTGTCATAGAATGTCTCAATGAAATTGGGAAAATGTTTAATTGTTGTGGAGCATGATGATGATGGGTTCACATTGACACAAAGAATTGAGGAATAGAAGGAAGAATTCAAAAAGAACATGACAAAGGAATTCAAGAAGATAAGAGAAGATGATGATATATCCACTCACTTGATAAAGATTACAGACATTGTATATGAGAAGGAATACATGATCAAGCATTTGAGCATTAACATTAATATATACAAAGATCAAGAATATGTGGAGCACATTGGAAATTTAAACTTGTTTATTGTAGGAAATCATTAGTTTTAAGTTTTAGTTAATGTTTCACAATTAAAAGATATACCTTTTTGTCAAAAGACTTGTATATTCTATATAAGGAAGATCATTTTGTAAAATATATAAAAAAGGGAGAGATAGAATAAGATCTAGTTTTATATTCTAAAAATTCATTGATATACTTTGTGATATGGTTTCTTTCGAATGAATACAATCAACATTTTTCTTTTCTTGTCAATTATGGGAATTCTTATCTTTTGATCAGTTTTATGTTATAACTACTTATAGTAAGTGGTTGTTACCTTAAATGCTTGTGTGAATATTTTATGTTATAATTGAAGATTAGAAAAATATAGTGTATCTGAGACAAAAGGTGGCTATTTTCATTTTATTTTGACTGGTCTTTCTGTGAGAGTTAAATTCAATTAGACTTACTATAATTGAAGATATCTAATTGTAACATTGAGGGTTAGATAACTAAAAGAATATCTAGGTTTGGGTTTAACAAGTTGTCTTTTAGTGTTATATGTAGGGTCAAAAGAGGGGTGACTCATTTCTGAAGGAAGGAAGGCATTAGTCCATCTACTGATGAAACTATATTGAAAAACATTTAAAGCATAAATCAAAATTCAAATACAAACAGAAAAAACAAGTTAAAGTTATAAAAGATTGATAGAAGAATAATCAGAAAGATATTGAAAGAAAGGCAAAAAAAAAAAAAAAAAAGCAAATTATCCTAAATATTAATGCCAATTTGGGATAGAATCCATAGTTCATAATACATGAAGAGTATCTGCTATAAAAATCATCAACTAAAGGAATTATTTGGTGAATAGGTTCACCCGCCTAGGTTCTACAAAGCCTAAAGTGTAGGGGATTTTAACTATCATACAACAATAATTCCCATTAGTGTGCCAGATCACTTGGAGGATTCAAGCATTGAGTAAGGAATAATCATATAATTTTCCAATTTGTTGATTTCGGAACCAATAGATTAGGGACTCTGTTGGGGAGTTGAATAAGAAATATTGTTGAAAAATGTCATCCAAAATGTTTTGTGTTATCAGGATTAGACCAGTTGAGATATCCCCATCTGATTCACATGACCAATAGATTGAAAACTCCACTAGGGAGTTGAATGTGAAAATATCATTAAATTTAGCTTAGAATCTCTAGAGTTAACTTGATGAAGATTGGATTGTTTAGTTTTCCCCATATGATTCACACAACATATTGGAAACTTTTCTTGGATTTCTTTTATAAACATCTTCAGAATCTTTGGTGACACAAGAAGAGAACTCTATTTGAGAAAGGAATCCAGAAGAATAGAAAGTATATCCCTTGAATAAGAGGTGACGAATTTAATAAATTAAATCTCATAGTTATATGAATGAAGTGGTAACTTATGAAAAAATAAGTAAAGATCCAAGACATTTAAGTCTTAAGTTTTCTAAGACTCAGGCTTGTAGGTGGGGTAGATGATCATTGACAAGAGGATGTCCTACTAATCACATAGAATTGAAAAAAAAAGAAAATAAACAAACCAACTAAAGAAAAATAAAAAAATATTATCCCTAAGAATAATTCAATGGGGTTTGATGGATATAGAAGATTCCCTAACAGGGAAATAGATGCCTCTAGATTCCAATATGATGAAGGAGACCTTTGCATGATTGGTGAACCAAATTAAAATAGAATGTTTGATGAGGAGATGAATTTTGCCCAAGACAAAAAAAATCGCATGTATGAAGATGAAATAAATCCTTGGGATCAATCTAGTAAGCTAAGGAATTTGAATAATTTCTTTGAGTGTAACACTCCATCAAGCTCAGGAGAAGTTCATGTTGAACCTAGAATAGATTAACAAGAAGAATATGCTAATAAAGTGCAAAAAAACATAAGTTATATTATTGAGCATTTAAAAAGAACCAATATAGAAAGAAATAACTAAATAGTAGAAATGACTTTGAAGGTTGTTTCAGATTCATTTCCATGAACTGATCTAGAGAGAAAGGAAGATGGAGGAAAGGATGCTCAAGAAAATCACAAATCAAAAGGATCTAGAAGAAATAGGGAAGCACACACTGATGAACCAAGGAGACAAAATAAATCCCCTCCTAGGTATAATCTACCTCATAGAAAAGATGGTAATCAAAATTCTAATAGAAATCATTTCAATCCTTTGTATGATCAAAATAATAGAGATGATAGAGGGAATATAAATCTAAATAATAACTCCTAAAAATTTCATCATCAAAGAGGACAAGAAAACATTTTAGGTTATCATAATCAACAAGGTTCGTTTAATCGACATAATAATGACCCTAGACAAAATCAATATAATCACAATAATCATGGGCCACAATATAGGCAAAATGCATTCATGAGAGGACCAATAAAAAATGAAAGGTATAAAAAATTGGACTTCACTGGAATAATGGGCTACCTAAATAAGATAAGAGTGAATGGAGGAGTTCTATTCCAAAATATAGTGGAAATGATGTTGAAATGGGTGAAGATCATGCCAAAAAATTTGAAGATACAATGGGAGACCATGAAGTATCACATGAAGATGTGTACATGAAATTTTTTATCTAGTCCTTGACTGATGATGCAAAAAAATGGTACAAAGGACTTCTAGACACCCAATTTTTTGGATGGTCAGACTTTGTGAGACAATTATTAGAAGAATTTGGTGATCATAATGACCCTAAATTTGCATCACATGAGTTCAAAAGTGTGAAGAAAGGGTATAATGAGTCAGTGGTTGAGTTCAATAAAAGATTCCATAAATTACTAAATAGGATCCCCAAAAACATGAGGCTTGTTAATTCATTTTTTATGGTATTTTATATCAATGCATATGAAAACAAAAATAACTATGAAATTATATCTCAAAAACCTAATGCTCTGCAAGAAGCATGCAAAATAAAAGTCACAATTGAAAACAATATGAAGGTTATAGGAAAGACTGGGACAAGAGATGGTGCTAGGCCATATAATCCCAAAGCCCAAAAGAAAAATAAAGTGTAGGACAAATAAAATTTTTTTATGAGAATGTTGAAGGATTTTTCAATGAAGGTAAATAAGGGAGATAAACCTCAATTCCACAAAAATGATAGACCAAGATTACAAGATATGCCATATAACATGAATTGGAAGGATGGAAAGCCAGAGGTCCCAAAGAAGAATTCAAATAGAGACCCACCTGACCCACTTAACAAAGGAAAAAACATGGTAGAAGATAGCCCATGGTGCATACCATTCAATTTACCTCATTCACCATTGCAATGTATTGTTTCCCAGAGCTTGCAAAGGGAAGAAGGTGATTATGAAGATTATGATCCTAATCAATCAATCAATACACTCTTAGTAGAGCCATTCGGTGGAAGAGATGATTATGTTTCATCTAAATATGATTATGAGTATGATATAAATAATCAAAGGTATAATCAACAATGTTACATGCAATAGATATTTTTAGACCATGAAGAAGAATAAATTCAAAGATTAAGGATACCTACAAAAGAAGAAAGTAGATAATTAACTGTTGAAGTTGTGGCTCAAGCAAGGAGTAATTATAATCTAAGAAATCAAGTCATAAATCAAGATTAGGGGAATCCAAAAGGGATATTAATAAAGGAAAATAATCCAAAACCAAGGGTACCAGTCAATTCCACTAATAAGCCACAAGAGAAGAATAAGGCTAAACCAAAGAAAGATATATTAGTTAATCTAACCAAACATGAGAACATTAAAAAGACCGAATTGGTGAAATTGATACAAATCTCAAATACATAATATTTTGACATCAAAAAATGCATTTGCACATATGAAATCCTTTGTCCCTCTGCTAAAAATGATGAGGTTCCCTGAGTAGAGAGAAAAAACCATAAAGTTGTTATCTGCTATTCCCAAAGAGAGATGAAAAGAACATAAGTCCCAAGCCCCAGTAAAAGAGCAAGAGGAAGAAGTAGCACTAGTTATATACTTGGGAACTACCATAACCAAAAACCCTATTGGTGTTTCAAAATGGCTTATGCTCTTAGGCTGCCAATATACCCTCAAATTGATTTTAGGATTGGTTAGTTCCAAAATGTATAAGGATCTTAGGGTAATTGGACCAACTATAGGGACAAGACTGCTCTCTTCACTTTTGGCTCTGTAGAAAGAAGGTGGGTGCACCTAACCCAGTGAAAACTATACTTCACATACCAAAGACTGGGTCTCAACAACAGATTGATAGTAAGAAAGTACTAAATGCTAACCTCACATTCATTGACTCTCCATTACTATACGGTGACAAAACCACACAACCAACAACTTAAAGCTTGAAAAGGATATTGATTTCAATATTTGGAATGCAATAACTTTAACCAGTGTATGTTAACAAGAGGAATACTCATTTAGGCCAGTGCCTCATCCATTGGGCAAGAGTTCTTAGACACAAAGACACACAAATTTGAGAATATCAGAGAATTCATAGCCATAAATACATTTATCCCAATCTTTACTGCTTGCAAGACATCCTTACATAGACAAGGGCAAACCCATATCCCACCTAGAGCATAGTTTAATCCAATCCTAGATCAAGACTCAAGAATGAAGATACATACATAAAAACAATATGTAATAAGCTACAAAACTCAAAGCTTACTTGACTTGACACAAAGGAGAGATAAGAACCGGATATTTGTATTAAGTATGATGAATTCCTTCTATGTACACAATGAATGACAAGACACCCTACTTGCAAATTACAGCTTAGGCCTGCAACTTTCTTCTCTCATTAACAAAACACTGAACCAAAACAATTGAAAAACCCCTGGGACCAGAAACTACGGACTATTTTTGAACTTCGAAGTTGGAACCCCTACAAAATCAAAATTTCCACATTAAATACCACTGGTTACCTAGGAATCCCAAATAGGTTAGGATGCGACAAGCTACAGATAACTAGGGTAAGGGCTAGGGTTTCCACCCACCAAAATAATTCAAAAGATCAGAATTTGATACATTGGAGGGAAAACCAAGCAACCCTGAGCGAATAGACCTAAAAATCAATCTTCATTTATGGTAATTCTTCTGGGACTGTACTAAAGATCATGAAATTCTATGTAAATCCATTTGATCAGACACCTAAAACATGCCTTGAGAAAGTAAACTCATCCCCTCACGGTACAAAACTCTCGGTAAATAATCATCAGACACACTGGACCACACTGCAACAGTCGGCACCAACAAACTAATTGAATCCGGCCACTAAAACATTCAATTCTGGTCCTTTCTATCATTGGAAACCCTCAAAAATTTGAATTCAAACTACAACGGTCACTTCCATGGTGCCAGTCGCATATTGACGATCATCTTTCAAACTAAGATCAACTTTAAGTCATGATCGTTTGATCTTTTCTTTTGTGGGCTTTTGTTCACCAAATTGCCAAAACATTTAGAGCACTACCACCTTTCTTTGCGAATGAGTGAACCCTTTAAAAATTTGTCAGGCCGCTAAATATTTTGTCAGAACCTCCAAAAGACTAAGATTCACCCCTGGGCCCACTTATAAGAAGATTGATAGTCATCTCATCTTTGCATAGAGCCAAAAGATTCCATCAGATTATACACTCATCATCAATTAACAATCTTATCCCCATTCTACAGGTCCTCTAATAGGATATGAAATCAATGGTTGTATTTGGTGTGTCAGAAAAAACCCTTCAGATCATACGTCAACTGTCAATGCTCTGTCATTTTTAGAACTACTGGAACTTGGAAATCCTCGGCCCCACTGACATAATCGAATTCATCACCACATAGATGAATGAAAAGTAGACAACTCAGCACACTGTGGCACATAAAAACCATCTGGCAATCAGACCCACCTTAATACTGCCGCTTGAGAATAAAGTAACATTGACGACTGGCATAAGATCTCAAAGCTCTAACACATCTCATGAGAACTTACACCAACCATTGATCAACTATGAATGTCAGAACCCTCTGAGTCTCAGAAAATCAGGTCCCACTGACATCATATCTAGTCATTCACCCATGGACCAATTAGATACCACCAAATCAACACACCTGGCATGTGGACCCGCTTTGAAAAGAAAATTAATGTCATAAAGGAAATCGACGGTAGTCTTAAGATCGCATGCCTCTGACACATCTCATGAGAAGATGTGCCCACCATTAGATTGAGATGGTGTCAGAGAGGTTGGGCCTGGGAAAATACAAAGGCCAAAAACATTAGGAAATATTAAGGCACATGACTTAGGAAAATATTAAACCCGTCGGGCTCCAAACTTAGGAAAAATTAAATGGGGACCAACCAAGAAAATAAAGCATGTGCATTATTGAAGTTTTAACTGGCCCAAAAAGTAACTTAAAATTAGAATAGGGCCAGGGCACACTAGGGTTTTTCATGGCAACGGCTAGATTTTTTGAATTTTTGCCTAGGGTTTAGCCAGAAAAGGAAGATAAACAGTTGCAAGGGTCCAGGAAAAGGGTATGGCCATGAAATTTTTTATATAGTGCTAACAGTGGCTCATACTTGGGGACGTGTATCTCCTACAAATATAATGAGCAAGCTAGAATCTCCTGGAAGAGTAGACCAACCAAAACTCTGACCTAAGAAACAAAAAATAGATGACTGAACAAGGGAAAACCTAAACTACTATTCATGGAAAAGATACTTTAGGAGAAGTAAAACTTTAGGAATTGTCCATGAATAGGCAATTCCAAAGTACCACCAGTTAAATCCTTCAGGACATAAGAATCTGTCCCCCATTTGCTTTCAATAAGATAAGGGCCCAACCAAATTGGATCAAACTTTCCATGCTTCCCCTTATCTTCCAACCTTGCATTCCACATCAAGACAAGGTCATCAATTTCAAAACTTCTCTGGGTAGCCCTCCTATCAAATAAATTCTTACATTGTCTCTGCAATGTCTCATTTCTTTCATGTGCATCTCTCCTTACCTCTTCCAATTGGATCAGTTCATCCATTCTTACTCTCATCTCATTATTCAAATCTTCATCATATGCTTGGATGAACTTATACATATGCAATAGATTATTTTGAGGCAATCTAGCACTTATTCCATATACCAAATCAAATGGTGCACAACCTATGGCCTTCTTAATAGTTACCCTATCAGCCCATAGTGCCCACCATAATTTTGAGTCCCAAGCTTTCTTATTCTTGTCCAACACTCTCTTGAGAATCTTAATTAGACTTTTGTTACTGGACTCAGCCTAGCCATTTCCTTGTGGATGATATGGGGAAGAAAATGAAATGTGTATCCCATATTGCTAACAAAAATCACTAAATTCCTGTGATCTAAAACACATTGCATTATCAACCACAATAACCTCTAGGCAACCAAACCTGGTAAGGATGTTCTGCATCATAAAATCTGCTACCACTTTGCTAGTAGCCTTTCTAGTAGGGATAGCTTCAACCCACTTGGTAAAATAGTTTGTTGCCACTAGTATGTAAGAATGTCCACCACTAGACTTTTTTGGAATTTCTCCAATAAAATCTATACCCCACTTTTGGAAAGGAGCCTGAACTACAATAGGTCAGAGTGGCAAGTTTCCATTAAACTTCAACTTTCCAGCAAATCTTTGACATGCATCACATTTTCTTACAAACTGATGTGTATCCTTAAAAACTGTAGGCCACCAAAATCTAGACCTAAGGATCTTGTGAGTTGTGGTCTTTTCCATATAGTGTCCTCCACAAACACCTTGGTGCATTTCCTTTAACAGAGCTTCAGATCTCTCATGGTCTATGCACTTTAGCAATACTCCTTCATTGCTTCTCCACCACAACTTACCATGTATAATGGCATACCTTGCTGATTGCAACTTGATATTTCTTCTATTTTCATCCATCTCTGGGGGAAGGACCAATTTCTGCAAGTAACCAATAACATCTTTGTACCAGTCACAATAATCCATATCACAAATATATGGCCTTTGTTCTTCTTCTAACATATTCACATGATTTGCAATTAAATTGCTTTGTGCCATTAATTTTGCAAGACCTAAGCCTCTTACCAACTTTGTAATCTAGATATCAATATTAAATTCTTGGATCCTATTGATCCATCTACATCTTTTCCCTGAAACTTCTTGTTGCACCAATATATCCTTAACTGCAGCACTAGGAGCATAAGCAACCACCTTAGCTCCCACAAGGTAACATCTAAAAGCCTTGTCTGCTTTAACTAAGGCATAAGCCTATTTCTCAGTAATATCATATTTTAATTTTGCTGCTTGTAGGGATTTGCTAAAGAATGATATAGGTTGTTCATATCCATCTGAATTCTTCTGTAATAAAACTGCTGCAACTGTATGACAAGAAGCAAAAGAAAATATCTGCATGGGCTTACCATAATCAGGTGTCCTCAAAATTGGAGTATCCTTGATGGCCTTTTTGATACTTCTAAAAGATTCATCTACTTCTTCATTTCATTCAATCTTTGCTTCTTTTTTCAACATTCTAGAGATAGGGATACTGATTTCTGCAAAATTCATAACAAATCTCCTTAGAAAGTTTACTTGCCCAAAGAAAGACTATATTGCTTTAACATTTCTAGGTGGTGAAAGCTTGTCTATAGCCATAACCCTTTTAGGGTCAATTCTCACTCCATCCTTGGACACAATATGTCCTAAGAGCTTGCCTTCCACAACACCAAAAGAACACTTCTTTGGATTCAAAGAAATCCCATACTCCAAGGCCCTAATAAAAGTTTTCTCAAGATGTTCACAATGCTGACTTTCCTTATCTGAATATGCTATGAGGTCATCCTGATATACCACTAGAAATTTTTTTATGAAGTCTGCAAGGGCCACATCCATAGCTCTCTGAAAAGTAGCTCCTTCATTAGTCAGACCAAAAGGCATTCTAACATAAACATATGTTCCCCAGGGGGTAGTGAATGTAGTCTTGAACTGTTCTTACTCCTTGACCATGACCTGATTATATCCAGAGGAACCATCCATCATGGACATTAACTCTAATCCAGTAACCTTTTGCAACATATTTTCCATATTAGGCAAACCATAATTCTCCTTCAAAGAATTGACATTCAAGTTCCTAAAATCAACACATAACCTAATGTCACCATTCTTTTTTCTGACTGGAACCAAGTTTGACACCCAAGTAGAATGTCTGACAGGCTTGATGATGCCAGCATCCATCATCCTTTTGAGTTCATCTTGCATTTTTGGTGCCAAGGTAGGATTCACAGGCCTTAATTTTTTCCTAAAAGGTTTAGTACCTTTTGATAGGCCAACACTGGGGCAAATAATAATAAACAATTAATAATTTTATGATGAAGTTCGGCTAGTCAATACGTGTCAATCCGAGAGCGTAAGCTTGCGAAAGGTGTCTGAGCAATATGCTATCAAGGGATGATAGTTGTGAGATGAGGGTTTATGAATGCAATTATAACACGTGAAATTAATTCTATGAGAAACTAAAGAAACCCAGTGACAGGAACTGTCACTTCCTGGCGATAGGAACAGCAGAAATAGAAATAAACATTTAAGAAATAACAATAATAACAAATGTAATAATTCACAAATTCAACTAATCTAGAGGAAATAATTCCAATACTAGGCATATCACTAATCTAATATAATAGTTTACTAATATGAATCTAATACTGCTATATTGATTTGTCTCTTAATATGATAGCAAATTCAAAATATGTTGGTCATTATTAATAATCTGTAATGAGAACGTGATAATCTTTCTTACCCAGCTATGATATTAATCTGCCTGCAAAACTATTTATGAAAACTAACTATTGAAATGAAGGAAAATATTATTCTATTAACAAACTCAAACAAACCAAATGTAAGCTACTGAAATCACCAGCATTCTACAGAGTGGGCCCTTCCTCCCAGTTTGTTGAGTGATGAAATTCAAAACGTCTCTTCCTTAAGCAATTTTGATCATGCAAGGTTTTATATTTATTGATCAAAATTTTTCATATCTGATATTACATAGCACATATATTTATATGTGTTTAGTTTAAAAATATAACACCAAACAAAATGATTTTGTTTTGCTAAAAACCAGGCAATATGTGGGTACGTACAAACTTGTTTTCAGCCCACAAATTAGAAATTGGTTTGTTATAACAGTGGACATAAATGGAAGATAACGTGGCTGCTCATATCTTCACAAATGAACATCATGGAATAGGAAACAACCTGTAATGCTAAGACCCACGTACTCCTTTGGTGGATAAAAATAGGTTTGTTATTAAGGAAACAATAATCATGCCCATGCCATAATATCCAATGTTTTCTAGCAGCAATGTTATCTCCAGCCAAAACGGTTTGCAACAATATTTGAAATTATTTGGAGTTTAGTGGTTCTAATTTTTACGTGGGACTATCTCATCTCCTTAGCAATAATGCTTGATTGGATTCTCTATTGTCCACGTATGAATTCAACTAAGCTGGAGGAGTTCTATGTTGAGTTGGTAACAACAGCAAAAGATAGAACAAACTTTGAAAATTGAAATCCAAACCCGTAATAAAAAAATCACGTTTTGAAAAATGGCCTCTAACTTTTCCATCATGCACATTCTGAAGATTCTGCCATGAGGGATTGTAATTGGGCATGTTCTGGACAATACCCATATCTCAGATTTTTGAGATTCATCCATATCTATTCGCAAAAGGAAATACAAAACTGACTATCCTTATTTTTAGTTGGTAATTATTCCTGTTAAGTTCTTTCTCAACATACTCCTTGGTCAATACTCTTGGAAGGAATAATGCTTTAAATTGTTGAGGAAATAATGAATGCTAAGAAGATATAGCAAGCAATACATTTCAAAGTGGATGGAACTTTGTATTTCTGAAATAGCTATAGGAAGATGCATAGCAGGCAACAGGAAGAACCATAACTTGTTAGATAAATACAATTTCATCTATTTATTCACATATTATATCTAATAACTATATTAAATATTACTCATAAATATTAGAGCATTTGGAACATAGAAGGAGAAAATGGAATATTAAAATAGGTATTGAAATGAACATGAAGGCTTATAATATGGCATAATCTGGGACATAAATTGCTCTCATCATTCCCCCCAACTTAGCTTATTGGATGTCCTCATGCAATCATTATGATTAGGAGGTATTTAGTTTTAACTAGAAGCACTTTAGGTTTATGTATTTTGCTTTGTCTCCACCCTGAACCATGATAACTTATAAACACAAATCCCTTTCTTTGCTTCACATGACAAACTTTGTTATTTATTTCTTCTTCAATAGGGATATCTCTTTTAACTTTTCATGAGTTGTTTCTCTTTTCTGTTTTCTTTTTCTTTCCTTTCATTTTTTATAGCATCATGGTTCAAAAGGTTTCATATAGGAGAAATTTATCCCAATTTGCATAAAAGGAGTTTAAATGGGCAAAGTGGGATAGATAAGAAACAAAACAAAGGCTATTATATGATGGATATAATGGATAATGTGATGGAATTTGTAAGGGTGATGGATGGAAGATAATAGAGTGACATTCCTCCCCGCAACTTAAAGTTTGACTGTCCACAGGAAACAAGGAGAGGATAGGGAGGGGGTGTTGCATAATGATCAACATAATAAGTAATATAAATAAAGTTAAGAGATAAAATAATGAAAAATAAATTTGATTGTTTTACCAACATGCATGTTCAGAGAGATGAAGGCTGGAACACAAAGAAACTCAGCAACTGGCACCTTCATAATGGATGAATCAACAAGGAACAAAGAGAGGCATCCAGAACTGCAACACCACAAAAGACCACCATCGAACTGAAATCATAGAGAGAGCATACCATGAGAAGGAACCAAAAATTGGGATAGAGACTCCAACTGTAGGAGCCACCACCATCAAACTGAAGCAGTGTAGAACAAACAGTGGGTAGCACTTTCCACCTTAATTGAGCAGGTCACACATACTATAGGTGATCAATGTGTTGATGACCACAATAAAGAAGAAATTCAAAAGGGAACGACAAGACGTCCCAAGAGCTAAAGAACCACAAAATCCATTGAGTGTCCCTGAAAAGAATGATTAGTAGAAAAACCAAGAACACCAATTATTGCATTTTTTCAATATTTTTTTATTTTTTTCATTTTTTTTCAATTGTTTTCTTTTTTTTTTTTCATTTTTTCAATTTTTGATAATGATAAGTGATTGCTGGCAAGCTAGTTTTCAATCACTCACCGCTTAATGGCGCTGTAAAAATAGTTTTCACCATTAAGAATTTATTTTGCAATTAATATCTACCAGAAACTAGTTTTTAGATATTAACTTGCCAACAATGCCCGAAGGTTTTCATTGTTGGATCTTTTATTGCTTTTTTTTTTTTTTCTCTTTTTTCTATTTTTTTTTTCATTTTTCCATTTTTTCTTTTTCAATAATTGCATAGAATGACCAAAGATCAAGAAATCCTGACATGGATGATGGAAAAATGATACCATCCAAAACTTGAGTTTTGTCCATGACCACACAGAAGGCTTTGTTGAAACTTGAAATGATGACCAAAAATAATCTCCACCAAACTTGGGAATATTGAAACACTGCGAAAGCAACCTTGATCTATGTATCTCACACTACTAAATTTAGAAGTACCTTGTAGAGATTGGGAACACATACTAGCATACTTGGATGAAAGAAGTACTCACAAGGATGATGATACTCATATGACATAGTGCTTTGATAATGACAAAATTTGATCACCAATGATAGTCTCCAATGTGGCCATAGAACTTTAGAGAGGAGGAGACACAACTCAAAGGAGTGTGATGATCTGCAATGTCTTCCAAGTCTTTCTGGATGTGTAGCTCAAAATAATCATGAATCTCAAAGACCAAGTTACATACTTTCCTCCATGTGATAAATCACCAAAGAAAGGAAATCTCATCTCAAGGTAATGAACATCATATGCCATAATATTCTTGTGATCTCCAATAGTCAAGCACAAGCAAAACCAGATAAATAGCAAGCCCACACAATGTTAACAAAGCTAACAAAGTATGTTTTTCAATGCTTGTGTAGAGAAGTATCATCAACTGGCATTGGTACTATGATCTTCTAACTACAACAAAATACCTATAACCATATTCTCAAAACCAAGCATATCAAGCATAGTAAAGAAAATTTGATCTAATTAATAACCCTACCATTAAGTGAGTAATGCAAATTTACTAATGATAGGTAGAGTTATTTATATGAATAAACACTTGATAAAAACAAATGAATATGATTACAATGAATGTGATTCAATCAACATAGGAATACATACCTTAAATTGTTGAGATGTCACATGTCGAGGTTTTCCAAAAGGACCAACAAAACAATCAATGAAGCTTGATTGAAAATCATCCAAGAATCACAAAGTTGGAAGGATTCCCCCCCAACTTAACTTCATGCTACAAGGTCATGAAATCATTAGGATAACCAAATAAATTAGGTAACCCATAGAGAGTAACACATCATTAGCATTTTTGTGAGCCTTTTTGAATGATAGATAAATCAAATATTTCAATGGATGTACTCCCAAATTAACTGTAGGATATAAAAGCATGGGGAATTTGAATCATCCAAGGAATCAAGAAATGGATTTAGTGCTTGTAATCAATGAATGATCATCGTAAGATACAAGAACCAAGAATGAAGAATATATGGATATTAATACCTTGATCCTTGTTAAATAAATGAATCATCCATAGTTTATTTGGTCATCTTAGGACAATATAAAGAATCAATAATGAGGAATAACGATCATCCAATTTTAACATTTGTTGTTTGGTCATTAATGCATAGAATCCCTTTTAATTGTGCTTAATCAATTATTGGTCCCAAATCAATAAGTATGTGGGGAATACGTATTTTAACCATAGGCCTCCAAAGATCAATATGTATAAGTACAAAAATAAAATATAGATCTTGGAGGATCTGACAACATATTTGTGGAATATGGAATGTATATGGTTCAATATGACTTAGTGCATGATTAATATTAACACACATACTTATGAGTCCAATAATGAAAATTGATGCAATTTGAAGTATGGGCTCATTTGTTGGTATTTGGAATTCACTAAGTGGAAAAGAAGAACAAAGTTGATTATAATTCAATAAATAATATTGTTCTTCTAAGTCAAATAAACCAAAATCACATCCCTTAAGTGCGTCAATATATTCTAATGTTGATTTATCAATTTCAAGCACATCATTAGATGGTAAAGGGATCCATGAAAGTTTATATGTACTATTAACCACCTTATTATGAAGTGTTGTATGAGTCAATATAGTTGCCTTTGATGGATATGGTGGAGTGGGTAGAATATGATGTGAATGAGATAATGAATATGGTAAGAAGTGTGAAGGAGATAAAGTAGATGGAAATAAGTAGGATGGGTGGAATAAAGATGGTAAGGATGGATATGGTGGAATATAAGAGGGATATACGGGTTGTTGTGAGCATGCATGATTACATTCATTGTGCATACTGGGTGAAGAAGTATGTTTTGAAGAAATATGTTGGCTTTGTAATGAAATAGAGTGACAATATATGTTACCAACATAATGCATACCTTGATCTTCTTGATTTTGAGTTTGAAATTGTTTATCAGTTACAAGAAAAAATTGTCCACTTTCACCCTTATCATGGTGAGACTTACAAATAGCTTGTACCTCATTCACCATGTTCTTGTGGTTGCTCGGGCATATGCATTGATCATCTTTCTTGTAGCAATTAGAAAAACAAGTGGTTAACTTTTCATCCTCAAAATCACATTGCTCTAAGAATTCATCAATGATTTTCTCATGTTCAAACATAGAGATAGAATTATTGCATACTTGTGATAATGGAAGATCAATATCTTTTAAGATGCATTCATTAGGTAGAGAGGGTATTAAAACATCACCTCTGGTCGGCGCATTTTCCCCACCAATCTCTTCTTTTGTTTTTAAATTTGAAGGTGGGGGTCTAGGGGCGATAGCCACCAGTGGGATCAAGGGGCAACACCCCCGATGCCAAGCACATTTTGCCTCTTTGTTCCCTTCAAATTTTCCATTTTTGAAACAATTTTCACCCAAAATTGATGTACTTGAACAACCTTTAAAATGCATCATTTTTAACATTTTTCTTCAAAATAGCTTTTTAACCAATAGCTCACAACAACTAGTGATGATGTAAAATTGAATCTAATTTCTAAAGCAACTAATGAATCTAATTTCTAAGGCCTACTTGCAAACTCTAAAATAAAACTCTAAAGCAATGCATCTATATGATTTACGCAATGCAAATTAAGATTAATTACTTAAGAAAGGCTAGCAATTGCAAAAGCTTTCATCCTAACGCATTGTTCCTAACTCAACTCATCAATCTAACATGCCTTTGACACCTTTCCCCAGCAACGGTGCCAAAATGATAGGCCAACACTAGGAAAATAATAATAAACAATTAATAATTTTATGATGAAGTTCGGCTGGTCTATACGTGTCAATCAGAGAGCGTAAGCTTGCGAAAGGTGTCTGAGCAATATGCTATCAAGGGATGATAGTTGTGAGATGAGGGTTTATGAATGCAATTATAACACGTGAAATTAATTCTATGAGAAACTAAAGAAACCCAGCGATAGGAATTGTCACTTCCTGGCGATAGGAACAGCAGAAATAGAAATAAACATTTAAGAAATAACAATAATAACAAATGTAATAATTCACAAATTCAACTAATCTAGAGGAAATAATTCCAATACTAGGCATATCACTAATCTAATAGAATAGTTTACTAATATGAATCTGATACTGCTATATTGATTTGTCTCTTAATATGATAGCAAATTCAAAATATGCTGGTCATTATTAATAATCTGTAATGAGAACGTGATAATCTTTCTTACCCAGCTACGATATTAATCTGCCTGCAAAACTATTTATGAAAACTAACTATTGAAATGAAGGAAAATATTATTCTATTAACAAACTCAAACAAACCAAATGTAAGCTACTGAAATCACCAGCATTCTACAGAGTGGGCCCTTCCTCCCAGTTTGTTGAGTGATGAAATTCAAAACGTCTCTTCCTTAAGCAATTTCGATCATGCAAGGTTTTATATTTATTGATCAGAATTTTTCATATCTGATATTACATAGCACATATATTTATATGTGTTTAGTTTACAAATATAGCACCAAACAAAATGATTTTGTTTTGCTAAAAACCAAGCAATATGTGGGTACGTACAAACTTGTTTTCAGCCCACAAATCAGAAATTGGTTTGTTATAACAATGGACATAAATGGAAGATAACGTGGCTGCTCATATCTTCACAAATGAACATCATGGAATAGGAAACAACCTGTAATGCTAAGACCCACGTACTCCTTTGGTGGATAAAAATAGGTTTGTTATTAAGGAAACAATAATCATGCCCATGCCATAATATCCAACGTTTTGTAGCAACAATGTTATCTCCAGCCAAAACGGTTTGCAACAATATTTGAAATTGTTTGGAGTTTAGTGGTTCTGATTTTTACGTGGGACTGTCTCATCTCCTTAGCAATAATTCTTGATTGGATTCTCTATTGTCCACGTATGAATTCAACTAAGTTGGAGGAGTTCTATGTTGAGCTGGTAACAACAACAAAAGATAGAACAAACTTTGAAAATTGAAATCCAAACTCGTAATAGAAAAATCACGTTTTGAAAAATGGCCTCTAACTTTTCCATCATGCACATTCTGAAGATTCTACCGCATAGGATTGCAATTGGGCATGTTCTGGACAATACCCATGTCTCGGATTTTTGAGATTCATCCGTATCTGTTCGCAAAAGGAAATACAAAACTGACTATCCTTATTTTTAGTTGGTAATTATTCCTGTTAAGTTCTTTCTCAACATACTCCTTGGTCAATACTCTTGGAAGGAATAATGCTTTAAATTGTTGAGGAAATAATGAATGCTAAGAAGATATAGCAAGCAATACATTTCAAAGTGGATGGAACTTTGTATTTCTGAAATAGCTACAGGAAGATGCATAGCGAGCGATAGGAAGAACCATAACTTGTTAGATAAATACAATTTCATCTATTTATTCACATATTATATCTAATAACTATATTAAATACTACTCATAAATATTAGAGCATTTGCAACATAGAAGGAGAAAATGGAATATTAAAATAGGTATTGAAATGAACATGAAGGCTTATAATATGGCATAATCTGGGACATAAATTGCTCTCATCACCTTCCTTCAATGGTATTTCATGCTGGAATAGATCCTCTTTATAGGCTTTCAAATCGTCATAAGACCATGCAAAGACATGTCTAAATTTTTTGAGAAGATCAATCAAATTATTCCTAGTTCTTTGGGACAAACATTTACCTATATAAACATTTTTAGGTGTTTGACTTGTTCCTAAATTTACTTCCTCCAAATCATTTATCTTATCAACAAATTTAGGAAAACAAGTCCTTTCTTTATCATCAAATGCCCTCTCAAGAGCAACCAATCCCCTTGGGATCCTATTTGATTTCAATTGCAAAAATTCCTTCCCAAGAATATTTTCTTTTCCATTTCTGATATCAACATAAGTGCTGAAATCCATCTCCTAACCATCAAAAGGAGAATCACACTGCAAAAACCTTAGTATATCTTGATCATTAGAAAATACCTGCCAATTCTCAACATTGTTTGGGATAGAAGGCCTAGACTTGAACTCAATCTTGGATATCCCCACAAAAGTAATATCCTCTGGCCTTAGTGCTATGTTTTCCAATAAGTCATCCATCCTATTTTGGCTTCTATCCACCCAATCAATACCAAAGGCACTGAAACCTTCAATTTCATCTCAAACAACATTTCTATATTGTTTCAGCCTCTAATTCTTTGATGCATACCTCGATCTAATCTAAGAAATTATTAACTCAGAGTCACCAATCACCCTAAGATGTTTGATTCCATGTTTTGATGCTTGTCTCAAACCAATCAGTAGGGCCTCATATTCAGCAACATTATTTGTGCAAAGGAACAAGAGAGTGAAAGAAAACTTGAAAGTCTTACCACTTGGGGATATCAATAGCACTCCTGCTCTGGCACCTTCCTTTGAACTTGCTCCATCAAAATACAGGGTCCATAAGACATTACCTTCTACCATATTATTTTCATCATTAGCCAGAAGGACAAGCTTTACCTTTTCTTGCACTTCTCTCTCTTGAACTTGGAAAGAGCCAATATCAGTGTCAACAAAACAATTCATATTGTCATCTTCATCCTCCTCAATCATATGTGGGGTTCTAGTTTCCCTTGAAACTTTTACACTTTCTCCTCCAATGCTAAAAGTAGCAAAAGACAAGTCACATCGAATACTTCCTCCCATAGAAGCACTCCACCTTCTAGACAATAGCATCCCATACTGAGGAGGAATATCAACTACAAGAACACTCATAGTTAGTTGTTTGTCAGGAAATGCTATGAATTTATAAGGCAAAGCCTTAATGGTGCCAATAACTAGTACTTCTCTTGAGTCCATAGCTTGGCATCTCCCATGAGATGTATCAACCTTTAGCCCTAATGACTTCATGATCTCTATAGGCATTACAGTGTTTGATGCTCCAGAATCAATCATGCAATTCTTCAACAATTTGCCATTTATCATAAGGGACAAAAAAAAAGGATCAACTATCCTTGATGCAGTATTTACAACATTTGCACTCAAAAATATCTAAGGAATCTTAGAGATAATTTCTTCATTTTTACTGTCAGGTGTGTCATCTAAAGAAGCCACATGCTTATCACTCCTACTCATTTCTTGGACCTTTATTGAAGAAGCACCATTTACCCAATCTAAGGCCTTGACCTTGTGCTCTTCTATTCTCATCATTTCCAAAAGTGGAACTTTGATAGTTATTTGTGAAAGCAATTTAGTCATATCAATAGGAACATATGTATGGTTTCCCATGTCTTCCTTAATCTCAGTGACATCTTTATCCTCCTTTTGGATAGTCAAGTTAGATTTACCCTTTTTCACAAATTCATCTTCCTTCAAAGGTATGGGAACAACTAATTCTGATGTTTTTACTTTACCCTTAGGTATTGCAGTAGGCCCACTACTCTTTTTAATTTTAACCTGACTGAAAACACCAGCACCCTTCTCCTTTTCCTCAGGCTATTGTGTACTCCTTTCTAAATTCTTGATAAACATACTACCTAGTTTACCAGCTGTGCTTCCAATTGTTCTATTTCTTAAATTGTAATTGCTCCTGGCTTGAGTGACCATGTTTGCAGTGATTTGAGAAATTTCCTCATCAGAGGGTCTCCTTAAGGAAACATGTTCCTCACACTTTAATGCACCACATCCAACATCATCAAATTCTTCTTCCTCATCATTAGTAAAGTCAACCTCATCCCATGCATGTGAAGAAGTCATTGCACAACCACTCTGATCATATTGCTTATCTTGTTCTTGGTTCTCAAATAAATTCTGAGCAATAACACAATGCTCTGGACTATGAGGAGATTGACAAGTACAACACCATGGGATATCATCATTCATGTTAACTGAATTTCTTTGCAAAGGATCATGAATCTTATCATCAGGCCTATCCCCTTTAACTGGAAAAATGAGCTTGCCATCCTTCCACTGAGTATTGTATGGGTAATTTTGCATTCTTGGTTGCTTGCTAAAATTACTTGAAACAGGCCGGTCATTTGTTGCAACCTTATTGTTTCTTTTTTCATCAAGCTTTAGATCCTCTAAGGCACTTAGAATCTACTTCAGATTATCCTCCTTCTTTGGCTTAAAATTAGCAGACCTTCCCATCTCTTTCTTATTTTGCACTTGAGGCCTATAATCATCTCTTCTCCCTAATTTTCCTAATATTCTTCTATTACTTTCTATGTTGATAGCCAACTTGTAAGCCTCCCCAAGATTTCTAGGGTTCTTATCCCTTAAAAGGTACCCCATCTTTGCATCAAAAGCATTTAAGTATGTCACAAGACACACCCTATCATCTAACCTGATAACTTGCAGGAGCCTATGCATAGCCTTTTGGAATCTTATATTAAATTCAAGGACCTCCTCATTCTAATTTTTCTTTATGTTATTGAATTCATTCAAAATAAAACCCTCATTTGTTTTATCTCCATAATGCTCCTTGAAACAATTCTTAAATTCATTCCAAGATCCTATACTAGCATGGGGCAATCCTCTAAACCAGTCCCTAGCATCCTCAGTCAGAGATTGTACAAATAACTTCATTACAACATCATCAGGCTCAACATTATAATCATCTATTACATCCATAAAATTTTTTAGATGTTCCTCACATGTGATGACATTGTTCCTAGCAAACTTTGGGAGCTTCTTTCTAATTTCATCAAGAATTACATTAGGATAACCAGGAATACCAAAAAAGATAAGTTGTTTGTACCTTTCATGAATAGGAACTCCTTGAGGTGGGTCCATTCCTTGAGATGTAGATGTCCTTGTGTTTGAACCAACAAGAATTTTAGCAGCACCCAGAATGCCATTTGTCTAAGTTGCAAGGTTACCATGATTTCCACCTTGTCCCAAAAAGGAAGCAGCAACATTTGAAGGTCCTTAGGTATGCTTGAGAAAATCAATCTTCTTCCTCATTTCTACAATTGTAGCCTCAAACTTTGATTTCTCTAGTTCTTTAGCCCACATTTCTTTCTCTTTTCTAGCCTTCTCAAGGTCTGCATCTAATCTCAACCCTTGATCTAATGGGTTTTCCACATGAACTTGTTCATTAATTTGAAACAGCTTTCTATTTGCCTTTATCTCTAGTCCTAGTTATCTCATGTGTTCTCTGCACAATAGGCTATTCCTCTACTCTTTCAGGCTCTAGGAAAAAATTAATTTCCTCCAAATCTAACATATACCTCTTTAGTTGATCAGCCCTTATCATGGCTTGTCTTACTCTGTCTTCTTTGTCCTTTTCTCTTTGCTGTCTAATAGCAACTTGTTCTTGGACTCTTTTTTCCAAATCATAGAGCTCTTCAAAGATTTCTTATGATTTTGGGAGAGTATTCTTAGATTCATCATCTCCCACTTGAAATTCATCCTCATACTGGTTCAATCCCAAATCAATAGCCTCTTCATATTCTGAAATATTTTCTTCTTGACCAGGCTTGGTTTGAGTTTCTTGTCTTGTATCCTTTTTACTTTTCCAAGCATGAGAAATAATTCTTTTCTTCTTTCCTCCCCTTGTCTGACTAGGCCTAGAAGTGCTTGGAAGACCTTCTTCCAATCTATCTTCAAGATGCTCCTTTCTCTGAGACCTAGTACCTCTGTAACTCATCTTATAAAAAATCTACTGACTAGCACTGCTACAGAGATGTTTGAGTCGCCACCCAAGAATATTGGGAATCTTACAATACTATTTCCTTACTAACAAATATCCAAATGAGATTGACAAGACAAGGGACAAGAATAACCCTGTTTCTTCTAATGATGACCTGCTGGTTACTATAGACTTGTGTAGCATTTCCCTAGCAGAGTCACCATCTTGTTGGTGTTTCAAAATGGCTTATGCTCTTAGGCTGCCAATATACCCTCAGATTGATTTTAGGATTGGTTAGTTCCAAAATGTATAAGGATCTTAGGGTAATTGGACCAACTATAGGGACAGGACTGCCCTCTTCACTTCTGGCTCTGCAGAACCAAGGTGGGTGCACCTAACCCAGTGAAAACTATACTTTACACACCAAAGACTAGGTCTCAACAACAAATTGATAGTAAGAAAGTACTAAATGCTAACCTCACATTCATTGACTCTCCATTACTATACGGTGACAAAACCACACAACCAACAACTTAAAGCTTGAAAAGGATATTGATTTCAATATTTGGAATGCAATAACTTCAACCAGTGTATGTTAACAAGAGGAATACTCATTTAGGCCAGTGCCTCATCCATTGGGTAAGAGTTCTTAGACACAAAGACACACAACTTTGAGAATATCAAAGAATTCATAGCCATAAATACATTTATCCCAATCTTTACTGCTTACAAGACATCCTTACATAGACAAGGGAAAACCCATATCCCGCCTAGAGCATAGTTTAATCCAGTCCTAGATCAGAACTCAAGAATGAAGATACATACATAAAAACAATATGTAATGAGCTAGAAAACTCAAAGCTTACTTGACTTGATAGAAAGGAGAGATAAGAACCGGATATTTGTATTAAGTATGATGAATTCCTTCTATGTACACAATGAATGACAAGACACCCTGCTTGCAAATTACAGCTTAGGCCTGCAACTTTCTTCTCTCATTAACAAAACACTGAATCAAAATAATTGAAAAACCCCTGGGACCAGAAACTACGAACTATTTTTGAACTCCGAAGCTGGAACCCCTACAAAATCAAAATTTCCACATTAAATACCACTAGTTACCTAGGAATCCCAAATAGGTTAGGATGCAACAAGCTATAGATAACCAGGGTAAGGGATAGGGTTTCCACCCACCAAAAAAATTCAAAAGATTAGAATTCGATACATTGGAGGGAAAACCAAGCAACCGTGAGTGAACAGACCTAAAAATCAATCTTCATTTATGGTAATTCTTCTAGGACTGTACTGAAGATCATGAAATTCTATGTAAATCCATCTGATCAGACACCTAAAACATGCCTTGAGCAAGTAAAATCATCCCCTCATGGTATAAAACTCTTTGAAAATAATCATCAAACACACTAGACCACACTGCAACAGTTGGCACCACCAAACTAATTGAATCCAGCCACTAAAACATTCAATTCTGGTCCTTTCTATCGCTGGAAACCCTCAAAAATTTTAATTCAAACTGAAATGGTCACTTCCATGGTTCCAGCCGCATATTAATGATCATCTTTCAAACTGAGATCAACTTTAAGTCATGACCATTTGATCTTTTCTTTCGCAGGCTTTTGTTCACCAAATCGCCAAAAAATTTAGAGCACCGCCACCTTTCTTCGTGAATGAGCGAACCCTTTGAAAATTTGTCAAGCCGCTAAATATTTTGTCAGAGCCTCTAAAAGACTGAGATTCACCCCTGGGCCCGCTTATAAGAAGATCGACGATCATCTCATCTTTGCATAGAGCCAAAAGATTCCATTAGATTATACGCTCATCATCGATTAAGAATCTTATCCCCATTCTGGAGGTCCTCTGACCAGATATGAAATCAATGGTTGTCTCATGATCTGGTGTGTCAGAAAAAACCCTTCAGATCATACACCGACTGTCAATGATCTGTCATTTTTAGAACTACTAGAACTTGGAAATCCTCGGCCCCACTGACATAATCCAATTCAACACCACGTGGATGAATGAAAAGCAAACAACTCAGCACACAGTGGCACATAAAAACCATATGGGATTTAGACCCACCTTAATACTACCACCTAAGAATAAAGTAACATCAACGGCTGGCATAAGATCTCAAAGCTCTGACACATCTCATGAGAACTTATGCCAACCGTTGATCAACTACGGATGTCAGAACCCTTTGAGTCTCAAAAAATCAGGTCCCACTAACATCATATCCAGTCATTCACCCATGGACCAATCAGATACCACCAAATAAGCACACCTGGCATGTGGACCTGCTTTGAAAAGAAAAGCAATGTCATAAAGGAAATCGATGGCAGTCTTAAGATCACATGCCTCTGACACATCTCATGAGAAGATGCACCCACCGTTAGATTGAGATGGTGTCAGAGAGGCTGGGCCTGAGAAAATACAAAGGCCGAAAACATTAGGAAATATTAAGGCATAGGACTTAGGAAAATTTTAAACTCGCCGGGCTCCAAACTTAGGAAAAATTAAATGGGGACCGACCAAGAAAATAAAGCATGTGCATTATTGAAGTTTTAAGTGGCCCAAAAAGTAACTTAAAATTAGAATAGGGCCAAGGCACACTAGGGTTTTTCATGGCAACGGCTAGATTTTTTGAATTTTTGCCCAGGGTTTAGCTAGAAAAGGAAGATAAATAGTTGCAGGGGTCTGGGAAAAGGGTATGGCCATGAAAATTTTTATATAGTGCTAACAAACCCTTCACAGGTGGATCCTTTTTATATGAAATTGATGATTAACAATAGATTGGTAAAGAATTGTATGATACACTTAGGGGATGTTGTTAATATTATGAATTTTGAGGTAATGAAGGAGTTAGAAATATGGGTAGACACCACTTATGAAAAATTCTATTCCATGGAAAATAGGTCTGTCCTAGTGGTTTTTATTATTAAAAATGTGGAGTATAAGATTGTTTCCTATCCTGAAGCATCATACAAAAAAGATAAAACAATGGTTGATGCTCCTCCTAATTCGGTTATGTTTTTGTCTAGATAATGGTAAGTCCTTGTAGAAGGCCATGTTCAGTTAGACCTAACATATTCTACCATATCGGTGAATGGGAAAGGAGTGAGAGTAGAAAGGGACCCAAGGTCATCCTATATAAGTAGAAACATTGACCCTAATTAGATAATATGTTTTTGTCATATTTGACCCTAATTAGATAACATGTTTTTGTGACATTTGACCCTAATTAGATAACATATATATTTTTTGTCACATTGACTTGGAAAATTTCAAGGTTCAATTGATAAAACATGAAATAAAAAACATGGAACCTATTTCTTCTTGTGCCCAAGAAAGTCAGGATCAGATATGATGAATGTATTTAGATGGAGCTTGTAGCAAAGAGGGAAATGTATTTGGAGTTGTTTTCATTTCACCAAAAGGGAAGACATTCAAATGTTCATTTATTTAATCTTTTAGATGCACAATAAATTAACAGGATATGAGGCTCTCCTATCAAGTTTAAAATTGACATCTAAATATGGGATGAAAATTTGTAGAGTATATGGAGATTCAAAATTGATAGTTTCACAAATAAGATCTAATTATACTACTAAGAATGCAAGGCTCAAGAGATATAGGAATGAGGTATGGATGCTATTGAATATTTTGATGCATTTTCAATAGGTTGGATTGATAGATCTTAGAACATCATGGCATCTTTCTTGGTGAATGTAGCCCTCAAATAAAATGATGTCACATGCAATGACGTATCAAAATTTAAAATCAAATACATGTCCTCTATCCTAGAAAATATATGTAAGTGGTTGGTTTTTTGAAGATGACAATGATTTGTCAAAATTTATGCATTGTGAAGGCACATATGAATCTTAGGAGATTAACTTCAATTCTTATGTAGATGAGGTTGATGGGAAGAAAACAATATTTGGGAAAGAAATTGTGTAATTAAAAACAAACAAAATTCCTAAGGGTCTAGTGGTATTAGAGAAAGTTTTTGATGAAGATAACATATTTGATGCAAAAGGAGCACCAATCAAAGAAGAGGATGTTGAGAATATAAACTTGGGAACAAAATATTCCCCTAAAGGATGTGTACATTGGAAATAAGTTTACCCTTGTTGGTAAACATATTGTTCTTTTTAGATTTAACTATTTATTTGCCCAAAATATCCTTAAGAAACAATGTGAATATGAATAGTTGGAAAGTTGTTAACTGTTCAACTAACTTCCCTTTGAATTTTAACTGGTATAACTCCCTTATGTGAAGATATGCAATGAATTTTGTTTGTTCTAAATCCTAATGGGAGTATGTTCTTGACTAGAGAATAGGAGAGGTAATTGAACTAGCCCTCAGTGAGAAACTAATCCAGGCAATGAATTTGATTCTAAACTTTAACCAAATTTGTGATTTCACAGTGCTTATGAATTCACACCAGTGGTGATGAATCCATGAACTCTACTTGAATTAATGAAATGCAGTAAAACAAGATGGATGAATTTAACCTAAATAGGACATATGTGTATTCTCCCAACCTTCAAGTAATACTCTGATTACCATCGATTTAGCTGTACTAAAGATGAGAAACAAAACTCTATCTATTTTCTAATTTTAATCCAGCTTAAGGAAAACAAACATTCAAACTTACAAATGTATGGAATAGTAAATAAATGGCACAAAACAAACTCCAAATTGACTCCGCAACAAGATGTATTTCACACCAAAAATTAGCTGACCTATTCATTGATTTTCAAAGTATTACATATAGGCTTGAAGAGCTAAGCCATTACAAAATCAACTGAATCGATTCATAGTCAACAAAGTCGGTAAATGACAAGTGGCCATTTATCGATTATACAATGTGTATAAAAAAGAAAGAGGGGAAAGCTATTTGCTCTTCGCTAGCTTCTTCGCCTTCTCCAATTTAGCCCTATGAGGTTTGGCGGCCATAAGAACTGGAATCATCTTGTCAGAATTTGGGATGTACATGTTCCTCAATCTTATGAGCTAGTGGGCATGATCCTTCTCTATGTGTTTTGCAAAATCCTTTCGAGGTTGTGTGTTCATCATGGATTTATATATGCATCCACCGAGCAACTAAAGATCTGGTATTCTATCAAGGTGAGACCTAGATAACTCTGCAAGCTAGTCCAAGTAATCAGAAAATGACTTCTACATGTTGGGTATACCAATTAGACTCTTTCCATCTTCACTAGCTTGAGACTCAGAATGAAGACATGTCAAATATACAAATATTTTACTTTTCTCTTTGCCAACTTCCTCCTCAGTCACTTTCATTCCTACCTCCACTTTGATTTTTATCTCCATTTTGAATTCCACCCCTTGGAGCCATTCAATTAGAGGTTCATCTCATTTCTATAATATGTTAGCCTTGATGGCCTCCTTAGTCTTCATAGATACTAGCCAATGCAGAAGCAACATACATTATTTGCATCTCAACCTTTCTATTGTGAGTGTCTACATATCTCCTTTGAGAGAATCTTTCTCTACCTCTAACTGCAAGAGGACATTGTTGAGCTACTCGATGGCTACTAGACCTTCAGACTTGAGTCATTCAATCCACCTCTTGCCAATATTACCAAAATGTCTATCCTTTTGTAGCTTAGCAAGTATCACTTGGTTCTTAGCTATGATAGGATCAAATGTTGTCAGAGAATTGGGTAGGCTTGCTACAGGAGCGACCAACTATGTGATGAAGTTAGTAATTTCTTTGATCTCAGCCTTGAGTTGAGTCTTTGTATTTTGAGCCCTTCGATCTCTTCTTCGATCAAGACATTGCTAGTCTTCTACAAGTCTAATTTTGTGTCATGTCGAGCAAGTCCCATGTCTAAGGACTGGAGTGCAAAATTTGAGGTAGTAAGATCTTCAATTCTGCCATCTTTTAATGGCTTGGCTATTTCCATAGTCAATTGACCCGTGTCTGGATCTTGACCAAGAGTGGTCAGAGTCCTAGACTTCTTAACCTTGCTTTCGGCTGGGCCCGACTACATTTCTTGTGAAAGCATCTTGCCACTAGGAGTACTTAGCTCAGATCTCTTTCTCTTCCACTCTATAGTGTTATCAATCCATGATTCCACACTTGTGACCTTTGTCGCAGAGAGTAAGTCTTCTACGAATAACTTCCTAATAATAGGAGGAGAAGCTTTAGGCTTGGAAGTGAAAGGATTAATCCATGGAGATGAAATGTTCCTTTCTTTTTAAGGAGACCCCAAGTGCTCATCCATCTCATTAGTTTCTGAACTGCTACTGTCATCACCAATTTTGAAAACTAGAGGAACCTATTGGCTGGGAGTGTCATCTTTTGTTTACATGGTTCCTCCCTGGGTTTTCTACTCTGGTTCTGCAACTCCAACAACTTCTTCTATTGGTTTGTCATATTTCTTGACTTTGGCTTCCTTGTTAGAACCAATGACTGCAGATGATCCTGCTCCACAAGTCTTCTCCAGTAGGATCTCCTTTTTGAGTGGTTGATCATCTCTACCGGTTGGCTAAGCTAGTCCCTTTGCTACAGATGAAGTTGGCAAAGAGGAGGATGCAGGAGCACTCATCAGCTTGACTATAGGGTCCTGTTGAGGGGTGGGCTTCCTAGATCTCTTCTTCCTTCCCATCATCCAATGGGCCCACTTATCGGTTCTCTTTGTTGACTTTAGCCGTTAAGGTCTCCAAATCTTCTATGGCCTGAACTTGAACTGGTTCTGAACTCATGGGATAGGGCTTGATTTGATCCCGATATGTTTATGTATACATATGTTCTCCATCATCAACAATTCCTTCCACATTAATGTTGATATTGAAAAACTTGATTTGTTCAATGGTCAACCTAGAGTAAAATATCTCTCGATTCTCCAACTCCTCTTTGCAATTCGCCCAATAATCTTCGAGTTCGATAATGTTCCTAACTATAGAGCCCATCTGTAGATGATCTTTGGCATAGCTTACTAGATCAAACTATGGTCTCAACACTTCATACTTCTCTGGCTTATATCTTCTCTTGAACACCTTTATCACATTCTTAGCATTTGATCTTGATGTGCAGCTGTAGCCCCCAATGGTAACAGGGAATTCATAGCCTTTCTTCTTTATTCCCACACTAATCAAGTTCACTTGCAACATCTACCAAATCACCTCCACGAGCACGATTATATCATTAGGGTACCTTTACAGCTTCATGGGAAAATCATCAAAACCTACAAGACAAAGGTATGCGAAACTAGCAAATTGAATAAAGAAGCTCCCAAATTGGGTGATGAATTCCATAGCCTCTAGCGAGAACCTCCACTCTGGGCATCCTTGCAATTCTCTGTACAACCTCATTGTAAATGATTCATTAACTCTAATGAACTAGGCATAGCTATTTTGCAACTTCAAATGGGGGAAGAAATCATAAATTTTTACATCATCTTCATATTCTTCTAGCATAGGGAGTCTTGGCCATACTTGAAATGTAGTTAAAACATATATCAAATAGAAAGACATAGAAAATATTCTGGTACTTAGTAAGATTTAGAGCATTGGACAAATTTTCACTTACCACTTGAGCCCAGGCTATATAATGGTGGTCAACACATATTACCTTGATGAAGAAGAAGTAATGTCTATGAAGTTCAATGCGTCACTTTCACCTTTAATCCTATGAAGGAGTACCAGGATGTTGACGATCTCAGCCTTCAAATCCATCCTGAAAAGCATCTTTGGCACTTTTACCTTTATGCTTCTGGCCTTTTGAAACCATGAGTTCATGATTTCCTTCCTCCACCTCATCTTCTTCTCATCGTATTCTGATACTGCGATTGAGAAGTTCATGTTTGAGAATTTTTCTCATTTCGGGATACAGAGGCTATTCTGCACAGACACTCTATCAATAGAGAGGAGTACTATGTCATCTGGCAGTAAGATTTTCTTTGTATCCCAGTTGAACCTAGCTATGCATTCTCGGATTAGGTCAGGAGCTTGAACTACAATAGGAAACTCGGCGGCCTTGACCAAACCACTCCCTTTGAGCTTCTATGTCATAGGATGAATATTTTCTTCGCTCAACCTCCTGTGTAGATTATCTAGATCATAGAATTTGAGGGATGTATCTATCAAATTGTGCCATTCAGATGTGATTCCATTCAAGCCATTGAAGTCCATGAATCTGGTGGCCATAGCTTCCGATTTTTTATTTTGATTTATTGTCAAGAAACTCTAGAGGATGCTGTGAGATGATTTGTGAAATTGTGGGAAATCAAAGGCATATGTGAATGAACACTAATTTTCACTTGATATTTTGACTTTTCTATAAACAACCCACTTCCCTACTGTTACTTTCCATATCTCGCGCCACACGAGTGAGGGATTTTCAAAAATATCTGTTAAAGTTCTAACGTTAAGATTTGAATTAAATGCACCTTATTAACGACCTTAAGAAATTAATTTTACTAATTTGGAGTAGCTATAATGGTAACTTAATATGCACAGTGGATTTTTACTTTTCTGCTTCCCTTATGGCCTTTGTCAGAAAACTCACTTCAAAGGTAGAAACCCGAATGGGAGGAAACTGGTGGAGTGATTTTTTGAAACTCCACGACTGACCCATTTCCTTAGCAATTTTCTTTTAACTATCAGAGCGGGCTATCTTCATCATAACAGATCATTCAAACCCCATGATTTCTTGATTTTATTTCTTCACAAGTTACCACTTCTTAGAAATCGACCTTCTCAAGTGATTTTTGGATAAGAGAGAAGCTGGAAACTAGTTCTCCAAAAATGGTTTCTTATTCACTATCTCGTACCTTTGAGGTTATTTTATCCACTACAGGGGCTCAAACTTACTTCCTCAAATGTAGGCGCTTGGCTTTCAGAAGTTTTTGATACACTTTCCACTATTCTTGAAAAAAATAACTTCTGCAGGGAAAACTCCACAAGTGGGGAAGTTCATTACAACTTTTTTACCGAGTTACTTTACTGGATCTTACTCACTCTTAACCTGAGAATCTTGATCTATAGGTTTAGTTTTCATGCTTGATGATTCTTGTGTTCTCTTCATGTGGAAAACTACCTTCATGGGCTAAAACCCTCCGAGGAGAAGGTGATTTTCAGTTTCCCGACAAAGAGGAGAAATGTCGATTTGAAGTTTCTCATCCATATGAATGCCATCAGTAGAACTAAAGAAATAAAAGTCTTTATCAAATTAGGAACTATAACTTACCCATTCCTAAGATGAATTAAAAAACTGTCTCGGCTTAAAATCAGAAAGAGGTATGGAGGGGGTATTCGATAAAGACCACCTATCCTAGGGGAAAACTAGAGTTAGACTCTAGTTTAAATACCTCAAAATTTATGACTCAATCTAACACAAGGTATCCACCTTTGTTTTCAAGGGTGAAGAAAAAAATTAGGGCAATAGCTGGCTTTATCTTGGGACTTGGATATGTTAATATCTAAGCAAGGGATCCAAATCTCTGGTTTCACAAAGTTAAATGAAAAGGTGGCTCACAACAAAACTAAAGAAAAGGAAGGAAACAGGAAAGGAAAGACAAAATGAGGGAACCTAAACTAAGGAAAAGAGAAATGAGAACTAAACGTAACTATCATACAATACATGGGTTACCTACTTTTAGTTTTCAACTTGATACAATTTCAAATCTTGACCATTATAGGTCAAGGGAAACACCTCACCATTTGGATATGCCAATTTGAAGGAATTTCTATCAAAAGCCTGATGGATGATGAATGGTCCTTTCCAGAGCATCTCAAACTTGTCGTGCATTCTTTTAGGCACCCTTCATTTATCCCATAGTAGAACTGAATCTCCAACCATGAACTTCCTTGGTTTGGTTTCCTATCAAAGAGATTCTTTACCCACATTTGATGTTCTATGATGTGATCAACAATCTTCTCTTGTTCTTCTTAAAGTTTATTCAGATAGAGAATTCATTTTTCTAACCCATCCTTATAGATACCATCTTCTACTACCATCCTCAACTTATTAGTAGCAAATTCTAGAGGCAGGGAAAGGCTTGCCTCAACTCTGTATACAAGTTCAAAAGGTGAAATACCAATTACCCTCTTTGGAGTTACTCTGTCAGCCCAAAGTGCTTTGTGAATATTCTTATGCCAAGTCCTTTGGTTATCTGATACAAGTTTTCTCACTATATTCACCAGGTTCTTATTACTTGACTCAGCTTGACCATTCCCTTGTGGTAAATAGTTGGATGAATGACTAGTGGTTATGCCATACTCAAAACAAAAATTGGTAATCTCAGTCGAAGAAAAGTAAGTTGCATTATCCATGACTAGTTTAATCGGCACACCAAATCTTACCATGATGTTCTCCTTGATGAATTATCACACTACTTCAGAATTAGTTCTCTTAGTGGCCTTTTCTTCCACCCATTTCATAAAATAATTAGTTGCAGTAATTATATAAGTGTGACCAACACTTGATGCAGGATTAATAGGCCCGATAAAATTGAGGCCCCTTTGCTAGAAGGGACCTTCTATTACCACTAGTTTGAGAGGGAGAGCTATTAGTTGATGTTGACCTGTGAGCATCTTACACTTTTCACACTTGGCCACCCAGTGATATGCATCTTTGAACATCCCTGGCCAATAATAGCATTGCCTCAAAATTTTAAATGCAGTTACAGAGGATGAGAAATGCCCGCCACAAGCTTTGTCATGGAATGTTTTTAACAACCTCTCTTGTTGTTTCTTGTCAACACACCTAAGAAAAGTTCCATGTATAGACCTTGTGTATAATGTACTTTCCCAAAAAACATACTTAGCAACCTTCAATCTCAAGTCTCTCCTTTGTTTAGCCATCAATCCTTCAGGACATTCACCATAAGTTAGGAAATATATGATGTCTTCAAACCATGGGTCTTGTAAACTCATTGCCAAAACTAGATGTTCTGCTTCAGGTTGGTTATCTTCTTTACTTTCAGCCATAGCCTTACACAATGCATTGCCTCACACCAGCTTGGTAGGCTTGATCTCTATGTCATATTCTTGTGTTTTGGCTACCCAAGCCCCTCTGTTATTTCATCCCACATCTTGTTGGGTTAATATGCTCTTTATAGTAATATTAGGAACAAATACAACTGAGTGAGAATGTAAGATATAAAATTTGAAGTTCTTCAAAGATTTTACCACCAAGAAAGCATGCTTCTCAGTCAAAGAATATCTCAACTCATGATCTTTCAATGGCATACTCATAAAGGCAATAGGAGCCTGAACTCCTTCTCCATTTTCTTGTATAAGAATAGCTGACAATGTATGTTCAGATGTGTAACAATAAATCATAAAATATTTCTTATAATCTGGGTGGCATAAGAGAGGGGCATTGGCTATAGCATCTTTTATATCTTGGAAGGCTCTTTTACTAGGGTCATTCCACTTGAAATTATGAATGCCCTTCATCATGTCCTCAATACATTTCTTGATCTTTGAAAAGTCAGGAACAAATCTTTTGAGGAAATTTACCTGACCAAAGAATGATTTCACTCTAGTTTTACTTATAGGAAAACTTAGCCTTTGAATGGCCTTGACTCACTCTAGGTTGATCCTGATACCTTCTTGTGATACAATATGACCTAATAGTTTTCCTTTGGTAACATAGAAAACTAACTTCTTAGGATTTAAAGAAATTCCATGTTCTCTAAACCTTCGTAATACTCTCTCTAGGTCCTTAATATGATCGTTCCTTTTCTTAGAGAACACAGTTAAGTCATCAAGATATATGACAATGATCTTATCTTTCATATCAGCAAAGGAAAAATCCATACCTCTTTGAAATGTTGCACCAACATTAACAAGACCAAATGACATTCTGTGATATGCAAATGTGCCCCAAGGAGTAGTAAACATAGTCTTATGTTGATCTTTCTCCTCTACTTTGACTTGGTTATATCCAAAAAAGCCATCAAGCATAGACATCATTTTGGCCCCTGCAAGCATCTGCAACAAATGATCCATGTTGGGGAGTGCGTAGTTATCCTTTAGGGATGCTTGATTTAAATTTTTGAAATCTGCGCATATCATTATTTCTCCATTCTTCTTCCTCACATGAATGATATTTTGTATCCATGTAGAGTGGTGGATAGGGTAGATGATCTTGGCTTTGAGCATTTTGTCAACCTCTCTGAAGATGGTGTCTGCCACTTTTGGATTGTAGTTTCTTTATTTCTGTCTGAATGGGGCAGCATCAGTTTTAGGGGAATTTGATGCTTAAAATTTCCTCCCATAAAGCTTTTTCAATCCTCATAACTCCAGGTGAAGACATCTTGATATTCCAGAAAAAGCCTTCTAGCTTTCGCTTTCTCTTTAGGTGTGCAATACTTCCCTATGTTTATCATTCTGGGATTTGACTCATTCCCAATGTTCATTCCTTCACATTCTCTAGTCGTAAGACCTTTCTCTATTTGCTTCTTCTTAACATAAGTGTCATGACAATTGAACAATATCTCTAATGAAACAAAATACGGGGGAATGACATTACCTTGTAATTGAATCACACCTGGTTCATCTTTCTTCCACTTCTTGGGATGATCTTGTGAGGGATCATTCAAATTTTCTTTAGGAGGACTATCATTACCTTCAAGGAAGAGTTGCAAACATTTGTCATTGTCGAATAATTTCCAATAATCTACTTATCAGGTACCAATAGCTTGTACATAACCTCTATGCGGTATTTCTTGTCCTTAAATTCTAGATGAGGTAGTAGCAAGGAAGTAGATATTGCTAGTGAATCTACTTTGGAATTTAACTCTCTAGGGATATATTCAATTGCAAAGGCATCCAATTCTTTAATCTCATCCCATACTCTGTTCTTGTAACTCTTCAGCTTTCAATTTTTGACAGAGTATTGGCTTTTGATTTGGCACACAATCATCTCAGCATCACCTCAAGCTCTTAGAACTCTCACACCTTTTTCCTTTGTAGAAATTATCGTGAGTAACAACACCTCATACTCAGTCATATTATTGGTGTTTGCAAACTCCAGTTTGAAGGCCATAGGTTCAGGTTCACTTGAGGGTGGAATTAATACAACTCTGGCACCAAACCTAGAAGAAGAACAACTACCATCGAATTCCAACATCCAAATTTCTGGAGTCTTTTCTTTCTCAAAGGCCTCCACTTCTTCTTGTTCACTTTTAGGTTCATTAACAATGCCCTAGGTAAACATCATGTAATTACCAGACTCTAATTCTTGATACAGGATTTGAGCTTTTGGATCATTGAATTTCAACACTGTAAACTTTGACTTCTCCTCAAGTTCTAGTTTAACCTTCTTATTTCCCATAGGAATTACCGCCCGGGACCAATCCAACTTAATTTCCCCAGCCATGTCTCTGCAAAAAATCTTATTGAGCAATAGTCCATAACTTGCTGGTATATTTGCAATAAGGATTGTCAGTAGCATCTTCTTTTCAGGATGGGCAACTAGAGCTACTTGGGCATCTTTGATTTGGCCAAGCGGAGGGACTTGCTTAGCATCCATAGAATAGCATCTACTATGGACTTTTGTCATGGTGAGACCTAAGGCTTTGGCCATAGGGGAAGGCATCACATTATCAGAGGCACCTAAATCTATGATGCAATTGCTAAGTTTACAACCATTGATATACAAGGAGACATAAAATGGTTTGGGTTTTTGACTCAGGAAGGTAGCTAGTATAGTGGTTTCTCATTTTTCAAATAGTTTTTCCAGTGAGGAATCATCTTCATTGGAAGAGGTGACATTATGATTCAATTTAACACTATCTCCCTTTAAGTAATCTATGAATCTTTTCAATTTAGTGGGATTCGACCTTAAATAGTCTATGGGAGAATTTTGGATCTTGGAATTTTTATAGAATTGAATGAAATCAAAGGAGTCATTTTCCTTAGTCGACTGTGAGATTTTCATTTCCCAACTACTTTCTTTCATACCTGAAGTAGATGCATCATTAGTTCTTGTTGAAGGAATGACAATGGGAGTTTTGTCTTTTTGGCTTTGAGTTAGTACTGCATAGGTGGTGCCATCTATGGTAGCGTAACACTCTCTTTTCTCTTCAAAATCAGATTTATACTCAAAAAAAAGATTTACAGAGTCACCATGCGAGCATGAATCCAGTTCATTGTCTGGTGTTGTAGTGTCTAACTCATTGGTAGATAACAACTACATCATGCAAGCTATTTTAGGATAGCTCTCACCATTATGGTTTGTCATTAGATGAAATACACACATATTTCCTTTCCTAGGGGTAGCCTCAATTACAAGCCTCTGTTGTGGAGCAGGTAATTGTAATGTCCTTCCATCATTATTTATATTATTCTAATCTTGGAATAGTTTTCTATATGAATTATTGAACTTAGGGAGTTTCCTTTTCAAAGCAATGATTTCATTAGAGATCTTCTGCATAATCTCATTGGTTTATATGGTGCCACTTGAGCTTGCACCTATCTGTATTTCTATTTTCCATCTGCCAGCAGAGATCATGTCATCTTCCAACTCAATGGTTGTTCTTTGAGTAGCGTCTAAATCTGTAGGTTGTGCTCTTCTTAAATCATAGTTAATATCTAGTGGCATGGCACCCATTAAGAATAACTTTAGGTTTGCGGGAGTGGGTCTATTAGCAATGGGAATTCTGTTGGTGATTTTATTGAACTTAGCAACAAATTCTCTCATACCTACAGAAGCTTATTTCTTGATGGAGGTCAATTGCACCAATATGGCATGTTCATCTTCAGCTATTTTAAACCTGGCTTCAAAAGCTGACCTCATAGTAGCCCAACTCATAATTGAGGCATCATCCAAATGATAAAACCAAATTGTCATTGTTTCGACTAGAGTTTCAACAAAAAGTCTGACGAAAACATCTTCATGTGCAATTCTCAGGATGTGAGTTGTTGTGAAGATGGCTTTGATGTGTTCATTTGTAGTCACTTTCCCATCTCCTGAGAACTTAGGAAAGTTCTTTCTAGACCCCAAAGGGAGTGGGTGATATGTTGTGAACTGTAATGGACCAGTTGCAGTGGCCCATGGAGCTGCCATGACTATATGTGCAGGATGTTGTGGAAAATTAATCACGGGAGGAGAAACTACTCCATGTAAAGTTAATACCTAACAAGCTATAGGTAATGAAGATTGTGTCTTCAGGGGTGAGGGTGGTCTACTCTAGCTTCTTTTGTCACCTTTCTGATGAGGTAAGTCTATTATGGGAAATTTGAGCTCTGCGAGCCTTTCAAATGTAGGGTATTTTCCACCTTGCCCCTTGGTACTTCTAAGAAACCTTCTTTGATCCAGAACTCTGAATTAGTTTTATGGCCTATCTCTATGTTCTTCTCTATGTTGGTTTCTCCTCTAAATTTCTCCTTCAAGTGCTTCTGCTCTTGCTTCTTCTTGTTCAAGCACTTGACTCATGTTCCTATGATGCTCTATGTTTCTTCTCTATCTCTAGGCAAAAGTTTTCAAGGATGAGACAATGTCTTCTTGATCATCTTGAAAGTCAAGATTAGATTGAAGTATAGGGAACATGTTCTCATGATGTAACACCATTTTTCCTCATGGAAAATATTCTAGTCTAGCGACTATTTCTCTCCCCAACAGAGTAGCCAAAAATCTGTTGGTAAACAGATTGTTCTTTTTATATTTAACTCTTTATTTGCCCAAAATATCCTTGAGAAACAATGTGAATATGAATAGTTGGAAAGTTGTTAACTGTTCAACTAACTTCCATCTAAATTTTAATAGGTACAACTCCTTTATGTGAAGATATGCAATGAATTTTGTTTGTTCTAAACCCTAATGGGGGTACGTTCTTGACTAGAGAACAAGAGAGGTAACCAAACTAGCCCTCAGTGAGAAACTAATCTAGGAAATGAATTTGATTCTAAACTTTAACCAACTTTCTGATTTCACAATGCTTATGAATTCACACCAGTGGTGATGAATCAATGAACTCTACTTGAATTAATGAAATGCAGTAAAACAAGATGGATGAATTTAACCTAAATAGGACATATTCATATTCTCGCAACCTTCAAGTAATACTCTGACTACCATCGATTTAGCTGTACTAAAGAAGAGAAACAAAACTCTGTCTATTTGCTAATTTCAATCCAGCTTAAGGAAAACAAACATTCAAACTTACAAAGGTATGGAACAATAAATAAATGGCACAAAACACACTCCAAATTGACTCCGCAACAAGATGTATTTCACACCAAAAATTAGCCGACCTGTTCATTGATTTTCAAAGTATTACATATAGGCTTGTAGAGCTAAGCCGTTACAAAATCAATTGAATCGATTCATATTCTACAGAGTTGGTAAATGAAAAGTGGTCATTTATCGATTATACAATGTGTATCAAAAAGAAAGAGGGGAAAGCTATTTTCTCTTCGCTGGCTTCTTCTCCTTCTCCTATTTAGCCCTATGAGCTTTGGTGGCCGTAAGAACTGGAATCATCTTGTCAGAATCTGGGATGTACACGTTCATGAATCTTATGAGCCAACAGGCATGATCATTTTATATGCATTTTGTAGCATCCTTTCAGGGTTGTCTCTTCATCATGGCTTTATATATGCATCCACCGAGTAGCTGAAGATCCGGTATTCTATCAAGGTGAGACCCAGATAACTCTACAAGCTGGTCCAAATAATTAGAGAATGACTTCTGCATGCTGGGTATATCGATTAGACTCTTTCCATCTCTGCTAGCTTAAGACTCAGAATGAAGACCTATCAAATATACAAATATTTTACTTTCCTCTTTGTCGACTTCCTCCTCAGTCACTTTCATTCCTGCCTCCTCTTTGATTATTGTCTCCATTTTGAATTCCACCCCTTGGAGCCATTCTATTAGAGGTTCATCTCATTTCTATAATATGTTAGCCTTGATGGCCTCCTTAGTCTTCATAGCTACTAGCCAATGGAGAAGCACCATACATTCTTTGCATCTCAACCTTTCTGTTGTGAGTGTTTTCATATCTCCTTTGAGAGAATCTTTCTCTTCCTCTAACTGTAAGAGGACATTGCCAAGCTACTCAATGGCTACTAGACCTTCGGACTTGAGTCATTCAATCCACCTCCTACCAATATTCCCAAAATGTCTATCCTCTTGTAGCTTAGCAGGTATCACTTGGTTCTCAGCTATGACAGGATCAAATGTTGTCAGAGAATCGGGTAGGCTTGCTACAGGAGAGACCAACTATTTGATGAAGTTAGTAATTTCTTTGATCTCCACCTTTAGTTGAGTCTTTGTAATTTTGAGCCCTTCGAGCTCTTCTTCAATCAAGACATTGCTAGACTTCCACAAGTCTACTTTTGTGTCATGTCGAGCAAGTCACATGTCTAAGGACTAGAGTGCAAAATCTAAGATAGTAAGAACTTCAATTCTACCATCTTTTAATGGCTTGGCTATTTCCATAGTCAAGTGACCTGTGTTTGGATCTTGACCAAGAGTGGTCAGAGTCCTAGACTTCTTAACCTTGCTTTTGGTTGGGCCCGACTGCATTGCTTGTGAAAGCATCTCGCCACTAGGAGTACTTAGCTCAGCTCTCTTTCTCTTCCTCTCTATAGTGTTATCAATCCATGATTCCACACTTGTGACCTTTGTCATAGAGAGTAAGTCTTCTATGAATAAATTCTGAATAACAGGAAGAGAATCTTTAGGCTTGGAAGTGAAAGGATTAATCTGCGGAGATGAAATGCTCTTTTCTTTTTGAGGAGACCCCAAGTTCTCATCCATCTCATCAGTTTCTGAACTGTTATTGTCATCACCAATTTCAAAAACTAGAGGAACCTATTGGCTAGGAGTGTCATCTTTTATTTCCGTGGTTCCTCCCTGAGTTTTCTATTCTCATTCTGTTACTCCAATAGCTAATTCTATCAATTTTTCAGATTTCTCAACTTCAGCTTCCTCGTTAGAACCAATGACTGGAGATGATCCTTCTCTACAAGTCTTCTCCAGTGGGATCTCCTTTTCGGGTGGTTGATCATCTCCACCTGCTGGTGTAGCTGGTCCTATTTCTATAGATGAAGTTGGCAAAGAGGAGGATGCAGGAGCGCTCACCATCTCAACTGCAGGATCTTGTTCAGGGGTGGGCTTCCCAGATCGCTTCTTCCTTCCCATCATCCACTAGGCCCACTTATCAGTTCTCTTGATGGCTTTAGCCATTAAGGTCTCCAAATCTTCTATGGTTTGACCTTGAATTGGTTTCAAACTCAGGGGATAGGGCTTGATCTGATCTCGATATGTGTCTTTATACATATGTTCTTCATCATCAACAATGTCTTCAACATTAATGTTGACATTGAACAACTTTATTTTTTCAATGGTCAACCTAGAGTAAAATATCTCCTGGCTCTCCAACTCATCTTTGCAATTCGCCCAATAATCTTCAAGTTCAGGAATGTGCCTGACTACAAAGCCCATCTACAGATGATCTTTGGCATAGCTTACTAGATCAAATTGTGGTCTCAACACTTCATACTTCTCTAGCTTATATCTTCTCTCGAACACCTTTATCACATTCTTAGCATTTGATCTTGATGTGCAACTATAGCCCCCAATGGTAACAGGGAATTCATAGCCTTTCTTCTTAATTCTTGCACTGATTAGGTTCACTTGCAACATTTTCCAAATCACCTCCACGAGCATGATCATATCATCGGGGTACCTCAACAGCTTCATGGGAAAATCATCAAAACCTGCAAGATGAAGGTATGAAAAACTAGCAAATTGAATAAAGAAGCTCTCAAATTGGGTGATGAATTGCATAGCCTCTGGCAAGAACCTCCGCTCTGGGAATCCTTGCAATTCTCTATGAAACCTCATTTTAAACAAGTCATTAAGTCTAATGAACTCAACATAGCTATTTTTTAACTTTAAATGGGGGAAGAAATCATAAATTTTTACATCATCTTCATATTCTTCTAGCTTAGGGAGTCTTGGCCATACTTGCAATGTAGCTAAAACATATATCAAATAGGAAGACATATAGAAATTGTTCTGGTACTTGGTGAGATTCAGAGCATTGGATAGATTTTCACTTACCACTTAAGCCCAGTCTATATAATGGTGCTTAGCACATATTACCTAGACCAAGAAGAAGTAATGTTTTATGAAGTTCAATGCGTCACTTTCACCTTTAATCCTATGAAGGACCACCAGGATGTCGACCATCTCAGCCTTCAAATCCATCCTGAAAAGTGTCTTTGGCACTTTTACCTTTATGATTCTGGCCTTTTGAAACCATGAGTTCATGATTTCCTTCCTCCACCTCATCTTCTTCTCATTGTATTCTGATATTGTGATTGAGAAGTTCATGTTTGATAATTCTGCTCATTTCAGGATACGGAGGCTTTTTTGCACAGACTCTTTGTCAATAGAGAGGAGTACTATTTTGTTTGATAGTAAGATTTTCTTTGTATTCAGGTTGAACCTAGCTATGCATTCTTGGATTAGCTTAGGAGCTTAAACTGCAACACGAAACCCGATGACCTTGACCAAACCACTCCCTTTGAGCTTCTGTGTCATAGGATGAAGATTTTCTTCACTCAACCTCCTATGTAGATTGTCCATATCATAGAATCTAAGGGATTTATCTGTAAAATTGTGTCATTCAGATGTGATTCCATTCAAGCCATCGAAGCCCACAAATCTAGTGGCCATAGCTTTTGATTTACTGTCAAGAAACTCTAGAGGAGTGAGATGATTTGTGAAATTATGGGAAATCAAAGGCGTATGTGAATGATCAGTAATTTTCACTTGATATTTTGAGTTTTCTATAAATAGCCTGTTTCCCTACCATTACTTTCCATATCTCGTGCCACACAAGTGAGGGATTTTCAAAATATCTGTTAAAGTTCTAACATTAAGATTTGAATTAAATGCACCTTATTAACGACCTTAAGAAATTACTTTTACCCATTTGGAGTAACTATAATGGTAACTTAATTTGCGTAGTGGATTTTTATTTTTTTGCTTCCCTTATGGCCTTTGTCAGAAAACTCACTTCAAAGGTAGAAACCCGATTGGGAGGAAACTAGTGGAGCAATTTTCCGAAACTCCATGACCGAACCATTTCCTTAGTAATTTTCTTTTAAATATCAGAGTGAGCTATCTTCATCATAACAGACCATTCAAACCCCATGATTTCTTGAGTTTATTTCTCCACAAGTTACCACTTCCTGGAAATCGACCTTCTCAAGTTATTTTATGATAAGGAAGAAGTTGAAAACTAGTTCTCTGAAAATGGTTTCTTATTCACTATCTCATACCTTTGAGGCCATTTTATCCACTGTAGGGGCTCACACTTAATTCCTTGAATGCAGGTACTTGGCTTTCAAAAGTTTCTGATACACTTTCCATTGTTCTTTAGAAAAACAACTTTTGCAAGGAAAACTCCACAAGCAGGGAAGTTCATTACTACTTTTCCGTTGAGTTACTTTACTGGATCTGACTCACTCTTAACTTGAGAATCTTGATCTCTAGGTTTATTTTTTGTGTTTGATGATTCTTGTATTCTCTTCACATGGAAAACTACCTTCATTAGCTGAAACCCGCCGAGGAGAAGGTGATTTTCAGTTTCCCGACAAAGAGGAGAAATGTCAATTTGAAGTTTCTCATCCATATGAATTCCATTAGTATAACTAAAGGAATAAAAGTCTTTATTGAATTAGGAACTATAAATTACCCATTCCTAAGATGAAGTCAAAAACCATCCCGGCTTAAAATCAGAAACAGGTATGGAGGGGGTATTCGATAAAGACCACCTATCCTAGGGGAAAACTAGACTTAGACTCCAGTTTAAATACCTCAAAATTCATGACTCAATCTAACACAAGCTATCCACCTTTGTTTTCAAGGGTGAATAACAAAAGTGGGGCAACAACCCCAAAGATAAGGGAAAATCTAATTGCACTATAAGGAAATATAGACATGTGTTTGCTTCGTCGTATGATGATCTCAAAGCATACATGGAGGAATTATTTTATCATGAGATTCCTTTAAAATCTGATACAAAACCCTTTAGAAAAAGAAAAATATCTACAAACCCCAATGTAGCACCCAAGATGCAAGAGGAGATCATGAAGTTAAGGGATGGAGGAATATTTAATCCAATCAGGCATTCAACATGGGTGTAAAACTTAGTGCTAGTAAGAAATAAAAATGGTGTCATTTGGTTATGTGTAAATCTTAATGTCTCATCTTTGAAAGACAATTATGCACTACTAAATATGCAAGCTATATTATAGAAATTTATTGGATGTGAGTTTCTATCCATGATGGATGGTTTCTATGGTTACAATCAAGTTAAGCTCAAAGAATATGAACAATACAAGATAGTATTTACTACACCATGGGGTAAATATGTGTATGTAAGAATGCCTTTTGGTTTGACAAATGTAGGATACACATTTAAAAGGGATATGGACATATCTTTTATAGAAATGATTGATGTGATTATAGTTGTATGTCAAAATCATCTTACTACCTACTGCAAGAAGGTTGAGGATAATTGCAACCATTTGGAGAAAATATTCTTGAAATCTTTGGAGTATGGTATATCACTCAATCAAAAGAAATGCCATTTTGGTGCTACTTAAGATAAACTACTTGGTCACATGGTATCAAAATATGGGGTATGAATTGATCCATAAAGGGTTTCTTCCATTGATAAGATCCCTATCCCAAAAATAGTAAAAGTGATTCAGTCATTTTTTGGACAGATAAATTTTGCAAGGAGGTTTATCTCTAACTTTGCTGAGATTGTGAAGCCCATCTAAAAAATGATAAAGAAAGGTGAGAAGATGGGCTGCACTACTCAAGCCTTGGATTTTTTTGTGGCTATCAAGAGAGAAATCATGGAAGCCCCAGTGCTAAAATGCAATGATTTCTCTAAGCCATTTCAGATTTTTTCTTTTGCTTCTTATTATACAGTTACTATAGTTATGTTGTAAAAGAATAAAGAAGGTTATGAAAAACCAATTGCATTATTTAGTAAGTCATTATAGGATGTTGAGTTAAAATATGACATAAATGGGAAATAATCATACGTATTAGTCAAGGCCGTGAAATATTTTAGACCATACTTGGTTGGGACTGAAGTAAAAGATTATGTCACAAATCCAACTATCAAAGAAATATTTAGAAAAACATATGTGAATGGAATAAGTTGCACATAGAAAAATTAGAATGAAGAAATCAACATAGAAATTTAGATTAAGTTAAACTTTCAAGAGGACAAGGACTTGCAAAACTAATCGCTGAATATAACCTAGAAGCTGCATAGGTGAACAATGTTGATTTAGAGGATACTATTGTTAGCATAGAGAAATTTCCTTGGTACTCAAATATGGTGTACTATTTAAAATTCATGAAATTCCCTAATGGCACAAATGAAAATAAGAAAAGAACATTGAAGTTGCAAGCATCCAAGTATGTAATGATAGAAGGGGAATTGTATTGGAAGAATGTGGATGAAGTGTTATTGTTCAGTTTAGATAAGTACCATTCTAAAAAGGTGATGAAGGAAATGCATGATTGTGTATATGGTGGACACTTTTCAGCTAGAACCATTGTTCACAAAATCCTCAAAGCTGGTTACTATGGGCCTAATTTTTTCAGGGATGCATTCTCATATGTAAGAAGGTGTGAAGCCTATCAAAAGTTCTTTGGGAAGCTAAATTACTGGGGAGATTTATCATTAAGGCTAATGCATGTGGAAGATCCTTTTAAAAAATGGGGGATTGATTTCATAGGTGAGATCACATATATGTCAAGTGGAGGCCATAAATGGATATTAGTTTCCACTAATTATTTTACCAAGTGGGTAGATGATATTCCTACTAGGTAGGCTACTAGTAAGGTGGTAATAAAATTCCTAATGGAGAATGTACTAACCAGATTTGGTGTCCCCTCTAGATTGATAATTGATAACGGCATGTGTTTCATATTTAAGGAATTTAATTTTTTTGTGAAAACTATGGAATTGTTGTCTTGTATGCTTCGCCATATCACCCCTAAGGAAATGGGCAAGAAGAATCAAGAAACAAGAATATTGTGAAGATTATATGGAGGATGCTTGAAAATAACACAAATACTTGGGATTTAAAATTGAGTCTATCTCTATGGGAAGATACTTGGTTGGGGTTGAAGTAAAAGCTTATGTTGAAAATCCAACTATCAAAGAAATATTTATAAAAACATAAGTGACTAGAAGAAGCTACAGATGGATAAATTAGAATGAAGAAATCAACATAGAAATTTAGATTACTAAACTTGTAAGAGGACAAGGACTTGCAAAAATAATAGTTGAATATAAAATAGAAGCTGCATAGGTGAACAATGTTGATTTAGAGGATGCTATTGTTAGCATAGAGAAAGTTCCTTGGTACTCAAATATGGTGTACTATTTAAAATGCCTGAAATTCCCTAATGGAACAAATGAAAATAATAAAAGAACATTGAAGTTGCAAGCATCCAAGTATGTAATGATAGAAGGGGAATTGTATTGGAAGAATGTGGATGGAGAGTTAATGTCTAGTTTAGATAAGTACCATTCTGAAAAGGTGATGAAGGAAATACATGATTGTGTATGTGGTGGACACTTTTTAGCTAGAACCATTGCTCAAAAAATCCTCAAAGTTGATTACTATTGGCCTAGTTTTTTCAGGGATGCACTCTCATATGTAAGAATGTGTGAAGCCTGTCAAAAGTTCTTTGGGAAGCTAAAGTATTGGGGAGATTTACCATTAAGGGTGATGCATGTGGAAGAGCCTTTTCAAAAATGGGGGATTGATTTTATAGGTGAGATCACATATAATTCAAGTGGAGGCCACAAATGGATATTTGTTTCCACTGATTATTTTACCAAGTGGGTAGAGGATATTCCTACTAGGTAGGCTACTAGTAAGGTGGTAATCAAATTCCTGATGGAGAATGTACTAATTAGATTTGGTGTCCCTTCTAGATTGATAACTGATAATGGCATGTGGTTCATATTTAAGGAATTTAATTTTTTTTGTGAAAACTATGGAATTATTGTCTCATATGCTTCGCCATATCATCCCTAAGGAAATGGGCAAGAAGAACCAAGAAAAAAGAATATTGTGAAGATTATAAGGAGGATGCTTGACAATAAAAAAATACTTGGGATTTAAAATTGAGTCTAGCTCTCTGGGAAGATAGAGTTACCACCAAAAAATCCATTGGTAAATCCCCTTATGAACTAGTATATGGAAAACAAGCTAGGCTCCCATTATAAAATTTATTACGAGTCTACAAGTTTGTGGTGGAGGAAGAACTTTTTGATCCAATGGAAGAAAGGTTTTCCCAATTGGAAGAATTAGATGAAGTAAGGAGAGAAGCTCAACAATATAATTACAAAATGCAGCAACAGATGAAGAATCTTCATGATAAGAAATAAGATAATAAGAAGTTTTAGGAAGGAAAATGAGTTCTCATGTGGAATGCCATAAATCAAGAAAAAGGAAAACATGGAGAATTCGAGGCCTTATGGATTGGACCATATTTCATTACAGGAAAGGAAGGAGAAGATCCATACCATCTACAAAATACATCAGGAGAAGAATAATAATTGCCAGTGCATGGACAATTCTTGAAACACTCATTTTCTTAAGAAAAGGAGATCTTTTTCATACATAGTAGATCAAGGTCTATTTGTTCCATTCCATTTGTACATATCCTACATTATCAACCCATTATTCATTAAGTGTGTGTGTACATGTGTGTGTGTGTATATATATATATCCTATTATATTTGGTCTGCTTCTCCCAGAGATCATTATGAAGGTATTTGTTCTCATCCCTAGAAAGAGCCACTATTGGAACCTCAAAACTTTGATAAAAAATTAGAATTATGAGACCCTCTCTAGTGAACCTTTTTATTCATCACCAATATTTTGTTGAAGCTATTCAAGTTTTCCTATAAAATTTTCATCACAAATAGTAGCCCTAATAAAATGCCCACCTTTTCCCAAAAATCACCCATATATCAAAATGTGAATGTTCTAAAGAATATTTATTCTAATTGTTTTATGTCTTAGTACCAAGTTGCAGGGGAATTCTAACAGACACTTTTCTTATTCCAAAAATCAACTAAATAAATGTAAGTAGTGACATTCTAGTAACAAATTACAATATCGATGAAGGTGGTTGACAACTTCATAAAAAATGGTTTTCAATGAAATAATGACATCAAACAAGTCATGAAAGGCCATATCAAAATGACTTTCCCATCAATAAACTATTGTAATTTTTTTCTTGTTGGCGAGCCCCACATAATCAGAGGAATATTTCAACGGTTTTAAGTGGTGTTATTGAAGGTAGAATATAATCAGAGACTATTACTAATAAGTATGAACCTTCATTGAAGAATCCCATTGTAAGCCTTATCGAAAGATACATGTCGATGAAGTTTGGAGATCAAACATGATTAATAATGCCCCACTGAAGAGAAATGCCCCATCAAAAAGATTCATGTTGATGGAGTGGCTTTATTGTCTCATCAAAAACAAGTCAATCATATGAAATAAAGCATGCACCTAGTTGATAAGGGTTTTTTCTTGATGGGCGGTGATCATGTTCTATCAAAATTCTTTATCGATGAGACATTAGCTTTGATGGAGTGTTAATATACTTTTTCAAGGATGAAAAATATTATGTAAAGTCATTGATATACTCTATGATATGGTTTCCTTCGAATGGATACAATCAACATTTTCTTTTTCTTGTCAATTATGGGAATTATTATCTTTTGATCACTTATATTTTGTAACTACTTATAGTAAGTGGTTGTTATGTTAAATCCTTGTGTGAAAATTTTATGTTATGATTATAGATTAAAAAATATAAAGTGCATCTGAGACAAAAGGCATATATTTGCATTTTATTTTGACTAGTCTTTATATGAGAGTTAAATTCGATAAGAATAACTATAATTGAAGATATCTAATTGTAACATGAGGGTTATATAACTGATGGAATAAGTAGGGTTGGGTTTAAAAATTTATCTTTTAGAGTTATACATAGGGTCAGAAGAGGGGTGACTCATTGCTCAAGGAAGGAAGGTACTGGTCCATCCGCAGAAGAAAATATATTCAAAAATATTTAAAGCATAAATCCAAATTCAAATACAAACATAAAATATTGATAAAAGAATAATCGAAAACATATTAGAATAAAGTCAAGAAAACAAATAAATAAACAAATTATCCTAAAGATATATGCCACTTTGGGATAGAAGCCATAGTTCATAATACATAATGAGTATCTTCTATAAAAAGCATCAACTAAAGGAATTAGTTGGTGAATAGGTTCACACACAAGTTCTGTAGAGCTTGAAGTGCAGGGGATTTTAACTATCATATAGTAATTCCCATTAGTGTGTTATACCACTTGGAGGATTCGAGCATTGAGTAACCTCATACTCATATATTTTTCCAATGTATTGATTTTGGAACCAACACATCACTCTGTTAATGTTTCCAATAATCCCCTATTCACATGAAATTGAGGCATATCAAGAAAATAGTAGAGGCCACACTGATCAATCACCTACCTCTCAGCTCTAGTCAACTCAAGTATCATCTTGAAAGGCCTAGGATATTGGCCTCTCATGTTTAATTTCTGAAAGGAAACCTATTTTAAAGTCAAACACATCATTAAGTTGATCATCAAGTTTCAATAAAAATCCTATCATCTATCTAATCAAGTAATATTTGCAACTATCTCATTGAGTGGATCAAATTTTATTCCTCTAGATCTTGAGGACAAAAAATCATCAAAATCAATCTATCTTATCAAATTGACATAAAAAAAATCAACCGATTGATTAAACTGACATCAAAAAAATTGACTTAAGACATCATCAAAAAAATCATCACTAAATCCAAACATCATCAAATTTATGAGATCAAACATCAAAAACACATATTTTTCATAAAAAATCAAAGCAGAGCAACATTTTTCAAAAGTGATGCTCTGCTAAGCAAAAGTGATGGAATTTAAAAAGTTATGCAATTTTCCTCAAAAGAGACACAAGATTTTACTTTTGACATTTCCATGTAAAAGTGACATGAAATACATTGAAAATGATAAAATATTTATCATATATATTTTCTATTTAAAAGAGATTCAAAATATTTTGTAAGTGATGCAAAAACCAACTAAGAATCCCTAGCAAAGGTGAAGAAATAGGTTTTAAAAGCGATGAAAAAACTATTGTTAGTAATGAATATAATGACAAACATGATGGTTTAAAAGCTAAAAATGACATATTGGAATCAACTAAAAATGATCAAATACTAGACAAAGATTGAAAGTCATTGAAGGTCCATATGTTGGAGGTCTATGGAATCATCTAGCCTTCTTGAATTAGTGCTCTTAGATTGGGATGACCATTTTGCCTCGTAGAGAGAAAAATCACCTAGAGTAAAAAATCAAATGAGAGAGTGAAAATGAATAGTAAAAAAGTTAATTTTACCCTATATGTTTCATTTTTTTGACCTTTTTTAGGGTATTTTTGACTAAATAATTATAAATTGAGCTTAATTAATCACAATTTTCACCAGGGCATGATTCAAAACCAAAATTTTAATTGGAAAATGAATCAAAATCATAAAATCAATACAATTTTGAAAAAATGCATGAAAATCATAAAAATTGCAAAAAATGCCTAAACATCAGAAAATCATTTTGATTCATTTCCCAAGGGGGCATATCATCACCATAAACCAATTTTTTTGAAATTAGGGACATCGTATGTTAAATTTTTCAAAATTGGTGACATAAAAAATAATCAAAATTCAAATCAGGGATCTATATCGAAACAACATCATCAAATTCATCAATCAATTAATTAAACATGTTGGCATAAAATCATTGGAACAAAAATCAGACATCAGATTAATCTTTGAATCAACATGCTTCACACGTTAACTCAAACAGAGGAAAATCTATACACCTAAAAATGGTCACTAGTGAGCATTAATTAAATTCAAGCCATTTGGATTATTAAAATCAAAATTGATCAACCATGTAATTGAATTAACCATTTGATTATATAGTTCTTTAATTAATTAAATCCAACCCATTCAAATATCATACATGGATAATTTAATTAATTATTTGAATTAATTCCTCTTAAATTATCTCACCTACCACTACATGAAAAAATCAAACTGACCAATGGGAGATGAGGAATGAGCACACATGGATCACTAATAGGCTTTTCTATCTTGACCATCCACATGGGACACATCATCAAACTTAACCCCAAATCTACCTTGATCATGGTAACATAAACTCACCCCCTACACCTTGAGAATCCTATAAATATGATGCATAATTAGAGTAAATGATCCACTTTTATTTAGAGTATCATCATAATGCTAGTTTGAGCATTCATTATCATAGAGAGTATCGTTATTATAGGAAAATCATTTTAGCTTCATCATTTAGAGTAAGATCATAATGGATAAATGGTTTTTCATCATAGTGATTTTGAACATTTAGAGTAGAATTTGCACCTCATATTATATCATCATAATGTCACTTTCTAGGTTGTCACTTGAGGATAATATTGTAGCTAAGAGCCTAATTCAAGTCCCTAGAACTAGCAAGCCATATAATGCTCATAATATTTCATTTCTTTATTTTAGATAGTTTATCAAGTTGATTTGAAAGGTTATACTAATTCTCTATGTAGGTTTTTGATTTAGATTAAACACACACAACCTTCCTACTCTTATGAGACTAGGTCATTACAATCAACCAATCAATCGCAATCCAACTTATACAAGTCCAAAAAATTGGATCAAACTTTTCATTTCAAACAAATGGCATCCCTATTTCTCCATCAGCAAAATAATATCTAGCTCAATAAGTAGAGATCTTAGAAAAAAAAAAAAAAAACATCAAAAAGAGTATCCCATACTTCCAAATTACTTTAAAAAACTTCGAGGCCCGAACCCAAACCTCAAAATTTGACATAAAAGATCTCATTTCAAAAATATACATACCAACTCTCGTCTCACAAAAAAACATGAAAAACTAATTTCAAACAACAAACAAAATTTTTAATCAAGTTCCAAATCAGTCCTCATTCAATAAAGTCCCAAATAATTCATCATTTGATTAATTCCTAAATCATTCCTTATTCAACCTAGCCCCATTCAACCAAGTCCCAAATCAAATCTTATTCAACCAAGTCTCAAATCAATCCTAATTTAACCAAGTTTGATATCATCACTAATTTGATTGAAGCTCTAAGAAAACTTCATTAAATCAAATCTCAAATCAAGATTTATTCAACCTAAAATAAAGTTCAAATGAGGGTAACTTCATGCAACTAGATTTTGGTATAATTCAACTAGGGCCACCACCAAATTTTGAACCAAATTTCCTTCCACTATAACCAAAGTGTTCCTCAAGAAACTACACAACCCCCAATATCACAAGTAATTGTGAAAATAAGTCAATCCCTACTATGGTCACATATAATTACACAAGAAAATTTTCCTATAGTTATGTCATACATAAGTGACCATCCTCTTATGCCCTTAAATGCACCACAAAGAGTGTCTCAAACAAACATAGGTGTAATTAAAAATACACCATCATTTGGACATCAAAAAAGAATAATCAATGTGCCAAAATATTGAACAAAAAAGTAAATAAAAAAATACCTTTTAATACACTGATGTCAATGTGGTATCACAAACAAATCACACAAGTAGTAAAATTTTTAACTTAAAACTCTCCAAATTTTGCTTCAAAAACTAGGTCATACATAATAGACCATTTCCAAACCTAATCATATACCCCCATTTATGAATAATTCATTCCAAAGAAATCAATGACACATCTTCCTCCCATGAATAAATTTCCCCTCAAGTAGCCTCCATATCTCCCACCATTCCTTCATCCCCTAAAGCTTTATAAGAGAAGTCCATATCATCTCCATAAAATGATATATCGAATGAGGAAACCTTCCAAGGGATACCCCCAATAGATTTCAAAGATAATCCAATTCATTATGAAAATGCCTTCCATGCTTCAGAAAAAAAAGACTCAATCCCACCATATACTCCTATTCTAGAGAGTCTCATTCAAAGTATGCATCTAGATCATATCAAAACAATGATTCCCTCCCGAAAACCCTTATACATATTATAAACCACACCACATGTCAAGAGGATGAGCCAAAGTAAAAATAAGTGAATCATATAAAAAATCAAGATCAAGATACCAAGAATAATCCATGTTAACCAATTATTGACCAAGATTCCATCTTTTCATAATCTCATGATATCCCAACATCCTATCCAAGATGAACCCCTTCCATTTCAAGAAAAAAATGTCCTTTGAATTTTAGCTATCACTCCACTTCTTAAGCAATATCATGACATCCATTCCATTATTCCTAATGATTCCATCCAATGTCAATAGAAAAACCCCTTTAAAATGGAATTCCAAGATGCCATTCCAAGTCAAGATCAATGTATCTCTTCACCTTCATATTTATCAAAAGATCCCATTATCCTCCATATCCTCCTCAAGATCCCATTATCCCTCCATCTCTATGTCCTAATCTCCCATGTCCCTCACAAGATCCAATCTCGCTAGATGATCCCATTATTCCTCCTATTCCACCTTTGTAACCTATAATTATAGATAATGCCCCCCATGATTGTAGTAGCTTTGTACAAGTTGTTCATGAACCTCTTACATGTCAAATGGGCTCCTCCACTTTTATCTTTTCTAGTTTACTTCATGATCCTATCATTTATTCCATACCATATCCACCTCAAAATGGAATTGTGTCTTCTTATAGAAGAAACAATATCCCATTGGTCAATATATTTATCAAAGAAAATGAGTAGGCCTCCATGAACAAGGTAAATTATAACCCATTCGCATCAAAGAAAATCCTAATGGTCATTTCCTTGGTTACATACCTTATTCTTAATATGTTTATATTCTTGCAAAATCTAAATCCACACATATTCCTTTCCCTTTGCCCCTCCCATAAATCTTAGCTCCAGATATCTCTCCATCCACTAGCTCAAAATCCACCCATCCTTTCATAAATCAAGATTAGCGAATGCACACATCTATGGGAAATTTCCACCCACCTAAAAGGCCTCCATATAATTCATATCCATCTATCAATCCAATTACTCTTCTAAGTAATTTAGATGCCAATCGTAAAATTCATAAGTACAAAAATCCAAATCCACATATATTCAAGGATCAACATATCTAGTCTAATTGACATGTAAAAAAAAAGCAAAATATGATCCCAAATGAAAAATAAATATCCAAAAGGCCATAAAGTACTACTAAGAAAATTGAAAAATTGAAATCTATACGGGTTCCTAGGTCTCTTGTATAAGAAAATGTGTTCCTACTATGAAAAAATAAAAATGAAAAACTATATGGGTACCTAGGTCCCTTGCATAAGCAATGTGTTCCAAGGAACCACAAAAAGAATGAAAAATAAAAAAACCATATGGATTCCCAAGAATCTCCTCAAAGAAAAACATCTTAAATAAAAATCAAATTTGGTATCCAAAATTTCTATCCCTCCATCTAAACATCTCCCACCATCAAAACCCATTTTGGGTCCTTATGTCCCATAATTCATATCTATTTTATACTAAAATCTCCAAATCTAGAATATACTTTTCCTCCATCACTCCATCACCTCTTAAGGTTTGTGCCAATTTTTATCTTGCCTACATTCCCATCCACTCAAAAAAATCCTTCTTACACTCTGTCCATTATCTAATACACATTTTCTAAACTTTCATCTATCCTATCTGAGCCTTTGCATAATTCCTCACCCTCATTCCATTGCATTGTCTATTTCATCTCCTTTTATCATTACCCTACTAACATATTTGAGCAAACCATCAATATCTATCATCTATTATTACATATATTTTAGGAGTTTCATCCAAAAAAAAAGACGCTTGAGTCCTATCTCCATTTCCATTCTTGTCTCTATATTTTTTAGATGTCAAAAATTTAAAAAAAAAATTTAAAAAAAAAAGTTGTATGGTGGGGAAAAGGGAACAAGGCATATTAGGGATTTATCTGTTGGAAATTTGCCTGAGGTATGTACATGAATGTTGTCATTATGGCAACATATGTTCCCTATGAAGATCGCATAAGCTAGAAAGTAAGTATGGAAGATTGCAGACTAAAATTGTCTAAGTATGAAATAGTGTTTTTGACAGAGCACCCGATACAGTTTGTTTTGGTGACATTCATTGGAGCATGATCAGAGTTTGTGTAGTTAAACATAGACTCTATAGTGTCTAAGGATACCCCATCTCAGTGCACAAAAGAGTATGGATAGTACGGACAAAGTTATGACTATTTTACCGATGACAGAGTACAGCTGACAGAGCAGTTTTGAAGGTAGAACTAGTAAATGAATTAAGGGATTATTTTGCTTTTCAAAATAATGACTTAATATTATAAAGAGATGAAATCCTAGATGTTTACTCTTGGATAAAGATATGCAAGCCAATAGGAGAAAGATATTATGTTTGTATCTTGTATAAATAAAGATGTAACGAACATACTTGAAATGTAACATGTAACTTGTGAAATTTGTATATTGTGATAGCAACAAAAGTTGTTGATGCGAAGTTGTAAGCAGTACCATATTGTAATCAGTAAACATTTGTATTACTTGTTTGGGTAGTGAGCTCATCTAGTAATCAAGTTTTGTATCTACAACTCCTAATAGGGTTGAGGCTTCTAACAAGGCCTATAGTCCCTTAACTAGGACTGATACACTATATGATTGTAACAGGGTCAACATCCTTAATAGGATATCTTTTGATTAGTGGATCTTTATGGGTACCATCCCCACCAGGGTTTTCCCTTGGCCAGGGTTTCCTCGAGAACATATCATGTGTTATGAGTTCTTTACATTTACTATTATGTATTCTATTTAGTTTCTTATGCTTTAAAGTAATTTGTTATATCCATAAGCGGGCAAAAGTAAAAGTTTGTGAAATACTGATTCACCCCCCCTCTTAGTATTTCCTATTTCTAACAATTGGTATCAGAGCATAGTTACTCGGAGAAGGAACATTCAAGGAAATCCTAGCAACTTGAGTAAGATCTCTATGGATATGGATCAATTACAGAAGAATCTTGAAGAAACTCTTAAACAAATTGATATGCTTACTGATGAAAGAAAAACTCTGAAAAGAAAGTATGATGATGCAAAGAATCTTATTGAAAAATTGAAAGGTAAGATAGAAGATCTGAAATTTGAGAAGGAATCTAAAATTCTTGTTGAAGATTGTGATGATTTAGAAAAAGAAAATGTGATCCTTAAACATGAATTGAAGATAGAAAATCTAAAGCTTAGCTTGAAAGATGGAAATGAAAATCTGAGATCTGAGAATGAAAATTTAAAGAATGAGAATGAAGATCTAAAATCTAAACTTGGCAAGGTAACATCCGAATTTGATAAAGTCAAATTACAGTATGATGAACTTGAGAAATACAACAAGATTGTGAAAGGTGAATTGACTCAATCCAAACAACAACTTGAGAGACTATATTCAAATAGTGAAAAGATTAATGAGAAAGTATCTTATGGAAAACCATTCTATGACAAAATTGGTCTTGGCTTTAACATATTGAAGATAGTTAGTGAAAGAAAGAAACTAGATCTAAATGTATGTGAAAGTAGTGAAGAAAAGAAGTTAGATGAAAACAAATCTAAAGATGCACCTAAGCAAGAAGAATCACCAAAACAAGAAGAATCACCAAAGAAAGAAGAATCATCAAAGCTAGAAGAACCATCCAAAGGTATGCAAAGAGAATTCAAAGGTAGATGTTTTGCTTGTAATACTATTGGTCATATGAAGAGAGATTGTATAGGTAAACAATTCAAACCTCTTAATGGTTATTGTTATAATTGTCATGGTTTTGGACATAGAGCTATTGAATGTAGAAGATCTAAAGTTATTGAGAATAATTACAATAGTAGAATGCCTAAAAATACTAACAATGCAGATCAGAGATCAACTGAAGACATGAAAAGAGGAAATGGAATAGTATGTTTCAGATGCAACAAAATTGGACATATTGCTAGAAATTGTAGGACACAAATCAATCAGCAAACACCTAGATATGGAACCAATGGAATCATTTGTTAGATATGTAACAAGATTGGACACACAACAAGATTTTGCAGAATGAACAATGGAGGTTATCATCATAACCCTAACCCTAGAAACTATGCAAGAAGGAATGAAAATGTAGGAAACAAAGAGAAAGGTTGTTGTAGCAATGAAGATGAAGTAAAATTTGTTAAAGGCATAGATCAAGAAGGTATATTCAGCACTGAAGGTAATTAGGAAGGTAATGTATCTGATGGTAAGAATGAGTCTTTACCTAACCCTTCTTTAAGCACTTAAATTATGTAAATTTTTGTAGTTTAGGAACTTAGAATTAGTGTAGAATTAGATTTTGAATGAGTTAAGTTTTGCGCAGTTAGATGAAGGTTTGTTATGCTATACTAATTCTATGGTTAAGTGCACAAAAAGAAATATTGTGTTTTGCAAGGTCACAAGAAGATTTATGGTTGCAGGTTTACAGAATCAACTTTTTGGCATTTTAGCGGCAAAAGTATTGAATGCGATGTCAGATTGAGTAAATGCTAAGTATTAAAAGATTGAAATCAAAGTTATTGTGATTATCAAGTGATTAGAAGTGATTTGGAGAGTGAAGAAAGAAGTTTGGAAGTGATTTGCAGAAGTTTGAAGTGTCAATCTAGCGAAAGCCCTAATTTTGCAAATTTAAGGTATTTATCCGACTAAGATCTTGAATCAGCTTAAGTAATCAGATATAATCATGGATGTGTCATTGATTCACAACATTAAGGATAAGAACAAACCTAGAACTAAGAAAGATCCAGTTGAACCCTCAGAAAAAGATGCTAGTTTAGCTTTATCATCCATACCAGACAGAGTTCCTCATTTAGAGAATGTTAAAAGTTATCTTGGATGAAAGTATGAAACCCTAAGGGAAAGTAATTTTAATGGTGAATATAAGAAATTGTACAACTTGGATATGTCAGTGAAACAAGGTTATGAACATCTAGAAAATAATGAAATCATTGAGTACTCTATGAAATATGAATTTGATGATGAGGAGTGTACTAAGATCATTTTGAGTAGGATACATAATGGTAAATTTTGGTTAGAAGACAGAGTTATAGACATAACTACAGACCTAATTCATGATGTGATTGGATTATAAAAATTTGGTGCAATTCCATTGAATGAGAAAAACATGAGAAAGATTGTGATTGAAAACACCGATTCAATGTACAATGGCAGAGGTATAGTCATTAGTAAGATTAAGGAAGATGATGTAAAATACTTGTGTAAGATTTTGACAACAAGATTTCCTTACACTATTGAATGGAATGATGATGTGAATACTATGGAAAGAATCAATAAAGTTTACATGAAACATCTTATTGAGAAGGTTAATGACAGTGTAAAGTTAGTGTTGAAAAGTTTTCAAAACATTGTGGTAAATAGATCAAGAATTCCTCCATCCCTAGTTGAGAAATACAAAGATGATAAATGTTTTATGGTTGATACTGATTTCACTTACATTGAGGCAGTAGAACCTAGACATGAATTCATAGACCCTCTTGGCTATGAAATCTCTGAAGTTGAAATAGAAGGATATGTTAGTAGATTGTTGAAAAGTAAAGTGGATGCTCATGGCAACAGATTTGGAACTTATGATGAAAACTTTGATTCAGCAAAGACACTTAAGGAAGAGAAACAATCAAAGAAGAGAGTGGAGTCTACAATAAAGAAAATTCTAAAAGAATTAGGTATGAGTGAGTAGGATTTTGATATTGCAAGAAAGACTGTAGAAGCAATAAGGCACAGTGAGATACTATCAGTCCCACCTTTGGCATCAAGTGCAGAACCCATTCAAGTTAAGGTAAAGGTTGAAGAACCTGAGAAGGAGCAAGAAATTAGTTAGATAGAGAAACCCTCTTTTTCAGTACCAAGCAAAAGAATGAAGGCAAGTGCTTCAGGACCGGGTAAAATACAAAAAATAATTGTTCCACCAGTACCTAGAAGAGTTGTAGAGATAAAAGATGATGAAGTAACAATAAAGAAGAAATCATGGAAACCGAGGATAGAAAGAGTTAATGAAGATATAATGTAGCATGGAGACTTTACCAAAATGAACAAATACTATGATTTATATGGATCCTTTGACAGATTAAATCTAGAGAATACAATGGTTACACATATGATTTTGGCAAACAAGAAATTTGATACTATTCATGGAAAGATACCAGAAGATTTTTTCAATAGACTTGTGAGAAGAAATATGAGAGCACAAGAAGAAGATACTAAAATGAGAGAGAATGTGATAAGACAATTCTATGACATAAGAGATGATGACCACCTTAAGAAAATCCTCAAGCCACTTGAAACCCTATTAAGAACCAAAAGAAGAACTATACAAATAATGGGAGGTTAGTATGAACAAGTGAAGACTGAAACTGAACAGGCAGTTGTGCAAGTGCTAGCAAACTTGGTAGTAGGAAAAGATAGAAAAGATCAATTAGTTGTAGAACCAGTAGAGAAACAGAGTTTAGAACAGGCAGAGGCAGCAGTAGAGGTAGTTGAAGTTGAAGATATTCCCTCTTCTTCTATAAACATTGGCACAGAATCTATGGACATTGAAGGAACAAAAGTTACTTTAGATTTAGATGATGCGGTACTCGACAGTTTGGATAACATTGTTGACATTTTGGTTTTGGGAGAGCAAGAAAAGAGTATTTAATAGAGTTTACTCGAACAGAAGTGCAAATGGAAACAAAGGTCCATACACCTACTGAACCACAAGAAGACATCAGTCTTACTCCTAAGACTAGAAAGGAGAAAGGAATAGGAACATTGATTGAAGATTTGAGCAAGGAGGTTGATGATGATGATAAATTAGAGTTGATCACTTCTTTGAACAAAATTATTGGAAAGAACAAGAAAGTTAAGAATTTGGAAGGTAGCCTGAAAGATTTGACTGAGAAGCTACAAAGTGTTATATCTACAAAAGTTTTTGATTCAGACCCACTTGAAAGAGAAAAGATGGTAATAAATTCTTTTGATGTTGAGTTCACTAATTTGACTGATATTGCTAAGGTTAAGGCTCAAGCAGCTTATGAAGCTGAGATGTTGCAGAATATAAGTCAGAATATCAAAAATGACATTGACAGCCTTGACAGACACATTAAGAACTTAAGGAAACATCTTGAGACTGGAAAGTGTTTGTACCTTCAATGTACAAAATCTGAAAATATTTTAATTGAGGAAGAGAAGAAGCTAAAAGAGAAGCAAGATGAAATTGCAATAGAGACAAACTCATTGGCCAGCCTAAACATAAAGATCAGTGCAGTTGAGAAAAAGATCAGAAAATTATGTGATGACATAAGGACTTTGAATGATGAGAAGAACAAGAAAATTATTAGGATAAACATCTTGAGAGAGCATGTCTCAATCAAGTTGACTATAATAGAAGAGTAGCTAGAAGAATGTCTTACTGCTAAGACAACATTTCAGAAGTTCAATTTTGAATCCCTTCAAGCTTGTCAGATTGTAGCATACGGATTGAGTACTTTACTCAATGTAGTAGAATCAATAAAGAAGGCATGGGAGAAAGATTTTGAGACTTGGAAGATAGATTTTTTAGATTGTGTTGCAAGCCTACTGGCTTTGCAATAAGATAGTAAGGTAAAAGTTTTGACACAATTTTGTATATCCCTTTCCACCCTTTATTTTGTCATTGTTGTCAAAGGGGGAGAGATACTTAGAAAATTGTCTATATATGATAAGGAAGGATACTCATAGGGGGAGTTCTATGGAGTATTATGAAGTTTTATAGATTAAGTGTATATTTTTGAGGAGATATAAGGATAGTATACTTATTTTATACTATGGCCACAATTTTGATACAAATTTTGAGATTTTGACTTGTACACTTAGCCAATTTTCTCATATGTTTCCACCAATGACAAAGGGGGAGATTGTTGGAAATTTGGATGAGGTATGTACATGAATGTTGTCATTATGGAAACATATGTTCCCTATGAAGATCACATAAGATGGAAAGTAAGTATGGAAGATCGCAGACTAAAATTGTCTAAGTATGAAACAGTGTTTTTGACAGAGCACCCGATACAGTTTGTTTTGGTGATGTTCACTGGAGAATGATCAGAGTTTGTGTAGTTGAACATAGACTCTATGGTGTCTAAGGATACCCCATCTCAATGCACAAAAGAGTATAGATAGTACGGACAAAGTTATGACTATTTTATCGATGATAAAGTACAGCCGACATAGCAGTTTTGAAGGCAGAACTAGTAAATGAATTAAGGGATTATTTTGCTTGTCAAAATAATGACTTAATATTATAAAGAGATGAAATCCTAGATGTTTACTCTTGGATAAATATATGTAAGCCAATAGGAGAAAGATATTATGTTTGTATCTTGTATAAATAAAGATGTACCGAACATACTTGAAATGTAACATGTAACTTGTGAAAGTTGTATATTGTGATAGTAGAGAAAATTGTTGATGTCAAGTTGTAAGCAGTACCATATTGTAATTAGTAAACATTTGTATTACTTGTTTCGGTAGTGAGCTCATCTGGTAATCAGGTTTTGTATCTACAACTCCTAATAGGGTTGAGGCTTCTAACAAGGCCTATAGTCCCTTAACCAGGACTGATACACTATATGATTGTAACAAGGTCAACATCCTTAATAGGATATCTTTTGATTAGTGGATCTTTGTGGGTACCATCCCCACCGAGGTTTTCCCTTGGCCAGGGTTTCCTCGAGAACATATCATGTGTTATGAGTTCTTTACATTTACTGTTATGTATGCTATTTAGTTTCTTATGCTTTAAAGTAATCTGTTATATCCATAAGTGGGAAAAAGTAAAAGTTTGTGAAATAATGATTCACCCCCCCCTCTCAGTATTTCCTATTTCTAACATTATCAACCTTTTCCTAATGCACAATTGGAAGGAAGATGACCCAATTGGCTCAAGTGGGATTCAAATGCTAAGTGAGTTCAATGATCCTTCACTGTTATGATTAGGAATGAAATAGATTTGGGGAATTAATCTAATGATGCAAGATAGATGAATAAAATAAGCAAAATTGAGTTGTTTTAGGAAAATATAGACTAACATAAACAAACAAGAACCTACAGTGAACAAAAACAAAAACTCAAGAATTGTATTGACCCATGGACCAAATCTAAAGGTGTTCTGATAGGAACAAGAAGCCTAGGGCATTCTGATCCTTGAAAATATGCCTATAATTTTGACTAGTAGTATTGTAGATCCTAATATTTCTAGAAAGGTTTTGATACTTGTGCTTCCTACACCTGCACATAGAAAACTAGGGAAAAGGTTGTAGAAATGGTTTTTCCTTGTTCAAACCCCTATTTAGGAATCAAACTTTAAAATGAAATAAGATTTCATAAAGGAAGGTAGAAAATGAAGGTAAATATTAGATCTACCTTGCCAATACCTTCATGAATGGATATTGAGATCAATCACATTCATGAAGATGCTTGAATGTTTCTTTTTTACCTTGGAATGCAGAAAGGAATTAATGATGCCTTCACAAATACATGGACCTATGAATGCCACTCCTAAATCTTCAATATTGTTATGCTTGATTTAATACTTTCTATGGAAGAAGAATGGATAAGAATAGACAAAGGATATTATTTCTTTCTTGAGAAACTTCTCTACTTGGCCATAATGGGAGAGAATCTTGCTACAATGGAGAAGATTTACTTCAAATTTCCCTGGATTCTTGGAGAGAGACTAGATCTTGGATTATTTCCTTTAAATCTTTAATTCACTTGATTACTTGAATTATTCTTAGCTCTCAATTGTAGATTGTGTATTGATATTATTGGTTACTTACCAAAATGAGGAGAGATAGAGTGTTTATATACCTCATCGCACATTTTGGGATTCAAAATTAAGCCAGGTCGATCGGAAGATCAAATTTCCCATTGAAACACTGCAACAAGACTTTAATTCAAATTTGGTCCCAATCCTCATGGAACAAAATGACTTGGGCATTTCATTACTAGGAAAAAAAATCCATGGATATTTTATTCCTAGGAGAAAGCACCATAATTGGAATGAGAAATCAGAAAGATAGGGTAGGTGCAAAATTAGGAGGAAATAGATAGTCATATCAAGCATAATGGACATGAAATATTAAAATCACCAAAATGGGGCCTAATTGAGAATCCAATTATGGGTGATAAATTTTTAGGATGGTACAAAAGTAAAGAGAAATAATTTTTCCACTAGAGAAAACCTAGAAAATAGGTGTCACGCATAATCCATGATATTCTTGCATTCCATCCTTGGAGATATTTTTTGTGCATACTATCATATCCTACACCTTGACCACATCCTATTGGAATAATATGCAAATTAGCACTTGAAATATGTTTGAGAGATGTGTTGTCATTTTTGTCAACATATTTATCTTTTTGTGATAGTGATGCTATGAAGCTAGGTGAGTTTGTTTGATCAGTGTAGCAAGAATATAGAAGATAAGAGTTTGTGGATGTTAAGAGTTTGTAGTTGATTCATTTTAAGTTTCATAGGTTTGCATGGAGATTTGAGTGAGTTATGAGTATCTATGTTGTGATTAGTTTTTCAGTTGTTTAGTAGTGATAGAGTGTCAATATTTTGATCTTCATTACTCTGTATTGTAATATATTTATTTATGGATCTTTGAAGTGTGCTTGGGACATTGATGTGCATCCTCAATTCAAGTAGTTCATGATTGGAGGTCCACAAGTGATTTTTCAAGGTTGATAGTTATTTTTGTTAGTGTTCTTGAGGTTTGGTACGATGATGTTGATAATTCTAGTAATTTGTGTTGGTGTGGATGTTGTCGTGGTAATTCATGATACTTGTGTATGTTTCTAGATCATGTTTTTTTGTGTTGGTGGTCCACATTGGTCTTTGTGTCTACAATTGATGATTTCCATTGGTATGCTAATTTTATTCATGTTCTTGTCTGACTAGATGATTGTAGTGCATTGTGAATATTTGAGGCATAATTCTTAGAGGTGTAACGTGCTTGAGGAAGAATATTTTGGTCTTTTCTATGTCTTGGCTGGCAGTTTTTGGTCCGCATGTAATTTTGTATTGAGTATGGTTATATTTTTGTAATTAGGTGATGAGTGTTGGCCCAACCTTGATGATATTTCCAAGGTTGATGTCATGTATAAATAAATGTAATAATCTTGTATTCATGTGAGGTGGTGTGAGAAGTGTAAAAATATGTATGTACACTAAATGTATACATCCTTTCAAGTTAGATAATAAGCATGGAAAATAAATTTGTATTATGATTTAATGGAGCTGATATAGGCATAAAGAAGATGCTATTATATGGTTCATAATTTGTGGATGTGATCTGTGTTTTCTTGTACAGGTAGTGATCCTTCCCTGGGTAGTGAGCCTTTTTCATTTTGATCAGTGAGCTCTAGCAGTGTGCTTGAATGCATGTGCATTCCCCATTATAATAATTTTAACAGAGTATACTTATATTGTGAGTTTATCGCCACCATGGTTTTTCCCTTGACTAGGTTTCCATGCAAAAATATTGGTGTTATATGTGTTCATGACGTTTTGTTGATTTATACTTTCATTTTTAATTATCAAACCATATAATAAGTTTAAGTTCTATAAGTTTTTGTGACAAATAATTCACCCCCCTCTTAGTTTTTAGCCTCATTTGCATCACATCCTTCAATATTTTTCATTCCTAATATATATTATCCTATCTACATTCATAGTCCCTATTCCACCTTCGATCTTGACAAGTCTAAAGATCTTCTTAAGTATCATGTGTCCTATCTAATTTACCTCATCCATATTTATTTAATCCATATCTCCCTTCTTACCCACACCTAATATCATATACCCCTTTTCTTATCCATTTTTTAATCTTTCTTATCATATCCATATCCTATCTCTATCCACATTCCAAATCCATCTCTTGATCTTGATATAAAATAGGGATGTAAAATGCAATTTTTTTTCTTCAAAAATCACTTGACATGTCTATTCCTATGGACTAAATTCCATCTAGGGCACCATTTCATCACTTAACCTTGTAATGCCCAATCTCTTAGCTTAGAAAAAACCATGTTATCCCATTGCTTGGATAGTCCTTGGCAATCAAAATAGATCCAATGTCATAATAAGCAAACTCTATCTATCATATAAAAACTAATCCATTCATTCATTCATAATGTCCCTACCTTGTTAGACACTAGGGGAAAACAAATACATGTTTCTTGAAAAAGTCCTAAAAAATATCTTAAAAGTCCAATAAAAGCTCTGAAAATAGATTAAAAAATAAATGTAAAAAGCATAAAAACTATCAAATAACATCAAAACCCTAAAAATTAAAATTAGTCAAAATCCAAAAATAGTCATTTCATTTCATCAATAAATTTTCCCTTTCAAAGAAAAACATCTAAGTAGACAATAGATATAAAATGTGTATTTAACATTGTGCTTAACAAATCACACATCAACAAACAAACTATCAACCAACTCAATAATCAAATTGATCAAACTAGTCCTATCAAACAATCAAAATCAATTAGTCCTTTATCAACCATGATTTTTCTTATATAGGGTGCAATATAATCAAAACTAGATTATATTTGTCTTAAACATGGTACTTCATTCTTGAAACTAGACATCGTGATCATCCTATCAAAGATAAACTATCAATTTTGACAATACGATCAGAATGGTTGTTGGATCAGTTGGTCTTATCTTTTGAAAATAAGAATTAGCGAGTCTTATCTTTCATTGATCCTTCTTTGGTCATGTTCCTATGCCACTCAAGGATATCCACAAGTGATTAGAGTAGCTAGGATGGTTCACGGTCTTTGGGTTTTTCCCTTTTGTTTATGGGGTGTTTTCATGAAGTTCTAGGGAAAGTATGTCATAATGCTTCAAGATGGATGGAAACATTCCTTTATATAATGTGTAAATTTTTCTACAAAAGGATAACATAATAGACCTAGTTTTTGATGTCATGGTGTGACGCATTTATTTTCCTTATCAAATAAAGCTCTTGAATGATAAAGTGCACCTACTAAAGCAATAAATCATCACTATTAACTATTATTCATTTTTTATCACTAATTTGTTCTTTCATCTAACTTTTCTTCTGTGAATATTTGCAATCATTTTAAAACAAAATTCCTCATGTCAAAAAACAATTGCGCAATTTTTCAATAGGGCATCCTATCTTAATCCACTAGGGGCATGAATTTTTAATTTATCTTTGAAACAATGATCAAAATTACATTGTCTTAAAGAGGGGCAAAATCTAGACACTTGAAAATGGTCAACACCTATGACACCACTTTTTAACATGTCCCCTATATTGCATATGTGGTCTTATCATTCTTCAACAATGTGTCATTCTTCCATTAATTAAATAATGTCAATTATTTAATCAATTACTAATTATGTCCTTTTTAATCACCTTTTAACCCTTATCTCTCTCTTCATTGTTTGTTTGGTTAAATAATGGTGCCATGTCATTAGTTGACCTTAGGGAAATAGTCATTTATTAGTTTCCCCTCTCTTGTCATAACATGTCTCTCTTGGCATTAATAAGTGATTTCTTATTTATCCCTTCCTTTTTGTCGCAATTAAATATGAATTATTTAATAATTTTATAATTTTAAGGGAATTAATGAATGAAAAATTACTAATTTTATCCCCTTTTTCCTAATTCCATATCATCTTTTAACTCCCCTTTCATCTCCCACTAATTTCTCTCTTGTTATACCCACTATTCTTCCCTTTGTTGTTCCCCCACATTTCTCCTTTGTTATCCCACCCAATTTCTCCACTTACTCCCCCCCTTAATTTCTCATTTCTAACTCCATGAGGAATATTTTCCATTGGTTGTCATTCGATCTTGGCCATTGGTTTTGATTAAAAAGTCTAGAAATTGTGAGCTCAATTCTCATTTTGACTAACCATGATCTTTATATTATTCTTGTTGTCATTTTGTCAATTTTCCTTGATTTTGTTGTATTTGTGAACTTATCTACTTAAGAGAAACAACATATTAGAACAAAGAAAAAGAAATGAGGCCATCAAAGTAATGTTTGTATTTTGATTTGAGTTGAATTGTCATTTGTGTATTTTGTATTGATAGTCTTATTGGTTGGATTAGGATAGTTTGCATGATATTTTAAATTTTGTGGTTGGCTTTGATACAATGTGTGCACTAACATATCTTGTTTTTTAATCTACAAGTTCCTTCTATCTTAGAACATCAAGAGGTTTGTATCTCTCATTGAAAAGGATTAGTGACTCTTGTTGGGTTGTTTCCTAGTTTTAGGGGATTGGTATTGTAATACCCTAAAATTGGCACCTATTAAATTCAACTAATTTTGGTGCATTTTCGTCCATTTTATATCTCCAAAGTCCTAGTTTCCTAGGCAATTTTCTCTCTCCTACTTGACTTAATTCGACTTGATGTCAATTGCAAAGACCATAAATTGCATTAATCAAATATCAAAATTAATTCTTAAAGTCCTTGACTTTAATTAGCTAAATTACCCCTATGATAATTTAATTTAATCCTAAAGTCTTAAGTGCTTAGAATTAAATTAAATCCACCCCATTTGGCTAATTACCCATAAAAGGAATTAATAATTGCTTGATATTCGAATGGACACACCTTTTTGAATTAATAATTCAAGATATTCGAAAAGTCCCCTATGTGGCATTTTCCATTCTTTTATTAAGAAATTCTTGCATTTTTGTCTCAAATGGAAATGAAGGGTCAGGAGTTTCAAATCAAGAACCCCTTCATTCCCTCCTTAGGCTTGCTTATTTAATGGACCTCATTTCTTCATTTAAAAGGAGGAACTTTTGAGAGCATCTCTACTATAGTCAATTTTAGTTTCCATTATTATATTGTTTTCAAAGCTTTATTGCATTAATTAGCTTAATATCTCATTTTAGTTTAAATATTGCACCTCATATTAAATTAAATTTTCTTAATTGTTCTTAGATTAACATCATATTTATTTCAATTTTCTTAGATTAAAATTGCACTTCATCTTTATTTCAAGCTTTTAGTATAATTGCATTTCTACATTTCTAGATTAATTGCACTCATTTCTAGATTAATTTCATTGATTTTTCATCTTAGCTTTTGAAAATCCTCCATTGTGGGATTGGTCTCATGGTTGTTGGCTCTTGTTCTAAGAGTAATTAAACACCCCATCCACATAGGAGGCAACAAGTCGATTCAATCGATGTTGTGAGATGGACGATTCATGTTCATACTCGCCATCTCATGATTGAGCAATGACTATGTTGCGTTTGTGCTTGATTTAGAGGTCCACATTCAGACACACATTTTGGCACCCACCATGGGGTAGAAAATCTGATTTCTGGCCTCATTCTCTCTTTTTTCTGACAGGAATTCAAGCTCTATCATGCGTCCGTACTATCTATGTATGGATCTTCGCGCGAGAATTTAGAGCATCCTGCGCGAGATTTTGCACCACGTAGCACTTTCTCATGCAAGATTCTGCACCTTCGTGTGACATCCTACACTTTCTCACACACTGTGGAGTACTTCCTCATGTGAGACTGGAGTACAATGTTTCAATTTTCTCAGTTTCTGTCTTTCTAATTTCAGGTTTTTGACAGTTTCCTGTTTGTTGTTATTTATCATTTCTCTGTTATTTTCACAGCGTAACATTTTTTTGCAGGATGTTTACCGAAGAACTAAAACATGCTAATGGTTTGATTACAGGCTAATAGTCAAAGACTTACTAAAATGTTGTGCTTGTTTTCTACTTTCATTCACATAGTCTAAATAGGGCTCCATTAAAATTTCTTGAGGATTTTGATAGTGAGTAGGGACTTTGGCTCTTCATTACATGGAGGTGATGACCATGAATGAACCCTAAATCCTAATGATCTTACTAATATGAAAAATTCTTGGGGAAGTAGAGAAAGGTAGTGAATCTTTACGCTTCTATTAGCCGGGGGATTATGCTCTTCTCTCTATGAGAGAAACAGAAACCCAAAAGCTTGTAGTTGTGGTGGAGTGAAGCTAACTTGGTGATGAATCTTCTTGATGTATTTGGGTGAGGAAACAGGATAGAGAAGTATGCTCTTCTCCCTTTGGGAGAACCAGAAAATTTGACCCCTGAATCTAAACCAAGTCCAATGTCACCTTTAGAGGGCATGCCGATATTGAACCTCCGAGAATGACCCAAGTGAGTACGCACCTATCGTCAGTGATTCCACCTCACTCTAATAAAGAACATTTTGTTGAGTCTAAAGACTCCAAAACCATGTTAGCTTCCTTCTCAAGACTTTGACTATCATCTTGAGAAGGCTCCGTCTGTTGTACTGAGTGGCACCGCTCCTAGCCCTGCTTACGGGGGTGTATGACTTTTGGGTGTTGGTCTGGCTGTGAGGCCTCAACCCTGTATTAGGGGCACCAAAGGTTAGCATGAATAGAAGCCTACTAAGAACTTGTCATAGCTAGTGGCCTACCTAGTTCACCTCTGAAAGGAGTCATAATCTTTGCGCAGGGAGGGGGAAGAATCTCTCCTGTAGATTCCCATCATAGGCATACACCTAGATGTTTGGAGGCAGTTGCGACATTGGCCCCTGCTACAAGGGTAACCTTTGAACGTACATTTTTGAGTCCTTGGAAACACCAAAAACATGAGCACCCTCTAGGGGGTGACACAACTGTGTGAGGTGCACGTATGTGCATAAGTAATGGGGCAAAGGTTTTGGCTTCTCACCATTTTTTTTGTAGGGCTAAGCTATGTGTTTGTTATCAAGTCTTAAACATTGTTCAATCATTATCAAACAAAGACTCCCCTGATGCTATCAAGTTGCTTTGTCCTTGATAGGTCTATTAATGACGGCTTCTTGTATCACAACTGCTTGATTTGAACCTTTGTGTCTTTAAACGAATGCTTGAAATCCTAAAATGAGATTTTTGATTAAAGCGCTCTTCAAACCTGTCAGGAAACTAGATTTTCTGTCAAACATCAATTTAGACTGTACCTCAAAGTTCAACTTCAACCTCGAAAACTATGTCAAATTATCAGATTTTGCACTTTTCCCGCGTGAGATTTCACACTTCAGAGCACTTTCTCGCATGAGACTTTGTTCTCTCACGTGAAGACTAGTGTTCTCTCGTGTGGCTTGGTGTTCTCTCATGTGAGACTGTAGCCCAGTGTGTGAAAACAAAGACCTGTTTACCATTGACTGTTTGACTTTTATCTGATCTGCTTTTTGTTTGAGGTCTATTTTTCTACTTCCCTATCATTCACTATCAAAAACTAGTTGTTTTGAGTTAGGAATCGATCAATCTTTGCTTTGAATCATGTCATCTCTCATTGGTTTACCTTATCTCTTTATGCCTTTTGTATCTCATGTTGCGATAGTCTTATCTCGGCTGTTCTAGCCACCTCTTTTGACAATTTGTACCAGGTCCATCTCACATCTTGGCTATTCTAGCCTTTATCTCCTTTGCGTTGTTCTTAGAGACTGAGTCTAGCTTTGTCCCGAGTCCTCCCTTGTTCATCTTCATCTATGACTGTCACGACTAGAAGTGGCAAGACTTATCCCATTCAGAATCTTGATCAAGGTAGAAGCGAACCTCCTAATTCAAAAATAGATCCTCCTAAATCTATTGCAAAATCTAAACTTTGTGATATATCCTTGATTTCCTCATTGAATACTTCGAAAGATAGTCCGTCTCAACCATCACCTCTGGTATTTCAAGAGTGTTTTAATCCATTGTTAGAAAGCACAACCTAGTTTCTCATTTTAAGACCAAAACAACTCATTCTTCCAAGAGAACTCATTGTTTCACAACTTTGGAATACCTCTTCCTCGGACTAATCCTATTATCATACCTGTCGATCCTACTGAGAATAGTTCTACCATAGAACCTAGTGATACTGTTGAAGATATCTTCTCATCTGAATTTGTTAAATCTTTTGATCCTATTCATTCACCAAAGGTTACTTTGACCGCACCTTTTTGATCTTGTTCACATCACTTTGCTAAGTCTTCATATACTGTGCAAGTCTACAACAAGATGGGAGATCCATTTGATTTCCAACTAGGAAAGTATAGTCAAACCTTTGATCAATCTCACAACAATCAATATTATGGTCAATCCTCTAATGACCCATGTCATGCTCAACCTCAAAATGAGCAACCTCATGGTCAATCTCAACATGACCAAAATCAGTCCCACAATGATGATCAATCTCAAAGCAAACCTCAAGGTGATCGACAACCCACCTATCTTTATCATCCTCCTCCATTTGATCAAAACCAAGATGATCAATAGCAAGATCAAGTTCAGAGTATTTATGAGATCCTTGGGAATGAAGATGAAGTGATAACTCAACATGATATAGACACTGCCAAAGCTAATAAGGGTCTTACTAAAATGATGGAGATCCTTCTCCTAGAAGAGAAAGAAAAGTACTTCCTTGAGCTAGCTAAACAAGGGGCCAATTTACCTTGAGACTATCAAGTTGAGATGCTCCTAGCTAAGGAAGAAGAAACTAAGACCGCAAAGTTGCAAAAGATGGTTTGAGAAATACAAGATCAGATTAATCAACTTGCGAGGAATAAAGATAAACCCGCTCAATAATTTATGATGGAAAGTATTTTTCCTTTCCCATTTGACAGAAGTCTTCATATGCCACCTTTTCCCAGAGGTGTGGAACCCCCTAAATATGACAAATACTTGGGTACAACCGATCCCCAGGATCACTTGAGGGAGTTTGGTGCATTGTTTATGGAATTCATGCATGATCAGACATATCTTATGCGTTTGTTTCCTTGTAGTTTGGGTGGACCAGCTATGGAATGGTTCTCTTCATTGCCTACTGGTATTAAAATTTTTGATGAAATGGCTAATATTTTTCTCCAACACTACTCGCATAATATTTATCATTCGGTCAACATCTAGGATCTTTGCAACTTAAAACAGTGACAAGGAGAATCTTTCTTAACATTCCTCCAAAGGTGGAGACAATTATGTATGAAGTGTCCTCATAAATTACTAGAGTCTGAGAGACTCAACATTTTCTTGGACAATCTTGTCCCAAACTTTGGATATCAAGTGCAATTGCAAGGTCCTCTTACTTTTGATAGTATGATCAAATAAGTAGTGTGGATAGAGGCCTTCATGATTAGGAAGGGAGAACTGACTTTGAATAAACAAGGATTCTCCACAAACAAGGATAAAGGAAAGGCTACCAATAAGAATAGAGATGTAGTAAATAATGGAGTAGTGGATAATGTTACTGTAAAGCCTTCAAAGTCTACTTTTAATCTTACTTCCAGTATACAAGCAGCTAAGGCTGTCGAAAAGACTACAACAGACAACCAACAAACTTTAAGATTTGCTAGGAACAAACCTTGGGCTACTCAACCCAAGCGTGATTTTACTCCTTTGGGAGAGCCTTTTGATGTGGTCTATAAGACTCTCATAGAGAATTAGGTTCTTACTCTTTTAGAAAAGCTTACTTATGACCCACAACCAAGACCTCACTGGTGGAATGATAATTCTTACTGTGACTATCACCAGAACATTGGTCATAAGACTTCAACTTGTCTTCAGCTAAGACACAAGGTCTAAGATTTGATCGATAGTGGTGATATTGTTGTGGATGGCCATAACAAGAATTTGGATCACCAAGCTTTTAAGGATCCCTTCCCTCCTCATGAGAAGGGTGAGTCTTCAAACACCAAGAATACCAATGCTAAAGTCAATTATACGTACACTAATAACGATAATGTTATTGGTATGATTGAACCTATTGAGATGGAGTATTGTGACGTGATCACTTCTAAAGGGGGAAATGACACTCCCAAATCTAGGACTCCTTTTATCTTGTGTAGCTCCATGTCTCATTCATCTGAATCTAAATAATCTCAAGGCTGTGCTAATGTTGTTACTCGATCATGAGGGAGAGTTGTTTTGAAAGGTCCCGATGCTTCCATGTCTACTCCAAAGCAAACTATGGATAAGAGACCTGATATTCCCGCATCCACTTCAAAGAAAATTACAGATAAGACTGATGGTGGCCTCCCCAAAAAAAACATGAAATCTATCCCTATAGCTAGGTTAGGTAGTTATAGCATTTTAGATCAACTCCGGTGAACTAATGCTTAGATTACCATGTTTGAGTTGCTGAAGATCTCACCTGCTCACAGGTTGATTTTGGATAAGGCCCTTGCTGAGGCAAATGTTCCCAAGGATCTCGATCTTAATTGGTTCCAATCTATGGTGGGTCATTTGACTTCACCTCACTATTTATCCTTCTCTAAAGAAGATGACCACTCTTTGAGTCACCCACATAATGCTCCCTTGCATATAGAGGTCATGATAGGTCCTAAGCATGTCCGCTGAGTGCTCATAGATAACGATGCTGGCCTTAATATTTGTTCTACTAAACTACTCACTCAGCTAGGATATGATGAGAATTGCATAGATCCTCACAAAAAGATTACCATCAAAGCTTATGATGAGGAAGAATGCAAGTCCCAAGGCTAAGTCATGCTACCTATCTGTGTAGGTCCCATTGAGAGAGATGTTACTTTCCAAGTGCTCGATATTCCTCTTGCCTACAATATCTTGTTGGGTAGGCCTTGGATTCATGAGATGCAGGCTATTCCATCCATGTATCATCAATGCATTAAGTTTCCATTCCATGGAGCAGAAGTCACTATACCAAAAAATACCAATTTCCCTTGCAACACTCTTACACAAACCGCAAATAGCTTTGTTTTGGAAAATAGAGAATCTACTGAGTTTTATGATGCTAAGCTGAAAGAAATGGAACAAACTTTGAGACTCAAGGATATAGGCATGGGGGAATACCAAATGGAACCTGTACTATCACTGGCTGCTCTACCTCTATCTCCCTGCTCTTATGGGAGACCTTCTAAGGACAATAAGCTTTCTAATGCTCCCCCTCAAATAGTTTATGATGGTGCCTTTATAAGAGAATCTACACCTTTAGAAGATGAGGATGAAGAGAGGGCTATCAGAGCATGCATCTATAAAGGAAAAGAAACAGCTGAAACAACCACTCCATCTCTAGATTTAGAGCAAGAAGCATATAGTGAGGCCTTCAAAATCATGAAGTGCTTCGGTTATAAGGGGAGTGGTCCTATAGGGAAAAATGATAATGGATTACTAAAACCTATTGAAGCTATAGGCCACCACGCAAAAGATACTAGTGGCTTGGGCTTTAAAAAGACTCCCTTTCATTTGGGGACCAAGAAATTTATGTCAGCTCCTGAGCTCGAACCTGAATCTAAACAAGAAATTGAAGATTCTACTCTAGAAGTGAATCCAGAGGCCAGCTCTGATGAAGATACATTTCCATACCCTATTCCTCCAGATCTTGCGACACTCCTTGCCGAACCTGATGAGCCTATCATACCTGTTCATATGATAGAGACAACTACTGATACTGATAATTATTCTGATAAAACTTCTTCAGTATACCAATTCACATATGAGGAATGGAAAGCATCACTAAATGATGAACCTAATTTTCAAGGTGAACGATATATGCCACCTCATTTGCAAAAGTACTTTGAACAAGAAAAACTTCAGCAAGCTATTAATGCCACAAGGGATAATAATGAGTCTGATGATGCTGCTAATGACATTCCTACATCAAGTACTAACTCACATGAATATGAGTTCAATTCTTTGTCTGATGCTACCTATGATGTAGACATAGATACTATTCACATGTATGAAAGACTCCTCGAAGTAGGTGAAGGGTCTAGCGCTAGGCCACATGAATTAGGCACCACTAATGTTAACGTGTCCTCTACTTTTGACACAAGGTCTCTTAGGGATTCAAATGCTCCTTTGGATGAGATCACTCTAGGTCTTTACTTGCTTGTCAGCACTTTTGAGGGTTATACCGTGAACGCAGCTGAACCAGTCACTACTTCCCTTTCACTCTGCCATCCTGATCTAATAAACTGGAACTCCCCTTCAAATCCAATGAAGTCCTAACATTCCAGACTGATTGTGATCTATCTTGTTACCTTCATGCTATTGAACCTATGATGTCCTCCACCAGTGAAAGTAGTGTCAACATGATAGAGGAGGATATCAAGTATCTCAGTCAAAAAATTAAAAGAAGAAAAAATAGATGCTCTGATGGTGAAAACCACTTTGTGGCAATATCAGAGCCAAAAATAGTAAAAATAAAAGATGTATTTGAGGGTGAAAACCTCTTTGAGGTGCCCAAGGATGAGATACTTCATATGCTTCTAAGCCACCTTCAAGAAAGGTCATCAGTATTGATTGAGCCAACACAACCAGTCAATTTGGGTATAGAGGCTACTCCACATATTATTCACCTAGCACAATCATTGTCTGTTGAAGAAAAAGAAGAGTTCACAAGATTCTTTCAGAGAAAGAAAATAAAATTTTCATGGACCTATTCTGACATGCCTGGATTAGATCCCAATCTAATCATGCATCATTTTTCCATTGCACCAGGTATCAAACATGTTAAACAGAAGCTACAAAAAATGCATCCACATGTAGCGCTTTTGGTTAAAGCAGAGCTGGAAAAGCTTCTTAAGGCTGGTTTCAGAAGAACTATTGATTATGTAGAATGGATTTCAAACATTGTTCTAGTCACTAAACATGATAAATCCATTTGTGTGTGTATGGATTTTAGAGATCTAAATAAGGTGTGTCTGAAAGATGATTTCCCACTGCCTAAAATTGATATGATAGTTGACATGACAGCAGGATATGAGATGTATTCCTTGATGGATGGATTTTCTAGCTATAATCAAATCAAAATTGCACTAGAAGATCAAGAAAAGACTACATTTACATGTGCCTAGGGCACATTTTGCTGGAATGTCATGCCTTTTGGGCTTAAGAATGCAGGAGCAACATACCAGAGAGCTGTTACTACTATCTTCCATGATATGATGCATAAAATAATGGAGGATTATGTAGATGATACTTTAGCCAAAAGCATGCAGTGAAGAACTCACCTCATAGACTTAGGTCCCATCCTTGACCACATGGAACAATTCAGTCTCAGGCTTAATCCGAAGAAATGTGCTTTTGGTGTTACTTCTAGGAAACTCTTGGGTTATATCATTTTAGCTAAAGGCATAGAAGTTGATCCTAGAAAGGTACAAGCTATTATGGACATGCCTCCACCCAAGAATATCAGTCAAATGAGAGGACTACAAGGAAGGCTACAATCTATTAGGCATTTTATTTCATAGTTGGTTGACAAGTCACAACCATTCACTAAAAATTTGCATAAGAATGTGACTTATGAATGGAATGAGGAGTGCAACAAGGGGCTTACTCAAATAAAAAAGTATCTTGCTAATCCACCTATACTGATGCTTCCTATTCATGGGAAGCCACTTATCCTATACATCTCAATAACAAACACATCCTTGGGTGCTCTCTTAGCTCAAGAAGATCAGAACAATAAAGAAAGAGCCATCTACTATATCAGCAGAACATTGGTCACTTATGAAATGAATTACTCTGTCATTGAGAAGGCTTGTTTAGCAATGGTATTTGCTTCTTATAAATTGTGGCATTATATGCTAGCTCATACCATGAGACTTATTGCAAAGATTGATCCACTGAAATACTTATTGAGCAAGGCTACCCTCACGGGTAGATTAGCAAAATGGGTAATGATACTCAGTGAGTTTGACATTGAGTACATAGAAAGAAAAGCTATTAAAGGATAAGAAATTGTTGATCAGTTGGTAGAAGCTCCTTTAAAAGATCAATAACCTTTGAGTATTGAATTTCTAGATGAATCCATCATGCTTCTCACACATCAATCTTGGAGCATGTTCTTTGATGGATCATTCACGCAGCAAGGATCTAGTGCAGGCATTCTGTTTGTTACACCTCAAAGATACTCATTGCCAAAAGCATATAAAATGTTGTTTCCCTACATGAACAACATAGATGAATATGAAGCTCTCATTAATGGCATGAAGATGGCCCTTGAATGGCATGTGGATGAGCTCAAGGTCTTTGGAGACTTGCAGTTAATCATCAATCAAGTCAACGATGTCTACCAAACTAAAGATGACAAACTAATACCTTACAAAAGGATGGTGGATGATCTTAAACAATACTTTGCACACATTTCTTTCTAGTAGATTCCAAGGGTAGATAATAAAGTAGCTGATGCAATGGCCACTCTTGCTTCAATGTTACAAATGCCAGAAAATGACTTCAGACATGAGTTCCTAGTGGAGGCATTACACTACCTTGCCTATGATATTCCTGAATCTAGGATGATCTATTCATTCATTGGACATGATTCATCTCGCTACCACCATATCTATTCCTACCTTCATGACCAGATCATTCTAGACACTTATACTCAGAATGAAAAGCATCACCTCATTCATACTACTTCACAATATGTCCTCATAGAAAATGACTTGTATAGACGGGGCCTAGACGGTACCCTCCTTAGGTGCTTAGAACCCGATGAGTCCAAGCATGTGCTAGCTGAGGTACATGAAGGTATTTGTGGGTCTCATTCTAGTGGTCTGACATTAGCCTGGAAACTTATTAGAGCTGGCTATTACTGGCTGGATATGGAAAAAGAGGTTGTTCAATATGCTAATACTTGCAAGAAATGCCAATTTCATGGGAACCTAATTCATGCTCCTACTCATGAACTTATTCCTCTCATTAGTTTTTGGCCATTCCAGCAATGGGCCTTCGACTTGGTCGGTTAGATACATCCTTCATCTTCAAGAGGGCACAAGTTCATCATCACAGCTACTGATTACTTTACCAAGTGGGTTGAGGCAGTGCCTCTCACTGTAGCTAATGGAAAGACCATTGCTATGTTTATATTGAACTATATCATTTGTAGATATGGCATACCCTCATCTATTATCACTGACAATGGGGGACAATTCAAAAATAAGGACCTGACAGACTTATGTACTAAATTTAGAATTATTCAACATTGGTCATCTATCTATTATCCTTAGGGTAATGGACAAGAAGAGGCTTCTAATAAGACAATTCTATAAATCTTGCACCGAACAATTCATAAATCTGGTAGAGATTGGCATCTCCAGATTAATCTAGCTTTGTGGGCCTATAGAACAAGTATTCGAACACCAATGGGGGCCACTCCTTTCACCTTGGTTTATGGAGTAGAGGCAGTATTACCTATTGAGGTCAAGTTTCTAACATTGCAAATATCTCTGAGAGGCCTCATCACTGATGAAGATAATAGAATATCCCAGCTTCAAGAGCTTGAGTTGCTTGATGAACGTCAGAAGGTGGCGTTCGATCATCTCTGAGCATATCAAAAGAGAATGTCAAAAGCCTATAATAAGAAAGTCAAACATAGAGAATTCCAAGTGGGTGATCTTGTCCTAAGAGAGAACCCCAAAAATCAGTAGCAGCAAGTTCAAAAAGGCAAATTCAAACCAAACTGGCTTGGTCCATACGTCATTACTGCAGCTTTTGGATCTTGCGCTTATCAACTCCCTACCACTGAAGGAGAGAAACTCAAAGAGCCTATCAACACTTTTCATCTCAAGAAGTTCTATAGTTGAGGCATTCTCTGTGTGTTCATGTACATACTTATTGGTCCTGAAAAAATCCAAAAAAATGATATATTGCAAAAATCCTAAAAATTGCAAAATGTCCTGAAAAAATGATCATCTTAGTGAAAACCTGGTAAAGAGGCGCTTTGATGTATCTATTATCTTGGTGAAAACCTGGTAAACAAGCACCTTGGTAATAATAAAAAAAATTCAAAAATTCAAAAAATTCAAAAAAAGTGAAAAGATAAAAAATACAAAAAAATAAAATATTCAAAAATACAAAAAAATCAAAAAAGAGAAAAGTACAAAAAAATAGAAAAAGAAGAAATTGTGCCATTGATGAAAACCTAGTAAACAGGCGTCATGGTAGAAAAAATAGAATCTCTACCAAGATGGTGAAAACTTGGTAAACAGGTGCCTCTTGTTTCCTGAAGCTACATCTCATCTCAGCGTCGCTTGGCTTTTAGTTTCCTACTTTAGTTTGCTTTCCCGCTTTCCTGCTTTAGTTTGTCTCCTTCTTTTAGCTCATTTCCTACTTTAGTTTGCCAACTCATGCTCTTTCCTTCAGTTGTCTTTGATATTTTCCTTGACTCTTCATGGATTGGAACTGGTTCACACTTGGGGGCATCTTCCTGGTCTAGGGGGCATTGTCCTATCACTTTCAAAAGTTTTTCTTGTGCATCAGTCGCCAGCGATTCTCACTGCGTCTGCTTGTTGATGCCTAGCTACTTGTGAGATTTCTCTCCTTGGGGATCTCTCATGTATCGGTCACCAGTGGTTCTCACTATGCCTGCCTACTAATACTTATCTTTCATTCAACTCCTCTCTTTCAAGATCTCTTCCTTACATTAGTCACCAGTGGTTCTCACTGTGTTTGCTTGTTGATGTTTCGCTCACGTTTTATTCTCTCTTTCAAGAATCTTCCTTGTATCGGTCACTAGTGGTTCTCACTGCATTTTCCTGCTGATACTTAGTTCATGCTTTGATATCTTCTTAAGACTTCATCTCTCATGATGGTCACCAATGGTTCTCACTACATTTGCCTGCTATCACTATCCCATCGAGACTTCAAATATTGTTTGCTTCTGATTCGACTTCAATCCACTTGAACACAAATGTAAACTGAAACTGAAAACTGACTTTGTGTTCCTTTGAAGCATGCTGAGCTTTTCCTTTGCTTGTTTGTTTGTTTTCTTTATCATTTCCTCTCAAGTGAATCTAAGACGTCTTTCTTGACTGAGAAATGCAAAGACTAGGGGCATGATCTTTCCTTTGCTTTATGTTTGCTGGTTTAGTTCCAATGATCCAAAGAATCTATCTAAGAGGGGTGTCCATCTATAAGATCCTTCATCTTGTATTGGATGGCCATGCGTACCTTGACTCCTTTTATATGGATGCTTTGGTGAGGTTGGTTCTTCTCCTTGTCTGTTTTGAGTGACTTATTTCTGCTACAAGAAAAATTGCTAACGCTCGTCCTGCTAAGTGAACGTAAGGGTCACTATGAGCACTCTTTGGCAAAAGAAGGAACTCTTGTGTGTTTGGTGTGTTTGTTCACAAGAAACATTTAGGTCATTCTAGCAATTGTGCTTTGATACTTATGTTAACTTGCTAAATCAAAAGGAATAGGTGTTCAGGTCATTCTGGCTTCTTGTGCCTTAATGCTTACACCTCATTCCAACAAATCTAAGACTTATGTCATATTCATATTCTCATAATTGCAATATTAGTGAGGATTGTATGACATCTTGTGATCATCCCATGCTTAAATGAACTTGATGATGATAAATACAGTGAATCCAATAACCAAGTCCTAGGGCTTGCATTCTCATTTTAGGCTTGCATTTAGCTTAGGCTTCCTTTTTTTCATTCTAGGCTTGCATTTGAGATAGTGTTTTGGTGCTCTCTTGATTGCTTTCTATTCATCAAAGGTCCTCATCTTTTGTCCTGAGTTCTTCTTGGCTACACAAGTGTCTGGTCCTCACTTTCGATCTTCGAACATATCTATCTTTTTGGTTAGTACCTGTCATATATTGCTACAATCCTACATGAGATGATTAGTACCATATACATTACATATGCATTTTCATTTCATTTCCATTTGCATCCATAAATTCATTTGCATCTACATATACATGTGCATTCACTATAAGCATAAATCATACATTACACATCTGCATACATTCTTATTCATCTACCACTACATTTCACATTGCATCATCATAAAATAAAACATGTGCATATCCATAAAAGGAAACATGTGCATTTCATACATTTCTATCCATATATCTAAGCATGTAGGAAAACATCTCATAAACATCATACATCAAAGCAATATACAATAAGTACGATGATATCAAAATGTCAATCTCATATATATATATATATATATATATATATATATATATATATATATATATATATATATATATATATATATATATATATATATATATATATATATATATATATATATCTTGATCAAATGTCATATACAAAAGAAGAAGGTGCTACTCGAGCACAGTATCAAAAATGACTACAATACATGTCTCTCAAAAATGAGCTGCAACAACAAGGAATACATCAAGATCCACTGCCACTTGGAGGAGGTGGTGGCAATGGTCTCTATGGTAAGGGCATAGGCTGCTGTGGAGGTGCCTGCTGAGGAGGCACCTATGGTGCTTGCTGTGGTGGGGCCTGTGATGGTGCCTATGGTGGTGCCTATGGGGGTGCTAGTGGAGGTACCTGTGGAGCTCCAGTGTAATTGGTGAATGGTGGTACCTACTCTAAAAAATTTGAGACAACCCCACAGTAAGTTGCATAATAATATGCTACCTGGGCAGGCTCGTACCTCATCTCAATCCTAGAATGTGCCAGCTCATCCCGCAACTATCTAATCTCAGTGTCTCTATCCACTACATGGGTCTCCTCTCAAATAAATCAAGTGTGGTAATCATCCCACTCTTGCTGCACTTGTCATACCCTCTCACGGCTCTTCCTGAGAGCGTCCTGTAGCTGAGGTGTCCCGACTCCTATTGGAATGTTAGGCATGTCCGTATCATCGTCTAGAGGAGCCTACTATGAAGTGTCTCCAATCCACTACCTGGTGGACCTCTGTTGGGCCCTACTGCTCCCAAATCCTGCATCTGAGCCCATTGCCCTAGTCATGATGCTAATCTTCCCTGCTTAGGGTCTCAGTACTCTCTGTAGCTATGGTGCCTGCTGGTCTTGTGCCTGCTACTGCTAGGCTCCTACACCAATTGGATCTATAAACCTCGGATGAGGATATGCTATCAAGTGATCTCTATATGCAGTAGTCACCCCTGCATTAGTGACCCCCACCATGTAGTCCCATCGCATAGCTGGTATGCATGCCTCAATCACACATCATCCAGGATCTAATCTCACATGCCACCCCTTCTTCTCCTCATCAGAGAAGCAAGCGTAGGGGTAGTACTCTTGTGATATATCTTTCTATTTGTCAAACTGGCGTAAGACATGTGTGAAATGGAACATCTCAATGGTATGGACACTCCACCCCATTAGTGGATGAGAAACAAACATATGTGATAGCTCCCGATGAGCATCATCCCATGGCTCCATGGCCACCTAGGGTCTCCATACTACCACCACCATGTCATCCAACTACCCCCTCCACTACTTTTTCTTGCCCAGCATAGGCTGGGTCATGACACCTGCATACCTATAAATATACAGCTCAAGATGCTATCATGTGTCATGGAAAATTGGCCTACAAATGGGGAGATGCTCCCAGGCCCAGATTTGAAGAACAAATACTCCTACTGCCATGGTCCTTGTGCTACGATACACTATCTCATGCATCTCATGGTACATGTGGGCTAACATACACTCACCCCATCCGAATCTGACAACTGGTCACTCCAACATCCTCCGCAACATCGTGCCCCAACCACATTCTAGACCATGCTGACCTCAATCCAAAACAAGGTAGCAGCTTAGGAATATTGCAAGTACGATAGCAAAAGGATGAGCACCACCGTTCCTATTGATCAAATCATCCCAGGAGATGGCCCGGCCCATCACTAGATCATCTTGGAATATCACTCTCAAGGCTAATGTACCTTGCATCAGTTGTGTCTTGTACTCTACTTGAGTACCATGGATGGGTATCCTCAAGATCCTATATATGTCCTCTGGGGTCACAGTCATCTCCCCCATCGAGAAGTGGAAGGTGTTCATCTCTGAATGGAAATGCTCTACAAGTGCAGTAAGTAGACCATGATTCACCTGAATGTTGGGAAAATCATGCAAGTATCCTAGACCAAGAGCATCAATATGGGCACTCTCTACATCTATGAGTCTCTGCACTAGTGTGGTGATAACTTGATGGTGTGTCCTGAAGGCAACATCAAGGAAGTCAACCTATAAATCAAGCGATGAAATTGGATCAGTATCTCAAACATGATGGTTTTTTGACATAACAACAATGATTGCAGTATGACATCTATCCTAGACATGGCTCTGTGACACCCTACTTGGCTAATTTCATGCAAATTTGAGAAATTTTGGCAAAAGAGTTCAAAACTTTGCAGCAGTTTCTTGCACGAGACAGGACTAGCCCTTGCGTGAGATCCTACAATCTCGTGCAGGAGCCTCTTTTAGCTCGTGTGAGCTTTCAGACAGGGCCTGCGTGAAGAAGCCCTAAGACATGTGAGGAACCTATTTTCTCATGCGAGAGGAGACCTAGGCCAGTGTGAGGAAACTACTTCCTTGTGCGAGATTGGAAGAACATGACTCAAACCTAGCTAGATCTTCCTAATTTGACCTATAAAGCTATACAAATTGAAATACAAGGAGGTTTATTGACTAGTTACAGGTGCGTCATACTCTGCGGGCCAAGCATGTTGTCTCGAGTGCTCAAATCTATGCATATACAGTGGAAGACCCTCCATTTTCTCTCTCAAAGCTCAGAAATCACAAGAAGACGAAGGTGAATAATGAATTGAAAATGACCCCTCCAGGGCTTATATAGCTTTTGACCTAATTTTCAAAAGTGCTCCGTTTTGCATGAAAATGGCACCCTTGGCTAAATCAACTGCTCTGAATCCATTTTTGGGATCAAAATCAAAATTTGACATCTCTAGATAGCTCAAAATCATGTTTTAAATTCTGAGACCCTTTGGGATCGGACACTTATGCAGTCAGCCTTCTAGTGTCATTTTCTTGCCAGACCCTCATCTTTGCATCATGTTCTTGAGATCTTTTCTCTTTTCATTAAAGTCAACTCTAGTCAACTTTGGTCAACCATGGTCAAAATTGGTCAACAAGACCACTGCATTGCTCCAATTTTCTTCTCTAGCTTCTCGAATCTAGTCTAATTGCTTCTGTTCTGCAACCTCTTGTTGTCAATCATCCCTCTTATGTCATCTTCTGATTTCTCTCCCGAGGGGGCAGGATGATTGCATCATTTGAATCTTGTCGAATCATTTCTTGAATTAGTCTGATTTGAATAATTAGTTTTCATTGCTAGGGGCATCTCGATGCCTCACATCTTGCTATCTGGTTATCTATCTTTTAGGTATCTGAGAAATCTAACTCGGATCCTCAAGAATCAAGCTTTGTTCTAGAGATGGTTCTCAAAATATTTTAGGTATTGGGGCAATCTAACCCTAATTCCTGGGAGTCAAGCTTCATTCTGGAGATGGCTCTTGAAATCTCTTTTAGACCATTACCTGGGCAATCTAACCCAGGTCTCGGAGGGCTAAGCTTCGTATTGGGGCAATCTAACCCTGATTCTGGAGACAATCCTAAGTTTGCATCTGAATCAGAAAATCATGCTTTGATCTACTCGGTGTCTTAGCAACCTAACCTAGACTCCCGAATTTCTTGTCATCTATTACTTCAGACTATTCTTTGAATCAATGTGTTGTTTGCACATCAATTCAAAGAGGGGCAAATATAATACCCTAAAATTGGCACCTATTAAATTCAACTAATTTTGGTGCATTTTTGTCAATTTTATATCTCCAAAGTCCTAGTTTCCTAGGCAATTTTCTCTCTCCTACTTGACTTAATTCGACTTGATGTCAATTGCAAAGACCATAAATTGCATTAATCAAATATCAAAATTAATTCCTAAAGTCCTTGACTTTAATTAGCTAAATTACCCCTATGATAATTTAATTTAATCCTAAAGTCTTAAGTGCTTAGAATTAAATTAAATCCACCCCATTTGGCTAATTACCCATAAAAGGAATTAATAATTGCTTGATATTCGAATGGACACACCTTTTTGAATTAATAATTCAAGATATTCAAAAAGTCCCCTATGTGGCATTTTCCATTCTTTTATTAAGAAATTCTTGCATTTTTGTCTCAAATGGAAATGAAGGGTCAGTAGTTTCAAATCAAGAAACCCTTCATTCCCTCCTTAGGCTTTCTTATTTAATGGACCTCATTTCTTCATTTAAGAGGAGGAACTTTTGAGAGCATCTCTACTATAGTCAATTTTAGTTTCCATTATTATATTGTTTTCAAAGCTTTATTGCATTAATTAGCTTAATATCTCATTTTAGTTTAAATATTGCACCTCATATTAGATTAAATTTTCTTAATTGTTCTTAGATTAAAATTGCACTTCATCTTTATTTCAAGCTTTTAGTATAATTGCATTTCTACATTTCTAGATTAATTGCACTCATTTCTAGATTAATTTCATTGATTTTTCATCTTAGCTTTTGAAAATCCTCCATTGTGGGATTGGTCTCATGGTTGTTGGCTCTCATTTTGAGAGTAATTAAACACCTCATCCAAATAGGAGGCAACAGGTCGATTCAATCGATGTTGTGAGATGGAAAATTCATGTTCATACTCGCCATCTCATGATTGAGCAATGACTATGTTGAGTTTGTGCCTGATTTAGAGGTCCACATTCAGACACACATAGGTATATCTTGTGGGTTGGTGCCTATTAAATAAGTTGTGTTAATGAAGTAGACTTGTGCCTACAAGATCTATTTGAGAAATATTTTATCACAATTTTTTCCTATTATGGCTTCCACATAAATTGTGTGTTCCTTATTGCTAGATCTTGCATGTGTGTTATTGTTGTGAATGATTAGTGTTTGAAGGTTTATTGTTGTGATTAATTAATTTTTTAAAAGAAAAAGTTTCTTATTATACTAATTTACCCCCGTCTAGTATAGCTAACTTCTCTTTAGTAATTATATTGATGGGCAATAATTTTTTAAGCATGTATTGAAATGATTATTTCTCTAGACTAATAATCCCCATTCTAAAGATTTGGGTTAAACGAATGATAATTTCACTACAAATCTCTCAAAAACTTCCAAGTGAACAAAATAAGGTAAACACTTTCATTGTCTTTTGGATTATGTGACTCAAGAAATAAGGATGATAGTTGTTTTAAATTTTCATCACAATAGTTCTATACTATATCATTATAAATTTCATTTCATCATGAGATGCATTCTAACAATGACAAGGGTATAATACATGTCTTAAATTGCTCATTTGTTGTTTATGATATAACCAAATAAATAAAAAATAGAAAACATTATGAGGAATACAAAGGCTAAAGATGTTGATGGGTACACTATCATTGTTGCTAATAGATTCACCATTCCATGCACTAGAATAAGATGAAAACCCAAATTAGCCATGGGCGATCATGATGTATGTAATGAATTCTATTTTATAAAAATAAAAATAGTTATGGAGATGTGGTTCTTAGAAGTATGTCTAATGGATCATTATGAGTAGGTGTGATTGAGAGAATTGAGAGGAATTTTTGTAAGGGATGAGTAGCTTGGTAGAAAGTTGGATTATGAAGGAGAGAATACGTAATATCATGGATTTTCAAAAGTATTATAGTCATTATTTTGATTTAAAAAAAAATAAAATTAGCATAGTTTACTGTTCAACAATATGCCTCTAAGATTGTTAGTAGATGAAGGATTCTAATGCATAATAGAGTTGCAACCTATCCTTGAGCTTGTTATGATCACTCATTTCCACCACCTAAGGATATATAAAGAGGAGATAAAGAAGTTTATTAAGGAGTTCCTTAAAATTGACTACACTAGTTCTAGCCTATTTACTTTATTAGTGTACCTTATGAGAGAAAAATATGACACCATGAGTATGTGGGTTGATTCTACACCATTAAAAAGAGCACATTGAGATACCCCAACCTAAAATTTATGATATTTTTGATGATTTTCATGGGGTACTTTATTTTTAAATGTATGATTTAATAAAATTTTATCATTAGAGCTACATTTGTGAGGATGATGTGTTCTAAACAACTTTTTATAGACATTGGAAATTGTCTTATGTCTAATAGTAATATTTTCACTATTTATTTCTCTATACTCAATATAAATAATTTTTAATTATGTAATTAATTATTTTCTTTTAATTAACTCTTGTTGAATTTTTTTCCTATAATTAAATAATTACTTGAATTATTAAATAATCTAACATTCTCTTCTATAATTTGTTGGGGAGCTACTCTAATGTCAGGACCTACAAATAATGAATACACCTTGACAAATAGAGAATAATATTACATCAGACATGATGATGATATTGAGATTAGAAATATGTACAAAACCTTTCTTATAAAGTTAAGGGGTGGGGCGATAGGGAGAAATAACCAAACAACTACTAGAAACTAAATGCATCTAATTAATTAATTATGCCTAACTAAACTCAAGCATAGATTAAATGCCAATTTACTTCACCCCCTCCCCTTAAATGAAACTTAGGGAGAAGCTTGTTATGTAGTATGAGATAGATAAAAGATGGGTCCCAACAACTAGGTCATGATAGGTACCCATGTACAATGCAATGTAATCCAAATAGAAATATCTCACAAGGTGGAGAAAAGGATAAAAATACATGGGAAAAAACTTCTCTCCAAAAGAGAGAAACTATAATGAAAGAAAAATATTAATGGAATGCAATATAAAATATAGGGGGAATGCTCACTAGGATGGTCAATCAAGCTAGGAAATTCACAGCCCAAATTTAATTTCTCTTTCATTATATTAGGAGGGATAAACCACCTAATAGGCTTAAGGGAACTAAAGCATATAATGGGTGTAAGGGTTTCTCATTTTCTAAGAATAGAATTAATGATTGATGTAATTCAAGATGACAAAATCAAGGAATAGGGTGAGATAGAATTCATTGAAGTTAAATTTGTATATGGATATAATTAATAGACCAAAAAGTAGATTTCAAGACCAAATATAAGTAACCGACATTATAACTAACCTGCACACAAATTTTCATCTTAAATTGCATGTCAAGGGTGACCTAGAGTATAGGGGATGAATAGAATCACCACTAATGGTGAGAGGCACCCTTGATCCACAAAAAATTGATGCAGAGGTGGTGGATCTATAGAAGACTACCAAACCTTCCAATAGTCAAATGTATAAATCCATAACCTATTACTTGCACACAAAAAAGAGGAAAATATTGGGACAAATGGGGTTGCCTTAATCAAACCCTTGTATAGGAATTAACCTTGAAATTGAATTGAAATTGAATAAAGAAAAAGTATGTTATCATTAGAAGAGGCTTGAAAAGATGTTTTTCCTTCACAAGTGAAAAAATTCTCATGAAGATGCTTGAAAGTTGTCTTGAAGTAGTCTTGACCTTAGATCCAAGATAGGAAGAACATGAATTCCTTTACACATTCTAGGATACAGAAATTTCTCCATATATTACATGTTTGATACTTGAATGATATTGAGTAGTTCTTGAATGCTTGAATTGAACTACAACTTAATGAATTAGATTTTATTTCATGTGTTGGGTCCCAAAATGAGGGAGGCAGCCTTGTACTTATACCCCACCTAGCCATTTTGGGGCTCAAAAACTGAAGGTGGCTAACATGAAAATGAAATCCCACCTAAAATAAATATACTATCATTAAATTTAAATTTGAGCCTATTTTTTCATGTAAGGGGTGACCTAAATCACCCCCTAAAGGTTGCTCTTGATGGGAAAAAAGTGCTTGGGTTTAGGCCAGGGGTCAATTTTGACATGATGATTCCAAAAATATGTGCAAATTAGGGTATGATCAAGCACAATGGATTGGAATCCTTGGATACTAAAATAGGACCTAGGTAAGGACCGAAATTTTAATTAATTAAAATTTAGGGTGCTACATTTAGCCTATACTTTAGAGAGAGTATGAAATTGCTTCATAATCATAGCAAAGTAATCAAAGTGCATGAAAGAGATCTCATCAAGGACAAGGAAAACACCAATCCACCAAGTGACTTGGGTCCTCATCAATCTTAAACCAAGACAAAATCAACATTCACAAAAGAGAGAGAGAACATGAAAAAACTAGCCTAGTAAGATAAAACTTACTATGGTTCATGTAAAAAAAGAGAGAGGGATTCAAAAGATGGAGTTGATAGTCTAGCAAGTTGTGTTATGATCTAGTCAACCCAATCAAAGGATAACTAAGAAAATAATTGTTTGCAAATAAATCTACCAAAAAAGGAGGATTAGGCCTATTGAAAGTATTGTCTCCAAAGGAATTTTATAAAAGGATGGTGCAAAAGGATTTTCCCAAGAAAATAAATGTCTCTAAAGGATTTCTCTAAAAGGAGATGACAAAGAAAAGACATGGTTTTACAAGTAATATGAAAAACATTTATCAATATTGTGTGTGCATAATGTGTAACAAAGAGAAAAATGTATGGCCCCAAATTAAGTAATTTATGTGTGATCAAAAGTGTGACACACTTCTATGAACCATTAAACTTGAGAGAATCCGTGGAATAGGAAATCTCAAGAAGTGGCTCATAGATTCCTAGTTGAAGCGAATTTAATCCTTCTCATGATTTTCATCAAATTGGCATAGAGGATTAGTGACTTGACTACTCCAAAATGGAAGATTCAAAGTGCAAGAAATGAAGTTAGGATGAAAGGATACAAGCTAAGAATGAGAGATTAAGATAGAATGTATGCGAGCAATTAGTAATCTAAAATGAGAATTCAAGAGCTATTCTATGAAGCAATGCAAGAAAGAAACTAGATTAACAATTCAATATTAAGATAGAAATGAAGCTAAGCTAAGAAATGAGAGATCTAAAGCTAATAATTCAATTTAGAAAGATTATTCTAAGAATGAAAGAGAGATAGAATGAAAATGATCAAGATTGCAAGATTTTAAGATTACCAAAAAGATTAGGACCCTTGAGCAAGGGAAGAGCTTCCTTTTAAAGGAATTTCCTCAAGAATGAAGGGCGGAGATTAAGAGGAAAAAGAATGAGTGGATGAGATGAAGGGGAAAAGGGAGATGCAAGGAGATGCAAGGTTAGGTAGAGATGAGTGGTGAGGATTAAGAGGTAAAAGGGAAATGTTAGGTAGAATAAGATAAAATAGCATTTGAAAGAAAAAATCCATTTTAATTTCTAATTAATCAAGATTAAGTATGCACACATTTGAATGTGTTCTTTTAATAAAAGTGTAATAACTTTATATTAAAAGTGAAGTTTTAGAAATTAAATAAATATGCAAGCTCTAGAAATTAGACCATAGTATAATATTGATATAAGACTTTTGATTTAATTATGAAAATAGGATTTTAAGGGTTACTTTGCATAATGATTCTTAGCAAAGAGACAATTTGATTAAAAAGGGGGGCCCAAGTTCTACTAGACCAATTTTAGGTGATTAAAATTTCTTATTCCTTAACAAGAGAAATATATTAAAGGTATCATATATACATCCAAAACACAAGAACATTTCCACTATGAATTATCCCCAAACAAGTAAAAATGAAGGGAAATGAAACACATAACAACAAGAGTGAAAAGGGATCAACTAACTCTAGGGTCAATATGCATATGTGATAAATAATATATCGATAATAATTGTAATGAATTTACCTCATCCCTCGAAGGTAGTAGAAATACAAGAACAATGGAACAAGAACACATAAGATAGATGAAGAAAGTCTTTTTGGGTCAACATTCCAAAGAACAAAAATAAAAATGGCACTATTGGTTTGCATTATCCCCAAACAAACATCACAAAAGCACATTTAGGATAATAATGCATGAGCAACATAACATGCATATCAAAAATAAAATAATTAAGATACAAATAGAATAATGTCACAAAAGGTTTGATCCCTTCATCACCTTGCACCAACATAGAAACAAGAGTCATCTAAAGAGCTCTACACAAAATATATAACAAGTAGCACATTACAAAAAATAAAATACATACAAGAGTCAACCATACAAGAGGAGCTAGTAAAGTGTATCATCCACCCCCTCCATCTCAGTTATCATTACTTAGGGAAGGTGAAAAAAATGCAAGAGGACCTAAATTGAGCATGATAGATGGAGCTAAAATTTCCAAACAAGGACCATGCTCTAATGATGAGTCACTTTGTTTGTCACAAGCAGCCAGGGATAACACTTTAGAAAATATTGCAGATAATTCATGAATATTTTCAAAAACCTATAACATGTCATCAATATAACACGCAAAAATGTAACATTTCTTTTAAAAAAAAAACTAGTTGTTGATGATAACATTAATAGGTTCAAGGGTAAGTTGACCATAGTTAAGCCAATCATAACCTAGAAACTCCAACTCAACACGTCAGAAACAATTGACAAAAAATGAGGGTGCAATGGTTTACTAAGTCCTATCATCGTACAACCTAACTAGAGGGTTAATGTTTGGGTTTGCTTGAATCTTGGACTTACATGCGGGAGTTACATTCCCAAGGTTGCTATGGCACGAAGGGGAAAATTAACATCAGGGTTAAAGATGTGAGCATTCACAACCAGGAAACTCGATAGGTAAGGAAGGCTTCACTTAGCTAGGTATGTTACTTAGGGGGGTCTAGAAAATTCAATTAAGTAAACATTTAAACCTATCGTTAAAAGTATAAACATCACTAAATATTTTGATTTCACTTTATCAAAATTCATAAGATTACTCTTATATGATAAGTTCGTATATCTACTATATGTCATTTTGAGTTTAAAGGTTTAATTGATAATTCCTTTCATGAAAACCCACTTCCAATGTTATACCAATAATGTAATAGTTGAATGTTAAATTTAATAACTTATCCTCAAAAAAATAAACCTTCGTAACATCGTACACTTAGATACGTGACACACTCAGGTTTATCAATTAGACAATATGCAAAATTTAGGTGTACAAAAGACTATTATTCTAAAATGAATTTATCTATCGTAATAATAATTAACTTGGAATTTTTAAATGACTTTACAATTTAACTTCCACTATAAAATAAAATGGATACATGCTATTATTTCTTTTATTTAAAGCTAAATAATAGAATTAAATATAAAGTAACTTATTTAAAAAAAATTTAACAACAAATAAAATAACATTAAATTAATTAAATTTAAAAGTTATTAACAATAAAATAACATTAAATTAATAAATTTAAAAGTTATTAACAATAAAATAACATTAAATTAATACTATTTAAAATAACATTAAATTAAATTAATTAACAATCTTTAAAAAAATAAAAAAATAAAAAAATTATATATAGAAAATATTAATGTCACTGAAGTGACGGTGGCAGGCGGCCGCATGGTGGGGCCCGCACTGCTGGCAGTGCGTATCCTGCCTTGGCAGGGGCTGCACTGCCAAGACAACATGGGTACCTTGCCTCGGCAGGGCCACCAACTGCTTACGTAGAGGCCCATGAGGGGGGGGGGTGTGGGGACCACCCCACCCCACTCACAAATTTAATAATAATTTTTTTTAATTAAACTTTCTTTTTAAATTTCCTCTTTATAAAGGCCCCTGTTCGGATAGGAATGTGGGTTTTTTGATAAGTTTTGTTTAGTAAAATTTATTTTTTGTATAATTATATATTATTTTTTGTTTCTCTTATTTTTTGAGGAAGACCTTTTTTTGAGTTTTTTGGGGTGGCGACCCAGGTGGGTCCCACCAACTGACTAAGACTTTCTTAGTTTGAGATAGAATAGTTTTTTTTTGTGTGTTTGATTTGCAAGTGGCTAGAAAATAATGTTTTAATATTGACTGTGTATTTTTTGGAAGTGTATGGGAGAATTTATTTTTCTCCCATACAAATTCTAGAGACTTGTAGGTCTCTTTTTGGAGTTTTTTCTTTGTTTTCTTGTGTTGTTCACTTAGTTTTTTTTTTGTCAAATGTCAAAAGGGATGTATTTTTTTTTGAGATGCACACAAACTAGGGTGAATTTTCTCTGAGATCTATAAGCCTATAATGCAACTTTAACATCAATTTAATCTCATAAATACACAACTAAAACTTCTAAAAACTTTAAGCTTTCTGTCTTTTCAACATGATTTGGAAATTCATTCTACAACAACAACATGATATTGAAATGAAACTAGATAATTTAGTATCAACTTAATACAACTCAAGGAGAAATTGCAACATAAACTAATTTCCCTCTTTGTTCCCAAACATAGTTTTTACATTAAATCAAGTAAGATACATTTTCTCTATCATCTATGAGATCATTTCTCCATAAAAAATCTCATTGCTCCCTAAAATTTGATATACTTTCCACTATGCAATAAACAATAACAATGAAGGAAGGTTCATTTACAACATTGCACAATGCAATTTCCACATCTTTGCTTTCTCTTTGGCAACAAAAGAGGATCTCTTCCAAGGTGTTCTTACAAGAAAAATGGCCTCCATGACCTGCAAATAAAGGGAGTAACCATGGAGATCTCACCTCCTATCCAAGGTCTCAAGGAAACCACCCTCAAGCTTGGAGAATTAAGACTAAATGGTTACATGCACAACACAATGCTCGCAAACACATATATGAACAAAACAACATTTAACTCCTAACCAAGGCTTCACAAATAGATTTCTATAATCTATTGAAATAGGGTGAAGGTGGGATTTTCCAAGGAGGAGAATGCCATACCAATACAAATTCCAAACAAGAGTCTTCCATGCCTTTCCAAGGCTATATTGACATTCCTTCCATATACAATTTTTTTGTCATTTCCATTCTCAAATACAAGATTTACAACATGGCTTCATGGAGCCCATACCCCATGAAATTTTCCCTCTTCTCCAAGAGAAGAGACTCTCACTACAATGGAGAGCTCAACTAACCCCTTCACCTAAGGCCACTACTTCCCTTCCCGAAGGGTGAGTGATGTCTTCAACTCCCATGAACAACACTCCCAAAAACAAAGAAACAAGAATGATTCAAAAACCAAATGCATCCCAACCCAACACAACAATAAAAAAATTTACATATATGAACACCATACAAGATTTACATATTCTTTCAAACAACAATATACAAAGCTAAAATGAAAGAGGATTTCTCCATAGAAAGAATTCACCAACCTTGGTCCAAGAAAATGGCAAGAAGGTAGTTGAGAAGAGCTCCTTATCCTTTTCCCTTGACTTTTTCCTTTCTCCAACCCTAAGTGTCTCTAAAATTAGAGAGTGGGTGAACACCCACTAAGTCTCTCCAACCCCTCTAAAAGACCTCCAAAAGTGTACTCAAGACCTAGTAATTAATGAGACATGCCCTCTAGTCCTTTGGTCTTACCTCTTGTCCCCCCTGTTAATTGTGAGTTTAGTAAGGAGTGTGGGACAAGTTAGATGCATGTGGCCATCTCCATTTTCGCCACTTTTCAAAAGTAGGCTTTTTGGAGGGCCATAATGTTGATCTAGGCTTTCCCATAGGTAGAAACTAGCCCCCAACTCATGGTACCCCCCTAGGGTTAGCTAATTTTGGTCAAAAATGCACTCTACAGTCACTTTTGACCCCTCTAAAGTTCAAATCCGAGTTCCAACTTGATGTGATCCCTACAAGAGACCTACATGTATGACACAGACAAAGGCAGGGAGGATCCAATTAAGGACAATCCAACCTTGTAGCTTCAGAACAACAAAATGGAATAACACAACACAACAATTGTTTCAAAAAAAATTTCCCATTAACATGCCCAGCTGTAAGGCCTTCCAGGTTAGGGCCAATTACAATTAGAAACAATTCTACAAGATCAACAAATTTCAATACAACACTTAGCTAGTTCAGTCTTGAAAACTATTAGCAACTGATGGAAACCCTAAGGTAGATCTAAACTTGAGCTCACAAGCCTCCAAGAAATATCCTTGTCTCCAAGTGTGCAAACCACTAGCTCTTCTATTACAAACTATTGGATAACAATCTAATCTGCAAGATCTCGCAGGGTCTTTTCCACAACATCACTTATCTAGTTCTCCTAGATCTGCTTTCATGATCCTCTAAGTCAAGTCCTAAAACATCTACCCAAACACCCCTTAAATACTAATCATCAACCACAAGTCAGCTGGATGAAACCCTTAACTCCTACAAATAAATATTAAATGCAATGCAATTCAACTCACAAATAGCCTTACAAATATTTAATTCAACATGTCGGCCTATAACAACATCTACCAACAATAAATGCACCAAGTCGGCCCAAAAAACTGCATAGAACTCCAGTCGGTAAACCAAAACTACCGAGAGCCAGAGAAACAACCGAGCGACAGTGAAACAACTGACCATGCTAAGCAAAACTAAGCAATGTAGGCATTACCGAGAACCAGTTCCACCAAGCACCAAAAGCTCCACTAAGTTCCATTAGTGACCGAGCTTCCTTCAATAATCGAGACCATCAGTTAAGGTTGCAACCGAGTAACACCGACCAAATAAAAAACCACCATGTAGATTCACTGAGGACCAAGAATGCCCCTGCATCAGACACCCCAAGTTCAAAAAGATGTTCATATGTGAGAGGAACATCTTCCAAGATTCAACACATAAATCCCAAACTGGTTCTTCACATACAAGTCCTCCATCTTCTTAGCTTGCATACTCTTCCACTTTAGCTTCCTTTGTCTTTTCAAGTCTTTTCTTGACAACATAGAGGTCTGTTCTCCAAACTGATCATTCATTTTCTCAGGATCTACCAACTCAACTCAGCTACCAATACTCAGGCTTCTCCTACCGAGTGTTATATCTAGCAAAGGCATCAGGGAAAACTTCCTATCATCCTTCTCAATAGTAAACACATTCTTCACACAATCATACATAGCTCTACAATTATATTGACAAGGTCTACCAAGAAACATATGACAACTATTCATCTTTACAATGTCACATAACACAAGATCCTTATACTGGCCAATCTGAACATCAACAAAGCATTATTCTCTAACTTCTAGAGCATGATCATCTTGCAACCAGCCTATCCTATAAGGATGCAGGTGTCTCATCCTATTCAAACCAAGTTTCTGAACCATGTCCTCAGCAACAAGGTTATTAGTACTACCACTGTCAATGATTACATCACAAATTTTACCTCCAAACTTGCATCGAGTCCTAAACAATTTACTCCTCTGACAAGGTTCCTCCTTTGTATCGAGCAATGTTCACCGAAGCAGCAAGTTCTCAGATTCAATTTCATTCTATTGGTGCTCAAAATGCTGGACCATTTTGAGGCCAACTAATAGGCATCAACTTTTCCTCTGCAATTCTAACTCGATCGAGCCAATGCTGGTAGGCTTGAATCCAAAAGTGCTTTCAAACTGCACAAATGTGTGCACAGACAAAAGAAATTCCTTCCAAAGGGGTTAACAATCCTTGGAGGAAAATAACCTAATCTCCTAATTGTTAAATAGTGTGATATCTAAACTTAAGCTTAAAAGTATTACTAAAACCTAATTGAATGCTTTGTAAAGAGAGATATTAGATTTAAATATGTAAACTACAGAAAAAACCAAATAACAATTTTAAATGAAATGAGATCAGTGCCTAATGCAAAATTGGGAATAGAGTCAATTACATTCAATCATACGTATATTAAGAGATGGTTTTAAGGTAACTCATTCCTATAAAGTGAGACCATCACCCTACAGGCTTCCGTTGAATCATGAATTCAAAATTAGCTATACAATTAGTCCTATTGATTTTAACCCAAATTAAGAGCCCAAAAGGAACAACAACAGGTTCACAGACCTTGCAATTGCTATTCGAATTGTACAAATTAACCATAAACAAATGAATCAAAGAAAGAATACAGTAGGATACCCTGGTTCATAGAGTAATCTGAAAAACTAATTGAAAAATAAGAAACTATATAACCTCAAAGCATAAACACTTATCTGTCATTTGCACTTGAAAATTTGGACATTAGGTTCAAATCTGTAATTCAGGAGGGTTATCCAATTTTTGCCATGATGTCCTCATTTACAAATTTGTCTTAATATAAATATGTTTCCCAAAGGTTCACTATGAAAAGACATGCCCTTTCATAGGACCTAATCCTAACAACTAACCCTACAAAAATAAAAATTAAACCATAATGGGTCTCAGGGAAATATTTCCCATACAATTAACTTGATTTATTATACTTTAGATGTTCGTGCATAATAATCTGACGTTTAGTTTCCTGCACAAAAACACCTAACATTAGATAGTCTTAAAACCTAAAATCAAAATCATTACATTCATAATATATTAGGTTTTCATAAAGACCATTATTATTTATTTACCAATTAATAATTAATTGAAAATGAATTCATGCCATACTTTATACATGTAATTGATAAATAAGGTGGAAAATAAATATTAATTATAAGTTACCCACATTAATTATCAACACATAAGAAATCACATTAATGAGATAATACTTAAAACGTTAAATTAAAAAAAAATGACATTATGTTTAGAATTTTGCTTTTATTTTCAAGATAAGACATAATGCATTTATATTTATTTTTAAAATATATCTATTCATAAACATAATGCAATGTAACATAGAAATATTAAAAACATTAGGGTAAAGAATTTTATAATTCACCCTTAAAAGGGGGCTGTTACCCTAAATTCACAATAACATTTAAATAACTTCACATAGGGTAAATGTAAATTCAATAACAACCCTAACATTATAAATACTTTTAATAAAACCATCTAATAGAACAAAATTTAAGGGTTCTTAGAAATAAAATATTTCAAGACACAAACCCTAAAAATAAAGGTGAGAAATCAATTATTATTTACAAATAAATTTTAATAGTAATGCATAATTATTTAAGCCCTTTTACACTACAAGTTAAAATTTTAAAATTAAAAATAAAATTACAAGGTAAAATTATATAATCACAATTAGGTATATAAAAACTAAAACTAGTATCAAAATTATTTCACAACCCTAAAACATAGTAATCTATATCACATACACATAATAAAAAATAAATTTATTTAAAAAAGGAGACAAGATTATCTTTAATTTATACATTTATTTATACCTACACTCTCAAGGAATAACATAGAGTAATTGGTAGGGGTAGAGTCGGGTAGTTAGGTAGGAAAAAGGATGGGTCGAGAGGTCGAGTGTTCAACTCCCTCTTCCCATTCTTTTTTCTAAAATCAGAAAATGAGAAATACATGGACAAATAATATTTTCATTATTTAATTTAAAAAGCAATTAAGGAAAAGATTACTCCTTGTGTAAGAGGTTGTATTAACTTCTCACCTGCACATGAAAACATAGATAAATTAGTTTCTCCTCCTAATGCTCTCAAAGAAAATAAATAGACTAACTGGTTAGGGGGTATGAGGGTAGGTAGATTGGAAAAATGATGGCTTGAGAGGTCGAGTGTTCAACTCCCTCTCGCCACCTTTTTTCACTTAATTATCTTTTATAATTTTTAATTTTTAAAATGAACATGTATTAAGTTAATTGAAATAAAATAAGTAACAACCTAATACATGATGATAAAATACTGACAAACATATATGCCTTTTTATTCATTTTAATTTTTTAGCATAGGGAAATTATATAAAAATGAATTTTAAGGTCATACTTCCTTGACGTTTTGTTCATTTAGGACCTAAAATTTTTAGTGTCAATAGTGGCTCTTATTGGGGACATGCATTCATGCCTGGATGCAGTGAGATCCTAGTTATCTCTCGAAAAGTAGACCATAGTAAGAAAAGAAATATGAGGCTTAAATAAAACAAATAAAATAATGTACAAGTTAAAAAATACTTCCTGTTTTACGAGAAAACTGGCTTCAAATATTGACCGTGAGTTGGGAACTCCTGAATAACTTCATCAGTATCCTGTAAATAATATGAATTCTCACCTACCTTTGAAACGACCATGTAAGGTCCCAGCCATAATGCCTCAAACTTACCATGTTTTCCTTTATCTTGGTCCTTTGCATTCCATTTCAGTACCCAATCGTCTTCTCTAAAAGGTATGTCTAATGCTCTCTTGTCATGAAGGGTCTTAATCTATCATTGTTGATGAAGATTCATTTCTTGCACTATTCTTCTCATCTTATCTAGCTCTGATAACTGGCTCAACCTGTCTTCCATAAAATTTACATCCTCAAGTTCTTCTTCCTGAATGAACCTGTAAACTGGCAGGAGATTATTCAATGGTAACCTTGCTTGTTTTCCATAAACCAATTCATAAGGAGTGAAACTTGTTGATCTCTTCACTGTTACTCTGTTTGCCCATAAAGCTAGATTTAGCTTTGACTCCCATGCCTTTTTATTATTACTCAACATTCTTCTAATAATCTTTAATATATTCTTATTGCTTGATTCTACTTGACTGTTCCCTTGCAGATGATACAGAGATCAGTATGATAGGTTGATGCCATATTTTTCACAAAATTATGAAAATTCCTTATATCTAAAACACATGCCATTGTCACAAAGGATCTTGCAAGGCACTCCAAATTTGGTAAGTATGTTGTCTGTCAAAAACTTGATGACCACCTTGCTTGTAGCATGTCTCGTAGGTATAGCTTCAAACCATTTTGTAAAATAATCTATCGCAACCAATATCCATTTGTGACCTCCGCTCGAAGCATCTACAATTTACCCAATGAAGTCTATTCCCCATATTTTGAAAGGTTCCTCAGTTTGTAACGGAATAAGGGGTAAAGCACCATTGTATTTCAGTTTCCTGGAGAACTTCTAACAAGATTCACACTTTTTAACATAATCATAACAATCCTTGAATATATGGGGCCAATAATACCCAGCTTTCAATATCTTATGAGTTGTTGTCTTAGCTGAGAAGTGACTGCCACAGACCCCATCATGTAAATACTTAATAATTGACTTGGCCTGATAGGTGTCTAGACAAAATATAAGGATACCCTCATTATTTTTCCAATATAAGTCTCCTTGAATCAGTACATATTTGGATGCTTGTAACTTTATAGTTATTTTTTGATTATCACTTAGACCTTCTTGACATTTCATATGCTTTAAGAAGTAGACTATGTCTGTGTACCATGGACATTGTTCGATGCTCATTTCTACACTTTCCAAATCTACTTGGTTAACTTGGGCTGTATCCAAATTTGTTTCTGCCATAAGTTTAGCCAATCCTTGTCCTCTGACTAACTTAGTGATTTGAATCTCAATATCGAATTCTTGAATCTAATTAATCCATCAACATCTTTTACCTGTGACTTATGATTGCCTCAATATATCTTTAGTTGCTGCATTAGGTACATACGCCACAATCTTAGCTCCAATCAGATAGGGTTTGAATGACTTCACTGATTTAACTAATGCATAAGCTTTCTTTTCATGTATATCATAGTTCATCTCAGAAGATTGTAAGGTTTTACTAAAGAAAGCTATTGGTTTCTCATATCCTTCATTGTTCTTCTATAACAGGACCACTGCGATGGTGTGGAAATAAGCAAAGGAGAATAACTGAAATGGTTTGGAAAAATCAGGAGATTTCAAAACTGGGGCTTCTTTGATTTCTTTCTTAGTGTTGGAAAATGCTTCTAAGGCCTTATCTATCCAATTTAGAACTACATCTTTCTTTAACATCTTTGCAATAGGTTTTATGATTTCTAAAAAATTCGGGACAAACCTTCTCACAAAGTTGATTTGTCCAAAGAAAGATTGAATCCCCTTAACATTTTTAGGAATTTGAACCCTATCAATTGCTTTAATCCTTTCTGGGTCTATTCTAACTCCTTCCCTAGAAACAATGTGACCAAGAAGTTTACCCTCAGTTACCCCAAAATGACATTTCTTTAGGTTTAAGGATACTCCATATTCAAGGGCTCTTTTGAAAATTTTCTCTAAATGCTTGCAATGGTCTTCTGCCTTCTTAGAATAAGTTGTGATGTCATCCTAATATATTACCATGATAATATCAATGAAATCCCCAAAAGCCACATCCATGGCTCTCTGAAAAGTAGCTCCGACATTCATAAGTCCAAATGACATCCTTGCATAAACATACGTACCCCATGGTGTAGTGAATGTTGTTTTGTACTATTCTTCTTCTTTAACCATTACCTGATTGTACCCGGAGAACCCATCCATCATGGATAACAATTAATTTCCTGTAACCTTATGTAATAATGCCTCCATATTTGGTAATGCATAGTTTTCCTTTAATGAAGATATGTTTAGGTTTCTGAAATCCACACAAAGCCTGATATCTCCGTTCTTCTTCCTAACAGGTACCAAGTTTGAAACCCAAGTAGAATGTCTAATCGGCTTGATGATATCAAAATCCCTCATCTTAATGAGTTCTTCCTTTATTTTAGGAGCCAAAGTTGGATTGATCGATCTTTGCCTGTCTAAAGGGCTTTGCATCAGGTTTTAAGGGTATCTCATGTTGGAACAAGTCTTCTCTATAAGCCTTAAGGTCATCATAGGACAAAGAAAATACATTTCTATATTTCCTTAATAAACTAACAATATCAGCTTTGATTTTAGGAGTTAACCTTTTACCAATGAAAACCTCTTTAGGAGTATGTTCATTTCCTAAGTTTATCCTTTCTACTTCCTCTATAGTAGTATTTTCCATTTTAACCCTACTACTAGAATCATTATTATCAAACATTCTTTCTAATGCAACAAGACCTTTAGGAATTTTATTAGTTTTAAGTTGAATTACATCTTTTCCAAATAAAGTATCCTTTTCATCTATTGTTTCAACATAAGTATTTAAATCAATAGACTGATCTTTGTACCTTTCTTCACATGCAAGGAACTTTATGATGTCTCTATCATCCTTAAAGATTTTCCAATTATGAACATTATCAGGTATTTTTGGCCTTGATTTGATCTCTACCTGTGCAATAACATTATGCTTAACTGCTAGGTTAGCCATGAAATCAACAAGAATATTCTCAGACCTATCTATCCATGTTATTGAAAAAGCATCAAAACATTCTATAGAGTCCCAAACTTCATTCTTGTGTCTTTTTAGAGTATGATTCTTAGTAACAAACTTATCCCTAATTTGAGACACAACCAATTCAAAATCACCATAAACATAAATAATTTTGATACCATGCTTACCTGCTATTTTTAGACCTAATAAGAGTGCTTCATATTTTGCAGTATTGTTAGTACATTCAAAAGATAACAAAAAAGAATATTTAAAGGATTTCCCATTTGGGGATATGAAGACTACACCTGCTCCATTACCACTTTTTCTACATGATCCATCAAAAAACATTTTCCAAATGAAATCACTATTTTCCTTAGCACATATTTCAATAGGACTAGTGGTTTCAATGAGATTTTTATGAATACTTACCTGGAAATTATCCATTCGGTATGGAAAAAGTGTGTAACCTGACTTGGATCAATATCTTCAGTGATGTAAGTAGATCTTGGTTCCCTATCGATCCTTATAACCCTGTCATTCACTGGGATAGAAGCATAAGAGAGATCTAATTGAACATTTCCACCTACTAAATTGGACCACTGTCTAGATAATAACATTCCATAACTAGGTGGTACTTCTACATCAGTAATATCAATTTTATAGGACTTTTTAGGACAAGAAGGGAACTTAAATTCAACATTTTTCATTATTCCAATAACTGGAACCAATCTATTATCCATAGCATATCATTTTCCATAAGTAGTATCCACATTCATTCCTAATTATTTCATCACTCCATGAGGCATAATATTTATCGCCGGTCTGGAGTCTAACATACAATTTTAACTAATTTATTGTTTATCAACAAAGTTAGAAAGAAAGGATCTACTTTAGTAGCATATTCATTAACAAAAGTTCCTAGGTAAATAACTGCTAATTCTTCATTATCCTTTTGTTCCTTTGAATCTTTTTAAACAACATCATTTATTATCTTGATCATTTCATTTATGCAATCAGTTAATTTAACTATTTCCATTAGAGGGATAGAAAGTTTTACCTGAGATAATGCTTGAGACATGAATGAGGTACAGTTTGAAATTTGCTTACCATTTCTTTGCTTATCCATAGGTTTGCTTATCTTTGATGTTTGATCAACTTGCCTTTTAGGGACATCTATCTTTTCCTTCTTTATCTCATCATTCTTGTTCAAAATTTTGAACATCCTTGCTACTTGTCCATTACCTGAGTTTACATTCCTGTTCCTTAGGTGATACTTGCTAAGAACTTGTTCCATTGCTGCCATAGTGTAAGCCTCCCTTTCCTCTTTTGTTGTCCTTTTAATAACTAAATTTTCATCACTTTCTGAAAAGACTTGTTATTCTTGTTGGTATCCCAACCTCCTGTAAATTTCATCTGGCATGGATTCACCATCTGAATCATCACTATCTCCTGACCAAAAGGGTGTAGATGAAAGAGCATTTATCATAGGCCTCTCTTCACATCCCTAGTTTTCCTCCTCTAGAATCTTCTGTGCTATAAGGCATTGCTCCTAAGGGTGAGGCAGTTTGCAAATGTCACACCAAAGCTCATCCCCTATGAAATGATTTTTTTCTTAAAAGGGTCTGGAGTGTTTGTCTGCTTTTTTAAAGGCTTTCCATCTTTCCATTCTGTATGATAAGGCATGTCCTGCAACTTGTATCTATCATTCCTGTTGAAATTTCTATCATGCTTTCCTTCTTGAAAATGACTTTTATTTGTTTGTAAATTTTTCATCAAATTCATTAGTTCATCCATCTTATCATTTTCTTCATTCTTCTTCGGGGCTGTATGATTGAACAGCCTGGGATCATTTCTTTTATCAACTCTCCCAGTAGCTATTCTATTGTTTTCAATATTTAATGCAATTTTGAAATCCTGTTGTAATGTTGTTGGGTTATGAGACCTTATCTCATAATTCATTTTGACATCAAAGGCTGTCAAAAAAAAAGTGATTAGAAGGAATCAACAAGGTGAATTTATTTTGGAATTTTATTCAACACCTTATTAAATCTTTTGTTAAATTCCTTCACTATCTCATTCACATTTTCCCTTATACTGGTTAATTCATGAGATGCAAAGGATGGGTCTCTGTGATTCCCAAACTCTTCAATAAACTGATCAACAAAATTTTTCCAACAGGTAATTGATCCGTCTGGAAAATTTCTATACCACTCATATGCACTATCCTTGAGTGAATGTACTAACATTTTCATACGCACATCCTCATAAGTAATGTCAAATTCATAAACAATATTTTTGACATTAATGACATGTTCTACTAATTGGGATCCATCACCAGTAAACTTAGGGATAGCAGCCTTTAACTTATTAGGTATTGGGTCAGGACAACATATTATATTTGAAATATCCAATGGTTTATATCTTTCATTAATTTCTTGAAATCTGACATCAAATTGATTTCTATAATGATTATTATTTTGAAAATTTTGATTTTGGCACATAGGATTACCTCTCTAGTATTGATTTGCTTGGTGACCATGCTGACCTGTGTGAGGTTGCTAAGCCATATTCATTGGATTTTGTATCCATTCCCTATGTTGTTGATGTTGTTGTTGTCCAGGATTTCCATATTGTTGATTCATGCCCATACCATATTATGGATGATTCATTTGGTGTGCTTGATTGTGATGATTACTAGAGCTTGGAGCCCATGTGTAATTTTCAAACTGCTACTGGTTATGCACTTCGTAATTAGGCTGTGTATAGAAATATCCACAATCTCCTTGCACATTATTTCCTGAATGCATGTGATCTTCGGCAGTCTGAACATGATTATTATTTAAATAATCATATTTATTTCCATCCTCAATACATTGGCTATACATTTTATTTCTTCTCACATTAACGTTTCCGTTATATAAGTAATCACTTTGTTATAAATGAAATCCTTTATTACCTTTTATATCCTCAAGGCTGGCATGAATATTTTTATTATTATGTTCATCTTTCATGTGCCCAAGCTGGTGAAAATTACTCAGCTGCAAAAAATCATCATTCAATTGCTCGTTATCCCTTTTTCCTTGACAATAATGGTTTCTATCTTTAATGCCGACTCCCACTATCATATTGTTACCGGCTCTATCTAAATAATTTAACTTGTATTCACTTTCATCTTTATTTTTAACATGTAGGTCATGTTTATTCCATCCAAACTACACATTATTATTATTATTCCTTTTACAATATTCTTCTTCATTTTGTGCAAACTGGTAGGTCTCACATGGCTGTGAGTTGTTATTATATTGTTCATCCTCTCTCTGTGTGACTTTATACATTTTATCTGGCTATCTATCAAAACTATTTTTATATTGCTTATTGTAAATATTTACACACTCTTCCCTTTGCGCAAGTCTAGAGTTACTTAGCTGCATATTAAAAGTATTATTGCTTAACTCATTTTGTATATTTTCCTCTGTATATTCCTTCTCACACCTATAAATTCTAGGGCATTGCATGTAATGTTTTTGTTGAGGCATATTATCTCCCTACACATTAAATCTATAGTTATGGATATATTGCTGCATGTGATACTCATTTTGCTACCAATTATTTTTATTTCCCAGCATACACTCCTTATTAAGCTTCATAGTATTATTAATCTAGTGAGATTTATCACATAGGTTGTATTGTTGATGACCGACATAATTATCGTGACTGGATTGCTGCACATGATTCTCATTGTGCTACTGATTATCATTATTGCCCAGCATATTATTCATCTGGTAATTATTAACATGCTACTCATGCACATTATTTCTTGCCTGCTCATACAAATTAGAATGTTGTATATTTTGCATTTGCTGATTTTCTTGAATGGCTTGCGTAGAGAAGTACTGGGACTGCGTGGGAATATTTTGCTGAATGTTTTTGTGCCCATGATACACATTACGTGTATTAGGATGGGTGTTTGTGTCTTGCTTGCGCTGATGTATATACCTTTCATCTTGCGTATAGTGCTGAAACATGCCAACATCCTTAATGCCTTGCCCAATGCGATATTTTGCTAAAGTATCTTCCTTATAATATTTATTCTGGCTATTATTTAAGTCCATGTAATGCTCTTTTTGTTGTATGTCATGATGGAGTTGGTGCTGCATACGTAGATGAACATCTATCATTTTCTCACACATCGGCTGGTAGTTCCCTTCATTTATGCCTTTTAACTATGCACTCTCATAATCCATACCATGTGAATATTTACTAGAATGTCATGAAAATAGCCTTTGTTGTTCTTTATTGTGTTCATGATATATATCATACAGAATATGCTGTTGTTCTCATGGATTATCATGATTGGTGTGATGACTATCATTTTTGCAATAATCTTCTTTATCTTGCGCAAGCTGGCCATCATTTGGCTATTCATAAATTTTTTTATTATATTGTTCATTTTTCACTTATTCCTCATCCTCTTGTGTGTATAAATTAGGGTAACATACTTGATTTATTTGTTGATCTGAGTATAGGATTTGCATGGATACCTCTAGCTAGGTTTTATTGCTTCTATGATACACATTATGTGTATTTGGTTATTGTTGATAATGCAAACCTTAAGGCTGCTACATGAATACTTCTAGTTACACAGTATGGTATCCACAATGTATATCATATTGTTGCTGACGTGGCATTAGGGTATGATGTATTTTATTACTTTCCAAATCCATTACATCATGTTTTCCCACCATACGATCTTCATGAGGCTATTAAGAATGAATACTAAATGTTTAGCAGCCATCATGTAGCAGTTGTTGTTGCATTCATGACTATGATTGTCATTGATGTCAACATAGTGATTTACCGAACACTTGCAGAGAAGCAGACAGAGTTTGGATTAGCGCACGTGGGTTATTGTAGTTGGAGCTATGTGATGTTGAGGTTATACTCTTTGATATGTTATATGTCTATGGTTAAGAGTGTAGACAATAATTCATTTATTCATGGAAGTTATGATCATTTTGGTGGAAGCAGTATTCAGGCAGTGTTCCTGAGTAGCGGTTTGTGGAAATCGGATGATATCTCCTAATCAGGATGGAATCTAGTTTTGTGCAGTTAAAGGGAAGTTGAAGACACATTGATAGTGATGTGGATGATAGTACAGAATTTGAGGTTACACGAGTGAAGATTTATTGTATTTGGAAGTCGACAGTTTTGTGTAATTTTGGTGTAGCATGTGGAAACTTTTATTTTGTAATTGTATGCCGACTCATTTGTAATTATTTGAGTGTGGTATAAAAGAAGGAATGTATTTCCTTGTTGTGATGATGAAGTGTGTAATTATGATATGGTAGCAGTGGTTGTGTGTGATGATGTATGCATGAAGTGAAGAAAAGAGCTAAGTATGAAAGCAAATTTGTGAAGGAAGACATGCAAAGTATAGAGATATGAAATTGAGATCTGATGTAATAGTGAGTGCAGTTTGGCACAGTCAGAGAAGAGGTAACATATTATTCTTTTGAGTAATGTAAAGATTATTTGGACAGTGTGTTTAGTGATCTTACCCTGAAGCTATTTGGGTAGTGGGTTCTTCTGTCTTCCACAACTCTTAACAGGGTTAGAATCTTTTAACAGGGATTCAAAATCTCCTAACAAGGATTCATATGTACTGAATGTATTTCATAAGACTCCTAATAGAGTCCATCCTTTCACAAGGAATATTCATATTAGTGCATCTTTTGTGGGCATCATTCCAACCAAGGTTTACCCTTTGATCAAGAGGTTCCCTAGTCAACATATCTTGTGTCATTGTGTTATTGTGTATAAATATCTTTCTATGGTTGGTAATTATATTGCTTATATGGTTTAATGTTGTTGAAGATGATAAAATTTATAATTATTTGATAACTGATTCACCCTCCACCCCTCTCAGTTATCTTGGTGGACTTTACTTTCTAACAATTGGTATCAGAGCGACAGGTCCTTGATAAAGAATTTTAATAGCTTAAGGAGATCCATGGTGAATTTCAGGAAAGAAAGCCCTAAGTTTGGAGTAAATTTTGATAGCTGGAAAGAAAAGATGAAGACACATTTATTATGTTTAGGACCAGGTTATTGGTTGATTACAAAGAATGATAAGACTATCATTGAAGAGGACAATCTTGAAACATGTACTGCTGATGAGAGAGATCTATTCATGTGTAACATACTTGTAAGAGAAGCACTTCTGACAGCACTTCCAGAGAACAAGTATAGTCAGGTAAAATGTTTGAAAAAGTCTCATGAAATTTGGAAAGCTTTACACTAATTTTGAAGGTGATGAACATGCAAAAAGAGTTAGATTACATAATTGGATATGTGCATTTGAAGATATAAGAATGTTGGAAGATGAATCTATTAGAAGTTATATTGGTAGAATGTCAGAAATCATTACAAGTATAAAATCTTGTGGAGGAACAAAGACAGAGAATGAAGTGATATGGAAAATTCTGAGGATGTTGACTCCTGTATTTAAGAAAACAACACAGATGATTGAACAAGTCATACCTTGCACAATAAACTTTACAAGAGAGACTCTTCTTGGAAGATTGGAAGCAACAGAAATGAACCTGAGATTATCAGGAGACTTACCTAGAATGGAGACAACATTCAGTGCTCTTAGTGTTCGCCCTACTTTGTCAAGAAGCATGAGTGTGAGAAGAGATTATGCTGGTAGCAACAGATCTAGAAATGAAGAAGATAAGAAGATTGAAGAAGGTATTTCCTTGCTTGTGAAAAGAGAACCAGACGGTAAGAAAATATTTAAATTTTGGACTTGTCAAGAATATGGTCATTTTGCATCTAAATGTCCTAAGAGAGTTAAAAAATATAGAAGAAATTTCAAACCTAGAAGATCTAAGGAATGTTATCATGCTAATGATGAAGATCTTGAAGCTATTATAGAAAGAACTTTAAGTGAAAGTGATACTGAAAATAATGATGACATAGGATTTGTAGCAATTAAAGAAGAGAATCCTAAAACTAATGTTAAGGAAGAAAAAGCCTTAGTTTCTCAAGTTGAAAAGAAAGCTAATTGGATTATAGATAGTGGTTGTTCACATCATATGATTGGAGACATGAAAAATTTTATTAAGTTGAATGAATATGATGGAGGAGTTGTTAGAGTTTGAAACAATGCACCTTGTTTGATTAAAGGTATAGAATCTATTACTCTTGATGGAAAGACTAATACTGATGATGTTTATTTTGTGGATGGATTGAAACATAATCTTTTGAGTGTTGGATAGTAAGCTGATAAGGGATATCAAGTTTGGTTTATTGAGAAAACTTGTGTGATAAAGGATAAATATGGAAATCTGATTAGAACTAGATCTAGAACCAGAGGTAATGTATTTCAGTTGAATCCTACTAAGATGACATGTTTGATTACTAAGATTGATGAAATTTGGCTATGGCATAGAAGGTTTTGTCATATAAATTTTGATAACATTGTAAAAGTAAGTACGAAACTTGCAGTAAGAGATTTACCTAAAATTATGAAGCCTACTAACATGATTTGCAAAGAATGTGTAATGGCAAAACAGAAGAGAAGTTCTTTTCCCAGTAAGAAGTTTACATCTATAGAGAAGCTGGAGATTGTTCATACAGACTTGAGCAGTCCTACCAGGACTAGAGGATTCTATGGAGAAAGGTATTTTACGATTCTTGTTGATGATTTTACAAGAATGATGTGGATTGCATTTCTTCAATCTTAAAGAAAAATCTGAAGCATTTGATAAGTTTAAGATTGTTAAGAATAAAGTTGAGAATGAATCTGGAATGAAGATTAAATGTTTGAGATCTGATAGAGGTGAAGAATTTAATTCTAGAGAGTTTAACACCTTTTGTGAAGAAAATGGCATTAAGAGACAGTATTTAGCCCCTAGAACACCTGAACAAAATGACATTGCAAAAAGAAGGAACATATCAGTGACTGAAGTAGCAAGAGCTATGTTATTTGAAAATGATTTGGTGAAGATATTCTAGAGAGAAGTAGTGAACACAATAGTGTATACAATGAACAGAGTACAAATTAGAGCAGACACGGACAAGACACCTTATGAATTATGGTTTGGACATGCACCCTCAATTAAGTATTTTAGAATTTTTAGAAGTAAATGTTATATAAAGAGAGATGATGACATTGGAAAGTTTGATCCCAAAAGTGATGAAGGTATATTTCTTGGATATTCTTTGAAAAGAAAAGCATATAGATGTTTTAATAAAAGAACTAAGACTATTGTTGAAAGAGCAAATGTTAAAGTTGATGAAAAGTTCAAAATTTAGGAAAGAATGCTTGATAATGAATTTGATGAAGAAGTTCATCCTACACCTAACACTGGATCTACTAAATTATTTTATGAAACTGACAGTGATTTTTTGAATGAAAACCATAGTGAAGTCATTGAAGAACCTACATCTGAAGAGAGATCTGAGACATTAACACCTAGCAAGAGCTTGTTAAGGAATCATCCTTTTGAATAGATTATTGGGAGCATCAAAAGAGGAGTTCTAACTCGAAATAAGGCACAAGAATAGTTATGTTTGATTTTTCAAATTGAACCTAAGACTACTAATGAAGCTTGTGAAGATGAAAGTTTGACTAATGCTATGAAAGAAGAACTAGATCAAATTGAAAAGAACAAGACATGGGAATTGGTCCCTTGACCTAAAGACAAGAATGTTATTGGAACTAAATGGGTATTGAAAAACAAGATGAATGAACAAGGAGAAGTAATAAGAAACAAAGCAAGATTGGTATGTAAGGGTTACTCACAACAAGAAGGAATTGACTATGAAGAAACCTTTGCACCTATTGCAAGAATTGAAGTAGCAAGAATTGAAGCAGTAAGATGGATGTGAAGTCAGCATTTCTGAATGGAGAATTGGAAGAAGAAGTCTACATTGAGTAGCCTGAAGGTTTTCCTTTAACTGAAGAAGGAGACATGGTATGTAAATTGAAGAAAGATTTATATGGACTTAAACAAGCACCTAGAACTTGGTATGCAAGACTGGATAAGTATTTGTTAAAATTGGGATTTACAAAAGGAACAGCTAATAGAAATCTGTACATAAAAGAAATTGAAAATGGTTTGTTAGTTATAGTTATTTTTGTTGATGACATTATCTTTGGAGGAGAAGATGAAGCTAGTGACAAATTTGCTAATGAAATGAAGACTGAATTTGAAATGAGTATGATTGGTGAGATGAAATACTTTTTGGGATTACAGATAACACAAAACAATGATGGTATCTTTGTAAGTCAAAAAAAGTACTTGAATGACTTGTTGAAAAGATTTGGAATGGAGAATTGTAAACCAGTTGGAACACCCATGGTGACTAGACATAAGTTATCTAGCACAGATGAGACTCCTCTAGTAGAACAGAAGAAATACAGATCTATGATTGGAGGATTACAGTGTTTGACTCATACAAGACCTGATATAGCACACTCAATTGGAATTGTAGCAAGATTTCAAGCTGAACCTAGAGAATCACATTATGTATTAGTAAAAAGGATACTAAGATATTTAAGAGGCACAATGGACTATGGACTAACGTATGAAAAATCTGATGATTTTACCCTATGTGCATATACAGATGCTGATTGGGGAGGCAGTGTTGATGATAAGAAAAGAACCAGTGGTGGAGCATTTTTCCTTGGAGGAAGATTAATTTCTTGGCTAAGCAAGAAGAAGAATTGTATCTCACAAAGCATAGTAGAAGCAAAATATGTAGCAGCAACAAACAATTCTAAGTAGATAATTTGGATGAAGAAAATGCTAAAGGATATTGGAATAAAATTTGTTGAGCCTGTTGTCATACATTGTGACAACACTAGTACAGTTAGTATGTAGATAAGAATCCTATATTACATTCTAAGACAAAGCATATAGAGATTAAGTATCATGTTGTAAGAGAGAAAGTTGCTGAGAAGAAGTCAGACTTGAGTACATAAGTACAAAGGAGAAGATAGAAGATATATTCACAAAGCCTTTGCCTAAGGATACATTTTAGTATCTAAGAGGTATGCTTTGGGTTATGCCCCAGCCTAATTTTGAGAAGTGATGCAGTTGGTTGCATCCATCCAGTGGTATATGAGCCTTATCTTTCTTCTAGATAGGATGTTGGTACTTCCTCTATGGGGGAGTATGTGTATCTGAGCTGAGTCATGAGGACTCTAGTAAATGTATTTTCTGAAAACTATCTTTTGACATTGAGTTGTTGTTGACATAGTGATGAAATTCCTATCATTGATGTCAATGGGGGAGAAGTATACATGAAAAACAATCTGAGACATTTGTTGAAGAGAATTAATTAGGATAACGAAGCAAGATTTGATTAATGAAGAAGATTTGAAGAAGCAGTGTTGCAGTATTGGATTTTTGGAACATTGGATGTTTTTCATCTATGTTGCCATCAATGCCAATGGGGGAGATTGTTAGGAATGAATGCTAAATGTTTGGAAGCCATTCTATAGCAGTTGTTGTTGCATTCATGACTATGATTGTCATTGATGTCAACATAGTGATTTACTGAAGACTTGCAAAGAAGCAGACAGAGTTTGGATTAGCGCACGTGGGTTATTGTAGTTGGAGCTATGTGATGTTGAGGTTATAATATTTGATATGTTATATGTTTATGGTTAAGAGTACAGATAGTAATTCATTTATTCATGAAAGTTATGATCATTTTGGTGGAAGCAGTATTTAGGCAGTGTTCCTGAGCAATGGTTTGTGGAAATCAGATGATATCTCCTAATCAGGATGGAATCTAGTTTTGTGTAGTTAAAGGGAAGTTGAAGACACATTGATAGTGATGTGGATGACAATGCAGACTTTGAGGTCACACGAGTGAAGATTTATTGTATTTGGAAGCTAACAGTTTTGTGTAATTTTGGTGTAGCGTGTGGAAACTTTTATTTTATAATTGTATGCCGACTCATTTGTAATTATCTGAGTGTGGTATGTTAGCACTGGTAAAAAATTTCATGGTTGCATCCCCTTTTTCCTGGCCTCTGCATCCTTTTTCCCCTATTTTCTAGCAAAACCCTAGGCAAAAATTCAAAAATCTAGCCGTTGCCACGAAAAACCCTTGTTCTGTCTTGCCCTCTTCTAATTTTGTGTTACCTTTTTGCATCACTTAAGAATCCCTTAGTGCACATGGTTATTTTCTCTACCTAGTGTTTACTGAATCGTTAATACTTTTTCATGCCTTATAATCTTTTTGGCAGTTCAGTGAACAGTGTTTGCGTAATCTCTAAATGCCTGGTGGTTTTATCTTTTTATCTAGCAACCTGGCGAACACTGATATCTTTTTCCCTTAGTGCTCATTCACAAAATGGAAGTGTCCTATAGTGAGATTCCAAATCGACAGCTATCTTATAAGCAGATAGAATTTTTTTGGCTCATAAGATCTTGCACCCGCCATTGATTTCTGGTCGTGATGTGGCTTTTCCTTTCAAGCGGGTCCACTTGCCAAGTGTGCTGATTTGGTGGTATCTGATTGGTCCATGAGGTGCTAAGTCAACTTTTATTAGAGGGTCCCATGTCAGAGAATCTATAGAGTAGTATAAAAGTTGATCCAATGGATGTCGTAAGATCTGATAGAATTTGTAAGAGGTATGCACTTTTGCAACAACCGTTGATTTCTCTTCAGACGGGCCCAGTTTTTGGTCTAAGGCTTTGGCGGAGTGGTTATATCTTTGGTAGTCCTGATAAAATCCTTGGTGTTCATGCATTCTTGTAATTATTTTCTAGAGTTCTAAACTTTCAGCGAATGGGAGAATAGGTGTATTCACTGAATCTCTAGATAATGTAGCAGTGTTTCAAGTTTTGCTATGAATTGGTGAAATCTCTTTGGTCGCTAATTCACTAGATCATTAGTGGGCCCTCAAAATTTTTATGTATTCACCAGTTCTTGAAGGGTAACCCAAGGTTATGAAAGAACTTCATGATTCAACAAAAACCTTTGTTCGCTGAATCATTTGATCTAGCATGGGTTAAGTAATGTTTTCTGCGACTTGGAGTTTCCCTGCAGTCACCTATTCACTGACTGGTCAAAGGGTTAAGTGATTGCTGAGAAGGGTGGGACCAATTGTCATGTGTTGCTGAGGTGTCAAGTTTTGATTGGCCATGGATTACAAGTATGTAGACACGTCAGTGGGGCCAGGATTTCCAAGTTCAGTGGGTTTTGACGGTGTTAGAGCATCGATAGCTAGCGTGTGATCTTAAGGGATTTCTCTGACACATGCAAACTTAAGACAGCTATTGATTTCATATCCTGTCAGAGGGTTGTCAGGGCAGGGTAAGATTCTCCATCCGACAGTTATCTTATAATCTGAAAGAATCTTTTGGCTCTAGGTGAACTTCAGACAACCGTCCATCTTCTTGATGCAGGCCCAGTGAATCTCTCAGTGTTTTTGGTGGATCTGATAAAGGGTTAGCAGTATTGACAAAGTCCAAAGGTTTCACTCTTTTGCACAATAAAATGGTGACGTGCTAAAAGGTCTGGCGATTTGGCAAACAAGTGTTCACATAGTAGCTAAATAAACTGGTAGAGAGGAAAAATGTTCAGCAAAATGGCGAAATTCTTTCAGTCGCCCGTTCGCCAATTATGCACTGAGGTTAAGTGTTTTCCTTTGTTCACTGATTCGCTGAGGTTAAACATGAGTTAGGGGTTTCATTTCATGAATGAGATAGCTTTGTCGCGTGGTCACTAAATGTTAACTGGGATTCCTATTAAAGTTAAATCATAAGGCCCGCGAAATATCAAGATCGGATGATCACGATATAAAGTTGATTCAAATTTGAATGTCGACCGCCAATTTTCTACTTGAGCCATAAAATAACCGTTGCAATTTGAATTTAAATTTCCAGAGGGTTTCCAAGTGACAGAAAGGACTAGTTTTTAATGCTTTCACGATCGGATTTGATTAGTTTGGTGGTGCTGATTGTTGTAGTGTGGTCCAGCGAGTATGATGATTGATTGCAAGGAGTTTTATGCCATGGGGAGAATGAATAATGGTGCTCAAGGCGTGTTGCAGGGGTCAAATCAAATGAATTTGCAAGAATTTCTTGATCTTTAGTACATTTCTAGAGGATTTACCATAAGTGAAGATTGATTTTGGATCTGATTGCTCAGGGTTGTTTGATTTTTCCCTCCCAGTGTATTAATTTCTGATTTGTTTGAATTGTATGGTCAATGGAAACCCTAACCCTTACCTTGGTTATCCGTAGCTTGTTGCATCCTAACTTGTTTGGGATTCCAAGGTAACTAGTGGTATATAATGTTGAAATTTTGATTTTGTAGAGGTTCCAATTGCAAAGTTCAAAGTCAGTCCTGAGTTTCTAGTCCCAGGGGTTTTTGTAATAGTTTTTTGACTCAGTGTTTGTTAATAAAGGAAGAAAGTTGCAAGTCTAAGCTGTAGTTTTCAAGCAAGGTGCTTTGTGGCTCATTGTATACACATAAGGAATTCATCATACTTAATACAAAGATCTAGTTCTTATCTCTCCTTTGTGTCAAGTCAAGTAAGCCTTGAGTTTTCTTGCTCATTACATATTGCTTGTATGTATGTATCTTCATTCTTGAGTTCTAATCTAGGATTGGATTAAATTATGCTCTAGGTGGGATATGGGTTTGCCCTTGTCTATGTAAGGATGTCTTGTAAGTAGTAAAGATAGGATAAATGTATTTATGGCTATGAATTCCCAAGTATTCTCAAATTTGTGTGTCTTTGTGTCTAAGGACTCTTTCCCAATGGATGAGGCACTGGCCTAAATGATTATCTCTTTTGTTAGCATACACTAGTTGAATTTATTGCATCCCAAAAATATTGAAATTAATAACCTTTTTAAGCTTTAAGTAGTTGGTTGTGTGGTTTTGTCACCATATAGTAATGGAGAGTCAATGAATGTGATGTTAGCATTTAGTACTTTCTTACTGTCAATCTGTTGTTTAGACCCAGTCTTTGGTGTGTGAAGTATAGGTTTCACTGGGTTAGGTGCACCCACCTTGGTTTTACAGAGCCAGAAGTGAAGAGGGTAGTCTTGTCCCTAAAGATCCCTATACATTTTGGAACTAACCACTCCTAAAATCTATCTAAGGGTATATTGGCAGCCTAAGAGCATAAGCATCCATTTTGAACACCAACAAGATGGCAACTCTGCTGGAGAAGTGTTACACAAGTCTATAATAACTAGTAGGTCATCATTGGAAGAAATAGGGTTATTCTTTTCCCTTGTCTTGTCATCTCATTTGGATATTTGTTAAGTGAGGAAGTTGTATTGTAAGATTCCCAATATACTTGGGTGGTGACTCAAACATCTCTGCAGCAGTGCTAGTTAGTAGATTTTTAACAAATGAGTTACAGAGGTACTAGGTCCCAGAGAAAGGAGCATCCTGAAAACATAATGGAAGAAGGTATTCCAAGCACTTCTAGGCCTAGTCAGACAAGGGGAGGAAAGAAGAAAAGAAATGTTTCTCATACTTGGAAGAATAAAAAAGATACAAGACAAGAAACTCAAACCAAGCCTAGTCAAGAAGAAAATATTTCAAAATATGAAGAGGCTATTGATTTGGGACTAAACCAGTATGAGGATGAATTTCAAGTGGGAGATGATGAGTTTGAGACTACTCTCCCTGAGTCAGAGGAGATCTTTGAAGAGGTCTATGAATTGGAAAGAAGAGTCCAAGAACAAGTTGCTATCAGACAGCAAAGAGAAAAGGACAAAGAAGATAGAGTAAGACAAGCCATGATAAGGGTTGATCAGCCAAAGAGGCAGTTGTTAGATTTGGAGGCAATTAATTTTGTCCCAGAGCCTGAAAGAGAAAAAGAATAGCCTATTGTGTATAAAACACATGAGATAACTAGGCCTAGAGATAAGGGCAAATAAAAAGTTGTTGGAGTTCAGATAGATGAACAAGTTCATGTGGAAAACCCATTAGAGAAAGGGTTGAGATTAGATGCAGACCTTGAGAAGGCTAGAAAAGAGAAAGAAATGTGGGCTAAAGAACTAGAGAAAGTACAGTTGGAGGCTATTGCTGCAGAAATGAGGAAGAAGATTGATTTTCTCAAGCATACCTCAGGACCTTCAAATGCTGCTGATTCCTTTTTGGGGGAAGGTGGAAATCATGGTAACCTTGCAAATCAGACAAATGGCATTCCAGGTGCTACTAAAATTCCTTCTGGTTCAAACACCAGGACATCTACATCTCATGGAATGGATCCGCCTCAAGGAGTTCCTGTTCATGAAAGGTAGAGACAACTTATCTTTTTTGGTATTCCTGATTATCCTAATGTAATTCCTGATGAAATTAGAAAGAAGCTCCCTAAGTTTACTGGAAATAATGTCATCACATGTGAAGAACATCTAATTTTTTTTATGGATGTAATAGATTATTATAATGTTGAGCCTGACGATGTTGTAATGAAGTTATTTGTACAATCTCTAACTGAGGATGCTAAGGATTGGTTTAGAGGATTGCCCCATGCTAGTATAGGATCTTGGAATGAATTTAAGAATTGTTTCAAGGAGAATTATGGAGATAAAACAAATGAGGGTTTTATTTTGAATGAATTCAATAACATAAAGAAAAATCGGAATGAAGAGGTCCTTGAATTTAATATAAGATTCCAAAAGGCTATGCATAGGCTCCTGCAAGTTATCAGGTTAGATGACAGAGTGTGTCTTGTGACATAATTAAATGCTTTTGATGCAAAGATGGGTTACCTCTTAAGGGATAAGAACCCTAGAAATCTTGGAGAGGCTTACAAGTTGGCTATCAACATAGAAAGTAATAGAAGAATATCAGGAAAATTAGGGAGAAGAGATGATTATAGGCCTCAAGTGCAAAATAAGAAAGAGATGGGAAGGTTTTCTATTTCTAAGCCAAAGGAGGAGGATAATCTAAAGCAAATTCTAAGTTCTTTAGAGGATCTAAAGCCTGATGAAAAAAGAAACAATAGGGTTGCAACAAATGACTAGCCTGTTTCAAGTAATTTTAGCAGGCAACTAAGAATGCAAAATTACCCATACAATACTCAGTGGAAGGATGGCAAGCCCATTTTTCCAGTTAAAAGGGATAGGCCTGATGATAGGATTCCTGATCCTTTGCAAAGAAATTTAGTCAACATGAATGATGATGTCCCATGGTGTACTGCTTGTCAGTCTCCTCATAGTCCAGAACATTGTGTTATTGCTATGAATTTATCTGAGAATCAAGAATGAGATGAACAATATGATCAGAGTGGTTGTGCAATGACTTCTTCACATGCATGGGATGAGGTTGACTCTACTTATGAAGAGGAAGAAGAATTTGATGATGTTGGATGTGGTATAGTGAAATGTGAGGAACATGTTTCCTTAAGGAGACCCTCTGATGAAGAAATTACTCAAATCACTGCAGACATGGTCACTCAAGCTAGGAGCAATTATAATTTGAGAAATAGGACAGTTGGAAGCACAAATGGTAAACCTAGTAGTATGTTTATCAAGAAATCAGAAAAGAGTACACAACAACATGAGGTAAAGGAGAAAGATGCTGGTGTTGTTAGTAAGGTTAAAGTTAAAAAGAAGATAGGACCTGCCGCAATACCTCAAGGTAAAGAAAAGACACCAGAGATAGTTGTTCCTATACCTCAGAAGGATGATGAGTTTCTACACAATGGTAAGTCTAATTTGACTGTCAAAGTGGAGGATAAAGATGTCACTATGATTAAGGATGACATGGGTAACCATACATATGTTCCCATTGATATGACTAGATTGCTTTCACAAATAACTGTCAAGGTTCCATTGTTAGAAATGATAAGAATAGAAGAGCACAAGGTCAAGGCATTGGATTGGGTAAATGGTGCCTCTTCTATATAGGTTCAAGAAATGAACAGAGGTGACAAGCATGTGGCTTCTTTAGATGACACAATTGACAATAAAAATGAAGAAATTGTCTTGGAGATTCCTCAGAGGTATTTGGATGCAAACATTATAAATACTACATCGGGGACAATGGATCCTTTTTTCTTGTCCCTTATGATAAATGGAAAATTGTTGAAGAATTGCATGGTTGATTCTAGAGCATCAAACATTGTCATGCCTGCAAAGATCATGAAGTCATTAGGACTAAAGGTTGATACACCTCATGGGAGATTCCAAGCTATGGACTCAAGAGAAGTGCCAGTTATTGGTACCATTAAGGCTTTTCCTTATAAATTAGCCGCATTTCCTAACAAACAACTAACTATGAGTGTTCTTGTAGTTGATATTCCTCCTCAGTATGCGATGTTGTTATCTAGAAAATGGAGTGCCTCTATGGGAGGAAGTATTCAGTGTGACTTGTATTTTACTATTTTTAACATTGAAGGAGAAAGTGTGAAAGTTTCAAGAGAAGCTAGAACTCCACATATGATTGAGGAGGATGAAGATGACAATATGAATTGCTTTGTTGACACTGACATTGGTTCTTTCCAAGTTCAGGAGAGAGAGGTGCAAGAAAAGATCAAGCCTATCCTTCTAGCTGATGATGAAAATAACATGGTAGAAGGTAATGTCTTATGGACCTTGTATTTTGATGGAGCAAGTTCAAAGGAAGGTGCCGGAGTAGGAGTGCTATTGATATCCCCAAGTGGTAAAACTTTCAAGTTTTCTTTCACTCTCTTGTTCCCTTACACAAATAATGTTGCTGAATATGAGGCCCTACTGATTGGTTTGAGACAAGCATCAAAACATGGGATCAAACATCTTAGGGTGATTGGTGACTCTGAGTTAATAGTTTCTCAGATTAGATCAAAGTATGCATCAAAGAATCAAAGGCTGAAACAATATAGAAATGCTATTTGGGATGAAATTGAAAGTTTCAGTGCTTTTGGTATTGATTGGGTGGATAGAAGCCAAAATAGGATGGCTGACTTACTAGAAAACATAGCATTAAGGCCAAAGGATATTACTTTTGTAGGGATATCCAGGATTGAATGTAAGTCTAGGCCTTCTATCCCAGACAATGTTGAGAATTGGCAGGTATTTTCTGATGATCAGGATATACTAAGGTTTTTGTAGTGTGAGTCTCATTTTGATGGGCAGAAGATGGATTTCAGCACTTATGTTGACATCAAAAAAGGAAAAGAGAATGTTCTTGGGAAGGAAGTTTTGCAATTAAAATCAAATAGGATCCCAAGGGGATTGGTTGCTCTTGAGAGGGCATTTGATGATAAAGAAAGGACTTGTTTTCCTAAATTTGTTGATAAGATAAATGATTTGGAGGAAATAAATTTAGGAACAAGTCAAGTACCTAAAAATGTTTACATAGGTAAATGTTTGTCCCAAAGAACTAGGAATAATTTGATTGATCTTCTCAAAAAATTTAGACATGTCTTTGGATGGTCTTATGATGATTTGAAAGCTTATAGAGAAGATCTATTCCAGTGTGAAATACCATTGAAGGAAGGAACTAAACCTTTTAGGCAAAAGTTAAGGCTTGTGAACCCTACCTTGACACCAAAAATGTAAGATGAACTCAAAAAGCTGATGGATGCTGGCATTATCAAGCTTGTCAGACATTCTTCTTGGGTGTCAAACTTGGTTCCAGTCAGAAAGAAGAATGGTGACATTAGGTTATGTGTTGATTTTAGGAATTTGAATGTCAATTCTTTGAAGGACAATTATGGTTTTCCTAATATGGAGAATATGTTGCAAAGGGTTACTAGATCAGAGTTAATGTCCATGATGGATGGTTTCTCTAGATATAATCAGGTCATGGTCAAGGAGTCAGAACAGTTTAAGACTGCATTCACTACCCCTTGGGGAACACATGTTTATGTTAGAATGCCCTTTGGCTTGACAAATGTAGGAGCTACTTTTTAGAGAGCTATGGATGTGGCCTTTGTAGACTTCATAAACAATTTCCTAGTGGTGTATTAGGATGATCTCACACCATATTCAGAAAGGGAAGATCAGTATTGTGAACATCTTGAGAAAATTTTTATTAGGGCTTTGGAATATGGGATTTCTTTGAATCCAAAGAAGTGTTCTTTTGGTGTTGTGGAAGGCAAGCTCTTAGGACATATTATGTCCAAGGATGGAGTGAGAATTGACCCTTAAAGGGTTATGGCTATAGATAAGCTTTCACTACCTAGAAATGTTAAAGGAATACAATCCTTCTTTGGGCAGGTAAATTTCCTAAGGAGATTTGTTACAAATTTCATAGAAATTAGTCTCCCTATCTCTAGGATGTTGAAAAAAGAGGCAAAGGTTGAATGGAATGAAGAAGTAGATGAATCTTTTAGAAGTATCAAAAGGGCCATCAAGGATGCTCCAGTTTTGAGGACACCTGATTATGGTAAGCCCATGCAGATATTTTCTTTTGCTTCTTGTCATACAGTTGCAGCATTTTTATTGCAAAAGAATTCAGATGGATATGAACAACCCATATCATTTTTTAGTAAATCCCTACAAGTAGTAGAATTAAAATATGATATTACTGAGAAACAGGCTTATGCCTTAGTCATAGCAGTCAAGGCTTTTAGATGTTATCTCATAGGAGCTAAGGTGGTTGCTTATGTTCCTAGTGCTACAGTTAAGGATATATTGGTGCAACAAGAAGTTTCAGGAAAAAGATGTAGATGGATCAATAGGATCCAAGAATTTAATATTGATATCCAGATTACAAATTTGGTAAGAGGCTTAGGTCTTGCAAAATTAATGGCACAAAGCAATTTGATTGCAAATCATGTGAATGTGTTAGAAGAAGAATAAAGGCCCTACATTTGTGATATGGATTGTTGTGATTGGTTACTTGCAAAAATTGGTCCTTCCCCTTGAGATGGATGAAAATAGAAGGAGAACTATCAAGTTGTAGTCTGCAAGGTATGCCATTATACATGGTCAGTTATGGTGGAGAAGCAATGAAGGAGTATTGCTAAAGTGTATAGACCATGAGAGGTCTGAAGCTTTATTAAAGGAAATGCACCAAGGTGTGTGTGGAGGACACTATATGGCAAAGACCATAGCTCACAAGATCCTTAGGTCTGGATTTTGGTGGCCTACAGTTTTTAAGGATACACATCAGTTTGCAAGAAGATGTGATGCATGTCAGAGATTTTCTGGAAAGTTGAAGTTCAATGGAAATTTTCCACTCAGACCTATTGCAGTTCAGGCTCCTTTCCAGAAGTGGGGTATTGACTTTATTGGGGAGATTCCAAATAAATCTAGTGTGGACATTCTTACATACTAGTGGCAACAGACTATTTTACCAATTGGGTTGAAGCTGTCCCTGCTAGAAAGGCTACTAGCAAAGTTGTGATAGATTTTATGATGTAGAACATCCTCACCAGGTTTGGTTGCCCAGAGGTAATTATGGTTGATAATGCAATGTGTTTTAGATCACAATAATTTAGTGATTTTTGTCAGCAATATGGGATACACATTTCATTTTCTTCCCCATATCATCCACAAGGAAATGGCCAGGTTGAGTCCAATAATAAAAGTCTAATTAAGATTCTCAAGAGAGTGTTAGACAAGAACAAGAAGGCCTGGGACTCAAAGTTATGGTGGGCACTATGGGCTGACAAGGTAACTATTAAGAAAGCCATAGGTTGTGCTCCATTTGATTTGGTATATGGAATAAGTGCTAGATTGCCTCCAAATAATTTATTGCAGATGTATAAGTTCATCCAGGCATATGATGAAGATTTGAATGATGAGATGAGAGTAAGAATGGATGAGCTGATCTAGCTAGAGGAGGTAAGGAGAGATGCACATGAAAGAAATGAGGTATTGCAGAGACAATGTAAGAATTTGTTTGATAGAAGGGCTACTCAAAGGAGTTTTGAAATTGATGACCTTGTCTTGATGTGGAATGCAAGGTTAGAAGATAAGGGGAAGCATGGAAAGTTTGATCCAATTTGGTGGGGCCCTCATCTTATTGAAAGCAAATGGGGGGCAAACTCTTATGTCCTGAAGGATTTAACTGGTGGTACTTTGGAATTGACTGTTCATGGACAATTACTAAAGTTTTACTTCTCCTAAAGTATCTTTTCCATGAACAGTAGCTTAGTTTTCCCTTGTACATTCGTCTATTTTTTTTTTTTTGGGTTGAAGTTTTGAGTTGGTCTGCTCTTCCAGGAGATTCTAGCTTGCTCATTGTATCTACAAGAGATACACGTCCCCGAGTATGAGCCACTGCTAGCACTGGTAAAAATTTTCATGGCTGCATCCCCTTTTTCCTAGCCTCTACATCCTTTTTCCCCTATTTTTTGGCAAAACCCTAGGCAAAAATTCAAAAATCTAGCCATTGCCATGAAAAACCCTTGTCCTGTCTTGCCCTATTCTAATTTTGTGTTACCTTTTTGCACCACTTAAGAATCCCTTAGTGCACATGGTTATTTTCTCTACCCGGTGTTCACTGAATCATTAATACTTTTTCATGCCTTATAATATTTTCGGCGGTTTAGCGAACAGTGTTCGCATAATCTCTAAATGCTTGGCAATTTTATCTTTTTATCTAGTGACCTGGCGAACACTAATATCTTTTTCACTTAGTCACTCATTCATGAAATGGAAGTGTCCTATAGTGAGATTCCAAATTGACGGTTGTCTTATAAGTTGATAGAATCTTTCTGGCTCAGAAGATCTTGTGCCTACCATTGATTTTTGGTCATGACGTGGCTTTTCCTTTCAAGCGGGTCCACTTGCCAGGTGTGCTGATTTGGTGGTATCTAATTGGTCCATGAGGTGCTGAGTCAACTTTTGTCAGAGGGTCCCATGTCAGGGAATCTATAGAGCAGTATAAAATTTGATCCAACGGTTGTCGTAAGATCTGATAGAATTTGTCAGAGGTATGCACTTTTGTGACAACCATTGATCTCTCTTCAGGCGGGCCTAGTTTCTGGTCTAAGGCTTTGGCGAAGCGGTTATATCTTTGGTGGTCCTAATAAAATCCTTGGTGTTCCTGCATTCTCATAATTATTTGGTGGAGTTCTAAACTTTTAGCGAATGGGCGAATAGGTGTATTCGCTAAATCTCTAGATAATGTAGCAGTGTTTCAAGTTTTGCTGCAAATTGGTGAAATCTATTTGGTCGCTAATTCACTAGATCATCAGTGGGCCCTCAAAATTTTTATGTATTCGCCAGTTCATGAAGGGTAACCTAAGGTTATGAAAGAACTTTTTGATTCAGCGAAAACCTTTGTTCACTGAATCGTTTGATCTAGCATGGGTTAAGTAATGTTTTCTATGACTTGGAGTTTCCCTACAGTCACGTATTTGCCGACTGGTCAAAGGGTTAAGTGATTGCTAAGAACGATGGGACCAATTGCCATGTGTTTCTAAGGTGTCAGGTTTTGATTAGCCATGGATTATAGGTATGCAGACATGTCAGTGGGGCCAAGATTTCTAAGTTCAGTGGGTTCTGATGGTGTCAGAGCATCGATGGCTAGCATGTGATCTTAAGGGTTTTCTCTGACACATGCAAAATTAAGATGGCCGTTGATTTCATATCCTGTCAGAGGGTTGTTAGGGCAGGGTAAGATTCTCCATCCGATGATTGTCTTATAATCTGAAAGAATATGTTGGCTCTATGTGAACTTCAGACAACTGTCGATCTTCTTGATGCGGGCCCAGTGAATCTCTCAGTCTTTTTGGTGGATCTGACAAAGGGTTAGCAGCACCAACAAAGTCCAAACGCTTCGCTCTTTCATGCAATAAATTGGTGAAGTGCTAAAAGGTCTGGTGATTTGGAAAACAAGTGTTCGCATAGCTAAATAAACTGGCAGAGAGGAAAAATGTTCAGCAATTTGGTGAAATTCTTTCAGTCACCTATTCACCAATTATGCATTGAGGTTAAGTGTTTTCCTTTGTTCACTGATTCACTGAGGTTAAACATGAGTTAGGGGTTTCATTTCACAAATGAGATAGCTTTGTCGCGTGGTCACTAAATGTAAACTGGGATTCCTATTAAAGGTAAATCATAAGGCCCATGAAATATCAAGATCAGATGGTTGCGATATAAAGTTGATTCAAATTTGAATGTCGACCACTGATTTGCTACTTGAGCCATAAAGTAACTATTACAGTTTGAATTCAAATTTCCAGAGGGTTTCCAGGTGATAGAAAGGACTAGTTTTTAATGCTCTCACAATCGGATTTGATTAGTTTGGTGGTGCCGATTGTTACAGTGTGGTCCAATGAGTATGATGATTGATTGCAGGGAGTTTTATGCTGTGGGGAGAATGAATAATGGTGCTTGAGGCATATTGCAGGGGTCAAATTAGATGAATTTGCAAGAATTTCTTGATCTTCAGTACATTTCTAGAGGATTTAACATTAGTGAAGATTGATTTTGGATCTGATTGCTCAGGGTTGTTTGGTTTTTCCCTCCTAGTGTATTAATTTTTGATCTGTTTGAATTGTATGGTGGGTGGAAACCCTAACCCTTACCCTAGTTATTCATAGCTTGTTGCATCGTAACTTGTTTGGGATTCCAAGGTAACCAATGGTATATAATGTTGAAATTTTGATTTTGTAGAGGTTCTAGTTGCAAAGTTCAAACTTAGTCCTGAGTTTCTGGTCCCAGGGGTTTTTGTAATAGTTTTTTGACTTAGTGTTTGTTAATGAAGGAAGAAAGTTGCAGGTCTAAGTTGTAGTTTGCAAGTAGGGTGCTTTGTGGTTCATTGTATACACATAAAGAATTCATCATACTTAATACAAATATCTAGTTCTTATCTCTCCTTTGTGTCAAGTCAAGTAAGCGTTGAGTTTTCTGGCTCATTACATATTTCTTGTATGTATGTATCTTCATTCTTGAGTTCTAATCTAGGATTGGATTAAATTATGCTCTAGGTGGGATATGGGTTTACCCTTGTCTACGTATGGATGTCTTGTAAGCAGTAAAGATTAGGATAAATGTATTTATGGCTATGAATTCCCAAGTACTCTCAAATCTGTGTGTCTTTGTGTCTAAGGACTCTTGCCCAATGGATGAGGCACTGGCCTAAATGATTATCTCTTTTGTTAGCATACACTAGTTGAAGTTATTGCATCCCAAAAATATTGAAATCAATAACCTTTTTAAGCTTTAAGTAGTTGGTTGTGTGGTTTTGTCACTATATAGTAATGGAGAGTCAATGAATGTGAGGTTAGCATTTAGCACTTTCTTACTATCAATCTGTTGTTTAGACCCAGTCTTTGGTGTGTGAAGTATAGTTTTCACTAGGTTAGGTGCACCCACCTTGGTTTTACAGAGCCAGAAGTGAAGAGGGTAGTCTTGTCCCTATAGTTGGTCCAGTTACCCTAAGATCCCTATACATTTTGGAACTAACCACTCCTAAAATCTATATGAGGTTATATTGGCAGCCTAAGAGCATAAGCGTCCATTTTGAACACCAACATGGTATAAAGGAATGAATGTATTTCCTTTTTGTGATGATGAAGTGTGTAATTATGATATGGTAGTAACGGTTGTGTGTGATGCTATATGCATGAAGTGAAGAAAAGAGCTAAGTATGAAAGCAAATTTGTGAAGGAAGACATGCGAAGTACAGAGATCTGAAATTGAGATCTGATGTAATAGTGAGTGTGGTTTGGCACATTTAGAGAAGAGGTAACATATTATTCTATTGAGTAATGTAAAGATTAATTGGACAGTGTGTTCAGTGATCTTACCTTGAAGCTGTTTGGGCAGTGGGTCCTTCTGTCTTCCACAACTCTTAACAGGGTTAGAATCTTTTAACAGGGATTCAAAATCTCCTAACAGGGATTCATATGTACTGAATGTATTTCATAAGACTCCTAATAGAGTCCATCCTTTCACAAGGAATATTCATATTAGTGCATCTTTTATGGGCATCATTCCGACCGGGGTTTACTCTTTGATCAAGAGGTTCCCTAGTCAACATATCTTATGTCATTGTGTATGAATATCTTTCTATGGTTAGTAATTATATTGTTGATATGGTTTAATGTTGTTGAAGATGATAAAAGTCATAATTATCTTACAACTGATTCACCCCCCCCCCCTCTCAGTTATCTTGGTGGACTTTACTTTCTAACAAAAGCTGTCCATGCCGCTTAATAATTTTATAATGTTGATCATTTCTACCTTTTAAATGATTTTGATCATTTCTAGGTTGTTGGGCATCATCCTTTTTATTATTATTTATAATATCTCTGCTCTGATAATGCTAAGTTTCATAATATTGTTCATTAATATTTTTATCTCCTTGCATATTGTCATAATGCTTCTCATTATAATTTTGCTCAAAATTATTAAAATTATGACCAAAATGTTCATTATCCCTCTGCTGTTGTGAACCTCCACCATAATGGGAGTGACTGTGTTCACCATTGTTGAACAAACTATAGACATTTCCATTATGCATAGGCCGTCCTTGCAAATTATGCAAATTATATTCATTATCCTGATTTTGATTTTCCTGACCACTGTTATTCCTTGCAGTCCCTTGTGCATTGTCTTGATCTTCAAAGTGATCGTTATTATCTACCCGCTTGTTATCCATGTTATACATTGGATTAGAAAAAACCTTAAATCGATCATTGTCACTTCCTGTAATCCTTTCTCCATTGTTTGGTTCAAACATAAGATTAACATAAGTGTTGTTAAAAATATGACCACTATTTTTTCTATGAGGAGTGTAAACCAGCACCTGAATACTTTTATTAATAGCTTCATTATTATTTACTTCCTCATTTTTGGCATCACTTCTTTCAGGTGAAATAATGCTTTCCCTTTCTATTCCCAACTTCCTAAGAACTTCATCAGGCTATCTTCTAAGGGCTCTAAGCATCCTCTTATCTTTATTCTCCAATCTAATCATCCCCTTAATTACTTCATCCATCTACCTATCCTCATGTTCCTGGTCACACACAGCTTCTTGATTACCAGGCTTAGAATATGGAAAAGTATTTCTATACTCATTGTTACTCATTGGGCTATAGTGATTTGAACTTGGGAACTGCTCACAGGAAAACTCTTGACCTTCACCTTTGTTAGGTTTCTTTTCGGGAGACACATACAACATCTTCTTTTTTGATTTCTTATTTCTCCTATTTAGTTTTAGTTTAGCAAGCAACTTATTCTTTAGAGATCTTCTCCCTAACATAGGCTTCACCTGATACTGAGTTTTAGAGTCTCCACCTCACCTTCTGTGAGGAATCTATAATTGTTCTGAGTCCTTTATCCCAGTAGAGTCTCTGCAATAGTAACCAAATATTTTGAAACTATCCTTTACTAATAGTGATCCCTAGTGGAGTTGCCAATTAGTTGGTGCTCAAAAATGCTGGACTGTTTTGAGGCCAACTAATAGGCATGAACAAGTGCCTCTGCAATTCTGACTTGATTGAGCCAAGGTTGGTAGGCCTGAATCCAAAAGTGCTTTCAAACTGCACAAACACGTGCATAGACAAAAGCAATTCCTTCCAAAGGCGTTAACAATCCTTGGAGGAAAATAACCTAATCTCCTAATTGTTAAATAGTGTGATATCTAAACTTAAGCTTAAAAGTATTACTAAAACCTAATTGAATGCTTTGTAAAGAGAGATATCAAATTTAAATATGTAAACTACAGAAAGAACCAAATAATAATTTTAAATGAAATGAGATCAGTGCCTAATGAAAAATTGGGAATAGAGTCAATTACATTCAATCATACGTATAGTTAGAGACAATTTTAAGGTAACTCACTCCTATAAAGAGAGACCATCAACCTACACGCTTCCATTGAATCATGAATTCAAACTAATTTATATAATTAGTCCTATCAATTTTAACCCAAATTAAGAGCCTAAAAGGAACAACAACATGTTCAAAGACCTTGCAATTGCTATTCGAATTGTACAAGTTAACCATAAACAAATGAATCAAAGAAAGAATACAGTAGGATACCCTGGTTCATAGAGTAATATGAAAAACTAATTGAAAAATAAGAAACTATATAACCTCAAAGCATAAACACTTATTTGTCATTTGCACTTGAAAATTTGGACATTAGGTTCAAATCTGTAATTCGGGAGAGTTTTCCAATTTTTTTCATGATGTCCTCATTTACAAATTTGTCTTAATATAAATATGTTTCCCAAAGGTTCACTGTGAAAAGACATGCCCTTTCACAGGACCTAATCCTAGTAACTAACCCTAAAAAATACAAATTAAACCATAATGGTTCTTAGGGAAATATTTCCCGTACAATTAACTTGATTTATTATACTTTAGGTGATCGTGCATAATAATCCAATGTTTAGTTTCCTGCACAAAGACACCTAACATTAGATAGTCTTAAAACCTAAAATCAAAATCATTACATTCATAATATATTAGGTTTTCATAAAGACCATTATTATTTATTTACCAATTAATAATTAATTGAAAATAAATTCATGACATACTTTATACATGTAATAGATAAATAAGGTGGAAAATAAATATTAATTATAAGTTACCCACATTAATTATCAACACATAAGAAATCACATTAATGAGATAATACTTAAAACGTTAAATAAATAAAAAATGACATTATGTTTAGAATTTTGCTTTTATTTTCAAGATAAGACATAATACATTTATATTTATTTTTAAAATATATATATTCATAAACATAATGCAATGTAACATAGAAATCTTAAAAACATTAGGGTAAAGAATTTTATAATTCACCCTTAAAAGGAGGCAGTTACCCTAAATTCATGATAACATTTAAATAACTTCACATAGGGTAAATGTAAATTCAATAACAACCCTAACATTATAAATACTTTTAATAAAACCATCTAATAGAACAAAATTTAAGGATTCTTAGAAATAAAATATTTCAAGACACAAACCCTAAAAATAAAGGTGAGAAATCAATTATTATTTACAAATAATTTTTAATAGTAATGCATAATTATTTAAGCCCTTTTACACTACAAGTTAAAATTTTAAAATTAAAAATAAAATTACAACAAGGTAAAATTATATAATCACAATTAGGTATATGAAAACTAAAACTAATATCAAAATTATTTCACAACCCTAAAACATAGTAATCTATATCACATACACATATTAAAAAATAAATTTATTTCAAAAAGGAGATAAGATTATCTTTAATTTATACATTTCTTTATACCTACACTCTCAAGGAATAACATAGAGTAATTGGTCGGGGTAGAGTCGGGTAGTTAGGTAGGAAAAAGGATGGTTCAAGAGGTCGAGTGTTCAACTCCCTCTCCCCATTCTTTTTTCTAAAATCAGAAAATGAGAAATACATGGACAAATAATATTTTCATTATTTAATTTGAAAAGCAATTAAGGAAAAGATTACTCCCTGTGTAAGAGGTTGTATTAACTTCTCACCTGCACATGAAAACATAGATAAATTAGTTTCTCCTCCTAATCCTCTCGAAGAAAATAAATAGACTAACTGGTTAGGGGGTAGGAGGGTAGGTAGATAGGAAAAAGGTTGGCTTGAGAGGTCGAGTGTTCAACTCCCTCTCACCACCTTTTTTCACTTAATAATCATTTATAATTTTAATTTTAAAAATGAACATGCATTAAGTTAATTGAAATAAAATAACTAACAACCTAATACATGACAATAAAATAATGACAAACATATATGCCTTTTTTATTCATTTTAATTTTTTAGCATAGGGAAATTATATAAAACTAAATTTTAAGGTCATACTTCCCTGACATTTTGTTCATTTAGGACCTAAAAGTTTCAGTGTCAACACATTCTGAATGTTCTCATTTACCACAGTAGTTCATTGGTCACCAAGCTTCTTCTATGTACTCTCAAAAGAAAGGTGTCCTTCCTCTCCACAGTTATAGAAAGTACCTTTAAAGATAACTCTACCTGACTTCTTTTTCAATTCTATAGATTTCTGTTCATCTTGTACATCAGTCGGTTTATCCTTCACCGAGTGATCAATCTTCTCCTTCCCTCAGGAGTTACCATGTTGTTTCCTCTACAACTTATCTTCTACCTTTAGAGCATACCGATAAGCATCTTCAACAGAATCAATCTTCAACATACCAAGCTCATCTTGAATATTGAATCTCAGACCATTCACATACTGAGCTACCTTTTCCTTACCAAGTTCTCTATGTCCAGACTGAATAGTAAGGCTGTAGAACTTCTCGGTATAATCTTCAACAGACAAATCCTTCTGCTTCAGATTCTGCAACTTCTTAAACAAGTCAAGCTCATAGTCAGCAGGTATGAACTTAGCTTTCAACTTTGTCACCATCAACCTCCACCAATTAATCTTCATTTCACCTTCATCTTCTCTCTTTCTTTGTAATTCTTTCCACCAAAGAGCAGCATCTCCTTTCAACTTAGTCTATGCCAATCTCACTCGAAGAGGATTTTCAATTTCTTCCAGCTCAAAGAAATCTTCAAGTTCACCAATCCAATCAATCAAGTGCTTAGGTTTCATGGTACTAGAGAAAGTAGAAACTTCCATTCAGTAACTATTACTCAACCGAGCTCCATATCTATGTAACCAACCAGTTCTGTCTTCACCAGATCTATCTCTCTGGTCATCACCACTAGATCCAATAGCTTCAAATTATTCAATAGCTTCTTCATAACCATCCTCAGTACCAACATTCTGAGGTATACCAGTAATAGCTCTCATGATCTCAGTGACCATGTAATTCTTCATTAGTTCCATCTCAGATCTGAAATCTGATTTCACTTTCTCTATAATCCTAGATTCCATAGTATCATAGAGATCAACAATTAATCTAGGGTCCAATATTCTTGGAGGCATCCTTAAAGATAAGAGAAACCCTCTGCAACAAACCCTACACCGACCACCTTGTGACAATCTCCAAGTTTCATGAAAGTTAGATCGCAACCTACCACCTTGTAAACAACTAGGGTGCAATTTCACAAGTTCAGTGCCATGGATCTACAACTCAGATCATACAATCTCTTTGCCAACAAGATCAATTTCACAGGATTAGCCCTCACAAGATCAATCTTCACTCCATAAGATCAACTAAGCTCTGATACCACCTAATAGAGACCAAGGCAGGGAGGATCCAATTAAGGACAATCCAACCTTGCAACTTTAGAAAAACATAGCAGAATAACACAACACAACAATTATTTCAAATCAAATTTCCCATTAACATGTCTGGCTGTAAGGCCTTCCATGTTAGGGCCAATTACAATCAGAAACAATTCTGCAAGATCAACAAAATCCAATACAACACTTAGCTAGTTCAGTCTTGAAAACTATCAACAACTAATGGAAACCCTAAGGCAGATCTAAACTTGAGCTCGCAAGCCTCCAAGCAATCTCCTTGTCTCCAAGTGTGCAAACCAATATCTCTGCTATTACAAACTATCAGATAACAATCTAATCTGCAAGATCTCATGGGATATTTTCCACAACTTCACTTATCCAGTTCTCCTAGATCTTATTTCATGATCCTCTAAGTCATGTCCTAAAACATCTACCCAAACACCTCTTAAATACTAATCATCAACCAAAAGTCAGATGGATGAAACCCTTAACTCCTACAAACAAATATTAAATGTAATACAAGTCAGCTCACAAATAGCCTTACAAACATTTAATTCAACATGTCAGCCTGTAACAATAGCTACCAACAATAAATGCACCAAGTCGGCCCAACAAACCACACAGAACTCGAGTCAGTAAACTAGAACTACTGAGCACTAGAGAAACAACCAAGCGATAGTGAAACAACTGACCATGCTAAGAAACACTGAGCAACATAGGCATTACGGAGCACCAGTTCCACTGAGCACCAAAAGTTCCACTGAGTTCCTTTAGCGAACGAGCTTTGTTCAATAACTGAGACCATCGGTTAAGGCTACAACCGAGTAACACTGGCCAAATAACAAACCACCATGTAGATTCATCGAGGACCAAGAATTCCCTTGCATCAATGCAAGTGGGATTAATATAATATCCTATAAGGTTAGGTGATTCTTTCCCAAGCCCTAATTGACATGTCACCATCCACATGGACAATACAAGTATCAAGTGACACCATAAAATACACATCACATTCACAAATGACATGTCCAATTAACAACATGAATCCAAATTATTAACATACATCCAAAATACATTTACAACAAAGATCACATTATAACAAGGTTTCAATCCCTTATTGGATTAAACCTTGGCTTACCTAATTTACATGTGTTTAGCCCTGATTCTCTAAATAATTCCATGGTTCTCTTTCCTACACACTAAACTTGAGCATCAGTAGTCCAAGGTAATAAAATCACACACACACACACACACACACACACACATATATAATTCATAATTAGCAACATTAATCAATATGCAAAATTCAATTCCTAATTACAATTTTCATTCAGTAATGTTTAAACATAGTATTTTCATAAATCATCATGACATATTATCCATGCTACTTCCTAATGTAGAGCATAATCCATGAAATAATCAAATCTAATCATGATTAAATCTTCTCATCAATTCACATATCTAAGCATGTATAACCAAAATCAACCATATGTTCTAGGTTCTAATCCACATCAAAATATAGTCCGCATAATGTAACCATCATCATCAAACATAATATCATAAGTCTCTGTCAAAATGATCAAAAGGCCTATCAAGGTATCAAATCATAAAGTATCAGAATGCGAAAGTGTCAATAGTGCTATGATGGGTTAGGGTGAGGCCTCACAATCATTAACATTGTTATCATCATCAAGTATTTTCATCATCTAAATTAATAACAATAGGACCCTTAATATAAAAAGAACAATCATCGTGCATTATTGAATGATGGGGAGCAAAAATTTAGGAGCGAAAATCTACAGCAGGAGTGAAGAAGGTGAAAAAGTCAGCAGGAGAGGAAGATTGCAGGGCAAGGGCTCAATTTTTTGAGGGCTCGCAGTCAATATGGACAACAAGATGCTCACATGGCACCAAATGGAAGATTTCACCAATCTTTAGTGACCGCTGGGGATTCTAAATTCTTGCAGAATAATGGTAACCCTCAATTACAATTTGGAAGATTTGAAAATAAAGGCTTGCTTACCAGATCCGGTGGAAGAAAATTAGTCCCTCCTCCTTGCCAACCTCATTTTCAGCCCTCTATTGACATTTCTTCAGGACCTCTATTATTGATGCCCATTTCTAATCTCAATGGTATCCACATTGGGAATTTTGACCCTAATGCCCCTCCTTTTGTTTCTTGGCCCAATTCATTGATGATTCGACCTCCCTCCTTTGTTTCCTCTCCCAACAACATTCCTGTTCAGCCTCATCTACCTCCTTCTCATAAGCACCCTCATTCTAATCCTAGGGTTTCTCCTTCATAGTCATCCCAAAGTAATTTTCATAAAGGCATCTTGGATACCCCTATTTACCCTACCTCTAGGGTTCATGCACAGTCAAAGCTGCTTCATAATAAGGATCTTCATAGGTCTGGTACATTTCCCTCACATCAAAAGGATGATACTTTTTCCCTTCCAAAGCCGATGCATAAGTAGAATCCTCATGAAGCCGGTGTGTTTCCCTCATATCAGTGTAGAGATACTTTGGCTCAGGTAAGTAACCCCGAAATGGTGCTCTTTCTAGAAGATGGCTTACTAGCATCTTAGATTTTGCACATGCAAGAATTTGCTCTTATTAGTAAGATCTGTTCATTTATTCCTATTATAGATTTTCATACTTGGGCTTTTGAGAATTGGTCTAGCTTGTTTGATTTATTTTATATGGACCATACTACCAATTTGTTTGTTTCTATCTTTACTTCATCTTCTGCTCGTAATAATGTTCTGTGTAGCAAATTTTGGTTTTGTAAGGGTTTCACCATTTTTTTGGTATCATGGATTCCTAATTTTAAGATGGATGAGTCTGCATGTGCCCTAATTCCTTACTAGATTGAGATGTCAACCTTACCTGTTGAATATAGGGATATTGATATTATTGAAGCCATTGCAAATAAAATTGGATCATTTATTCGTCATGATTTACTTCCTTTTGAACAACTTCATAGATCTATCTAAGTGTGTCTTATGTTGGATTCTTCTAAACCCCTTCCCAAAGGTATTGAATTACAATCTAAATGGGGCTCTTGGTATCAACATATTATTATTTAGAATGCTAAGACTGTATTTCTTTATGCTAACTTATTGGGTCATTTTATGAATCAGTGTAAGGATCCTAATTGTTTAAATTTAGTTGTCTGTAAAGATCATACTACTTTCCCTACAAAATGTTCAATGGTGATACGAAATGAATATTCAATTTTGAATGTTTCCAATATTAAGGAATCCTCATTCTATGAGTAGATCCCTCTTCCAAATGTAGAGGTTACATGTCTTCCTCTCAATAATTAAATGAACAACCACACCCAGAGCACCAAGTGGGAGTGCCAAGTGGTTCAGTTGTTTCAATCTCCTACCTTGTATTTTGATTTGATTCACTCTTTTGTTAGCATGCTAAGATAGTATCTTCCAGTGATTGCCTCTGTTTTCAACGCTGTTGATTTTTCACAAGTATTAATTCAATCAAATCCCTTCCCGGTATCCAAATCTCATTCCATGATTGTAGATTCATCAATGATGGATTACATTGTTAGTAAGTTGATGTTTTCTAGGGATCAACTCAAGTTTCACAAGTTAACTTTGGAGCATACTGATCTTATGGCTACATAGGTTATTTTAGCTGTGAATTTTCAAAATAACCTTCACATGGATAAAAATGCTAATGCTTTAATGTTATCCTCTCATTCCCTCTTAGATTGTCAAGATGATCATGATGTTTCCCTCTCTTTTTCCTAATGACTTGATCAATATGAGCACATCATTACACCTACTCATGATGTAAACCCCCCTCCTAGTCTGATTCCAACTAGTGAGGATGACTCATTCTAGTCTCATAGTATTGAGGCTTGTTCCTCAATCTTGGATTCTGATCCTCATTTTGAATCTTCCCTTTATGTTTTTCAAAAGGATTCCCCAACCAGACCAATGGATAAATCATCTATCATTCAAACTCCCTTTTCTCCCAAAATTAATGTTCCTATGCCTAAAACTAGAGGCAGGAAGTCCAGAGCAACTAAGGCTTTGGAAGAAATAGAGGCTGGTGTTCAGTCTACTTTGGATAAAATTTTCTCTACTTCAAAGAGATGTTTGAAAAGGAGAACTAAGTGTTCTCCTTGTCCATAATGAGGATCCTCTCTTGGAATGTCAGATGCATTAATGCCTCTGACAATAGAAATAGAATCAAGCAAAGGCTTGATTCTTCTCAAAGTGACATTGTTTTACTCCAAGAAACTAAGTTGTCTATTGATAATTTTAACTCTTCAGTGGGTAGGTGGGGTTTATGGGAAAGTTCCTCTATCCCAGCTAATGGTGCCTCAGGTGGATTGGCAATCTTATGGAATTCTAAGAACGTTTCATTATTTCCTCTTCAAGCAGGCACTAATTGGTAGTTATTGAGTGTCAAGCATTTTTCCCTATCCTTTTTTATAATTAACCTTTATGGACCCACATCTACCCCTGCTAAATTACTTCTCTGGCAATCTCTAACTGATTTTATTCAATAATTCATGTCTTCCAAATTTCTTCTTGCTGGGTATTTTAATGCTACTTTGGGTCCAAATGATAAGAAAGGGGGAATTAATCCTCCTAATTGAGTGGTCTTTGATTTCAATAATTTTATTCTAGATAATGACCTTTTTGACATCATACCTTCAAATGGATCTTATACATGGAAAAATCATAGATCAGGTTTTCTGCAAATAGCAGTCAGGTTGGATAGATTTCTTGGTTCCCATCTTTGGAAATTGGAAAACTTTTCTTTATCTTTGGATATTTTGTCTTTTTCGAATTTAGAACATTTCCCTATTCAACTTTATATTGAATCATCTAATACACCCCTATCAAGCCTTTGTAAATCCTCTTTTAAATTTGAGTCGGTTTGGTTCAAACACCCTCTTTTCCATTCTCTTTTGAAATAGTGGTGGCAAGCTGCACCTCAAGAGAATAGGACCATGATGTTCCATTTTTATAAAAAAATGCAATTTGTCAAAAATCTAATTAAGGCTTGGAATTTCAATGTCTTTAAAAACATCTTTGAACAAAAATTAAAAGTAGAGAAGGAGTTATTTGAAATTAATCAACACATCATAGCTAATGGATTAGACTCTCAAGCTTTTGAATAACAAAAAGCTCTTCAGTTTGAGTGGTCTGAATTATGTGCTAGAGAGGAAGAATATTGGAGACAAAAGTCTCGCGAGTTATGGCTGCAATCAGGTGATCAAAATACCAAGTTTTTTCATGCTTCAACCAAACACAAGAAAGCAGTCAAATCAATTTTCTCTATAAAAGATGAACATGGAAATGTATTTTTTGATATTGAGGATATTAAGCAACAAGGAGTTAGGTTCTTTTCCAATTTTTTTATCTCCCCCTCTGTCCATTCCACTTTATGACAGTGGTTTTGATGATATTCTTCAAGATATTCCTCCTTCTGTTACAGTCCAGGATAACATGATTTTAATGGCTCCTTTTACTTTACTAGAAGTTAGAAATGTAGTATTTTCATTATCTCCTGACAAGGCTCCTAGCCCGGATGGGTTTATAGGCCTCTTCTTTTAGAAGACTTGGGATGTCATTTGTTTTGACTTATTGGTTGTTCTAGAGGAGTCTAGGAAAAATTTAGCTATGCTAAAATGTTTTAACACTACAAACCTTGTTCTTATCCCTAAAAAAAGTGACCCTCAAAATTTTTCTGATTTTCATCCTATTTCTCTTTGTAATACAATTTATAAAATTGTTACTAAAGCCATCTACTTGCGTCTTCAACATATCATTCCAAGAATTATTTCTCATGAATAAGGGGGTTTTGTCCTTGGTAGGGACACCATAGATGGGGCTATTCAGGCTCATGAAACCCTCCACTCAATCAACTCACATTCCATTCCTTCTTTTGTCATTAAGTTGGATATGATGAAGGCATATGACAGGGTAAATTGGTCTTTTTTGTTAAAAGTTTTATCAAGGTTTGGTTTCTCCAAAAAATGGTGTAAATGGATTAAGGCCTGTATTTTTGGAGCTCATTTCTCTTTATTAATTAATGGGGCACTTGTTGGTTTCTTTTCATCCTCTTAGGGTGTTAGGCAAGGAGACCCCTTGTCCCCCTTTCTTTTCATCATCATGGCTGAGGCTCTTAGTCGAGCCATTAATGCGTCCCATATTGCAGGTCTATGGCTTTGTGTCCCCATCTTGAATACATCTATTTCAATTACACATTCTTTATTTGCTAATGACACACTTCTTTTTGGTAAGGCATCCATTTTAGAGGCTAAACAGGTTAAGAAAGTCTTAGATCTAAATTGTTTAGCATCTGGACAAAAAGTTAATAGCCAAAAATCTAAGGTTTGTCTCTTTAATATACAACCACTGTTAGCTTAAAGGGTTGTTGATATTCTTGGTTTCCCTTTGGATGAATTGCCTTCTACTTATTTAGGAGTCTCTTTCTTTATGGGCTTGATAAAACACTTTACTGGGAGTCAGTTATCAGTCGTATCAAGTCCAGGGTTCTGGCTTGGAAAGCAAGGTGGCTTTCTTTATCTAGGAGAATTATGTTAATCAAAACTATTTTATCAGCAATTCCCAATTATTATTTTTCAGTTCTTCAAGCCCCAAAGTCAATGATTACTCAGATTGATAAACTAATCAAGGATTTCCTTTGGACTGACACTATGATAGGAGAAAGGAAAATCCCACTTGTGTTACTCTCGGACATGGCCTCTTCTTTATCAACTAGTGGAGTGGGCCTTCATAACTTGACATCTCATAATCTATCTTTTGGTAGAAAATTGGTTTGGAAACTATTTTCCCAACCTAACATTAAATGGTGTCATTTGATGTAGGAGAAATATCTTGATAATTTAGATCCTTCTAGAGTACTTTCTATTCTTGACCCCCTAAAAGGTTTGGCCATTTAGAATTTTATGATGAAAGCTAGACATGTTATTACATCCTCTATTTCATGGGAAGTCCACAATGGTGACTCAGTTAATTTCTGGCTTGACTCATGGAATGGATTGCCACCTTTATTCACTCTCCAACCTTCCGTAAACATCTGGGAAGTGGCTTCTTCATGTTGGGGTTTCAATTTTTCTAGTTATGTATCTGCAGTTTCTATTCATTCAGGTTTAGTCATATGGATTGACTTTTCCCTTCTGCTTATTTCCCCCTAGGAGGCCATTGTTGCAAATCAATTTCTCTCTTCCCAATCTATTTTCTTCTCTAGGTCTCTTGATCACATTTTTTGGATCCCATCCCCAGATGGTAACTACACGGTCAAGTTGGGTTATGAGATAATTCAGAATAGACAAAATATCAGTTCAAGGTAGAGGACTTTTACTTTTTGTTGGCATAAATCAGTTTTACCTAAGGCGGGATGTTTTTCCTAGCTTGTTCTAAAGAAACGTGTCCTTACAAGTGAGAGATTAGCTAAACTCACTATTACAAATGTGTTTCCCTATGTTTTGTGTAATCAGGATCAAGAATCCTATGATCACCTTTTTCTCAAGAACATTGGCTATTTGTTTTAAAAAAATTGGAATTTCATATGCCTCTCCCCCTATCTATTTGGGATCTTTTCCAATCTTGGCCATATTTGTTTCCTAAGTCTATGTTTGCCTCTATCTGGATTTTCTCTCCTTCTTTGGTATTATGGTCCATCTGGTGGGAGAGAAATAAAAGGATTTTTCAAAACTCTCCATCCACCATTGATGTTGTCATTAATAGACTTCATCATTCTATTGTTGAGGTTACTAATGCTTATACTTGTAAGTTCAAAGGTGATCAGGGATTTTCCTCTTGGGATAATATTATTGCCAAGGAATGGCAGGGTTTAGTGTTTCCTTCCCTTCCTTTTCCCCTATGCCCGAAAGATAGAACTCATCTTAGATCTTCAATCAAATGGTCCCCCATCAAAATGGCTTTATTAAACTGAATTTTGATGGCTCCTCTAAAGGCAATCCAGGTAATTTAGGGATTGGTTTTGTTCTTCGTAACTGCTTTGGTTCGATTCTTTATCTTGAGGCTCGACCTGTCCCTTTAGGAACTAATAATTTGGTAGAAGCTCTTGCTTTGTTATATGGTCTCTCTACTGCTAAGAAGTTAAATATTAGATCCCTTCATGTTGAAGGTGATTCTTCAATAATTATTAATGCATGTGTCCAAAGAGCTTCTTTTTCAAGGCACATCCACTATGTTCTGTCCTAGATTTGGTCCCTTCTATACTCTTTCTCGGATTGTTTTTTAACTCACACATTTAGAGAGGGGAATTATTTAGTAGATTTTCTAGCTAATTTAGGTTCCGATGATTCTCACATCTTCTACCCTTTTCCCCTTGTAACACTGGCCTCCCACCCCTCCATTTTTAATTTAATTCATATTGATTCCTCTTAATATTGGTTCATATTCCTATTTTAATGTTCAGATCCTAGATGATGAATGTGATCTTTGGTTTATGATTATGCGAGATCTAAATTTATTCCCTTATGTGTGACATATCACTTCAAGATTATCCTTTGATGTCGCATATTATTTTTGACATTGTATAATTAAAGCTATGTTTGTGATTTAATAGCTTTCATATGTGTAATATTTCCTCTCACCTTTTATGCTCTATTTATTACAAGTTAAGGTGATGCAGCCCTTCCTTTTATGATGGGGCTCACATGAGTTAGACTTTACATCACTTGTATGGATCCTGCTGATTATTGATTTCTTATGTATGAATAATAAAAGTTGGTACTTGTTTTATTCATGTCTTTGAATGGGGAAGTGCATTTCATGATGGTTTTTGTGAGGTTATAACCGGTTTCAGCTCCATTTCTATCACTTTAATCCCTTTCTTGTAGCATAGCCTCATTTCCTTTTGTTTTGATCTCATGGCGTTACATAAGTATGTTGATGAATTTAGACCATTGAATCTTCATGTCCATTTCTCAAGCTCTTCTCTGGCAGTGCCTTTCAAAGGTAATATTACTGATGAAGCCCTTACTTCCATGTTTATTATTCACTACTTGAAATGTGCTCGATGTATTCAGAGAATGATTGGGGATTCGGTAGTGTCTCCACATTTTAAAAGGATTATTTTTCCATCTCAAGTCGTTTCAGTCTTCTGCTATAACATTTTGGATTTATCTCAATCTTGGACTTTGTTGATATCCATTGCAAATTGGTCTATTCTACAACATTTCCTTCAAGAAAATGGTTTTCTTTTAGCAATCCAAAAGTATAACTTCTGGTTAGAAGATGCTTATATCGGAGGTGTATTCCCACATCACCTTCTTTTTAATTCAGACAAGTATATCATGTTGCTTGTTGTTGTTAAAGATTGTATCACCTATTCCTCTATTATGCCTCTTGATCATCTTCTTAATAGTACTCCTTTTGATGCTGGTCATAGAGGGAAGGTGTTTGCAAAAATGTATGCTCTGCTTGGTTTATTGACACATGCTCATGCCTCAAATTTGGGTTTGGGTTCTCCAATGATGGATGATAATTCACTTGGTAGTAATTTGGTTTCTTTACCAGTCCCTATTATTTCTTTAGTTCCATTGTTAATTGGATTGTGTTCCTCCCCTGATCGTGTCCCAAATTCACCTCCCTCTGCTCGCGCTTTGGTGTCACCTTATGTATCTTTGGTTTCAGGATATCCACTTGTCTCTCAAGCTAACCGTCTTTGGAGCTCTTTGTTCTTATCTCGACCCTCACATTTTGGTTGTGGTGGTTATGTTATGTGATGTTTCTAAGATGCTTTTTTGTATAAGTTCTTTTTGTGCAGGTTTTCTTGGTTTAGCTTTTCCATCTGGCTTATATTGATCATGGGATGACAGTTTCTCTCACATTTCCTTGGCCTTCACCAGCATTTTCTACTCTACCTCAATTTTTCTTTTGCAAGAGCGTCCATTATTATGCTTATTTGGAGTGACTTTTCTATCAGGTTTATAATGAACATGGGATGATACTTGCCCTCTTTCTTCCTTGGACTTCACCAACTTTTCACTTTGCCTCAAATCTACTTTCACAGGGGTCCACTACTATGTAATTATATTTTGGTACTTATTTTGTGCTTCATTGTAAATGGGTTTTGGGGGGTTGGAATTTTAATTTGGCCTCCATATTGGCCAAGGTTTTTATCAGGTAGTCTTAGAAATTATTATCTTGAACATGTTGTAATGTAGAGACATTCTTCCATTTTGTACGAGGGATCTATTTTGTTCTTGTAATCAGGTCCTTTTTGACCTTGGGGCTTCAGGTAGTTTAGGAATCTTTTTGAGAATTAGAGGCTCAATTTGTAAATATATGGGTAACGAATGGAGTTTTCTTTATTGGTTCTTTCTCTGAGAGCCATTTGAACCAGTTATTATTAATATAAATATAAAATTTTGCCAAAAAAAAAAAGAACAATCATCATGTTTAGACAATTTAATTTCTCTAGAGTAACTTCCTCCCTTTGGTTTCTTAGATTGGTCAAACGGAATCAAAGAATTATGAGAGTTCTTATACGAGTAAATAGTTTGTGAAGTTATCTCAAGGGTCCTAGCTTGACATCTATAGTGGTAATTATATGTGACTGAATGTGACCTCTAAATCAGGCACAACACAACATGGTCATTATTCACTTGATAGAATTCGGGAGAGAGTATGAAGAACTCAATCCAAATTCCATTGTGAGGTGACCTGTTGCCTCCTATGTGAATGAGGTGTTTGAATTCTCTCAGAACGAGAGCCAACAGCTAGGAGACCAATTCAACAATGGAGGATTTAAAAGAAAAGCATATGCAAGAAATCAAATTGCAATTAAACTAGTATGAATGCAATTAATCTAAAATGAGAATGAAAATTCCTTTTGGTATTTTCAAATAAGAATGCAACTAGATTAAGAACAAGTAAGAAAACTAATTAGATGAGAGAAAATGCAATATTATGCTAAATGAACTAACTAAAATAATGCACTCAAAAGCTTTGAATCTCAAGAGATGTAGTAGAATTTCTCTATCATCTATGTGCTCTCAAAAGTTGGATCTTTGGAAAGGGAAAAAAAACTCTTTAAATAGAAATGCCAAAAGGGGAATGAAGAGTTTCTTGATTTGAAACTCTTGACTCTTCATTCCTCTTTGAGACTCTTCACTTGTTTGTTGGAGAATGAGACAAATATGCAAGAAATTATTTAATTAAAGAATGGAATTTTTACCACATGTGGGGTATTACTCTTTGAATAATTCAAATAATTAAATTCAAATAAAGAGGTGTCCATTCGAATAACTAAATAATATTAATTATTTTTTGATGTGTAATTAGCTAAAGGGGTTAGATTTAATTTAATTAGAAAGCACTTAGGACTTTAGAATTAAATTAATTTATCATAGGGATAATTTAGCTAATATAAGTCAAAGACTTTAGGAATTAATTTAGTATTTGATTATTGCAATTTAGGGTCTTTGCAACTGACATCAAGTCAAATAGAGCCAAGTAGGAGAGAGAAAATTGCCTAGTGAGATAGGACTTTGATAACATAGAAAATTGAAGAAATGCACCAAAATTGATTGAAATGATTAGGTGCAAATTTTGGGGTATTACATTTGCCCCTCTTTGAATTGATGTGCGAACAACACGTTGATTCAAAGAATAGTTTGAAGTGATAGATGATGAGAATTTCTGAAGTCCAAGTTAGATTGCAAAGACAACGGTCTTAGAAGAGAACTGGAATCAGGGTTAGATTGCCCCAATACCAATTGATGAAGATGCAGATTTAGGACTGTCTCCAGAATCAGGGTTAGATTGCCCCAATATGAAGCTTAGCCCTCCGAGACCTGGGTTAGATTGCCCAGATAACGGTATAAAAGAGATTTCGAGAGCCATCTCCAGAACGAAGCTTGACTATGAGGGATTAGGGTTAGATTGCCCCAATACCTAAAAGATTTTGAGAATCCTCTCCAAAATGAAGCTAGATTCTTGAGGATCCAAGTTAGATTGCTCAGATACCTAAAAGATAGATGCTGAGATAAGCAGATGTGAGACACTGAGATGCCCCAAGCAATGAAAATTGATGATTTAGATTAGACTGATTCAAGAATTGATTCAACAAGATTCAATGATGCAATCATCCTGCCCCCTTGGGAGCGAAATCAAAAGATGACACATCAGAAGATGACTAACAGCAAGAGGTTGCAGATAAGGATAAGATCGAAGATCCAGAAGATAAAGTAGATCAAAAGTAGTTTGAAGTGATCCAAAGGTCCTGTTGACCAATTTTGACAATGGTTGACCAAATTTGACTAGAGTTGACTTTGATGAAAAGAGCAAAGATCTCAAGAACATGATGCAAAGATGAGGATCTGGCAAGAAAATGATGCCAAAAAGCTAACTGCACAAGCGTCCGATCCCAAAGGGAGTCCAATATTTAAAACGCAATTTTGAGCCACTTAGAGATGTCAGATTTTGATTTTGATCCTGAAAAAGGATGCAGCCAAGATGAGACTAGGACAAAAGATGAGAACCTTTGATGAGCAGATCTAGAAGAAAGAAATCAAGAGAGCAACAAGAAAGCACTCCAAATGCAAGCCTAGAATGAAAGATGCAAGTCTAAATGCAGGCCTAGGATGAACAAATGCAATCCTCTGGACTCGGCTATTGGACTCATTGTATTTACCATCATTGAGTTCATTTAAGCATGGGACAATCACAAGATGCCATACAATTCTCCCCAACATGAGAATATGAATATGACATAAGTCTTAAATTTATTAGAATGAGGTGTAAGCATTAAGGCACAAGAAGCCAGAATGACCTAAACACCTATTCCTTTTAATTTAGCAAGTTAACATAAGCATCAAAGCACATTTTCTATAATGACCTGAATGTCTCTTGCAAACAAACACACCAAACACGTGAGAGATCTTTCTTTTGCCAAAGAGTGCTCGCAGTGACCCCTACATTCACTTAGTAAGATGAGCATTAGCAATTCCAAATGTAGCAAAAGAAGTCACTCCAAACAAACAAGGAGAAGAACCAACCTCACCAAGGCATCCATATAAAAGGAGTCAAGGTACGCATGGCCATCTAGTACGATATAAAGGCTCTTACAGATGGACACCCCTCTTATGTAGATTTCTTGGATCATTGGAACTAAACCAGCAAGCAGAAAACAAAGAAAAGTCATGCCCCCAGTCTTTGCATTTCTCAGTCAAGAAAGACATCTTAGATTCACTCGAGGGGAAATGATGAAGCAAACAAACAAGCAAGAGAAAAGCTTAGTACACTACATAGGAACACACAAAGAGTTTTAGTTTCAGTTTACGTTTGTGTTCAAGCGGATTGAAGTTGAATTAGAAGCGAACAACATTCAAAGTCTCAACGGGATAGTGACAGTAGGTAGACACAGTGGAAAACCACTGGTGACCATCGCGAGAGGCAAATTCTCAAGAAGATATTGAAGCGCGAATAAAGTATCAGCAGGCGAATGCAGTTAGAACCACTGGTGACCGATACAAGGAAGATTCTCAAAAGAGAGAATGAAACACGAATGAAACATCAGTAGGTAGACACAGTGAGGACCACTGGCAACTGATGTAAGAAGGAGATCCGAAAAGAGAGGTCGAATGGGAGCTAGGTATCAGCAGGCAAGCACAGTGAGAACCACTGGTGACCGATACATGAGAGATCCTCAAGGAGAGATCTCAAAAGTAGCTAGGCATCAGTAGGCAAACACAGCGCGAAATGCTAGTGACTGATGCACAAATGAATCTTCTGAAAGTGATAGGACAATGCCCCCTAGAATAGGGAGATGCCCCCAAGTATGACGAATTCCAATACATGAAGAGTCGAGGAAAACTCAAAGACAAGCGCATGAGCTAGCAAACCAAAGCAAGAAACAAACTAAAGCAGGAAAGGAAGGAAACTAAAGTAGGAAACTAAGAGCCAAGCGATGCTGAGATGAGATGCAACTTCAGGAAACAAGAGGCGCCTGTTTATCAGGTTTTCACCATCTTGGCAGAGATTCTATTTTTGCTACCATGATGCCTATTTACCAGGTTTTCATCAATGGCACATTTTTCTCTTTTTCAATTTTTTTGTACTTTTCTCTTTTTTTTTATTTTTTTGAATATTTCATTTTTTTGTATTTTTGATCTTTTGATTTTTTTTGTATTTTTCACATTTTCTATTTTTTTTTGTATTATCAAGGTGCCTATTTACTAGGTTTTCACCAGGATAATAGATACATCAAAGTGCCTGTTTGCCAGGTTTTCACTAAGATGATCATTTTTTTAGGACATTTTGCAATTTTTACAATTTTTTGCAATATATCAATTTTTAGGATTTTTTCAGGATCAATAAGTATGTACATGAGCATACTGAGAATGTCAGCTATAGGACTTCTTCAAATGAAGAGCATTGATGGGCTCTTTGAGTTTCTCTCCTTCAGTAGGAACCTCTGATAACATAGTATTTGTAGCAGTAGGCAACCAAGAAGTTGTAGAATTAGAACCAGATGTTGTAGTAGTAACAGGAGATCCAACCAGTAGTGTCCAACTATCGAGAGATCCATAGTCAAGGAAAGATCACTTAAGTGAGACCCATAAACATTCTCGTGGACACATCTTAACTCTTTATCAGATTTCCCATGCTCTAAACGCTTAGGGAGAGTATATTCTAGATTTCTCTTAGTCTTTTTATTAGCAATGAGGAGATGCTAATATGCACTTTGGGACAAGGCAAGATGGAGTGAAGAGGGTAAAGTATGAGAGGCAAGGGTGATGGAATGGAGGGAAGCATGAAAATTTTGGAAGCTCAAATGGCAACTTTGATTTTCATTTTTGTGGAATCCACATAGCTTTTGAACTTTTTCTTCTTTACTTTGAGGTTCTTTTGATGACAACGCCTGTAAGATGGATTTCGAGATCCATTTTTTATTTATTTTCTGGCTTTTGATTGTCTTCTTCTCTTTGAGGACCTTTGCAGTCTTTTCAACACCTCTATTGCTTTTTTCTTTCTTTGGAGTCACATGTCAATTAGATGGCACATGGTGACCTTGAGATATAAGTGGATTCTTATTATTTTTTCTTTTATGTTGTACATCCAAGTTACTTCCAAAAGAGTTAGGAATTATGGATGAAAAAGGCTTATATGACTGGTTTAGGTGGAGAGATGGAGATGGAAGTGGATGAGCCACTTTTCTAGGAGATGAAGGGGGAAGAAAAGTCAATGGGATGGGCTCAAGTGCAAATATATCAATATCATCCTCATCATTCATGAATGCATTAGATAGATCAAGAAAGTAATCTTCCATAGAGTGTTGTTGATTGTGAGTCATCCTAAAAGAGTCAGATAAGTTTGGAGGAATATTATGTGAGCCTAACCAAGATGGTCTATTCCAAGAGTTAGGTCCCCTTTCAGGTGGTAAGAGTGCATGAATAGGAACCATTTCAATTCTAGATCTACCAATATTCCATGAAGCTATAACAGAATGGGGTTTCACATACCCATGATTTGCTGGAGCGGTAGGAGTATAGCTTGGAGTAGATGTCCTAGGAACCATAGGAATGATCTCCATAGGAGGGTGGAAAGGATCATCATCAATAGCTTGATCTGGAGGATCATAACTTTCTCCTCTTTCTGAGTTGTTAAGACTAGCATATAGGTGCATAGCATCAATTGGTATTTTCATAGTAGCATCTGATATAGAGTCCCACTCAGCTAGAGACATAGTTGGAGGCTGACTTTCTTCATTGTTGTCATCTAACATAGGAAGTGTTTCTTTAACAGTAGGATCTTGTTCAGTAGTAGAAGTAGCAAAGTAATATGGAATAGGCATACCTTGAGGCATACCCAAGAGGAGGGAAGCATCCAATAGTTTCTCCCAATCAGTATGTGTGCCATTGGAGTTGGTAGTAGTAGGAGTTTGTTCAATAGCAGAAGTGGTGGAACAATCTAGAATAGGCATACCTTGAGGCATACCCAAGATAAGGGAAGTGTCCAACAGTTGCTCCCAATCAAGATGTGTGCCATGAGAGTCAGAATTAGTAGAAATATGTTCTGTAAAGTGGATAAAATCCTCCTAGTGAGGACCCAGATCATGTTCTTGAGGCACTTGAGAAGGTAGCTAGGACTCTTCTTGATAGTCTGAATTAGGATTTTGAATATTCAAGGGTTTCGCATGTGTCATAGGCTGAATCTGTGCTTCTTCATTATCTAAATCCTTGCATGAATGAAAGTTGCAGCTAGGTTGGTCAAGCTCATGCCCTTGATAGCCAATACCAAATATGTCTTCAGAGGGTTCCTCACAGGAATGTGGAGATATGGGGAGAGCTGTCAGTGACAAGATGGACTTAATCTGATATTCTTCCATGCTAATATCTTTGATCTTTAGGGTCTTTTCTATTTCTTTTAGCTTAGCATCATAGGACTCAGTGGACTCTCTATTGGTGGGAACAAAGTTGTCTATCGTTTGGGTAAGAAACTTAGCAGAGCAAGTATTTAGGCCGGCATTATTGTCAATGAGGATGTGGAGAACATGCTCAGGACCTTCCATAACTTCAATGTGCAAGGGAGCATTATGCGGATGGCTTGGAGAGTGATCATCTTCTTCAGAGAAGGATAAATAATGAGGTGAGGTCAAATGACCTACCATAGATTGAAACTAGTCGAGATTGAGATCTTTGGGGATGTTTGCCTTGGTGAGGGCTTTATTCATAAATAGTTTTGGTCCAAAAGTCGAAGGTTCGAGACCTTTGAGAACAATCTTTGTACGAGATCGAGGGATAGTATTCGCACAAGCTAGAGATAGTGCGGAGTTACAAGAGGGAAATTTAGGGCCTCACAAGACAAAGGGAGTTTTTGGTTTAGGAGCATCCTCCCTCCTCGGAGCAATGATCATGTCATAGTACTCAACATCAACAGGTTCAATCTCATTGATGACAATGTCACTAGTATCATACATATAGTTGACCACATCATTGGTACCTTTAGACTTGGATAATTCACTTTTCCCATGAGGAGTAAAGGAGTCTTTGAATTCCTGATGATTTAAATTCTTGTTATGGTTCTGCACCAAAGTCCTATAAACCACATCAAGAGGTTCTCCCAAGGAAGTAGAGTTATTCTTGGGTTGAGAGATCAAAGGTTTGTTTCTAGCAAATCTTGAAGGTGGTTGAGCTTCTATTGCAGCCTTCTCAGTGACTTTGACCATTTGTATGCTAGAGCTGAGATTAAAGACAGACTTTGAGGGTTTTGGTGTCACATTATCAACAACCCTGTCATTCATAACATCTATGTTTTTGTTGACAATCTTATCCTTATCCTTGTTTGAGGGAGAAGGTCCCTGCTTTTTATCTTTGTTCAAAGTCAATTCTCCCTTCTTGACCATAAATGCTTCTATCCTCACAACCCACCTAATCATATTGTCAAAAGTGAGGGGACCTTGTAATCGTACTTGGTATCCAAAATCTGGGACAAGATTGCCCAAGAAGATATCGAGCTTTTCAAACTTGGGTAATTCATGTGGATACTTTGTGCATAGTTGTCTCCATCTCTGGAGAAATGTTAGGAGAGGCTCCCCTTGTCATTGTTTCAAATTGCAAAGGTCCTAGATGTTGACCGAATATTGAATATTGTGGGATTGATCATAACTCTTGTCATTTCGAGACTGACCATGACCTTGGTCATTTGGAGATTTCTCATGACTATTGTTGAATTTACCTCCCCCTGGGAAGTGGAATGGATCTCCCATCTTGTTGGTAGTATTCTTAGAGGTCATGAAAATAAGATCAAAAGAGTCAATGGGTTCAATTCTAGAAAGTGACCCTTTAGAGCCTTGCTGATGTTGAAACAACGGGTTATAATATTCTTGAAATAATAAGTCAGACTGTATTTGAAACAATGGATTGTAATATTCTTGGAATGACAAACAATGTGAAGATTCCTCATGACACTCAGATTGTGCAATAGGTTTGGACTGACCTCTTCCTTGATTACGAGGTTTTCTTCTATCTTGATCAGTATTTTGAATGGGATAAGTCTTGCCACTTCGATTCGTGACAGTCATAGATGAAGATGTGATGAGAAAAGATTCAGGATAAAGCTAGACTTTGTCTCTAAGATAACAAAGGGGAGATGAATGGCTAGAACAGCCAAGATGCAAGATGAACTTGGTACGAGTCATCAAAAGAGATGGCTAGAACAGCTGAGATAAGACTATCACAACATGAGGTACAAAAGGCATAAAGAGATAAGATGAATAGATGAGAGACAACACAAGTCAAAGAAAAGATCGATCGATTCCTAACTCAAGACAACCAGTTTCTGATGGTGAATGATAGGAAAATAGAAAAATAGATCATGGACAAAAAGGTAGATCAGATTTATGTCATTGATCAAGCATGTAAGACAACAATCAAGGAGTTCAAGCAAACAGTCTTCAAGCAATGGGCAAGGGACAAAGCAACCTTGTGCATGAACAAGAATAGTGACTTTGTATTTCTACTCCCTAAGGACTCTACCTGTGTATGTTCTTGAAAATGTTTTAGCAGGCACTTAGAACACAACAACATCCTAGCAAGTTGTCTACAAGGATATACATGGATTTTCTAAAAGGAGTCCTCGATATATGCAAGGTACGTGAGGCACAAATACGTAGATGAGAAGAATCTGAAATCACACAGCCGGGGGGAGACGGTAACCCAAATCTCCTCCTTCACTTCTCAAAGGTATACAGTTCTTTGAGGCTTAGCCAAGAGTGAAATCTAACTCATTCCCAAGAGAGGTGTCTTTGGATTCACCTCCTGATATTTATACTCCGCTAGAACATGGGAGTTAAGGTCATCCCTTGAGGTGATGAAATCCCCAAGCAGGCCTTCTAAAAATAAAAAAGTAAGTAATTCACTATCAAAAGTATTTAAAGCACTAAAGGTGGAACACTTAACTCTTCAAGTAAATGTGAAGTGAGTCCAAAAAGTGGAACATTTAACTCTTTAAGTGAGTATGAAGTGATTCCACAAGGTGGAACATTTAACTCCTAACACAAACTCAAAGTGAGTCCAAAAGTGGAAGAGTCCACACCTTAGAAAACTAATGAGATCAAGAAAGCCTAAAAAGGGAGAAACTTTGTGGAACACTTAACACTCTTTTCAAGTAGACCCCTCCCTTATGTATGAATGTTGACCTTACATCCAAAGGGCGGTAATGAGGGGTGATTAGAAATAAGCGAGTCCAACAACCCAATTTAGCTAACAAGATCAATCAAAAGTACTCTAAGATTGCTTATCAATACTACTCACAAGCACAGAAGGGTTTGAACCATGGAATATTTAACTTTCCAAGTAAACATGAAGTGAGTCCACAAAGTGGTGCATTTAACTCTTCATGTAAACAAGGAATGAATCCATGCCCTAAATTACTCAATGAGATTTTTGATATTGGAACCAAGAATTACTTATGGTTTAAACGCAAGCATTCACTTACACAAAATTATAAAAATAAATCTATGTTCTTTCATTTCTCATTAAGAGCATCAATTGAAATGTGTTCTATGAAAGCATGTAAAAAATCAAGCCAAACACATGAGAGGTTCATTTTTATTTCCAAAATCCAAATGTTGTAGAGATGTAACAAAATACCTCCAGTCCAACGCAATGCGCTTAGTAGATTTTACCTTCTTTTTTTTTGTTTTAAGAATTTTCCATAAAAGAAAGCCATGAACCTTCAAATGAAAAAGATAAGAAAACAAGTAAATAAGATATGTAATGTATATCCAACTTATACAAACCCTAAGATGGTTAGATATGAAAATCAATTGTTAGGAGTTTGATTTAACATATGTAACATTACTGTCTTCAAGACAGTCTTTAAAGATTGATTTATTTGACCCATAAAATCACAATATTAAAATTTCTGAAAAAAATGAAGTTTTTAGCCAACATCAAGAACTAAAATTTCCCAAAATTAAAAGATCTTATGATTCCATTTGGTTCCTCAACCAATAACCTTTTCAAACTGCAATTTTTCTGTCATAAATCAGATTTAAAACACCAAACCCTGCCTAGGGAATCACATATCTTTCTCAAAAAGAATCCAAATGAAACCAAACCAATTTCATAGTAGCTATTAATTAATTTCATTTCCAAATATGTAAGCCATTTATTTTTTCCATTCATAAATCATTTTCTAAGAGAAAATCATTGTCTGCAACTCCAATGCAGATTGTAAAAAACCAATTTTCATTCAAATGCCCATAACTTTCACAAATCTGCATAAAAATGACTCAAACCAAAAATAAATGAAAGATAATTCAAATATCTTTCCAATGAATATTATTATAGGTCCTGATTCTTCACAATTTGTCTGTACTAGACATTTCAATCTGACTATATTCAGAGAATCTCAAATCTGCAAATACCCACTTTCACCAAAATGATCATAAATTATTCATTTCTTTATAAAAATGAACCAAACAAAAATAATGAGAAAGAGAATTCATCATTCTATCCATCCATTACTATATTATAGGATTTCCAAACTGTACATGGCTGTACAAGGCCTGGAACCAACACTAAAATTGAAAAACCAATCAAGAATGAGGCCAGAAATTGATCTTTTCTGCCCCACGATGGGTGCCAAAATGCATGTGACTGAATGTGACCTCTAAATCAGGCACAAAAAAACATGGTCATTATTCACTTGATAAAATTTAGGAGAGAGTATGAAGAACTCAATCCAAATTCCATGGTGAGGCGACTTGTTGCCTCCTATGTGAATGGGGTGTTTGAATACTCTCAGAACGAGAGCCAACGGCCGGGAGACCAATTCAACAATGGAGGATTTAAAAGAAAAGCATATGCAAGAAATCAAATTGCAATTAAACTAGTATGAATGCAATTAATCTAAAATGAGAATGCAAATTCTTTTTGGTATTTTCAAATAAGAATGCAACTAGATTAAGAACAAGTAAGCAAACTAATTAGATGAGAGAAAATGCAATATTATGCTAAATGAACTAACTAAAATAATGCACTCAAAAGCTTTGAATCTCAAGAGATGTAGTAGAATTTCTCTATCATCTATGTGCTCTTAAAAGTTGGATCTTTGGAAAGGGAAAACAAACTCTTTAAATAGAAATGCCAAAAGGGGAATGAAGAGTTTCTTGATTTGAAACTCTTGACTCTTCATTCCTCTTTGAGACTCTTCACTTGTTTGTTGGAGAATGAGACAAATATGCAAGCAATTATTTAATTAAAGAATGGAATTTTTGCCACATGTGGGGTATGACTCTTTGAATAATTTGAATAATTAAATTCAAATAAAGAGGTGTCCATTCGAATAACTAAATAATATTAATTCCTTTTTGATGTGTAATTAGCTAAAGGGGGTAGATTTAATTTAATTAGAAAGCACTTAGGACTTTAGAATTAAATTAATTTATCATAGGGATAATTTAGCTAATATAAGTCAAAGACTTTAGGAATTAATTTAGCATTTGATTATTGCAATTTAGGGTCTTTGCAACTGACATCAAGTCAAATAGAGCCAAGTAGGAGAGAGAAAATTGCCTAGTGAGATAGGACTTTGATGACATAGAAAATTGAAGAAATGCACCATAATTGATTGAAATGATTAGGTGCTAATTTTGGGGTATTACAGTAATCATGAGCATAATGATTGTATTTGTTTTTTTTTAGACTTAGGAAGGTTCTACGGAAATCAACATCAGCTCATTTTTTCCTTAGGAGGAAGAACAAAAGGAACTTCACTAGGTTGAGAGATAGAGGATGCAAAACACTTGTAGGATATAGGAGGTGGAATAGAAGTATAAATAGGAGGAATAAGATGTGTGAGGATGAATCCCAGCCTAGGAGAAAGAGGTAGGACATCCTTAGGAAAGCTCAATTTAGAGATATTTTGGGGTTTTAGTTTTTGGTAAGATAAGAAGAGATGATCTTGGGAAGGTTGTAATGGATGAGGTATGGTAGGCTAAAGTAAGTCAAGGTCAAAATTTACATGTCTTGCTAAAATACAATAAAGAATAAGGTTGATCATGATGATTTATCCATTATAGGGAAATTTAAAATACTTATTATGGATTTGAGATTTAATAGCTTTTGTGGAAGTGAGCCAAGGAAGGAAAGTATCTCCTAGAATTGATCAGAAGTTGGGATGAAAACAAAGGTGATATATAAGTGCTTCTTACCAAATTCAATGTGAAAAGTGATGGAACCATGTGTGGGACAAGTAAAACAATTAAAATTTTAAATCATCACATTTGATTCATAATAGGAGTCTCGATGAAATTATCTTGTGTAAAGATGTTCCTCAATTATAACTTTCAAAATGCAAGTGAGACCAATAAGTGCTCCTTGAGAGAACTTATCATTAATCTTAATGGAAATATGAAGAGGACCATTAGGTTCTTTAATAGTCTCCTTAGGATCAAAGGTAATGAAAAACTCATGTTTAGTCTTAGGTTTGTGTTTAGGTTTAGAATGATCAATGAGATTAAAAATTATTGATCAATAATTGTTAACCTTGGGGAAACCTTTATTGCATTTTGGAAATTTTGGGTAGATTGACGAAAGGCATCATAATTATAAAATGGAGCCATTAGAGTGGATGAATCAAAATAGCTCACTTGAAGCTAATAATTATGAAGCAAAGCACACAATTGGGTAAAAGAGGTAAAATCATAAAACAATAACTTGTCTCTAGCATCTTTTTTCAAATTAGAAATGAAAATACATTGAGCATCCATATTAGGATCAAGATAAGATATTTGAGCATGAAAATGTTTAAATCTACAATTACAATCAATCACTTTTTCCTTAACACCTTGTTTACAATGAATCAAATTAGTTAAATAAATTTGAGGACCAATATTATTTTGAAACCATTGAATGAAATCATTAGCCAGTTTTTGAAATGATTCAATAGAATAAAGAGGAAAAGAACAAACCATTGTAAGGCCTTATCACTAAATTCCATAGTAAACAATTTATCCATAAGTCTATGATCATTAGAGAAGTCACTACACAAGGTTTGAAATATTTTTACATGAGTCAAGGGATCACCTTTTCTATTATATGTTTCCAAGTGAGGTATTTCCATGTATTGGGGGGTAACGTCACAAATGATATCATGTGATAATGAGCTATCGATGCCAGAAGTGTAAATATTGAATTTGGGTTGGGTTATGGAAGCAAGTTGTTGTAAGAATGAAATACTTTGGGCAAGGTTATTAATGGGTGGCTTTAGTGGATAGGTTGGTATTAGACATGTGTAAAAGTGAAGGTTTTAGAAAATTGTGGGAAGTTGAGGGAGCATTACAATATGAACGTGGAATACTATGGAAGGTAGGTATAGATGATGGTGGATAAATACATGGAACACTCATAGGAGGAGAGATGATAGGATTAGGAATAATTCCAAAATTAACATGTAAATGATTGATGTTTTGAATAGATGTAGGGGTAATAGGTAGAGTATCGTTACTATAATTGATAGTAATGTTGAAGATTAATTATCTGATGGAGTTGATGATGAAGGTCGACCAATATCAGAGGGATACATGATAGTAGAAAGGTTAGATGATTTATTTTCTTTTTATTGATGTCAAGCAATTGATTTCTAGTTTATATTATGTTTCCATATCATTCAATAATGATATAAGATGAATGAGTTAAGGAGAAGAAGAAATGAGAAATTGAGAAGTTGAAGAAATTCAATGGGCAACTGATACAAATCAAACAATGATTAGATTATGTTGATATAATTTTTTTCTACCTAACATATGATTATGTTAAGTCAGTAAAGCATGGTGATAAAGATTTGACAATTCGGTAAGTTAATTTGTTTTGGCTACCGAGCAAGAAATGTCACTCGATAAGGTAAAGGTAAAAAGAAATTTCACTTGATAAAGTAAAGGTAACTCAAGGCACTGAGCAATGTAACCAAAATTCAAATGAAGAACACCAAGCGAGGAACAGATATTAAATAAGGATTGAATAGACATTTAATGATTAGCTATGATGAGATGGATGATCATGATGATGAGGAAAGTTAGTTACAAGAGATATATGGATAGGAAAATTTGAGATGAAGATCTACAGTAAGATCTAAGAAGAAAAATTTATAGAACAAGTTTCTAGAAAAGTTCAAGTTCCTAGGTGAAAAGAAAATGTGTTACCAAGATCCAAATTTGAGGTATAATGAATTAGACGGTTAAGATTGAATAAAGAAAAAAATAATAGAAGAGATTAAGAGGAAAAATATTTCTATACAAAGGATGATCTTGTATGGACAAATGGCTGGCAAACTGAATAGTTGAAGGGTTATCGAGTGTTGAAGTGAAGAAGGAACAAAGAGATTCTAAGTGGAAAAGAAGGATTTGATGAAGTGTTGAAGCTAGTGGATAATGAAGAATTGAAGTGAATAAAGAAGAGCACACAAGGATCTGATTGAGAAAAGATAGTTGCAAATCTACATGTCAATTTTATTTACTGTTACTTACTAGCATTTGTAACAGAGAAATCTCTTAACATAGTGGACTTAACAGTCTTATTGTAAAATCCTTAAAAAAGGTGACATTCTAAAGAGTTTTTAAAGCCCTCTAACAAGGTCACTCCTAACAGGGTGAAGATCCTAACATATTTGAGGTAAATCCCTTGAAGGGGTCATACCTAACAATGTATATTGTAATCTTTAACCAGATTGGCTCTTAATCGGGCGTACATCAGAAGATTATTTTATTAGTGGGTGATAATTCCCACAGTGGTTTTTCCCAAAGATGGGTTTCCATATTAAATATTGGTGTTACATGTTATGAATGATTTGTGTGAATGATTTATTCATTGTTATAGTTTATTTACTTTTGTCGGTATATAGTGAACTATGTATTACCGAGCTAATACCAAGTTAATCAGAGAAAAGTTTTTAAGGTATTTTGGATCAAGGATTACTGATTCATGCCCCCCTCTCTATAATCCAACAATTGGTATCAAATCTTAGTACTCTGAAGAGATAAGTTTAAAAGACTTGATTAAAAGATCTAAAGATGTATAGGAGAGAAGTACCTAAGTTGAACAAAGAAAGTTTCTCTACATGGAAAAGCATAATGAGATTGTATCTATCTTGGATTGGAGAATCTATATTAGATAATGATTACACTCCTCCGCCTACTAGACCTTTGACAATTGATTAGATGAGATAAAAGTAGGAACACAACTTGGTTATAATAGAGATTGATTCTTCCCTCTCCAATGCTAAATTTAATGATGTTAAGAATTGTGTCAATTCAAAAGAAATGTGGTACATGATTACACTTATCTATGGAGGAGATCAAAATGTACAAAAAGATAAGGTTGATAGTCTAAGAGGAATGTATGATGAAATCAAGATGAAAGATGAAGAGAACATCACACAATATAGTAGCAGAATCAAGGAAGTTGTAAGTGCCATCAGAGGCGCTAGTGGAACCTTGACCAATGAAGAAGTGGTAAGTAAAATATTGAGAACTCTTTCTTCTAAATATTCTATTAGAGTATTTTCAATTCAAGAATTGAGATCTATATCAAAAAAATTTCTTACTCTTGAAGCCCTAATTGGTAAGATGACTGTATTTGAGCTTAGCAATTATGATAATAGTCTACCGACCATTGAAACTACCTTCAAGTCATCTGTGAGCATTGGATCATCAAGAAGAGGAAGATAAAATCATAGTAATTCATATGGAAGTGAGTATGACAGTATTCTAAATGAAGAAAAAGAGCGGGAAGAATTGGAAGCTCTACTGGCTAACCGACTACCTAGAGGCAAAGGAATGTACAAAGGCAAGTTACCATTGAAATGTTTCAACTGTAATAAAATTGGACATATTGCATCTATATGTCTTGACAATGACAAGAATGATAAGAATTACAAAAGAGACAATGGACACCAAAGATTCAAAGACTTTAAGGACAAAGGTAAGAAGTCTTCCTACCTAGCTGAGGAAGGTGTAACTGATGATGAATATGATGATATCGAAGAAGGATATGAAATTGTCTATATTTCTTTAAAGGAAGAATCAAATGAGGAAAAGTATGAAGATGAAAAAGTACTTATTTCTCATGTAAGTAAACCAGACCCATGGATTATTCATAGTGGATGTTCACATCATATGACTGGTGATATTGACAAGTTTGATAATCTAGAAGAGTATGATGGAGGATTTTTCAGATTTGGCAATGATGCTCCATGCCCTATGAAAGGTAAGGGATCCATTTTTTTAAATGAGAAGATGAAATGCAATGATGCATATTGGGTTAACGGACTGAACCATAATCTATTAAGTGTTCCACAACTGAACAATACTAGCCACCGACTGGAATTTCATAACAGAAAGGTAAAGATCTATGGTGCTGATAGAGATCTAATTGGAACTGGTGGACAATCAAGAGGTAATTTACTCTATCTTGATACCGATGCAAATAGTTGCTTATTTTTTAAAAATGAAGATGTATGGCTATGGCATAAGAGACTATGTCATGTGAATTTTGATAACTTGATCATACTAAGTAAGAAGAGTAGAGTCAGAGGACTATCAAAGTTATGAAAACCTGATAAAGTGATGTGCAAGGAATGTCAAATTGATAAGATGAGTAAGTCTAGTTTTTCAAGAAAATCTTACTCTACCAATCATATTTTGGAATTGGTTCACACTAACCTTTTGTGGTCCTATGAGAGTTCAAAGATATTATGGAGATTGGTACTTTATTTTGTTTGTTGATGATTATTCAAGAATGATGTCTGTTATGTTTCTAAAAGAAAAATCTAATGCATTTCAAATGTTTAAGTGGTATAAAGAAATATTTGAAAAGGAAATAAGTAAACAACTGAAGTGTTTTAGATCTGATAGAGGAGGTGAATTTATCTCTGATGAATTTACTATCTTTTGTAATGAGCATGAAATTAAAAGAAAAGTATCTGCATCGAGGACTCCACAACAAAATGAGATAGCTGAGAGAAGGAATAGATCTATTGTTGACTATGATAGAACTTTGTTGATTGACAAAAAGGTTGTACAAACATTCTGGAGAGAAGCCAAAAGTACTGCAATTTATAGTCTTAACCGAGTACAGTTGAAGAAATGTACAAATAAGACACCCTATGAACTTTGGTTTGGTCACACACCAAATATAAGTTATCTCATTTTTTTTGGAAGTAGGTGTTACGTATTGAAAGATGCTAGAAATGGAAAGTTTGAATCTAAATGAGATTAAGGAATATTTCTTGGTTATTCATCAAAGAGAAAAGCATATAAATTTTTGATCAAGGATAATAACAAAATTGTTGAAAGTGAAATGTAAGAGTTGATGAATTTGCAGAAAGGAATGAAGAGGATAGAAAAAAGGAACCTAAGGATTACAAAAAAAATTTCTATGTACAAGAAGGTAATTCAGTTGATACAACCAAGCACCAACATGAAGAAAGTGGTGAACAAGATGAGCCTCCATCAAGAGATGAAAACATTGATAAATAGTCTATTGAGCCTGTATTAGAAAAATATGTGAGAAGACATCACTCACTGAGCAGAATTATTGGAGACAAGAATGCATGAGTCATGACAAGAAGTAAGTTAAAATATAACACATGTTTGATTTCTGAATTTGAGCCAAGATTAGGGAAGGATACAATAGAGAATGAAGATTGGATGAATGCTATGAAAGAATAAATTGATCAAATTGAAAATAATAACACTTGGTCACTGGTATCGAGACCCAAGGACAAGAATGTGATTGTAACAAAATGGATATTAAAAAATAAACTCAATGAGAAAGATGTGATTAGAAACAAAGAAAGATTAGTCTGCAAAGGGTATGCACAAGAAGAAGGTATTGATTATGGTGAAAATTTTGCACTAGTTGCTAGATTAGGAGATGTAAGAATATTGTTTACATATGCTACTTACAAAGGATTCAAATCTTATAAAATGGATGTTAAGTCTTCATTTCTGAATGGAATTCTTGAAGAAGAAGTTTATATTTAACAATCTGATGGATTTTTTGACAAAATCAATAAGGATATGGTATGCAAACTGCATAAATCTTTATATGAATTGAAGCAAGTACCCTGAGGAAGGTATGAAAGACTGCACTCTTACTTAGTTAAGATTGGATTTGGAAGGACTAGTGATAACAACAATTTATACTTGAAATGTGATAAGTCTAATGAAATTTTGATTGTTGAGATATTTGTTGATGACATTATATATGGTGGTAATGAGACAATGTCTAAATCATTTGCTGAGGAGACAAGAAAGGAATTTGATATGTCTATGATTGGAGAGATTAAATTCTTTATTAGATTTTAAATTCAACAAGTCAAGTATGGGATCTACATAGCTCAATCTAAGTATATCGAGGAGATCCTAAAAAAAACATTCAATATGGAAGACTCAAAACCAGTTGGAACACCAATGGCTACTCATTGCAAATTGTCTAAGGAAGATGACACAAAAGAATTGAATGAGACACTTTGTCGATCCATGATTGGGAAACTACAATATGTTGTACACAATAGACTTGATATTGTACATTCAGTTGGTATTGTTGAAAGGTTTTTTGCAAACCCAAAGGAGGCACATTTTTCTATAGTGAAAAGTATATTTAGATATCATAAAGGGACTGAAGACTTTTCTTTTTTTATACAAAATAGGAGGATATTTTGATCTCAAGGTATATACTAATGCTGACTGGGCTGAAAATATTGATGATAGGAAAAGAACTAGTGTCGAAACTTTCTTTTTAGGAGAAATACTAGTGACATTGTTAAGCAAGAAACAAAGATGTATTTCACAATCTACTACCAAAGCTGAATATGTTGCTGCAACTATATATGAATTTTTCTAACATTGTATGGATCAAACAACTACTGGAAGGTATGCATGAAGAGATTACTACTCCAATTACAATTTATTGTGATAATACTAGTGCTATTAACATATCAAAGAACCCTATGATGAATTCAAAAACAAATCATATATCTATTAAGTATCACTACTTGAGAGAGAAATTACAAGATAAGAATGTGACATTGGAATATGTGAATTCTAAAGAACAAATAGCTAATAAATTTACAAAACCACTACTAAAGGATGATTTTGAGTATCTCAGAGGTAAGTTAGGGGTTATTTCCTTATCCAATGTTCATTAAGGAAAGATGCATGCTGCATCAATTCAAGGACTCAATAGAATATCTATCTTGTGAGTTGATGATAGTGTTCACTCTATAGGTGAAGCCTAAAATTGTGAAGCATGTTTATGACTGCAATGGAAAATCTATACACTTGAGGTATAATCTAAGAAGTTTATGTTTCTTTGGCATTCTTGTCAAGGAGGGAGAGATGAATATATGAAGGAGGGAGATGAATAAGTCAATTCATATAAGAGAGATAAGTTTACTGAAAGAGGGAGAATAGTAATTGATGACAGATTATCATGAGGGAGATGAATGACATTATTGTAGGGAGAAGTCTACTAATAGAAGAAGAATGTTGTTGATGTACCGATGAATAAAGATGATGGAATCAAAATGGAAACTGGTGTCCAAGAGGAACAGTACAGAAGATTACTACTGAAGATTGAAGAGATAGATTACATATGGAAGATCAATAATAGAAAAGGAAAAGCTACAACTCAAAGGGAGTACAAAATATGAATGAGAGTGAAGGGTACCAAAGGATACCATCATCAATTGAATACTGAATTTTTTAGTGTTGTCATCAATGCCAAAGAGGGATATTGTTACTATAACTAATATTAATGTTGAAGATTGATTATCTAATGGAGCTGATGATGAAGACTAACCAATATCAGAGGAATAGATGATAGTAGAAAGGTTATATTAGTTATTGTCTTGTCATTGATGTCAAGCAATTGATTTCTGGTTTATATTATGTTGTCATATCATTTGGTAATGATATAAGATGAATGAGTTAAGGAGAAGAAGAAATGAGAAGTTGAAGAACTTAAATGGGCAACTGATATAGATCAGGCTATGATTAGATTATGTTGATATAATTGTTTTCTACCTAACATATAATTATGTTATGTTGGTAAAGCATGGTGATGAAGATTTGACAATTGGGTAAGTTAAGTTTTTTGACTACCGAGCAAGAAATGCCACTCGATAAGGTAAAGGTAAAAAGAAAGTTCATTTGGTAAAGTAAAAGGAACTCAAGGCACCAAGTGATGTAACCTAAGCTCAAATGAAGAACACTGAGCGAGGAATAGATATTAAATAAGGATTGAATACATATTTAATGATTGGTTATGATGAGATGGATGATCATGATGATGAGGAAAGTTAGTTACAAGAGATCTATGGATAGGAAAATTCAAGATAAAGATCTACAACAAGATCTAAGCAGCAAAAGTGATGCGGGAGCATCTCGGGTTCTTGACAATCCTGTATCACCAAAAATAAGTTAGAGTTGTTAGATATGCTCGGTAGCTACTTTTGGGCTCTTGATGATGTTTTCCTATTTCCACCGATGGGGCTTAGTTGCTACTCAGTTCCTTTGTTGACCGAGTTGGCTCGGTTGGTTCACCTAGTTAATTTCATGTTGCTCTGTAATCTAGCTCGCCAAGTGGTTTATTTTGTATTTTTATTGAGGATGACTTGTGCATTGAATTTTGGTCATAGAGTTAATGTTGGTATCAATCATTGGGAAGTGTGTGGACCTAGATCTATTCAATTCTTTCTCCAATGATGGATCTGAAGGCTGACTTGTTTCGGTAGCCTCTTTTATGAATAAAGTAGTTGGTTATAGTTTTAGAAAAAAATTTTAGGAGATAGAAGATAGTTTTCTGAAAGATGAATCCTCGCATGTATGAGGATTTCTATATTGATCTTTAAATGTAAGTGGTCATAACTGGGAAGGCCTTACAACCTGGCATGTATGAATCCATTGATGAATAACTGATAAAGTTTTCTGCATTCTCTCTTCCCTTTTATGTGTTTTCTTCTGTGGGTGTGATCTCTATAAGGGGATTGTGATTAAGGTGTGCCTTTGGCCCTTCATCTTTCCCTACCTTGTATCATGTGGTATTAGAGTGAGGTTGAGATCTGGATCTAAATTTGAGAATTTAGGTTGAGGGTTCCTTCTTTTTAAACCCTAGTTGATATTTGTTGTGAGGTGGCAGATTATGATTTGACCTCCAATTATAGAGGGTTTTCAAGATGGTTTGTGGATGGTGAGATGCATATCCAAGATTGGCAAATATGTTAAGACATATTACTGCTAGGTTAGAAGCTATTGACATAGCCCAGCACTGAGGAAGACATCTTGAATATGTTAGTGATGAAGAAATTGAAGAGGAACAAGGTGAAGCTGAACCTGCACGTGTGATGGATTAGGGTGAGGAAAGATTGTTAAAGGAATTGACAAATCTAAAATCTACACCACATTTCAATCCTCCTAAGTATAGTGGAAAGATAGATTTAGATGAATTGATGGATTCGATCACTGAGATGGAAGAGTATTTTGAGTATGAAAATGTTCCTAAGGAAAAGAAGGTGAAGATTGAAAGCACTAAGTTGAAAATTCATGCATCCTTGTGGTGGGAGCATCTACAATTAGACAGAAAAAGTAAAGGCAAAGGTAAAATCAAGGTATGGAATAAGATGGTGAATAAGTTGAAAGGAAAGTTCTTACCATGTGATTATCAGATTAACCTAGTTAGGAAAATGCAAAGTTTGAGGCAGAAAGATAGCTTGGTAAAGGACTATACTAAGGAATTCTATAGGTTAGATATTAGATCTAGACATGTTGAGGATGAAGTGGAAAGAATTGCTAGGTACCTGAATAGGTTAAGAGTTTCTATTCAAGAGGAAATTAGTTTGGTCAAGTTGGAAAACATTGAAGAAGCTTATCAGTTTTCCTTGAAAGCTGAGGAGAAATTGAACAAAAGACATGAGAAAAGACAAAGAGGAAGGTAGATTCCCTAGAGGAAGAGGTAGATCTTATGGTGAAAACAATAGATCTGATCAAGACAAAACAAATCTAGATAAAGGCAAGATGGAGTGGAAAGGTGAAAGTTCTTCTAGAGGTAGAAATAGTAACTACTGAGGTGGATATAACATAGGTGGATTCTGAGGAACTTGTTACAATTGTGGAGAGGAAGGGCATTGGTCATTTGAGTGTACATATGAAAGTAAGAAGGTTGGTAACAATAGAAATGTTTTGGTGCAAGAAAACTCACTGAATGAATTAGAGAAGGAAAAGAACTTGATGGTTAGGAGACCACTATGGAGTGAAAGTAATAAGGAAGATCCGGTAAGGAAAAATTTGTTCAAGACTAGATGTAGAGTTTTTGATGAAGTATGGAAGGTAATCATTGATAGTGGAAGCTCAGAGAACTTGGCATCTGAGGAAATGGTTAAAAAGTTGCAGTTGCAAAGGTTGAAACACTCGAGACCCTATCAAATTTCATGATTCAAGGATGAGCATACACTATCGGTAAGTGAACAATGTTATGTGAATTTGAAAATTGGAAAGTACTATGTTAAGGTGTTATGTGATATCATGCCTATGGATTGTTGTCATATTTTGTTGGGTAGACCTTGGCAATATGATAGACATGCTATGTATGATGGGTGATTGCATAAATATACTATTTGGACTGATAAGAGAAGACAAATCTTGTCATCTTTGATTGAAGAATTTTTTAGTAGTATTTTTACATCTATGAAAGTTTGTTTGATGGAAGGAAGAAAGTTTGTTAAGAATTTGAAGAAGAATGATGTATGTTTTGTTGTGATTCCTAACAAACTGAGTGAGAAAACAATGGATAACATCCCTAAAGAGGTTGATAAGATACTCACCGAGTATAGAGAGATCATTTTTGATATTGTACCTAATGGTTTAACACTGAAGAGAAGCATTGATCATTGTATGGATCTAATTCCAGGAGCTACTTTACCAAATAATGCACCACATCGGTTAACACCTACCAAAAATCAAGAATTGAACCAACAAATCCAAGAATTGTTGCAAAAAGGTTTGATCTAAGAAATTTTGATTCCATGCACAATACCAGCTGTATTGGCACCTAAGAAGAATGGAGAATGGTGAATGTGTATTGATTCTAGAGAAATCAACAAGATAATAGTGAAATATAGGTTTCCTATACCAAGAATGGATGACATAATGGATAGTTTAACTAGAGCAAAGTATTTTACCAAAATTTATTTGAAAAGTGGATATCATTAGATCAGAATCAGAGAAGGTGATGAGTGCAAGACTTCTTTTAAGACAAGAGAAGGTTTATATGAGTGGTTGGTTATGCCTTTTGATTTAACTAATGCACCGAGTACTTTTATGAGATTGATGAATGAGGTTTTGAAGAAATTCTTGGGTAAATTTGTGATTGTATATCTAGATGACATTATGATATTTATTAAGACCAAAGAAGAACATTTGTTGCACATTGAGAAAGTATTGTAGAGGTTGAAGAAGAAAATTTGTTGATTAATCTAAAAAAGTGTTCCTTCATGAAAGAAGAGATTGTGTATTTGAGATTTGTGATTTCAGATGATAGTTTGAAAATGGACCCAGAAAAGGTTGAAGCTATTTTGAATTGGTGTACACATGAAAATGTTAGTGAGGTAAGATCATTTCATGGTTTAGAAAGTTTTTACCAAAAGTTCATCAGAAATTTTAGTTCAATTTGTAATGCTATGAATGAGACTATGAGAGGAGATAAAAGAGAATTCAAGTGGACACATAGAGCTGATAAATGTTTTGAGACCTTGAAGAAGAAGGTTGAATTACCTGTGTTAGCTTTACCTGATTTTAATAAGGTATTTCAAGTTGAATGTGATGCAAGTGGTAGTGCAATAGGAGCTGTGTTCAATCAAGAAGGTAAACTTGTTACTTTCTTTAGTGAGAAGTTGAATGATGCAAAAAGGAAATATTTTGTGTATGATCAAGAGTTCTATGCTATTGTTCAAGCCCTAAATAAATGGAGACATTATTTGGTACCGAGTGAATTTGTGTTATATACTGGTCATAAGGCTTTACAGTATTTGGGTACTTAGAATAAGTTGAATTAGAGACATATGAAATGGGTTTAATATTTGAAGAGTTACACATTTGTGATAAAACAAAAGAGTGGAATCACTAATTGAGTTGCCGATGCATTGAGTAGAAGAAGATATTTGATAACCAAGATGAGAATTGAAGTTCTTGGTTTTGAGGACATGAAAGATTTGTATGAAATTGACCCTCATTTTTCTAAGCTGTGGAGAAAGTGTAGAGTACCTATTCAAGATCAACCAATTACTAAATGAGAAGACTATTTCATTCAAGAAGGTATGTTGTTTAAATGTATTTAGTTATGTATATTGAGAGGATCAATGAGAACTAATTTGATAAAGGAGAAACATAGTAGTAGTTTGGCTGGACATTTTGGCGTTGACAACATTGAATTTGCTTAAGGCAAAATACTTTTGGCCACAGTTGTATAAGGATGTTCAAAAATTTGTGAAAAGTTGTGGAGTTTGTCAAGTTGCAAAAGGAGTAAGTCAAAATACTGGATTGTATATACCAATTTCTATTCCTGAGAAACCTTGGATTGATAATAGTATGGATTTTGTTCTTGGCTTACCAAAGACAGTGAGAGGTAATGATTCCATATTTGTTGTTGTAGATAAATTTTCTAAGAAAGCACATTTTATACCCTATAGAAAGACATCAGATGTAGTGCATATAGTAGATCTTTTCTTTAAGGAAATTATCAGATTGCATGGATTACCGAGGAGTATCATCTCTAACCAAGATAGTAAGTTTGTTGGATACTTTTGGAAGACTCTTTGGAAAAAGTTGGGTACTGAGTTGAAATATAGTTCTACATTCCACCCATAGACAGAGGTTGTGAATAGAAGTTTGGGTAATATTTTGAGATGTCTAGTTGGAGATAAACCAAGTAATTGGGATTATATGTTGGCACAAGTAGAGTTTGCATACAATAATTTAGTGAATAGGAGTACTGGAAAAACACCTTTTGAGATTGTTAATAGCATACAACTGAGAGGTATATCATATTTGAAGGATATTGTAGGTGAAGAAAAGAGAAGTACTGAAGGAGAAGATTTTGCTAAGTTCATGAAGACATTGCATGAGGAAGTAAAACATAAGTTGGAAGATAGTAATCAGAAATACAAGGACAAAGAAGAAAGATCAAGAAGACATAAGACTTTTTCAATTGGGGATGAAGTAATGGTACATTTGAAGAAAGGAAGATTTCCTGTTGGAACATATGGAAAGTTGAAAATGAAGAAATTTGCAAGATATTGAAGATATTTGATAGTGGAAATGCTTATGAGATTGAGTTACCTGATGACATTGATATATCACCTATATTCAACATTGTAGACTTGTATGAGTATCATGAATCAGATGAAGAAATAATAGTACCAAATGATTATCCTAAGAAATAGACAAAAGAAGTTGAGCAGATTTTGGAACAAAGAGTTGGCAGAAGAATAAGAGGAAAAGAGTACATGGAATATCTGGTAAAGTGGAAGAACAAATCAATTGAAGATTGTTCATGGATTTCACAATCTAAGTTGGATTCATCTTGGGTTGTACCTACTACATGATTCAGAGAATCATCTCAAAACAACCCCAGGTGTCTGATGCAGGAGCATCTCAGGTTCTTGGCAATCATGTAGCACCAAAAACAAGTTAGAGTTATTAGATATGCTCGGTAGCTGCTTTTGGGCTCTTGGTGATGTTTTCCTGTTTCCACCGATGGGGCTCAATTGCTACTTAGTTCCTTCGTTGACCGATTTGGCTCAGTTGGTTCACCAAGTTAATTTCCTGTCACTCAGTAATCTGGCTCACCGAGTGGTTTATTTTGTATTTCTGTTGAGGCTAACTTGTGCATTAAATTTTGGTCACAGAGTTAATGTTGGTATCGATAATTGGGAAATGTATGGACCTAGATCTAGTCATTTATTTCTCCAATGATGGATCTAAAGGCCGAATTTTTTTGGTAGCCTCTTGTATAAATAAAGTAGTTGGTTATGGTTTTAGATAGAAGTTTTAGGAGATAGAAGATAGTTTTCTGAAAGATGAATCCTCACATGTATGAGGACTTATGTATTGATCTTTGATTGTAAGTGGCCGTAACCGGGAAGGCCTTACAACTCAACATGTATGAATCTATTGATGAATAACTGATGAATTTTTCTACATTGTCTCTTCCCTTTTGTGTGTTTGCTTCCGTGTATGTGATCTTTGCAAGGGGTTGTGATTAAGGTGTACCTTTGGCCCTTCATCCTACCCTGCCTTACGTCAAAAAGAGATGGAACAATTTTCTAGAAAAGTTCAAGTTCCTAGGTGAAAATAAAATGTGTTACCAAGATCCAGATTCGAGGTATAATGTTAATCTCTATTGAGAATTTTAGGTTGTCATTAGTATCAAAGGACAATAAATATGTCAATCGGCTATTTACATTGAGACAGTTGGTAACTAGAAGTAAGATAGATTAGTCGGTAAAGCCTTATACCGAGCATCACACAGTTAACCGAGCACCAGCGACATCGACACTGACGGTCAGCAAACACTGAGCATCGTAGTGTACACTGAGTAGATTATACAATGTTTATTGATGATCATAGTAAATGGCATAGTAATAAAAAATGGCACATTATTCTATGCAAATAGTTATAACAGATTGTAAAATGGTTTACCAAGATCGAGGAGCATTTATTGTAAAAGATATTCATTAAATGCAATGATTATCTTATTTGTATTAGTTGATCTAGGTTATTTTTCACCGTAGATCTTAGGGTTATGATTTTCTTTTGTAACCTATTTTTTCTTTAAGCGGCAAAAATAGAACACTATATATTGTATATGTTCACACCATTTTATAGAGTTATTGAATTGATATATATGAATCACGGAGCACTTGAAGAAATTTCCTATCTTCAAGACAATCAGTTTACTGAGCAGAACAGAGTACATAGATTTTTAGATTGAGTAGAATCAGACAAGGTAACCGAGTAGATTAGAGCAGAGAACCATCACAGATAAGGTGATATTTTGATAAGAACTTATAGATCTATTTTAGACAATTAAGTTGTTAACTAGCAGATAATTTACCTATTACTTTCTGACAATTGTGATAGAGTTTTGATAAATCTCTTAAACAGAGTAGACTTAACAGTCTTTGTATAAATCTCTTAACCGAGTACACACTTCATATAGTGTTGTTAAATCCTATAACTACATATATCTAGCTGATCTAATATGTTACTCCTAATAGGGTAAGATCACTAGAAGTGATCAAAACTTGTAGCCTTAATAGGAAAACCTTTTCTATCTGTAGTAGTGAAGAATTTGTGGGTGTCATCCCCACCGTAGTTTTTACCTTCTAACAAGGGTTTTTGCATTACCAAAATACTTTTGTTATGTGATTGTCATATTGATTACTTTCTAAAGTTAACTAGATGATTGATTTATGCAATTAGATTCAAGTTATTTTGATCAGTTATCATAGTATTCAGTCATAGATCATAAAGGTTTTGCAACTAAAGTTTTGAAGGCACTGATTCCCCCCTCCCCTCTTAGTACCTATCTCTCCTAACTCCAACATATAATGAATTAGATGGTTAAGATTGACTAAAGAAAAACATAATAGAAGAGATTAAGAGGAAAAAGTTGTCTATACAAAGGATGATCTTGTATGGAAAAATGGCTGGCAAACTGATTAGTTGAAGGGTTACTGACTGTTGAAGTGAAGAAGGAACAAAGAGATTTTGAGAGGAAAAGAAGGATTTGATGAAGTGTTGAAGCTAGTGAAAAATGAAGAATTGAAATGAAGACAAAAGAGAACACAAGGATTTGATTGAGAAAAGATAGTTGAAAATCTACAGGTCAATTTTATTTATTGTTGCTTGCTAGAATTTGGAATAGAGAAATCCCTTAATAGAGTGGACTTAATAGTCTTATTGTAAAATCCTTAAAAAAGGTGACATTCTAAAGAGTGTTTAAAGCCCTCTAACAAGGACACTCCTAATAGGGTGAATATCCTAATATATCTAAGGTAAATCCCTTGACCGAGTCACACATAATAGTGTGTATTGTAATCTTTAACGAGATTGGCTCTTAACTAGGTGTACTTCAAAAGAGTATTTTCTTAGTGGATGAAAATTCCCATAGTGGTTTTTCCCAAAGCTGGGTTTCCATGTTAAATATTGGTGTTACATGTTGTGAATGATTTGTGTCAATGATTTACTGATTTTTATAGTTTATTTACTATTGTCGGTAAATAGTGAACTGTGTATTACCGAGCAGCTATCGAGTTAATCAGAGAAAAGTTATTAAGGTATTTGGGATCAGGGATAACTGATTCACCCCCCTCTCTATAATCCAATAGAGTATATGTAGGAACATTAAGTAAGGATGTTGTAATAGGAATATAATTCTCAACATTAGTATTATGATTAGAAATATTAAGATCTTCAGCACAAATTTTCATAATCTTGAGATTGTCATTAATAAGATAGGATATACCACACAATAAATCAATACCATGCTCATCATTGTTTATCAACTTCCTCAATCCTTCTATCAAGGGGATTGTATTTATATTAGAATGTTCCTAAATAAATCATTGTTCAAGATCTTTTAAATCATTATAAATATTTTGCACTAGGGTAGGAGACACTCTTAAGGATTCATCCTCATCATGAGAAGAATGAGAAGAGTGATTTTCAAAAATATTAAATATGTCATCAGAAGGCATATAGGTATCATCTATATTTATATGGAATACATTAGAGGACTTCAGATCAAAACCCTTAAAGGAAACCATAAGTCTACAAATCCTTCTCATAGGTTTTTTATATGTAGTGCACAAGGTTATGATACTCATACATAAAGAAATGGAATAAAGAGATGTCTAAATAATGAAAACTAGTAATTAATTGATTATTTAAACATTTTATGAAGTAAATATAAATTAGTTCTGAAATAGTAATATAGATATCATGAAAATAGTCATCAAGTTCATGTAAAACAAGACTTAATATATCATAATGATTGCACATACAAGCTAATGAAATACATGAAGTAAACTCTAATATAATGCAAATATGATCTTGATAAACTACAACTGGTTGGATATCTTGCGGGAAAATTGACAATGGAATGGATATTTGAGAAATAATGATTCATGATCACCAAGCTACTAAAGTGTATGCAAGACAATTAAATTAGTTAATATATTTTCATTGATGTCAACTATTTTTTACCGTACTTATCATGATGGTTACAAACATCTTAGGAAGGAAAAATGGTAAATGAATGAGATATCTACATGAAGATGAGATGAATGAGAAAGATATGGATATGTTATTCACTGGGTAACTTATTGATGAGTCTATGGTATTATGTTAGTTATTTGATTGTATTACATGAATCTATTATGTATTCAAGATCAAGAATGAACAAGTTTATGTGGTCAGTAAATGAAGAATTCTATATACACTAAGCAAGTGTAGTGTATACCAAGTATAGTGTTAACCGAGCTAGTTATCACTGACGTATTTTGGTATTGACTGAGTGAAAGAAATAAATAGAACTTATGACTGTCGACTAAAGATGATGAGCTCGACAATTGTTTATGATTTTGAGGTAAACGAAAATGATTGTTATAATGATCAAATGACTAACAAAATTCAAGGATGATTGAATGAAGGAGAATGAAAATTCATGCAACACTGATCAAACTGGTTGAAGATAGAACTGAGAAAATATGCAAACAACACCGAGCAATAGAGAAAGTAATTACCGAGCATAACAGAGTTGGAGGAAATGAAGATATTGAATTGATTATAAATCAAAGGTATTTTTTAGCTTACCATAGATCTGAAAATATTCAAATCAAGTTTTATTTGAATCAGATCATTACTATATCAATTTAACCATTTCTACAGATAAATCTCTTAACCGAGTGGGACTTAACAATATTTATATTTCAATATAACATTCAATGAATGTTGATTATTTTCTTGTTGACCTCATAGTGAATGTTTGGTCAAGGGAGAACTATTAGTGATAAATCCTCTAACCAAGTCACACCTCACAGTGTGTTTTGTTGTTAGATAACTGAGAGGGGGGGTGAATCAATTAAGTATAGTTATCCTATAGTCCCAAATCTCCTAGACGTATAAATTAAAACTTTCCAAACAAATTATCAACTCGGTAAGCTATCAACAATAACTTTTTGTTCATCTACCGATTGGCAGTCAATTCAATACTATGTTTACCGATCAATCTAGATACAAAATGTGTAAAGTAAAATAACAATTCCAATCACATAAAATATACATAACAAAAAGATTTATCATAGAAACCATGTTAAGGGAAAAACCACCTAAGATCGGTAACCCAAAATAATTCACTCTTCTGAAGTGAGCTCGGTTAGGAGCCAACCCTGCTAAAGGTTAGAAAACACACTGTAAGGTGTGACCTGGTTAGAGGATTTATCACTAACAATTCTCCCTTGACCAACATTCTCTATGGGTTAATAAGAAAATAATCAACATTCATTGAATGTCATATTGAAATACAAAAAGACTGTTAAGTCCACTCGGTTAAGAGATTTTACTGTAACAATGGTTAAACTGATACATTAATGATATGATTGAACTACAACTAAGATTTGTAGATTTTTAGATCTATGCTAAGCTCAAAATATCTCTCCTAATCAATATTCAATTCAATTCAATTATTCATATCCTCCAACTTATTCATCTTAGTGAATAATACCCTAACGCTTGGTAATGCCTGCAAATCAGCTTGGTTGTGTCTGTAACTAGTTTGATCAGTAGTGCATTAAAATAGTCCTTTCACGCAAATTCTCCTACAGTGGCAATAAGATCCAATTTCAATAATGAATCTCATGTCTTTTTAAATAGATATCATAAACCATTTTCCTATCATCCATTATATTTTGCCTCTTAATTGTCATGCCCAAAATTACGGCAAAACACACACAACAATTTTTTTTTCTAAAGACACCAATAACAAGGTTGCATACTGAATAGTATGAGAACAAAACATCAACCAATGTACTCATCTCACAAGGGGAATTTGAGGCATGTGTTGGCTTGCCTTCATCCCCTAAACATCAGGTGTACTAGGCCGAAGAATCCACTAACTAGGTTTAATCATAATGAGGACATGAGGGAGAATTCCCAAGATCAAATCGCTCAAAAATTAAGATGAAAATTCTTGATTAAAAGATTTAAATAAATAATATTAAACTTGCCTAGATTAATTTATAAAAGAATTAAATATAACATGCAGTTATTTAAAACACTATAATAAAGTCATAATTAATAATTTTAATAATAATTGTTAGGTGTTGATATCATACCTAGGCCCACCTAGGGATTATAGATTAATTGACCCCCTAAAAGAATTAATGACCACAAGAAAATAATAATATGATAAAATAATAAGGGCCCATTAATTTAGAAATTAAACTAATCAAAATGAAGTCACATTAATAAAGGTTCATTAGCACAAGCTAAATCGAAATTATAATTAAATAACTAAAAGGATCTAAAATCTACACACTAAAATAATAATCTGGAAATAAAATATCTAAATAACCTCTTCACCAAAAATCAATTCAAATCCCAAAATAATAGGGAGGCTTGAAAATCAAAAGGCAATTTATTAATAAAAGAAATCACATAATTAAAGGAATTAGAAGATAAGAATTAAGTCCACATATATTAATAACCCACTTCCTTCATGAGTGCAGACTTTATTTAAATGAATTAAATAAATAAAATAGAAAGTCACTACTCAAAAAGGTCAACCAAACCCTAAATGAAATTAGGGTTTGGGCCCAAATAAAACATGGCCCAAAACCCTAATCTCTAGCTTTTCACTCATTCACATACTCTGAATTATCTAGGGTTTGCAAGTTGGCCAAGGATTGAGGGTATGAAGAATCAGTCTATACTCCCAAGTACTTATGGATGTATACACACACTCTAGTGTGTGTATACTACCATATGTACTTGTGCATATACCACCAAAAGCTCCAGACTGAGCTAAAGCTAGATCTAGATCTTCAAATCCACAGGGCATGGATAGAAGGTAAAAAATAATCATTGCTACTCCATTTCATGCATTTTTGGCTTTGCATTCAGATTAAGTTTGCCAGTAGATTAAAATCTGGATGAAGTATACCAGAGTATTCAAACATGGTTTGGGTATATACATTTTGTCTACTTAATTCGACATCAATATAGATTTATCTCTTTTAACGTTTGCTGGGTCAAATGCCTGTGTTTAGTTTACATGTTTTAGCACAAAATAAAATCTATAAATTTATTAGGATAACATGCTTAAAAGAAAGATGCTTAAACTTTAATAACTAAGCTTTAAGAAAGTAATTTAATATCTTTAGTATAGATCCTAATATTAAAAGAGAATAATTTTATTGCATACGAAAATGAGTATATGATTTTTAAAATTTAATGCAAACACAATTTATAACGAAACACATTATTCTGTGCAAATGAAAATACTTCATGTTTTAAACTCTCATTCATTTCCTATTATTTTTGGAAATCACTTTATTGCAGATGAAGACAAAAACAAAAAAAGTAAATTATAACCAATACCATCCACCAAAAGCATTACGGGGGAGGATTTACAGCACCTCCCATCCACTACGGTAGTGGTCTTGCCACTACCTGATGACCATCACCATCGGCGACAATGGCAAGGCCACTGCAACAGTGGGTAGCTGCTGGTGGCAGTGGCTTGGCCACTAACCATCACGGCTAGGCCATCGTAGTGGTGCCCTTGGCACTGTGTGCGGGGGTCTTTTAGGGTTTCGATAATGAAAATAAGGTTTTTTTTGTTAGTTTAAAAAACATTATAATATAAAGCGGCCACGTTAAGGATCACATTTCAATAACTTTCCTTTAAAAAAAAAAAAAGTAAAATGTGATAAGTATTAATATATATATATATATATATATATATATATATATATATATATATATATATATATATATATATATATATATATATATATATATATATATATATGTATATTTATGTATGTATGTATGTATGTATGTATGTATGTATGTATGTATGTATTAATATAAATACTAATATTTATAAAAAAATGGAAAAGAAAGAAGAGTTATTTACATACTCTAGTGTTCTTTTATATATAAAATATTTATACGTTAATATATTCAAAATTATATTAACATATAGATATTTATATATATAAATAATATATACATTAAGTATGAGGCCACTACATTTATATTTTAATAATAAAAATATATATTTGTTATGTTTTATGAATAAAGTTGCATTCATAAATGACCTTTATCAAAATCATTTTTTTTAAAGCATATACACAAGTTAATGAGTAACACAAGATATACTTAAATTCTATCATTCAAAAAGAAACAATTCTATCCTTTTCAAGTAACGCAACATAATAACTAAACATTTATTTTATTTGAAAATTTTCATAAAATGAAAATAAATCTTTTCTTTTAAGGGAAAGATTAAATGAAATGCGTAAATAAACTCTTTTTTGAAAACATAATCATGGAAAAGAGACATCCTTTCTTTCTTGCAAATACTAAAAAATACATCAAAGCATTTACATTTATTTCATCCAACTCTAAACATCAACACTAACACATCTCTTCAACTTAAGGGAAATCAATGCATCTTCTTGTAATCACTTTAGTTCAATAGATGGAAGAAAAATAATTTAATCATACTATCTTTTACAAGCATTTCATATGCTAGGATTTTTGACATAGCCTTGATTAAACAACTCTCACAAAGGGCTCAAAGCCAAACAAACTCAGATAACAACTAGAAGATAAGTATCCAATTTTCCATCTAGCTCCATGAAAACCAGCAAGTTATGTCTTTAGAAATATGCAAAACAAAACAAACAGACCATGGAGGCTCACCTCCCAACCTAGGCCATTTTGTGGCCACCCCCGAGCTAGGGGAAACAAAGATGGCTATGGGGTTTCACACTCATACATCAAGCACAACTAAAAAAAAACCAGCAAATCAACATGAACACTAAATTCCCTTCCCATGGCTATGCACACAATGGGTCACCTTGGACCCATAGTAGGGGTGAAGGTGAAAGCTACCCAAAAAGGAGAATGCCAATATACAAGAAATAACCTGCCTTCAACAAGGCCTAAAATCTACTCATAATGCCTTCACAAGGCCAAAGATACAACCATCAACCCTTCACATCCCACACAAGATCAACTCCCTTATGTCCCCCAAATAATTAACACAATGATGACAACATGGATGCCCATACATCCATGTCTTATCCCCTTCCTCCTTGAGGAAGGAATCTACATTAGACAAGTAGTCCCAACTCTAGCCCTTCACCCATCAAGGCTCTCTTCCCTCCCAAGGGTGAGTTTGGCCTTGCACACCCCAAAGAAGCAAATACAATAAAAAAATAGAAAAATCCACATACATGCAAGGACTAAGAAGTCATTCAAAATACATATAAGACTAGCATTCACACATCATAAGAAAGTAAAATATTCACATAGCAATAAGAATAAGAGTGTTCAAGATCCAACCTCAATCCAAGCTAATGGCAATGAGGGTTGAGAAGAGCTTTCTCCAACTAGTCTCCTCCTTTGCTATGTAACAACCAAAATCCTCAAAAATCAAGACCAAATTCTCACAATGTCTCAAGTCTCCAAAAATTGGAGAGTGGGCAATTACCCTCAAATTTTCCCTCCATCTCCTTAAGAAGGAAAACCCTAATCCTTTCAAACAAGAGGAGGAAATTCAAAATTCAAAATTCAAAAAGAGGAGTGGGTTTGACATGCATCTCCAATTTTCGTCACTTTTCAAAAGAGCACCCTTTGGAGGGGCAAAAATAGCCAAAATGCATCTTAATGGTCAAAATTTGACCCTCACCTCATGGCACACTAATGGGGTAGTCTATTTTTAACCTCCACTACTCTATAAGGTCACTAAAAGCCACTCCAAAGACCACCTCAAGATAACTCACGCAAATGAAAGAGATTCCCACTCAAGGCTCGTAAAAATATAAGACCACTCACACACATAAAGCACTTGGTCATGCCAACTCACATAACATGTGTCAATTGACACCACAATACATCACATTACAACACAATACACATGGCATGCCAAGTGGACTAAAAATAAAATAAAATAAACATAATCAATAAATACATTCATGCATCACTTTACAATAATTACATATTACAATGAGGTTAATTTCTCCCCTTGGAGATAACCTTGGCTTAACATGATTTTAAAAAGTATCCATCTTTAATTTCCCCTGATATAATCCATGGTCTTACCTACACACTTCACAAAATATTAGTAGCTCATGAAATGTCAATAACATATATATATATATATATATATATATATATATATATATATATATATATATATATATATATATATATGTAGATAGAATACATCTCAAAATCTCATTCTTAACATCATAAATTTCTAACTGCATCTCATGATAATTCTCATCATTTTCAACCTTGCATTTCTAAAGCATATAAAATCAAGAATACAATGATACATGTTAATTCACCTAACATAATAATCATGATCATTTCTCATAAATTTTCCTAACATAAATGTAACATCAAAGTATCATACTTAAATCAAAGATTCATCAATTACTATGCTCATGACCTAATAAATAGCATGAAAGTAAAAGTCCTATATCATCATCACATAATCAAAGGTCATCACATAGTATCAAAATATAATGTCTCTGTCTAATATTCCAATCATGATAAAATAAAGTGTCAACATGAGTCATAAGATGGAAAAATAAACTGCTATTAAATGATGGCACGGGGTGAGGCCTCACATTAATCTCCATCATTCATTTTGCGCTTCAAGCTTCCTCAGTAGATGTGTCTATAACACATTTCATCCTTCTCCATTTGATCAATCTTGAATTTTGTCAACTGTTAGATCATCACAAAAAACTCTATCTTCTACCTCAGAATCATAAGCATATGTCCAGCTCATCAATTCAGTTGGTTGTTATAAACTTTATTTATTTCTCTTACTCGGTCAATACCAGAATGTGTCGGTGAATACTAACTTAGTTATTACTGTTACTCGGTATACATTGCACTAGCTCGGTGTATACATAAATATTCAATTACTGACCACATAAACTTGTTCAGTTCCGATCTTCAATTCATATCAAAATCATATAATGCAATCAAGTCAACAAAATGATGTCATAGAATCATCAATAAGTTACCCAATGTATACTTTAGCCATATCTTCCATATCAATCTCATCTTCATGTAGATATCTCATTCCTTTACAATTTGTCTTCTTCAGATGTTTGTAACCATCATGATAAGTATAATCAAAACTATTTGACATCAATGAAAATGCATATTGACTGATTTAATTGCCATACATATCACTTTAGTAGCTTAGTGACCTCTAATCATTGTTTTTCCTTGGTCCATTCATTTCATTAAGATATTCAATCAGTTGTAGGTTATCAATCTCTCCCTTTGGCATTGATGGCAACACAATATGAAATATGCCATAGAATACCAAACCTATTTTCTATAACTCTGTCAATAAATGTTGTAGCTCGGTAAGCTCTCCCTAGCTTGTACATTTAATATGTTTAATCACTACACATCATTCCATGAAGAATCTCCTTGTGGATTTGATCTTCTTCTTCCTTGAATATTCTCTCTTAGCACATCAATTTGTAATAATAGCAATATATTATCATCATCAAAAATTTCAGCAATAAGAATCTTGTCATCAGTTTCTCCTTTCAAATACAAATTTCTATTATCACTTCTTCTAACAAATCCAATACTAATAAGATATGAATACAGTCTCTCATACCATGCTCTCGGTGCTTGTTTCAGTCCATACAGTGCTTTGTGCAACTTACATACCATGTTCTTCTGATTTGGATCAACAAAACCTTTAGGTTGTTCAATGTAAATCTCTTCCTCAAGTATCCCATTAAAAATAAAGATTTAACATCCATTTGATATACTTTAAATTCTTTGTGGGTAGCATATGCAAGTAATATTCTAACTCCTTCAAGTCTTGCAACTGGTGCAAAAGTCTCACCATAATCAATACCTTCCTCTTGTGCATACCCTTTACATACAAGTCTTGCCTCATTCCTAGTGACTTCACCATTCTCATTCAAATTGTTTTTGAATATCCATTTAGTTTCAATAACATTCTTATCATTCGGTCTCGGTACCAATGTCCATGTTTTGTTTTTCTCTATATGCTAAATTTCTTCATTCATTTCTTTAATCCATTCATCATTCTCAAGTGCATCCCTAACATTTTTAGGTTTCAATTCACAAACTAAACATGTGTTGTTTCTCAACTTACTTTGTGTCATCATGCTAGCTTGCTTGTCTCCAATAATCTGATACTATGGATAGTGTCTTCTCACAAATTTTTCTAACACTTGTTCTCTTCTTTGTTATCAGTCGGTGTAGAATCAAAATCTTCCTCAATAGCTATGTCCTGATTCTCAGTCTATATAGGTTGTTGCTCGGTGTCTTTATCCTATTGCTCAGTGATTTTAATTTTTTTCTCAGGTAGAATGTCAGGTTGTTCAATATAAGTAAATCTATCATAGTCTTTTGGTTTCGATTTTGCTTTCTTCATCATTTTTCTCAGTAAACTCATCAACTCTCACATTTTCACTTTCAATCATTTTGTTAGAAACCTTGTTCAAATATTTATAAGCTTTTCTTTTAGTAGAATATCCTAAGAATATTCCTCCATCACCTTTTGAATCAAATTTTCCATTTCTATCATCTTTCAAAATGTAACATCTACTTCCAAAAATTATGAAATAACTTACATTCGATGTGTAACCAAACCATAACTCATAAGGTGTCTTGTTTGAATATTTCTTCAGTTGTACTTAGTTCAATGTGTATACAATAGTACTAATAGCTTCTCTCTGGTACATTTTTGCAACATCCTTCTCAATCATCTATGTTCTAGCACAATCAACTATAGATCTATTCCTCCTTTCAACAATTCCATTCTATTGTGGTGTTCTTAGTGAAGAGACCTGTCTTTTAATTTCATGCTCATTAAAAAAGTTAGTGAATTCATCAGAAATAAACTCACCTCCTCTATCTAATCTCAAGAATTTTAAATCTTTTCCACTTTAGCTTTATACCATTTAAACATCTTGAAAGCTTCAGATTTTTCTTTCAAAAATATAACTGTCATCATCCTAGAGTAGTCATCAAAAATAAAAATAAAATATCTATCACCATAATAACTCTGAGTTCTCATAGGACCATACAAGTCAGTATGAACCAACTCCAAAATAGTTTTAGAAGAATAGGTCTTTCTCTTAAAACTAGATTTTGACATTTTTCCCATTTGACATTGTTTACACATGACATGGTCAGGTTTAGATAAGCTCAGCAAGCCTCTAAATTTTCTTTTCTTACTGATCTTAACCATGTTGTCAAAATTCACATGATATAACCTTTTGTTCCACAACCACACATCTTTAGTTCTAGCCATTAAACAAGAAGTTTCAACATTGTTAAGATAGAATAGATTACCTTTAGATTGTTCACCAGTACCGACCAACTTTCCTGTCTCATCATAGATTTTCACATTTCTACTTTCAAATGCAACTCAATGACCTGATTTATTCAACTATGCTACACTTGAAAAGTTATAGTTAAGTCCCTTCACCCAATATACATTCTAACATCTAATATTATTATTCAGAATGATAGATCCTTTTCCTTTTACTAGACAAGGTGTATCATTTTCCATTTTAATAGATCCACCATTATAGTGTTCAAGGTATTCAAATTTGTCTTCATCACCAGTCATATGTGTATCATCTTAAAATGGAAGCACTTCCATGATAAGAGCATTTAGCTCTCCGAGTAAGTGGTATGGGGTCATGTTAAGCACCTTGATCGAGTCTTTGTATATATTTGGCTTTCTCCCCCCATTTTGCTTCTCTCTGCACCTAATTTCACTTTATGTCTGTATTTCCTAGCATTATGGAATGAGATCCTAAGGTTTTTGACCTCAAGGTCAAAGTCAACCTTGAGGGTCAAAGTTGACCTCAACCTTGATAGGTAAGGGATGACCTCGACCCTAACCTAGGGTGGGGTCTACCTCGTCCTTGACCCAAATTTGAAATTTAAAGATTTTATGATTTTCAGGTATCAGGTTTCGAAAAGATTTTTTTTCCCACCTCCGGGTCTGCCATTTCGGGTTTTGAAATGGTAAATCCTTAAATTTTATTTAATATGGGTCCATTTCTAGAGGTTAAGGTTAATTGGGATTTAATTCCCCAATGTCAGCCTTCTCTAGAGGTTTGTGCCCTAGTTCACTATAAAAGGAGGCCTTCCTCTCTCATTTTCTCCATCCATTTTCACCAAGAAATCTCTCAAGCTCTCAAGTGAAAGCAAGTGAATTCAAGAATTCAAGAAACCCTTCAAGCATTCATTCATCAAGGAGATCCATTACTAGCCATTGAATGATTCAATCTCTTTGGAGCCCCCTTGAAGATCCATCCTTCCACATTCATCCAAGTCAATTCCTATGAAAAGATCCATTCAAGATTGGTGTTGAAGAGCAAATGCCATTGATTTGAGACATCCTACATTCATTCTACATCCATTGGAGCATCCCTACTTGTGGATTTGAGGATTCAAATCCTCTACAAGGACTTCAACATAAGCAAGGTGAATTGTTTCATTTACTTTGTTTATGCACAATACAATTTCAATTCAATTTCAATCTTAATTCCTAAATTGGGATTTGACCAAGGCAAACCCCCCATACAAACAACAAAAACCCTTTTTTTCTTGTAGGTACAGGTACGAAACTGTGGATCTAATCTTAGATTTGGATACCCTTTTCGGCGAACTTCTGACGTCTATGAACAAATTCAAAGTTGACCTTCAAAATATTAATGTAGCCTTTGACCTTCTATCGGGGTCAAAGACTACCTACTGTCAGAAAGATAAAAGTTTTCTGGGTTTTCTTCATCTCGGCATTTCCAGTCCAAAGCAAGTTGCAGAATTGCCTGAAACTACACACAGACATCAGAAATCAACATTTTCCAGATCTACCCTATTTTGAGGTTAGTATTTTCTCTTCAATTATTTTAGATTTCAAGCACATGTCCTTTATAGGGAAATATAAGGTTTTCTTCCTCTTTCATATTCTCCATAGATTGATTTGATTGTTCATTAACCTTTTGGTTGATCAATTTGGATCTCTCCTTTGGGAATTTGGATTTAGAAGTAGATCTCATATTTCCCCTATACATTCTAAGGTGGATACTATTTCACCTTATTCAATATGATGTTTACATCCACTATCAGTAATCCATGTATCATTCTTTCTAACTTTAGAAATAAGTGTTGTTTCTACATAGCTTTCTTCTTCTTCTGAGTCTTCTTTCAAAGCTATGAATACCACCTCAATATCTTCATCAGTGTTGGTGTCAATGTCATCATCATCATTTTCAACAAGGTAACATGCCTTCTTTCCTTTGTCTTTGTAGTCTCAATTATTTCTTCTATCATAATGTTAGTTGCCTCTATGTTCTTGGTTATCTCTTTTGTCAAACTTTCTTTTATCAGATCGGTCATTGTCTTTGTTATCTCCTTTCCTGTTAGGACATCTAGATGCAATATGACCAATTTATTTACAGTTAAAACATGTCAAAGGTAATTTCCCTTTATATCTTCCTTTACCTTTCTGCAACCTCCTAGCCATTAATTCTTTAAGTTCATCATCATCACTTTCACTATCACTCTTATTTCTTATCATGTGTTTACTGCTAGATTTACCAATTTTAAAAGATGACATAAATGCAGATTCAACACTCGGTACAATACTGTTATCATAGTTATTCAACTCAAAAGTAGTCATTTTACCGATTAGGCCATCAAGTATAAGAACATTACCCAGGGCAGATCCCATTTCATGAATTGCAGAGATTCTGATAGCATAAATAGGCAGCAAGATTCTAAGAATTTTACTCACAACAGTGTCTTCATCAATAATACCTCCTACTCCTCATATAGCATTGACAATCTCCTTGATTCGGTTACTATACTATGAAATGTTCTCTCCTTCTTTCATCTTCATGTCATCAAACTTTCCTCTAAGACTTTTAGCTCTTTCTCTTAGCACATTTACATCTCCTTCGTGAACTGGTGCAAGTTTGTCCCACATTACTTTAGCATTAGTACATGTCTTGACATCTTATATTTTTTCATCAGATAAGACAACTGTAATCTCTATCATTTTCATTTTGTGTTCATGTCTATCTCTCAACTGATCAACATTCAAAGGTCCAATAGATGGTTGAATGTAGGCATGGTCCAGATAAAATACTATAGATTCTCCAATTCCAGATATATGCAACCTCATTCTTCTTTTCCATGTCGAGAAGTTGTCTTTTTTCAGCTTTGGCACCTCTCTCTTATACATCTTGTGATCTTTAGCTTAAGTCCTTTAAAGTTCCTTTTCAAGCACACAATTCTCTAATACCAATTATTAGATAACTGAGAGGGGGGGTGAATCAATTAAGTATAGTTACCCTACAGTCCCAAATCTCCCAAATGTATATATTCATACTTTCCAAACAAATTATCAACTCTGTAAGCTATCAACAATACATTTTTGTTCATCTACCGATTGACAGTCAATTCAATATTATGTTTACCAATCAATCCCGATATGAAATGTGTAAATTAAAATAAAAATTCCAATCACATCAAATACACATAACACAAAGATTTAACATGGAAACCCTGCTAAGGGAAACACCACCTAGGACTGGTAATCTAAAATAATTCACTCTTCTGAAGTGAGCTTGGTTAGGAGCCAACTCTACTAAAGGTTAGAAAACACGCTGTAAGGTGTGACCTGGTTAGAGGATTTATCACTAACAGTTCTCCCTTGACTAGAATTCACTATGGGGTCAATAAGAAAACAATCAACATTCATTGAATGTCATATTAAAATACAAAAAGACTACTAAGTCCACTGGGGTAAGAGATTTTACTGTAACAATGGTTAAACTGATATAGTAATGATCTAATTCAAATACATCTAAGATTTGTAGATTTTTGAATCTATGCTAAGCTCAAAATACCTCTCCAGATCTATATTCAATTCAATTCTTCATATCCTCCAACTTATTTAGCTCGGTGAATAATATCCTGATGCTTGGTAATGTTACAAGTAGCGGTTGCCGTTGCACCAAAAGATCGATCTATTAATGCCCGATACAACCACTAGACTTTTAGAAGACACATGAGGTGGTTAAACCATGTCACAAATCCTGAGGGGAGTGCTAACTATTTTGCCAACAATCTCCCCCTCAGCATTACCTGAGGGGATTCAAACCTGTGACCAAGCTCTGATATCACTTGTTACAAGCAGAGGTCGTCATTGCACCAAAAGATCAATCTATTAATGCTTGATACAACCACTAGACTTATAAAAGACACAGGAGGTGGTTAAACCATGTCATGAATCCCAAGGAGAGCGCTGACTATTTTGCCAAAAAATAATGCCTGTAGTTTAGCTTGGTTCTTTTTGTAACCATTTTGATTAGTAGTGCATAAAAATAGTCCTTTCACGTGAATTCTCTTGTAGTGGCAATAAGCTCCAGTTTCAATAATGAATATCATGTGTCTTTAAATAGATGTTGTAATCACCTAAAAATGGACAAAGACAATTTAATGATAACTCAAAGCAAATCAAGTCAAATCAAAGAAAATCAAGGAAATAATTGAATCAATTGAATCACAATGCACAATTAGCCAATCAAAATGAAAATCAAGTCCTAATTCGTGATCAATCAAAATTGGGAGCATTTTAATCAAGTTCAATCAAATCAAAATATAATTAATTCAATTAATTGTATAGTCTTGGATTAAATTAAATTCAACCCATTCAAGGGGTACATGGCTAAAATAAATCAATTAAATCAATTAATAAAAATCAATTACTCTCAGCAACCACAAAGGAGAGAAAATCAATCAACCAATGAGATTTGAGGAAAGGCATTCACATGGATCAAGTCAAATTGAATCTCATTCACTCAAAGTGAAAAGGAATCTTAACCATCCATCTTGTCTACTTGTCCCAAGCTTTGAGGACACAAATTTTGCTTTGTCTTCAAAGGGTGGAACCAAAGACTTAACCCCAACTCAACCATGATTAAATACAACTACACCCCCTACCATTGGAAAATCTATAAAAGGAAGGCCAAATTCCTTCATTATTCAATCAACCACCTATCTGAGAATTGCATCAAACCTCTTGCAATTTGAGTTTAGAAAGGCATTTAAGAGCAATTTTAGCATTCATCTTGATAATTGTTAGCTTTAGCATATTGTTTTATCTCTATCATTCTCATACTAGGACTGTCATTAGTGAGAGCTTGCTGAGAGCTCATTCATTAACATCTTAGTTAGAGAGCCATAGGATGCTCAATTAGTCATTGATTTTGTTAAATAGTTGCTCAATTGTGGTTGTATTTAGTTATTATTTCACTTATTATTGATGATTAACCCTAATTCTATGAAGATACTTTTATTAGTATACAAAATGGCACTCACCATGGGGCAGTAACCCTCATTTTATCAATTTTATCATTTGGATCATCTTTTGTATGCTTGTATTTGCTATTTTCCATGGAAATTTTTCAGGAAACAGATCAAATCACGCCTATAGTCAATTCGGTCATGCCTGCAATCACTTGAATGACACCTACAAGATCTGTGTCGACACTTATTTGCTAAACATTTATGCCTAGTTGATACTTTCTATTCTATCTTAAATTCTTTATTGTCACCTGTAATCAAAACAATCACACCTGTGTGATAAAGATATATTGCCTTTCCCTGAAGAAGTCACACCTAGGAGTTGAGAAGTGTCACCTACCGATAATATGTTGTCGCTACTGACCAAACTTTGCGAAGCACTTTAGAGAACAAGTCATGCCTAGTATCATCTTTCTTATGCCTACTTGTTTTAAAGTGTCACTTTGACTTAATCAATTTTATGCAATTTTAAAGTTTCTTTGCGCTTAAAAGCAATTTTCTTACGCTTGTTTAACTTTCTATGTTGCCTATTACACTTTTAAGTGTCACCTACTAATAGTAAAGTTACACCTATAAACAATTTAATATTGTGTATTTGCTAGACATTGTCACTTTCAGTTTTCTATGATAATTTTCTTTCAGATTGATAAATTCATTTATCTAACTCTTTGTTTGTATGTTTTGATTGTAAATGAGCAGGCATTGAAAATTTCAGAACCAACAAGTAGGTTTAATCAAGAAGGGAAGGCACTAGCTAAGAAGATAAAGAAGGAAAACATAGCACATATCAAGGCCATTCTTGAGTCAACACAAGAGGAGGACAATCAGGTATATCAAAAATACCTTGCTATGATTGAAGCTTACAAAAAGAAATTTGTCTCTCTTAATTGGATGTTTAGTCCTTAGTTCAAATTTTTGTTTGAAAATTTGCAAATAAGGTACTTAAAAATTCATTACATAAATCTTTTCTTTGTCAAATTTGATTTTGGTTTCCCCTCATTGTGATTGTTAGTGTTGACTAACTTGCTGGAGGACAAACACACTTGGAAGGAGCTATTGCCAAGGTGAGATGAAAACAATGAAATCACTTTAAAATGCCCCTAGCTTAGGCTAGCTACAAAAGAAAAAGGTATTTCTCTATTCAAGCTTGCACTTGATTAAATTGCGGCATTCTTTTGACATAAGCTTGAGATAAAATAGGAAATGAATTACACACTTCAATTTTAATAATCTCCTTGTCAAGAGATTGGGAAAGAACAAACATGTGTCTAAGTGTGTGGAACAAAGAAAGACAATAGGGATATTCTCTTCACTCTTTGAGTGAAACAAACTCCCAAACATGTCAAACTAAGTTCATTTCTTGATTTTCATATACATGCTAGAGAAATAGTGGGCTCTCCTCCCAAGTTTGCCTTAATGAGGCTAGTGAGAGGGACAACCCAAAGTGGGATACACTCGCTTTTGCTGCAGGAATCCAACCCACTCTAAAATTAAATGCATGTATCCTTAATGGGGTGCATGACAAACGGATTTTAATTTTTCAACCTTCCTCTAGTAGTCCTCACGGATTGTGCAAAATTGTACTTTGGTGTGTGTGGGAAGCCTCCTAACATACTTGGAGGATGAGAGATTGAATTCTATTTGAATGGAATATATACTAAAACCTTGATAAAGTAGCAAAGACCACCTTCTAGAGCTATGTTTACGAACCAAATCTTGTGCTAGGTAGGTGCTTGAAGTGCATTCTTGTGAAAAACCCATGACAACGTTCTACAAATCAAACATTTTGTGTTTAAGTGGGTAAAAGAGACAAGTGAATGTGTGGTTTTTGTGTTTGAAATACATAAACAAGTGAGAGATATCCATTGAAAATCATCTCATATTTTTAAATCTCCTCAATAATAAAATCAACAACTCTCATATCAAGGATAAATTTCAAAATGAACCCTTGTTGGATGTCGGTTGCCACGTGGTCACAAACATATAGGGGATCATTACCAGGAGATAGCACTATCTTTTAAAACCTAAGACAAGAAGTGGAGTACCAAAGTGTGTTCAAAGATCCTAATCAAGAAGAAATTTTCACAAACCTATTTGAACCAAGACTTGAAGAGATGGGTGATATGAATTCAGCCTATCACAATATCAACAATGCCAACTATAATCCTAAGGAGACACTTGAGGAAAGGGTTGAGAAATTTTCCCAAGACAATGATTTCCTAGAGGTTATGGAGAAATTAATAGACAAAGATAGGGAGGACTTCTTCCTAAACCTAGCACAAAAGGGGGTAAAGCTGCCCTATGATTTTGATATTGACCAGCTTAAGAAAGACCAACACCAAGATGATCCTATGAATGTTATGACTAGGTAGATTAAGGCCTTTCAAGAACAAATTGATACCATGAAGAAGGTAGCCAAACCTAAGGCTTTTTCCATAGAAGCTTTGTGTCCTTTTCCTTTCGACAAAAGTTTAGCAATGGTATATTTTCCTTTCAATACCATCTTTCCTAAATATGATAAATACATGGGTAAAATAGACCCACAGGACCATTTAAGGGAATTTTGTGCCCTAAGTATAGAGTTCATGCACAATGATACTTATCTAATGAGACTCTTTCCTAGAAGCTTAGGAGGTCCCGCAATGGAGTGGTTTTCAAAACTAACCCCCGGAATAAAGTCTTTTGAGGAGTTAGCCTCCAAGTTCATAACCCATTACTCTTACAACATTGAGCATGAAATTACTATGCTCAAGTTATGTGATACCAAATAGAAATATGGGGAGTCCTTCTTAGGATTCCTACAAAGGTGGAGGATCATTTTTGCAAGATACCCATGAAGTATCCCAAAGAAAGAGAAGATGGAGATCTTCACCAATAACTTGACCACGGAAATGAACTATCGATTACAACTTCAATGTCCTCCAACATTTGAAAAACTTATTGAAAATGGAGTTAAGATTGAAGATTTTTTGTTCAAAAGAGGTGAGATTAAATTATTTAAAGACAATAAATCAAACAACAACAACAACAACAACAATAACAATAATTATGTTCCTAAATATTTTAATAATCAAGGGTCCAACAATCACAATGATAAATCAAAATCATGGAATAAAAATAACAATAAAAATCTTGTGAATGATGGGGTTGTGGAGTCACACAACTTGAAGTCTACCCCTTTTATTCTACCCTATGGAGCAAATTCTTCAAACAATGTTAATCAAGCAAGTAAAGCTCCGTATAATTCCAATAATTATAACAACAACAATTCCAACACTTCCAACAATAAGACTTGGGATAAGTCAAAATCAAACTCCAACTATAATAAAATGAAATTAACCTACTTGGGTGAACCTTTGGAGAATGTACTAAGAACCTTGTTGGCCAGTCAAGTTATCATGCTACCCGACATATCAAATTATGAACCCAAAGTCAAACCTCATTGGTGGAATGCATCTCATCATTGTGAATACCATTGAAAAAGAGGTCATCCAACCAATGAGTGCATGAAATTGAAGCACTTAGTGCAAGATTTAATTAATAATAACACCATCCAAATTGAAGGACCTCAAAACAATGGGGATCACACGGCCTACAAGAACCCCTTTTTGAATCATGAAAAGGGGGATTCATCCAACAAAAATCAAAATTATAAAAAGGGTAATGATAAAGTGAACTTTTCCCACACTTATGATAACACAATAAATACCCTAAGTGAAGAAGATCAAACATAAATGTTGTTATAATAAAAGGCAAATCAAGAGAAGCATCAGAAAATGTGGTCACTAGGGGGCAAGCCTCAAAAATTGTTATACCTAATAATGCTCCAAAAATTGTGTTGTCAAACCAAGCTTCCACATCATCATCAAAACAATACAACTTGGTTGACCAATTGCAAAGAACTCCCACTCAAATCCCTATTCTTGAGCTTCTCAAACTATCACCAATCCATAAGGATATCTTGGAAAAAGCCTTGTTGGAAATAAATGTGCCTCTAAATTTGGAGGTAGAAAAGTTCCAAAACATGGTGGGGCATTTAATTGCACCTCATTTCCTACCATTCTTCGAACAAGATGATATGTCTCTTAATCATCCCCAAAATCTGCCCTTACACATAGAAGTGTTGATCCACAAGCATAGGGTGAAAACAGTCCTTATAGATGGAGGTGCTGGCCTAAGTATTGGTACCCTTAGCTTGGTAAAAGCCTTAGGATTTTCTGAGGAGGCTATTGACCCAAAGAAAAAGATAACCATAAAAGCCTACGATGATGAAGAGAGAGTGTCAAAAGGAGTCATAGTCTTGCCCATAAGAGTTGGTCCTATGAAAAAAGAGACCATATGCCAAGTATTGGACCTAAACTTGACTTATAATATTTTATTAGGAAGGCCATGGATCCACAAAATGCAGGTTGTTCCTTCAACTTATCATCAATGCCTAAAATTCCCATATCAAGGGCAAGAAATAATGGTAAGTGGAGACCTCAATCCCTTCCAATATTGTAATAACGTCAAGCCTATAAATGACTCATTGGTTCGACACAATGTTGAAGGGTCTATACCCAATAAAATGGAACAAGGCCAAAGTTCTAAAGACATCCCTTTGCTGAAAGGAAAAGAAAAGATGGAAGAAGAAGTTATTGTTAAAGAAACTCCAAAACTCATTAACAAAAGTACATCGACTAAAGGAAAAGAGAAGGTTAATGAGGATGATATTATGGAAGAAGCAAAAGAAGACTCTATCAAAGTTGTCCAAAGATATACTAAAGAAGCCCATTATCAAAAGATGGATAAAATGATGAAATTTTTTGATAAGCAATGCAAAATTAAACAACAAGGAGTAGGTGAATACTCCTTATCCATGATGGACCTACCCTTATCACCAAATTCCTTTGGAAAACCTCCAAGTCTACCTCATAAATATAATGAAGACTTTGTAAGGGCAAGTACATCATCCACCATGAGTGAAGAGGATAATGAAATTCTGAATTGGTTATACAAGGATGAAGAATCAAGTGCTCACATCAAGCACATTCAAAATATAACCATCCCTACTCATCAATATGGTAAAGGGTTTTCAATCATGCAAAAGATGGGGTAAAAAGGTCAAGGACCTTTAGGCACAAGAAATGAAGGGCTAATTGAACCCCTAGAATCCACATGGTGAGATTCCAAGGAGAAAATAGGTTTAGGATATCTTGAAGAAGGATATACACAAAAAGATTATCCCAAATTATATGATCAAATGCTAAAATTAGAATCTCATAGTGATGAGGATTCTAATGAATGGGAATGGGAGACCCTATCAGATGAGTCATGCCAAGACAAGGGTATTGATGTCATTCATACCTATGCTTCTACCAAAAATAAAGGACTAATGGCAGAATCAACTTCAAATCAAGCATCTAGTTCTAGTCAAGAGGGTCCAAATGATGTGCCAAGCATAGAAATTGAAATAAATCAATGGGTAGGTGAGCCATATGTTCCTTCATGGAGATCTACTATGGAAGAATCAAATGATAGGTTTAATCCACATAAGTTTTATCCAATAGAAACCATAGTGGAGTCTAGTGAGGAGGATTTTGATCCTTCTTCTTTAGAGCATTTAGAGGAAGCCCATGTCTGAGATCTTCAAGATACAATGTATGAACCCTCCAACAATGAGATATACACTTTAAACCCAATTGAGACAAACCCAAGTGTTGACCCTTTAACTCTCATTCGACCGGACCTAATTGAATGGAATACCATTGAACCCAATACCTTGCAAACTTTCTTGAATGACAACATGCTATCCCAATACCTCAATGCGGTTGAACCTTCTTCTACTAAGGACTATCAAGAAGAAATGATCAAAGGGAGCATCCAAACTCTTAATCCAAGAAAAAATGAAAAAAAAAAGAAAAGAAAAGGAAAAGAATCGAGTGTTGAAAACCATTTTGTGGCAACATTAGATCCAAAAGAAAGAAAAAAAGAAATAAAGGATGTTTATAAAGGTGAAAACCCAACTGAGGCACCTATAGAAGGGAGTTTGGATGTTCTACTAGATCACTATGAAGAAAGGTCTCCAATTCTAATCGAGCCAACATAAAACATAAACATTGGATCAGAAATAGAGCCAAAGATCATCCACTTAGCATCATCCCTATCAAGAAAAGAAAGAATGGAGTTCATCAAGTTCTTTAAGGAAAAGCAAGTTAAATTTTCATGGTCTTATGATGCTATGCTGAGGTTAGACCCAAATTTGATAATGCATCATCTCAATATAAAGGAAGGAGCCAAACCGGTCAAGCAAAAACTAAGGAAAATGCACCCTCATATAGGCCTACTTGTCAAAGTGGAGTTAGAGAAGCTATTAAAGGTGGGGTTTATTAGAGCCATTGATTATGCACAATGGATCTCCAATATAGTGCCAATATCAAAAGTGAATAAGTCCATCAGAATATGCATGGATTTTAGGGACTTAAACTTGGCATGTCCTAAAGATGATTTCCCACTTTCGAGCATTGATGCCATTGCAGACCTAATAGCGGGACACTCCATGTTTTCATTCATGGATGGATTTAGTAGCTATAATTAGATCAAGATAGCACCCGAAGACCAAGATAAAACTATCTTTACATGTGCATGGGGTACATTTTGTTGAAATGTCATGCCTTTTGGCTTGAAAAATGTCGGAGAAACCTATCAAAGAGCAATGACTACAATATTCCATGATATGATGCATAAGTTCATAGAGGATTATGTGGATGACATACTAGCTAAGTCACATTCAAGAAAATAACATCTACCTATCTTGGCAAAAAAATTTGAAAGGTTAGAGGAGTTCAAAGTAAGACTTAACCCAAAGAAATGTGCTTTTGGAGTCCAATCTGGAAAACTTCTAGGTTACATTGCATCTACAAAAGGAATAGAGGTTGACCCCACTAAGGTGAAGGCCATAATGGAAATGGAAGCACCTAAAACCATTAGTCAGATGAGATCTTTACAAGGAAGGATACAATCCATTAGGAGATTCATCTCTCAATTGGCAAAAAAATGCCATAATTTCACCCAACTTTTGCATAAAGACACAATCTTCAAGTGGGATGAAAAATGTGAAGAAGCTTTCAATCTACTAAAGACATACCTCATGAATCCACAAATATTGATGCCACCTATCAGAGGCAAGCCCTTAATCTTGTACATTTCAGCAATAGAGAATTCGTTGGGGGCACTTCTAGCACAAGAGGATGAAAATGGAAAAGAGAAAGCAATCTACTACATTAGTAGAACCTTAGTCAAATATGAGCTGAACTATACCTTCATGGAAAGGGCATGCTTGGCTGTAGTTTTTTCTTCCCAAAAATTATGCCATTATATGCTAGCCCACAAGATAAGGCTCATTGCCAAAATTGACCCTTTGAAGTATCTACTAAGCAAAATAGCATTAAATGGAAGATTAGCAAAGTGGGTGATGATACTAAGTGAATTTGATATAGAATATGTTGATAGAAAATAAATTAAAGGGAAATTCATTGCAGACCAATTAGCAGAAGCACCACTTCATGATGATCATCCTATACAAGTTGAATTCCCAGATGCAGAGATTGTGAATGTTGAGGCAAAAACATGATAGCTTTATTTTGACGGTTCCTACACTCACCATGGGTCAGGAGTAGGCATACTTCTAATCACGCCTCAAGGCTCCACTATCCCTAAGTGATACAAATTTCTATTTCCATGTAGAAACAATATAGTAGAATATGAAGCCTTGGTTATTGGAATCAAGTTGGCATTAGAGTGGAAAGTGACAAAATTAAAGGTATATGGAGATTCACAATTAGTCATAAATCAAGTCAATGAAGAATATCAGACAAAAGATGACAAATTAGTACCTTACAAAACCATGGTGGATAATCTCAAGAAATATTTCATAATCATCACATTTGAACATTGCTGAGAGAAAAGAACAAAGTAGCAGACACCATGGCAACCTTAGCATCACTTTTGCAAATGCCTAATTAGAGTGCTAGATATGAGTTCTTGGTAGAAGAAGTGACTCAACCTATGTATGACCCAACCCTTCCTTATACCATTTTCCTACTTACTACAACCAACTCACCTTGGTATGAACCAATTTACACCTATTTGAAAGACCAAATCCTTCCTATCAATCAAATCAGAAACCAAAAGAAAAGCTTCATTAGACAAGCCACCAAATATACTATAATTTCTGAAACATTGTATTGGAAAAGTCTTCACGGAATGCTCCTTAGGTGTTTAGAAGAGGAAGAATCAAACTTAGCCTTACGAGAAATTCACGAAGGAATTTGTGGATCACACTCAAATAGATTATCTTAAGCTAAGAAACTTCTTAGGATAGGATATTTTTGGCCTACCATGGAAAAAGATTCTTGTAACTTTGCAAAAACTTGTAAGAAGTGTCAATTCCACAAAAATTTGATACATGTGCTGGTGCATGAACTTCATCCAATGACAACACCTTGGCCATTCTATCAGTGGGGTCTAGATCTAATAGGAATGATTCATCCACCATCTTTGAATGGGCATAAATTCATCATAACTGCCATAGAATACTTTACTAAGTGGGTGGAAGTTTTACCCCTATCAACTTCAATAGGCAAATAGATATCCTTGTTTATCCTAAATCATATAATTTGTAGATATGGCATACCTCATGCCATCATAACAGATAACACAAGGCATTTCAAGAACAAAGACATAATGGGATTGTGCACCAAATTTCACATGATACATCATTCATCTTCAATCTATTACCCTCAAGGTAATGGACAAGCCGGAGCAACAAACAAAAACATATTGAAAATCTTGAAGAGAATAGTGGATAATTCTGGTAGAGATTGGCATATCAAGATAAACTTGACCTTGTGGGCTTATAGAACAAGCATAAGGATGCCAACAGGGGCTACACCCTTCTCCTTAGTCTTTGGAACAGAAGTAGTTTTGTCTTTGGAGGTAGAACTTCCATCCTTAAGGATATCTATGCATGGATTGATAAATGAGGAAGACTATAGGGTTGCTAGGCTACAAGAACTAGAACTCTTGAATGAAAAACATAAAGAAGCCTTTGATCACTTAAAGGTGTACCAGAATAGAATGTCAAGATCTTACAATAAACACATCAAGCCAAGGACATTTCACATAGGTGACCTAGTGTTGCGCAAAAATCCCAAGAACCAAGCAAAAAGAGAGAAAAAAGGAAAGTGGGAAGCAAAGTAGTTAGGGCCATTTCTCATTGTTGAAGATTTTGGGACTGGCACATACAAGTTATCAGATTGTGATGGTGAAGAGATACAAGAACCTATAAATAGTATACATCTCAAGAGGTTCTATACATGAGGTAGATGAAAGAGTATAAAGAGTATTAGATGGAGAGCATCATATTTATTGTACATAGTTCAAAAGAGATCTTGAAAATACCAAAAACATTGGAAAAGCTTAAAATATCAAAAAACATTTGAAAAAGCACAAAAGATAAAAAAAAATAATGGAAAATTGAGCATGAAGGAAAAACATTCAAATATGATCCTCAAAAAGATGTTGTCTTGGTGAAAACCTAGCAAATAGGTGCCTTGATAATATGAAAAAATAAAATTGAAAAATAATAAATACAAAAAAATAAAAAAAGAAGAAAAAGTGCCTTGGTGAAAACCTAGCAAATAGGCACCTTGGTAGCAAAAAAAGAGAAAAGCTTTAAAAATAGAAAAAAGAGCTAGATCCATTCAATCAGTGAAAACATGGTAAATAGGCACCATTGAAAGTCCAAGTCATTTGCATACTTAGAAGGTCACCTTGTCAATATTGCATTCGCCAACATTTTTATATATTGCATAATAAAACCCCACAGTTGCATTTGCAAGTACCTTAAGATTTTGGTCACCTAATCAAAAAATTGTCCTAAGTCCCATAAATGAAATCAATATCAAACTAGGGGCACTCTACTCTCAAGGAGAAAGGATTCATCAACAAGCTTTATTCAATCAGAGAATCAATTCATCACACTCAAAAGAACACTTAATCAAATCTACGTCCCAATCCAATGTGAGCCTAAAATGAAAATTTGATCCAAGAACTTAAATGACCTTACCCTTTATCAGGATTAAAAGTATGAAATGGATGGAACTACACTTGAAATATGGATTTGAAAAACATGGCAAAAATTTTTCTAAGTGTTGGCTCAATTGATGAAATCATTCCTTTCTAGCGAATCGATGAAAGTTTAAGACTAGACAAGCTATGATGAAAGGATGATATTTTCTTGATTTTTGAATGACTGTCTTAAAATAAAAGTTTTAAATCATGTATTATTTTTCTAAGGATGTGATCATCAAAGAATCATCGAGGACTTGTACATAGGATAAAATGAAGATTTCTGCTTGTTTATAGAAACAGATACCTTGGCTATTTTGATCTTCAATATCATAATACCAACATCCACTTGCAACATAGAATTCAACAAAATCGGTATTCACACTCTCATGATTGGCTTCAATCAGTGATAGTCATACTGAAGAGACTAATGGGAAAGCAAAGAAAAAGGCAAAAGTATTCATATCATCATAGTTGAACTAGTGATGATTGTACTAAAAAATGGGATTCCAAAATGCTCAATGATGATTATAATCTCTAAATCTTGAATAATGACAGTTAGCTACATACATGTTAGATTAAGTGCATTGTATATATTTGTTTTGCCTTTCTTAGCTTAAATTGCAAGAGGAAAAATGAAATGGGGGGGTTCAATTCAAACATCATGATTCTAGATTCAAAATAATGAAAATGAGATTATCTTTTGCATTCATGCATAACATTAATCATTAGTCATTATACATAAATAGATAGAAAATAGAAAAAGAATCATTACTCATACATCATTTGCATACATGTAGTTATGGATAGAATTGCATACATTTGAAAATACAAAAAAACATAGGGTCATCCATATCCATATGACCATAAAACAATTTGCATCCATACATTGAAAAATAGAAAACATCTCATAATATTCATACATCAATGCATCCATCTATCTATATCATAAAAATAAGATCCATTGCATATAATCAAAATTAAATGCATCATAAACATCATATAGCTGCATATAAAGATAATCTCAAATATCAACTCATCAATAAGAATGAAGGAATAGATCATCATATATCATCAAAAGAATGTTTCTCAAAGGATCCAGTACATCAAAGTATATCCAGATACAATATCATGAAAGTGGTACATCAAAGGTTCTAACCAATCAAACATGAAATGTGCAACAGAGGACATTGATGATAAATGAATATGTCATCAATCAATCATGATCCTGCAACACCAGAACCACCTGGATCTCTATCATCCTATGGAGGAGGAGCCTGAGAAGTGCTCGCTCTACTTAGTCTCTGAACAACCACTGCTGAAATAAACTATTGCATCAAGGTAGCAACCTGATCTAAACGCCCAACAATAGTGGACATATCTATCCTCATAGATTGCATATCTCAAGCTAAAGAACCAATAGTGGGAGCATCCTATGAATTATGTCCATGATCATGTCGCTACTAAACTGGTGGAGGCATCTACTGTGCTGGAACTTGCTGGGCCTGAACCTGCTGAGCATCATCATCCTACTGTGCCAAGGCAACTCTCTATAACTATACCAAAGGATCTAAACCCCCATGAACCTATCTAGTAGCCTCAACATGAGCTCATCTCTGAGCTCTTTGCTGTCGATGAACTCTATCCTATCTAACTGTTGCTCTAGGATGAACTACCTAGACTGCATCAACCTTTCTATCTCTGGCTCTATCTCGACCATGTCCATCCCTCACCTGTCCTCTACCTACAACAAATGGAGGATCTCTATGTCCTCAACACCTTCAATGTCTACCACCACCATGTCAAGTTGGAATAGGCTTCGCTGGATTTGTGAAATGAATAAACCTATTATGAGACCACCAGTCTCAATAGTCATGGGACATCCCTACATCAGACATACTTGTCAACATCTCCCATCTGTAGAAAGGCATACCAGTAATTTGAGTCATGACAAATTGATAATCAATACAAGGGCCCCATAAAGATCTCTCAGCCTATACTCATGCATATAACACATTTCCCAAAGGCATATCCTGTATCCTACCATACTATCTGGAAACTTGACCAAAACAAAACCACTCAATAATAGTATCAAATTGGCCAATCATCCAATGAGGAGTAAACATATATGACAACTCATCATCATCCTCCTACTAGTGATCGCAATCAAGGTATGGATGCCATATAACCTGATCAAGATCATCTATCTGATGTCTCCAATAATCCAAATGACCTAAATGATGCTAAATCACCATACCCATATATAGAAAAGCATAGGGATATCCACGTGGCCGTCTCCTATCAAAAATAGGCCTGGTAATAGGAAGATGCTCCCAAATCCATAACTGAAGAATAATAGCACTGACAAATAAAGAAGAAATCTCTCTATACACTACCTCATGGAGATCTTAATATAACTATGCTAGCACACAAGAACCCCAATCAAAACGTCAAGGCTATGCTAGTAAATCCTCTAGAATCCTACCCCAACCAACGGAAAAACTGTGACCTTGTCGGTCAAGAAGAAGTAGACCACCAATCAATGTGCCTAGAACTGCTGGCAATGTAGGGAAAGAAGCAAACTATGGCCATGTGATCATATCATCATCAATCAAATTGTCCCTGAACACTCATCGGTAGACAGTAGAATCATACACATAATCATAATAAACAATCTCTCCTCGATAGGGAATCAGTAGAAAATGATACATGTCCTTAGGTGTGATCATCATCTCACCATGTGGAAGATGGAAAGTATTGTGGTCGAAGTGCCAACACTCCACCACACCTGTCAATAACCCATGATTCAGCTAGAACCAGGGAAGATTGAGAAGGAAGTTCAAACCACAAAGCTCTATAACATGAAACTCAGCATCAGTCAATGTCTACCCGAGGTCAATAACCCATGACAGAACTGATCAGATATATAATACAGGGAAGTCAGCCTATTTGGAAAAAAATAGAAGAATCATATCAGCATATTATATCAAGGAACATCTAAAGTTGATCAAGTTATTCTAAAATCCATTTGCTCATCATGAGCGCATCAAAACTCCTAACTCTATATCTTGAGGAAGGAAAATCTTTGTTTTATCTCTCTAGATCTTGAGAGTAAAATATCAGACCATCACCCTATCATAACAGATTGACAAATCGACTTCATTGGTATTACTATATTGATATCCTAATCGATTGTTTAGTTAAAATGTAACTGACCTAATCATATTATTCGAATCAGTCATCTTGACGTACTAAATGTTTCAAAAAAAAAAAAAAAGTCAAGTACAAGTGAAAGTTTTGAGATAAATGTTGCAGGTGTGATTTTATTCATCGCAGGTGACATTTCCCTTAAGCGACACAAAATTCTTGTCAGGCGACATTACTTTTGTCTCAGGTGACAAATTTCTCATAGGTGACACTGAATTGACTTAAATGACAGTCAATTCTTCCTACACGACATCAAAATGCTAGGGTTTCACAAGCGTCAAAATACATAGAATTTGGATTTTAAACCCTAAGGCTAAACATGAATATTCTATTCTCAGGTGACAACAAAAATTGGTTAAGCAACATCAAACTACTCATACATGACACTAAAAACTGCGGATGCAACACTTGAATGTCCTAAGTGTAATACCCCAAAAATGGGCTATAAGTTCATTAATCTTCTATATCAACATATCGAATGAAATCGACATCAAAGTCCTAACCTAAGGCACATCGGCACATCATCGAATCCTAATTGACTATCTCAAATTCTACATCGAGGAATATTCCTAGTAATATTCCTAATTATCCTAATTATCTTTGATTTAATGATTATTTGGCGACAAATCCTATTTATCCTAAAGTTTGATTAATTGAATATTCTCAATATTTAATTAATTAGATTTAATTATGCCACTTAATTATTTAATTGAGGTTAATTCTATTAATTCCTAAATTGTATTATTTAATTTTGACAATAAATCCAAAATCCTATGAATGATTGATTAAATTCTTATTTAATTAATTAAAGCAAGTTGTCAATTTTTAATAATATTGTTTTTGAATAAAAGTTTGAAAAATAATTGATTAACCCATAAATCAATTGTTTTATTTTTCAAAATCAGTTAAGTTGGAAATAAATCACTTTATTATTAAATTAATTCATATTAAATCATGCACATTCAAGAAAAGAAGACAACTATCAGTTATCAATTAAAGCTAAACTCTATTTTGAGTTAAACTCTGCTTTTGCATGTTTTTGTGAGTTAAATATCCTTTATTTAAAAATAACTCAAAAATCAACCTAAGTTATTTGAGTGATTTATGTTTTTTTCCCATGCACCTCCAAAGCCTTGGATTTCTATAAAATCAAGGCCCTAGCTCTTCACAATCCATCTCATATTTTTGCATCCTCACGCTGTCGAATTGGAGACTAAAGAATCATATTTGCGAATCCAAGCTATTGTGAGATCATTCTTGTTTTTGAGTTATTTCATATCATTTAGAATTCATCTTAGATCAATTCATTGCATATCAATTTCATCTTAGATTCTAGATTCATATTAGTTTTGATCATATCATTGCATAAAAAATTTAAAAAAATAGATTAATTGCATTCATATTTCATATCAGTTTTGCATTCAAATCCTTCATTTAGGTGTCGTCAAGGTCACTGATCTCGATACAATTTGAGAACATCATACTCACACCTATTAGAAGGTAGTAAATCGCCTGGTTAGTTTAGCTTTCAATTCATTGCATGATTTCAATTTTTGCTAACCTCTAATGTTTTACTGAAGTGTTGTGTCTATAGAATAGGTACAAATTTCACACACACATTTTTAGCACCCACTGTGGGGCCCTAAAATGTGTTTCCAATTCAATTCTATCAATTTCTATCTTTTTCTCCACGGTTTCTGTGCAAAACTACAATTTTTAATTTATGTCCATACAATCTTCGTACGAGTTTCTGACAAAATTCATTTCACACTGTACCCACTGTCGTACAATAGTCAATCAGATTGAGGATCATGTTGTACTATACACATTGTCATTTGAAAGATCAACTATTGTTTCATAGCACACCTAGTGTCCTACAAGTTTCTGGACTATCGTTAGGGAGCATACCCACTATCGTACAAGTTTCAGACTATCATCTGGTAACAGACCCACTGTCGTACGAGTTTTAGCATCAGGTTTCAACTATCATTTCATTTTTCAGGGTAGTTTGTCATATTTGGTTTTCAAATTTTGACTAACGGCTAATCTTAACAATTGAAATTCTTTATTTTTGATTGACTCCTACTGGTTTTGATTGGAGAAAGTGCAAAAATTTCTAAAAATAGGTAAAAATCTACTAAGTGCATTGCGAGGAATTCAGGTAATCTTCTTGGCTGATAAGACTTCAATTTTGGATCTAAAATGAACATCTCATGTGTCTAGCTTGAGTGACTTTTATTGCTTTCCTATCACAGACTTCATTTGGGCTATAAAAATGAACATAGTTTGCTTTCAGCATCTTTGTTACACATAGTAATTAGGCCCCATGAACACTATTTGTGGATCTTGAGAGAGTGGGTTTCCAGCAAAACTCTTCTCAATGAAGGATCCCTTGTAGGTGGGGAGGATATTGAGGGAGTCTCATGTTCCACTAGATCTGTGTGTCTTCAACTTTTGATCAAGGCATTCTCTCTCCAGAGAGGTTGATAGATCCTAAGGGGTTGATTTCATAGATCTTTGTGAGATAATCTTGGTCTTAGCGTGTCAGATTAATCTGTCTGCTTTGTTTGGGTTAAAAGTGAAAAGGCTAGGGGATTATGCTCTACTTCCTTTTTGGATAGTACCAAAAACCCAAATCCTTGAATCTAGAACCAGTCTCCATGTGGTATATCTTGTGAGTCACCTTTAGAGAGGGTTAACCATAGTGGACATTCCCTTAATTGGGTCAACCATGTTGACAGAACCTCAAGTGGTAATAGCCATTTTCACCATGGTAGTGACAACCGCTATATAAATGTCCTATTGGAAGAAATCTCCACAAGTGTGGTCTCTTGTTGGGCTGTCAGATCTCCCTAGTAGATCCTAAAGATTAAGTTCTCAAACTGTGTCAAAACCCTGGTGCACCTGGATTGGAGTTTTCCCTCTTGGATCATAAAAGTTGCAAAGTCAAACCATTACTAAAAACCCTAGCGAGGCCAAATTTTCATTTTCTAGAGTATATGTGCGTTATTGCAAAGCATTTTTTGAACATACACAATTAGCACTTCTAAGGATTAGCACAAATAAGTCACTTGATTGTTCATGTGCAAGGTTGCTTTTGCCCTTGTTCATTGTTTTCAGATGTGCTTGAAATCACTTGCTTGCTATTTTGCATGCTTATTTATCTATATGGTTATTGAACATAAACAAATCTGTTACAATCCTCAAATCTGGACATTAAAATTTGCAAACAATCCAAATTTGAAAACTCAAAATTTGCAAAATCTGAAGTAAAATTCTTTTCTGGAGTCAAAAGTCATCTCAAGAGGTCAGAAAATCATATGAGTTTCTATCAAGTGTCATTTCATTACTGCCCATCTGTCGTATGGTGAAGAACCTAGTGTTGTACGAGTCTTTCTACTAGTCAAATTCAAAAATTCAAATCCTACTAGCAACTGTCATATGAGCTTTTCAACTGTCATTTCATAGCATACCCACTGTCGTACGAGTCTGTAGAGTGTCGTTTGGGAAAATTTTGAAAGTTGTCAGAATTGCCAGATACTTAGCTTTTTCAGCCTATTTCTAGAATCTGTCAAACAAATCACTGTGTTAGGAATAGAGCAATAGCTATTGAGAATCCAATCATTATCCTAAAGTGGTCTTTTGAATCTGATCCAACCTTCTATTTAATCAATTTGAGTCTTTATCATCTTGTGTCAAAACCTTGTCATAACTATCAATCTTCAATCAATCATCAAAATGACTAAGTGTTGTGATATCTTGTCTGCTATCTTTTGGGAATCTACCCATACATCTAGGGCATAGTATCCCTCATCTCAGTCATATCTATACTTCAATCAATCAAACCTTGACAAGGTTACATCATCTGATCATCTTGATTCAATTCATTCTTCAGTTGTCTTCATCTTATTCTTTTGCTTCACCCAAGGTTAATGGTGGAAACTAGAGCTTCCTCCCACAAGAAATTTGGGGAAATATGTCATAATTTACCTTTGACTCACATAGGTCCAACATTTAAGCAACTCCACAAATTTGGTCTTTACGAAGATGACAGTACTGGCAACCTTCGATTAAAAACTGATTACATTCCTCCTTCATCAACTCACAGAAGTACCCAACAAACCCCACATCAATATATTTTAGGGAGTCGAAAAACTCCTACCATGTCTCAAGCAGGGAAAAAATTTGTCTCTCAAAGATCTCAATCTCAACATGGTGCAGATCAGGAACCCACACCTAAAGAAATTGCCCGATACCAAAATGACAATGAATTCAAGAAAATGATGAGGCATTTCTTGAAAGAAAATAGAGAAACATACTTTTTGGAATTGGCTCATCAAGGAGCTAAACTTCCTCCCAACTTTAATGTTGAAGATATCATTACACATGAGGAAGAAACTCCACTCATAGCTATGATGAAACAGATGCATGTCATGCAAGTCAAGCTTAATAATCTTGAGAAAGAAAAGGAACCCAAGGAGTTCTCCATGGAGGCCCTATGTCCTTTTCCATTCGACAAAGACTTGTACATGCCACCATTCCCAAAAAGAGTGGAGATGCCTAAGTATGATAAGTATGATGGACACTCATATCCTCAAGATCATGTCAAAGAATTTTGGACACAATCTATGGAGTTCATGCATGAACCAACCTATCTGATGCATCTCTTCCCTCGATCTCTAGGTGGAGCGGCCATTCATTGGTTCTCTAGATTGCCTTCTACTATCAAAAATTTTGAGGAGTTGATCAAATTGTTCTATCAATAATACTCCTACAACATTCAACATCCAGTCACCATGATTGATATCTGTAATCTCAAGCAATATCTAGGGGAATGATTCCTAACATTTCTTAAGAGATGGAGGAAGAAGTTCTCTCTATATGCCAGACCTATTCCAGAAATAGAAAAACTGGAAATCTTCATCAATAACCTTGTTCCAGAAATTAGTTATCCTCTATAAATGCAAGATCATACATCTTTTGATAAGATGGTGGACAATGCTATCAAAATCAAAAAAGTGCTTGTGAAAAAAGGAGAAATCACACTTCAAAAAGACAAGTATGAATCAGGATCCAGTTCTAAAGACAAGAACAAAAATTGGAACAAGAATAAAGGCATCGTCACAGATGGCATTGTTGACACTATCCATGCCCCATCAAAGCCACCAGCCTACAACCTAACTCTTGGTTCCCAAGCCATTAAATCTTCAGAACAAAAGTCATCTGAACCATTCCAAAAGAAGCCAGAATACAAATCTTGGGATAAAAATAGAAAGTTCACTCCTCTTGGAGAATCTTTAGAATTGGCTATGAGAACTCTACTGGTTGATAACATCATCTCTTTGCCAGCAATCCAACAATCTAATCCAGACCCTAAGCCACATTGGTGGAAAGAAAATGAATTCTGTGATTTCCATCGAGGTAAAGGTCATAAAACTAATAATTGCTTACGATTGAAACACACCATTCAAGATCTGATCGATAGTGGAGACATCACAGTTGACAATCCTAAGAGAAATAATGATCATACAACATTTACAAAACCATTTCCGCAACATGGTCAAGGAGTTTCAACTTCTCAGCCTAATATGGGGCAAAAGTCAATTATGCCTACCCTGGAAATAATGCTGTCATCAATATGGTTGAACCATGCTTGTCTGAAAGTTGCAGTGTCATCACAATTGTATGAAGAGAAAGAGATCATTCCTCAGCTAATGTAGTTACTCGATCACAAGCTCAGGCACATCTGAAAGGACAAATCCCAGATTCATCTAATGTCCCTAAGATACCTTTCAATCTTTCATCTACTTCCAAATAGAAGTCTGCTTCCAAATCTTCCAATCCAAAGGATACAAGGCCTACATCTTATAGCATTGTCCAACAACTCCAGTACACTAATGCCAAAATCTCTATGTTTGAGTTTCTTTGAATATCCCCAGCTCACAGAGCCATACTAGACAAAGCTTTGCTTGGTTCCAATGTTCCTGATGACATTGATTTAGATAGGTTCCAGACTATGGTTGGACATCTTACATCTCTGCAATATATCTCATTTTTAGAGGAATATGACAACTCCTTGAGTCACCCACATAATCAGCCTTTGCATATAGAAGTCTTGATCTAGAACCATAGAGTCAAACGTGTGTTGATAGATGGGGGCACTGGCCTAAACATTTGTTCTTACAACTTGATCACACAATTGGGATTTTCAGAATTGGCTATTGATCCTAAAAAGAAAATAACTATCAAAGCCTATGATGAACAAGAAAGATCTTCTAAAGGCACCATTGTCTTACCTATTAGAGCAAGTCTAGTTATCAGAGATACTATATGTCAAGTTCTTGATCTACCTTTGGCTTACAACATTCTTCTAGGGAGACCATGGATACATGAAATGCAAGCTATTCCTTCTACATACCATCAATGTTTGAAGTTTTCTTATGAAGGAGTAGAGGTTACTATCCCCATAGATCTGAATACAACTTGCAATACATTGAAGGAAAGTGTTGATAAGCTTGTTCCCAATAATAGAGAATCTTCTACTGAACAACTAAATGTTTCTTCAACATCCAAAATGGAAGACATTGCTAAAGAGGTCAATATCAAAGAAAATGGGATGGGAGAATATATTATAGAGCCAGTCTTATCTCTGACATCTCTCCCTATCTCACCTAAGTCTTATGGAAAATCTTTGAAACAATCCAAACTAGATTCTAAAGAACCTCTTGAAGCATATACAAACAATTTTTTGGCAAAACAAGTATCCAAGCAAGAGTTTGAAGAGGATGAAGTTGTGCTATCATGGCTATACAAAGATGAACTTGAATCCCACAATGTTCAAACTAGCAACTCTACAGCACCATAGATCCCTTCTAATTCATACGGTCCAGGAAATAAATTGATAGCTAAGATGGGATATCCAGGTTAAGGACCTCTAGGAGTCAGAGGAAAAGGTCTTGTGGCACCTATTTCACATACGGGTAGGGCAAATAACAATACTGTTGGCCTAGGCTTTAAGAAGAAACCCTATCACCTCAAAGGTAATTATTCTCATGTCATAGAGAAGATCGCACCAGGAGAACCTCTTCTTAAGAAAGAAGAAACAAAACCATCCGATAGTGATTCAGATAGCTCAGAACTCATCCCCTATGAAAAATTTCCTAAAGAGATCAAAGACCTTCTTGATGATAAAGATGATCCAATCAAAAGAATTAATGTAGTAGAAACACAAGAACATACTATCAACCAAGAGATAGTTGCAACACAAGAACCAGCTAATCTCAAAAACAATCAAGAAGAGGAAGGTGGTAGTCATTCTAAGATAGATTCTCATGAGTATGAATTCAAATCAGAATCTGATGGTAACCCTTCTTGGGGTATTCACCCTGACTTTACTCATGTTCTAAGATTTCCTAGAGATCCTAAATCAAAAGCTAAATCAAATGACTATGAATGGGGAGCCATTCCAGAACCAGATGAGCTTATTACAGAGAAACATGTTGATGTTATTCACCAATATGCACCTAATCCCAATGTAAGTAAAGAGCGAAATGATGAACCTATCAAGTTTGATCCACCTATGGCTGAATTGGACTCCCACAATGACATTGAGCCTATTCATGAATTGAATGTCTTAAGTTGTAATATCACCTTTGAACTTGAGCATCGGGTTAGGACCAATGATGACAGATCCATATCCATAAACACTATCTCCCAATCTTTCCCCACTTTGACTATCCAATATCCAGAACTTATTGATCAAACCTCCACAAATCTGAGCCATGGTATTTATACCTTCCCAAATGACTATGCCCTTGCTTGCTACCTCAATGCAGTTGAGCCTATGAGTAATTCCATCAGTGAACTAAGCGTTAGCATGACGGAGTCAAACATCAAATATCTCAATCAGAAAAATAAGAATAAAAAGAAAAAGAAAAAGAGTTTTAAGGGTGAAAACCACTTTGTGGCAGTCTTAGAACCTACAAAAGTAAAAATAAAAGACGTATTCGAAGGTGAAAACCTCTTTGAGGTGCCTAAGGATGAGATATTTGATGTCCTTTTGAGTCATTTACAGGATAGATCTCCAGTTCTAATTGAGCCCACTCAATCTATCAATTTGGGTACAACAGAGGAACCACAATTGGTACATGTAGCACAATCATTATTAGGAGAAGAGAAGCAAAAATTTACAACATTCCTAACAGAGAAGAAGATCAACTTTGCATGGAAATATTCAGATATGCCAGGATTGGATCCTAATCTTATAATGCATCATTTATCTATAGCTCCAAATGTCAAACCTGTTAAACAAAAGTTGAGAAAGATGCATCCTCACATTGCCCTCTTAGTAAAAGCTGAATTAGAGAAGCTCCTAAAAGCTAGATTCATTTGAGTTATTGACTATGTAGAGTGGATCTCCAATATTGTACCTATTTCTAAACTAGATGGTTCAATCAGAGTGTGCACAGACTTTAGAGATGTGAATAGAGCATGCCCTAAGGATGATTTTCCACTACCTAACATTGATATGATAGTGGACATGACTGTGGGTTTCAAGATGTATTACTTAATGGATGGTTTCTCTGGATATAACCAAATAAAAATTGCTCCAGAGGATCAAGAGAAAACTGCTTTCACATGTGCATGGGGTACCTTATGTTGGAATGTCATGCCATTTGGGCTTAAAAATGCTGGTGCTACATACCAAAGATCAATGACATCTATTTTCCATGACATGATGCATCGAACTATGGAAGATTATGTTGATGATACTTTAGAAAAATCTATGATTAGAACTGAACATCTAAAGAACTTGAGCATGATCCTAGACAGAATGGAAAAGTTTAGTCTCTGACTAAATCCTAAGAAGTGTACTTTTGGCATGACTTCTGGAAAGCTCTTAGGATACATAGTTTCAAAGAAGGGCATTGAAGTTGATCCAGCTAAATTCAAGGCTATAATAGAGATGCAACCTCCCAAGAATATCAGTCAAATGAGAACCTTACAAGGAAGATTCATATCACAGCTTGCTAATATATCACAACCTTTTACAAAAATATTGTATAAAGGTGTGACCTTTGCATGGAATGAAGAATGTGAGAACAACTTTAACCATATCAAGAAGTATCTATCAAATCCACCTATCTTGATGCCTCCTATTCATGGGAAGCCATTGATCTTATATGTCTCCGCTATAGATACATCACTACGGGCATTGCTAGCACAACATGATGAAAACAAAAAGGAAAGAGCTATATACTATATTAGTAGAACATTGGTTGCATATGAGAAGAACTATTCAATGATTGAGAAAGCTTGTCTAGCTATGATCTTTGCATCATAGAAACTAAGACACTACATGTTATCTCATACCACACATTTGGTAGCTAAGATTGATCCACTCAAGTACCTACTAAGCAAAGCTACCCTCATAGGTAGATTAGCTAAATGAGTCATGCTCTTAAGTGAATTTGACATTGAATATGTTGAAAGAAAAGCTATCAAAGGATAGGTTATTGCTGATCAATTAGCAGATGCACCTATGATTGATAATACACCAATGCAAATGGAATTTCCAGATTCCTCTATCATGACTCTTTATTCTAGAGAATGGCAGTTATTCTTTGATGGCTCCTATACACAGAATGGATCTGGAGCAGGCATATTGTTCATAACTCCTCAAGGATACTCAATTCCAAAAGAATTCAAGTTAAAGTTCCCTTGCACAAACAATATTGCAAAATATGAAGCCCTTTTTAATGGTATGAAAATAGCAATTGAATGGAGAGTAATAGAGCTACACATTCATGGAGACTCTCAACTTGTTATTCATCAAGTCAATGATGTGTACCAAACTAAAGATGAAAAGCTCATTCCTTACAAGAGAATGGTAGATGATTTAAAGAAGTATTTCATATCTATCACATTTGAGAAAATTCCTAGAATGGAGAATAAGGCTGCCGATGTAATGGAAACACTATCTACTTTATTACAATAGCCTGAACATGAGCTACACTATGAGTTCTTGGTGGAAGCACTATCTTATCCTGCATATGATTCCCCCGAAAACCGCATGATCTACACTGTTGTTGGTCATGATTCATCTAGATACAAAAATCTATTTTCCTATCTCCAAGACCAAATCATTCCTGATACCTTCAACCACCATGAAAAGATATACCTTATCCGTAATGCCTCCTGATATGTCATCATTGGTCATAATCTGTACAAATGAGGTCTAGATGGTACGCTACTTAGATGTTTAGAATGGGAAGAGTCTCAATGTGCATTAGAGGAAGTCCATGATGGTATTTGTGGGTCACACTCAAACAGTTTAACACTAGCTCAAAAACTTATTAGGGCTGGGTACTATTGGCCTGAAATGGATAAAGAGTCTATCAAGTTTGCTAAGAATTGTCAAAAGTGTCAAGTGCATGGCAACTTAATTCATGCTCCAGGGAGAGATCTAATTCCCTTTACTACACAATGGCATTTTCACCAATGGGCATTTGATCTTATAGGAGCTATACATCCTTATTCTTCTAATGGACATACCCATATAATCACAGCTATAGATTATTTTACAAAATGGGTAGAAGTAGTCCCTTTGACGCAAGCAACTGGAAAGAAAATATCTATGTTCATATTGAACTATATCATATGCAGATATGGGATACCTCATTCCATAATCACAGATAATGGTGGCCAATTCAAGAACAAAGACCTAGATGATCTATGTGCCTAATTCAAGATCACACAACATTGGTCTTCTATCTACTATCCTCAAGGGAATGGACAAGCAGAGGCATCTAATAAGAATCTATTGAAAATCTTGCATCGAATAGTCAATAAGACAAGAAGAGACTAGAATCTCATGATCAATCTAGCTCTCTAGGCCTATAGAACAAGTATTAGAACACCTACTGGGGCTACACCTTTTGCTTTAGTTTATGGGTCTAAAGTGGTACTGCCTATTGAGGTTGAAATCCCATCACTAAGAATCATAATGCATGGTCTGGTAACTAATGATGACTACAGAGTGTCTAGGTTGCAAGAACTTGAACTACTAGATGAGTGCAGACAAGAAACATATGATCATCTTAGATTATATCAGAAGAGAATGTCTAGAGGCTACAACAAGAAAGTCAGACACATAGAATTTCAGGTTGGTGATCTAGTCTTGAGACAAAATCCTAAAAATCAATCACATTGAGAACGCAAGGGGAAGTTTGAACCCAACTGGCTAGGTCCCTTTATAATCACTGCTACTTTTGGCTCTGGTGCCTATCAAATCTCAATGACTAAAGGAGAACAACTCCGAGAACCAATCAACGTTCTCCATCTGAAGAAATTCTATGCCTAAAGCATTCAGTCTATGGTAAAATGTCCTGAAAAAATCTTTAAAATTGGAAAAAAAGTCCTGAAAAAATGAACATCTTGGTGAAAACCTAGCAATGGCACCTTGATGATTTACAAAAAATCAAAAAATATCAAAAATATCAAAAAAACTTGAAAAAATGAAAAATACAAAAAAATGAGAAAAAGAAAAAGTGCCTTGGTGAAAACCTGGAAACAGGTGCCTTGGTAGCAAAAATAGAATCTCTGCCAAGATAGTGAAAAATTGGCAAACAGGTGCCACTTGTTTCAAAATGCTCCATCTATCAACACAATCTTGGTCTTTCCCAGCTTTTAGTCTTGCTTTAGTTTGTACATATCTCCCAATTTGTTTCTGCATTCCTATTTTCAATAAGTCGGTCTGTACAGCAATCAGCTCAAGCATCAATATCCTATCCATGTTAAAACTTGGGGGCAATCAAAGTCATATCCTATGGTCTCTAGTATGCTTTAGATGTATCATATCCAGTCAGAGTCCTTTGAAGCTTCATTTGAGTCAGTCAACCAGTCTTGTCTCCAGAAAGGATTTTGCATCTACAACACCGCAATCAAAAAAAAATTGAAAACAATCTATGCTTTTTACATGCTTTTATCTCCTTGTATGCTTACTGATTCACATTGAGATTTTTGCATATTGTGTCCCTTTGAGCTCTTCGATGATGTGCTTTTCAGGATTTAGAGAGTGATGACTGGGGGCATAATCTTTTGTTTGTCTTCTGCTTGTATGTGAAAATCTAACAACTTTGGAAATTTTGGATTGAAATGGTGTCTGACTGTAAGAGCCTCTATCGTGAATTGGATGGCCATGCGTACTTCGACCATTGATACCCAGAAAATTCAAGGATGTTTGATCTAAATATTGTCTTTTTGAGTGAGTTCTTTCTCCTATTGTGAACTACGATCTTACCTAAGGATGTGGATGATAAAGGGTTAGTACGGGTAATTCACATTGGATTTTGAATGATCTCTTGACTATTTGATGTGTTTGCATGCAAGGCATATTCTGGTCATCATGACATTTATGTTTTGATGCTTATACAAATTGCTATATCAAAATAGACATGATATTCAGGTCATCCTGGCATTTATGCCTTGGTGCTTATATCTAATCCGACATTTTGAAAAAAAAATCAATATTCATATATCCATGGTTTCATAGCTAGTGGGCATTGTATTGATTTATCCGGTTACCTAAAAGTTCAATGATGATAACAAATCGACACATAATCAGTGAATAGGTCCTAGGTCCTAGGTTGCATTTCATTTTGCATGTTTCTTTGCATCTTGCATGTTTGCATGATCTCACATTGGTTAAACGAACTTCAATGCTTAAATGATTCTTCAATCACATCTTCAAATCTAACAAGAGCTGAATCTTACATGAAGGTTCCTCCAATGAAATAGCAAGTAGAATCCTTTTTCGGGATCAAAATCAAAATTTGAGATCATTCATATTGTCTACTACTTGCATAATCGACCTTCAATCATCACAGAAATCCAAAATTCAACTTAAGTGATTATCTTACATCAAACTATCAAAATTTCAACTTGGTCAACCATGGTCAACTTATGGTCAAACCTCATCAAACTTGGTCTCTAGACCTCCAAATGATGCAGATTGCATTTTCAAACATGTTTAACCACTTCTCCAATCAATTAACATGCTTCTAAACTATCAACGTTGACTTTTCTTGTCAGATTTCAATTTTAATCCTAAAGGGGGCATGGTATTGCATATCATTCAAAGTTTGTAATCAAATTTGAAATCATATCTTTCCTCAGTAATCAAGACAACAACCATGTCTAGTTGCTGATTCATCAAAAGTCATCATCGCTCAGGGAAAATCAATCATTGCTTGGGGCATATCAGATTCATCGAGATCCATATCAATCTAGTATTCTCCTAATCTTGTAAATTGTATCAATTTTTGCAACTATCGGTTCAAATGTGTTATTTCCTTGGTTCTTCGGTAACTCAAGGGTTTAGATGTGATACCTATGTGATTCTTCTATGGAAAATCAAGTCTGGAATCGGTCACTCACTTCTTCACAATCATAAGGTTCAGAATCAGGCATTTTGACTCTTTCACAATCATCAGTCCATTGCTGTTATAGTTAACATTATCTTTGGTCATTCAGGACCTATTATCTTCATATCAACTTCAATCAGCTTCTGTTTCATATCAATATCAACTTCAAACATCAGTTTCAAACATCATACATAGACTGTCTTTGAACCACTGCGCTTTGCACAGCAATTCAAAGAGGGGCAAAATGTAATACCCCAAAAATGGGCTATAAGTTCATTAATCTTCTATGTCAACATATCAAACAAAATTGACATCAAAGTCCTAACCTAAGGCACATCGGCACATCATCGAATCCTAATTGATTATCTCAAATTTTGCATTGGGGAATATTCCTAGTAATATTCCTAATTATCCTAATTATCTTTGATTTAATGATTATTTGGCGATAAATCCTATTTATCCTAAAGTTTGATTAATTGAATATTCTCAATATTTAATTAATTAGATTTAATTTTTCCACTTAATTATTTAATTGAGGTTAATTCTATTTATTCCTAAATTGTATTATTTAATTTTGACAATAAATCCAAAATCCTATGAATGATTGATTAAATTCTTATTTAATTAATTAAAGCAAGTTGTCAATTTTTAATAATATTATTTTTGAATAAAAGTTTGAAAAATAATTGATTAACCCATAAATCAATTGTTTTATTTTTCAAAATCAGTTAAGTTGGAAATAAATCACTTTATTATTAAATTAATTCATATTAAATCATGCACATTCAAGAAAAGTAGACAACTATCAATTATCAATTAAAGATAAACTCTATTTTGAGTTAAACTTTGCTTTTGCATGTTTTTGTGAGTTAAATATCCTTTATTTAAAAATAACTCAAAAATCAACCTGAGTTATTTGAGTGATTTATGGCTTTTCTTCCCATGCACCTCCAAAGCCCTAGATTTCTATAAAATCAAGGCCCCAGCTCTTCACAATCCATCTCATATTTTTGCATCCTCACGCTGTCGAATTGGAGACTAAAGAATCATATTTGCGAATCCAAGCTATTGTGAGATCATTCTTGTTTTTGAGTATTTCATATCATTTAGAATTCATCTTAGATCAATTCATTGCATATCAATTTCATCTTAGATTCTAGATTCATATCAGTTTTGATCATATCATTGCATAGAAAATAAAAATAAATAGATTAATTGCATTCATATTTCATATCATTTTTGCATTCAAATCCTCCATTTAGGTGTCATCAAGGTCACTGATCTCGATACAATCTGAGAACATCATACTCGTACCTATTAGAAGGCAGTAAATCACCTGGTTAGTTTAGCTTTCAATTCATTGCACAATTTTGATTTTTGCTAACCTCTAATGTTTTACTGAAGTGTTGTGTCTATAGAACAGGTACAAAATTCACACACACACTAAGCAATAGTGAAATTGGTCTAAGTGTGACTTAACTATTTCAAAGTAGTGATGGAATTGAAAAATGCAATAAATGCTAACTAATGAGCAATAAATGCAATACCAAGGTTCAAAAAACACTTACCAAAGGTCCATAGTCAGGCGGCCTCGCGTATCTCTGACACCGCTCGAATTGATGCTCTCAAATAGGCACAACCATCTCAGAAAGCAAAAGAGAACCAGAGAAAAATCATAGAAGAGAAAAGTAAAAATGAATAGTAAATCTAGGGTTTTCAACCTATTTAAGCTAAATTGACCTAATTTTTAGGTGAGAATTGACTTTGACCTATATTAATCTATTGCATTAACTGGGGCAAATTGAGAAGTGTGGCATATCATAAAGTGTTTTTCAGAAATGAAAACATATCAATCAATCATTTAAACCTATCTATCGAAAACAACAATATGTTTCATTTCTAAGGGGGCATACCATCAGATAATCAGATCAACATCATCAGTAACATCAATGAAAATCAGAGATAGATCATTAAATCAAATCAAAAGCTTTTATCAAATCATATAATGCAATCGAGTCAACAAAATGATGCCATAGACTTGTTAATAAGTTACCCAATGTATACCTTAGCCATATCTTCCATATCCATCTCATCTTCATGTAGATATATCATTCCTTTACCATTTGTCTTCTTCAGATGTTTGTAACCATCATGATAAGTACAGTCAAAACTAGTTGACATCAATGATAATACATATTGACTGATTTAATTGCCTTACATATCACATTAGTAGCTCGGTGACCTCCAATCACTATCTTTCACTTGTCCATCCATTTCATTAAGATATTCAATCAGTCGTAGGTTATCATTTGCAACCTTTAACAAGGTTGGCTCCTAATTAAGCTCACTTTAGAAGAGTGAATTATTTTGGGTTACCAGTCCTAGGTGGTTTTTCCCCTAATAGGGTTTCGATGTTAAAAATCTGTGTTATATTTGTTTGGATGTGTTGAATTGTTATTTTACTTTACACATTACTATAATTGGATTGATCGGTAAACACAATATTTAATTTACTAGTAACTGATATATGAAGAGAAAGGTACAATTGATATTTTACTGAGTTGATTAATTGATTTGAAAGTTTTGTTATATACATCTGAGAGTATTTAGGATTGTAGGATAACTAGACTAAACTGATTCACCCCCCCCCCCCCCCCTCTTAGTTATCTAACGGATCTAACCACTAAATCATAATAGAAATGCAAGGACTTCAGGCTCACTAAAATGTAATGAAAGAAAAATATTAATAGAATCTAATGTAAAATGTAGTGGGGATGTTAACCAAGATGGTCAATCAAGCTAGGAAACTCACACCCCAAATTCAATCTATATTTTATTACATTAGGAGGGGGAAAGTACCCACTAGGCTTAAGGGGTATCAAATGTTAAATGAGTGTAATGGTTTCTCCTTCACTAAGAGTAGAATGAATGATTGATGTAATTTAGGATGAGGAGATGAAGGAATAGGTGAGATAAAATGAAATGAAGGTAAATATGTATATGTAGATAGATAACAAACTGATAAGAAAATTTTAGGACAAGATCTAAGTAATAGACACTATAATTGCCTTGTACATAAATTTTTAGTTTGAATTTCCTGTAAGGGATAACCTAGAGTGTAGGGGTGACTAGACTTACCCCTAAGGGTGGTAGGCACCCTTGATCTACCAAAACATGATGAAGAGGTAGTGGATCTGTAACATATTGTTATACCTTATTGTAGTGAAATTCATTACTCCGTCACTTGTTAGCTACATACAAAAAATAGGGAAAATACTGGAATAAAGGGGTTTTCCTTAGGAAAACCTCTATATAGGAATTAACCTTGAAATTTAATTGAAATTTCATGAATGAAAAAACATGTTATTAGTGGGGGAGAATTGAGAAGATGTTATACATTCACAAGTTTCGAATTACTCATGAAGATGCTTGAAAGTTGGCTTGATGTAGTCTTGACCTTGGATCTAGGATAGAAAGAACATGAATGGATTCACACATGATAATACATAGACACTACTCCATATCTTCCATACCTGATGCTTGGATGAAATTGACTACTCCTTGAATGCTTGAGTGCTTGAATTGGATTGTAATGCAATGGATTAGATTTGATTTCATGTGTTGGATCCCAAAATGAGGGAGGTAGGCTATACTTATACCCTGCCAAGCCATTTTGAGGCTAAAAAATTCAAGGAGGCTTACATGGAATTGAAATCCCACCTAAAAAAAATACATTATATAATTTAAATTTGGGCCCATTTTTCCATGTAAGGGGTGACTCTCAAGGTAAAGAGAAACCTATATCACCCCCTACACTTCTGGTCGCCCTTTATGAGGAAAAAAGTACTAGGATTTAGGTTGAGGGTCAATTTTGAGATGAAGATTCTAAAAATATGCATGCAATTGAGGTACGATCAATCATAATGAGCATGGAATCTTTGAACACTAAAATATGGCCTAGCTAAGGACCAAAATTGTAAGTACTTACAATTTAGGACACTAAATAAACAAACAAGACACATGGATGGAGGAATTAATCACACACCCAGGGACTAAATATATCTTTAATAAAAAATAAAAAATCCTCACGTAGGAAGGAATAAAGAAGATAGCATAACCCCCATAAGAATAATGTCCTACAGAAATGACGATTGTTTGAAGATAAAACATAGTCCAATATCTATTCCTCTTGGGAAGAAGATAAAATAAGTACAAATGAAAAAATTTATTTTATTGTGGATGTGAATTTCTTGGAAGTGGAATCCAAATGTAGGAACATGGTGTTTTTGAAATTTTATCATGTATTGCTACATCCTTGGAAGATGATGCCACAACCAAAGTATGAGGGTTTTGGGTATATCTCTAGTAAGATTAATCAAGATAATGATAGTAACTCAATTAATGGAAATCCATAGTCTTAGTGTTCTTATTGCAAAAAAGGTTAGAATAAGAGAGAAAAGTGTTGGGACCTATATTATTGTAGCATATTTGAATTGAGGAATCATTAAAAAATGGAGAGTTAGAAATAGGAATGGACAAAAGAAACTTAGAAAGATCATATATAGGTGAATTATGGATGACTTGATAGATTTAAGTGGAGAAATATTTTTAGTATGATTTAGGATTTATATCTAGGCATTTTCAATCAATTATGGAAGGGGATTGGTTAATTTTCAACAATACTACAAAGGGAGAAGATGAAGTATCAGCTAAAGAAAGTTAGGAATTGGGCTATGTCTCAAAGGTGGTATCATATTGAGTTTTCCTTTTGAGGAAAATTACAACAAGGACTTATAAATATTTAACCATTGAGGTAGTGCAGTGAGTGTGAGAAGATTTCCAGACATGTGGAGTTACATATTCAATTAAGGAACCTTCCAAAAATGACATGTGCAAACCATCAACTATTGATGTAGTGCAGTGATTGGTGAGCAGATCACTGATTTGATCTTGAGGTAGCTAGCATAAAGGACATGTAGAAACAACTAAATACTAATGCAGTGAATTGATTCATGAGAATATCACCAAAATCATTTTAGGGTAACTTCAAGAGAGAACCTCTGTAAACCTCTAATTTCTGAGGTAGTGCAGTGAATTTTGAGTAGGATTCCAAACTTAAGGATTGAGATAGATCATTGGTGGAGAGGAAATTAAAGGTGGATAGATAGGTAATTGAGAGGCTTACTTTTCAATTAACCTAAGGAGTCTAATGTAGGAGCATCTAGAGGATTTAAATGACTGTCCATCACAAAGTATCAATTTATAGAGGAGGGTGTTGTAGAGTATTGTATTCTTCCATATTTGAAAGTTGGGACCTATAGTTTGGAATGGGAGTGTGTTTGGTTGTATGATGTCTAATTCTAGAGATTTTTGTGTAGAGATTTTGGGACTAGATGGTTTGAAGTGGAAAGGTAGTTACATGAAAGTTGACCAACTAGGTATTATTCTAGGATGATGAAATAAAGAAGGGAACTGTGCACCAGCAAGAGGAAACATGTGGGGGTGATTTTGGACTAGTAGATCATGTATTTAAGAACTACATAATGATAGGACCAAGGGGTCACTAACGAAACATTACACATTACCTACAGTTTAGGACTGACCTTTCACCAACTTTAGATTGTATTGAAGAGTTTTAAATGATATATAAGAAATTATTAGGAGTGTTTCTAAGTAATAGAGGAGGACAAGAAGGTTCACAAGAGAAGAAGATTAAATTGGAGTCCTAGAGAAGAAATGTTGTAAAATATTTCATAAGAGTAGAGGATCATGACAAGGTTTCAGAAGATAAGTTTGAAGGTGTAGATGAGCTAGAAAGTTTTTTGCATGAGATTAATGTATTCATGGGTGGCAACCTAGCATATTAAGAGATCTACTAGAAAGTGTAATAAGTTTTGTGATTTAATACATATTTTGAGCCTGGGTTTTTTTTTCCCATTACAAGTTTTCCCAAGATAATTCCTTGTATCTTTGTGTGATTGTTTCTCCTTTGTATATTGCTTCAATTTTATTCTATAGATTTGTTTCAAAAGGTTGAGGATACAAGGTTGGATAGTACATTTGAAACCCTCCATCCTTGATTGTGTCACACCTAGATGGATATGTACACACACTAATTTCTATTGGACATAATTATTTTTCCTTTTGGAACCTCCTACTCGAGCATATGTACATGGTTTTTTGGAGTGGACACATATTCAAACTCACGAACACACAATCATAAAATTGAACCTCACTTCACAATTTTTTAGTCAATTCCTTGGGGGGCACACCTTATTGTCACTTCATTCCTACCATATTGGGGAAAAGGTTCTATAATTATTCTTTTAAGCAACACTTACAATTGTATTTTATCAAAGAGGGGCAAAATCTAGACACCTAAAATTATCTTGACACCTCCAAGCAACATTTTTACTTTAAAAAAAATGAAATTAATTAATTAAATAATTTATACTATTTAATTAATTTGGGGCCATTCTTCTAATTCAAATTAAAAAATCAACTTTTCCCTCCTTTCCCATGATTAATTAATTTTAATTATTTAATTAAATCTATTCCAAGTCTTTTATATTTAGATAATTATTTTAATCATTAACTAGGTCTTTTATAATAAGATAAGTTCTTTAATTTTATTTAATTATTCACTTTTCGAAAAAGGGAACCTCTGGGTGAATGTTGAAAGTTGGGTACCAATTCTGCAGAAGTCTGCTTGGAAAAAAAAATACCAATTTTTACAAATCAGGTGCCCGTTTAGGTTCGGGAGCTCGATCCATATTCAAAAATTGGGTGCCCATTTCAGATCAGGCACCCAAAGAGAAACAAGCACCTGTATTGGAAATCTATTTATTTTTTATTTTTTACCTTATTTTTTATTAAAAAATGTAGTTTAATATTGTTTTCAAAATTATTGTATAAATTTAATTATATTTTATGTTTCAAGTAGTTCCTTTTAATTTTAATTTACTTTGTAAATTAGCGTACCAAAGTAGAAAACTGTTAAAACTTTTAATTTAACCCTAGGTAGTAAAACAAAAACATAAACCTAGACAAAATTAAATTACAAAACCCTAAGTAGAAAACCAAAACATAAATTTATACATGTGTAAATAAAATAACAAACCATAGGTAGAATTTTTTTTTACATAAACAAAAATATTTCTCTCTCTCTCTCTCTCTCTCTCTCTCTCTCTCTCTCTCTCTCTCTCTCTCTCTCTCTCTCTCTCTCTCTCTCTCTCTCTCTCTCTCTTTCTCTCTCTCTCTCTCTCTAATTGAGAAGAACAATATATAGATATATTAGAAGTAATATGAACACTTTGATTAACTATAAAAAAACCATCTATCTAACAATGAGATCTATTAATACATGTAATTGACAAGAACAATATGGATGTTACAAACTTAATATTGACTTTGATAATTAACCATTAAAAACCATCTATAGATAGTTCAATGAGATCTAGATTAATTCATGTAATTCAAAAGAACAATATCAATGTTACAAGTAATTTATTGACTTTGATTAACTATTAAAAACCATCTATCTAACAATGAGATATATTAATTTGAACAATGAATTTATGGATGCACAAATAAATATATCATAATCTATTAAGTGAACATAATTTGACCAATGTGCATAGTTTAATATTTAGAAAAAAATTAGTTGAATACAACTATGAATTTAACTTAAATATTTAAAACAAAATTGGATGTTCATAAAAGTGAGTTCATGAACTTAAATTACAAGACCAAAATTGGATGAATACAAGAGTGCATCGTACTGCATAAATAGTTCATGTCTACGTTCTTCCTGACATCCTGCATCAGAAAAATAAATGTTGAAATGTTAGAATTTATACAAGTTCATTTAAAGTCAATTTCAATTTATTTCAAATCTATATCTCTAAATTATAAATTATGACACTTCAAAGAAGACATATATTTATATATAGAAAAACATATAAAAATATGACAAATTGAACAAAAACTTACATGTATAAATTTGATTCAACCTAATGTACCATCAACATCCTCTGTTTTCTACAATGCATCTATGATTGTCTAATGCTCTTCCATTGAAAGTGTCCATAATATTTTATTAGCAGGTCTCCCTTTGTATCTTTCTAGTTTGATATTTGTTGCCACTACCAAGTGGGAATAGTGCATAATCTTCTTTTCTGATTGGTAGTCTTCAAAAGTTGGTAAACCATTCCTTCTTGTTAGGTATTTTCCTAGCCATGTACCAACTACCACAACATACCCAATTGGATACTGGAAATCATCATCATCTACTTGATGACATATCTACTTTTTCTTAGGTTCTACACATCGAGCTAACCAATACTTTATTTGCTCTTCATTATCCTCAGGCACAGCAAGAGCATACACATGTCATGCAAAACAAAATTAAGTACATGCACAAATAAAACTTGTTTAAAGGTTTATAATTCAAATATAATCATAAATTATATGGCATACACATGTAACTAATATAATTTAAAGTTTTACAATAAATTGAATTAAATTACCAGGTTGTATGAGGTCTGAAACACGATCATAATCTTCTGATGCAAAGGCATGATCCAGGTCTTCATTTAATGTATCATCTTCATCTTGTGTCTCACTAGGTGTTAAGGATTTCTCTTTCCATTCTTCAACCCATTTTGTATTCTTGCATTCTTCCCATTCACCTGCAACACAAAATTGACAAAAATATGCAAGCTCCCTAGTCCATATAGTCCAAGTGTTAGAATTAGAACTTTTAAATGCATGCCATTTAGTCGATCTATTGATTGTATTAAAATCATATCTTGAAAGGATATTCTTCTCTTCAACTAGCCTAAAAAAATGTTTGATTGTAGAGTTCTGACTTGATCCTGTAGACAAACTTATTTTACACCATTCAAAAATTGCACGTGCATCTTTAAATTTTGATTTGTCCTCAAATTTGAGTTTCTCTCAACAAAGGGCTCTCTTAACACATGCACCAGCACCATCATGTTCTCCCTTCCCGTGTCCAGCCTCAAAAAACTCCTGATATGTTGGATATTTATTTTCTTATGTGTCCTACTCAACCAATAAAACATTCTAGATTCTTGAATTGCCATGTACAATTATCTGACCATATTAGATGTTGTGTTATATGAATTTCTCTCTCCCTTAAATTTTCATAAAAGGTCTTAGAGAAATACCGGCCAAACTTTGATGAGCATAACTTATTATGACTCATATAGAAATGGTACTCAATATTTTTTGATCCTCTTCTGTACTATTAGGTGCATGCCTATAGACAATATAAACAAAAATTTTTGCACTAAATTATAATATTGTAGTTGGATCTCATCTTGTGGTGCAAGTGTGTAGTTTTATGTAAATTCAACAACTGAAAGTATACTACCAATTGAAAATGTATTCTTGCATATGCGAAATTTTCCATCAAGCCATCTAGAATTTTGAGAGTGTTTCACATATTTAGGTATGACCTTACTCTTGAATTCATTCATAAAAGCATTAACACTAAGTTTTTTAGTTATTAGGTCGCACCGTTTTCCAACTTTTCCATCCTTCAATGGATACTCAACAGTTTTAAATCTTTGTACATCAACTAATTGTTGTCCAAAATCAAATGAAATATTTTCATGCCAACATTCATCTAATAATGTAAGATTGCCACATACATCACATACACTAGAATCACATGCATTCAAAAGATAAATTTTCTCATTAGGTGGATTACAAAATAAATTTGATATAAACTCCTTTACAGTTTGAGGTGGTATATTTACACCACATTCCTACAACATTTCATTAGTATGCATAGTAGAACATATAGATCAAAAAATATCATAATGATAACGAAATTGAACATGAGTTTTGCAACAAAAGATGATTCTTTCTTTGTTAATCCTTACATACCATGGTTTAAATTTTTCAAAAGATCTTTGACTAATACTAACAGTTAACACCTTATCATCCACAATTTTTTTATACAATTTTGTTTGAGTCATATCTAAAAGGTGTTTTGGATGTGGATCACAAAATTTTGAACCAACTCTTAAATTAAAAACATCTCTAGCATTAGGGGATACTCTTGTATTATCATGCCAAAATTTTTCAATCAAAGTTTTAACTTCACCAGTAAGTTTCATGTCAAACCTCGGGAGTTTGCCACTAAAGGTCCATAAATGGTTGGCCGGATCACTTTCAAAGTTAAATCTTCTCTTTACAACTCTTGTTAAAGTTTTAGGATGAATATTAAGATATCCACTCATGTTTGAAATCGTTCTTTTATCAGTAGTAGTTTTATTTACTAAAGCTATTGTTATTGCTCTTCGTGCCACATTACTATCTTTAGAACAACTTTTCTTTCCAATTATGTCAAAAACACTAGCAACAGTTGATACAACTTGTTTTAGAGACTCATCCTTCTTCTTGGATTTCACATAAATGCCTAACCTCTTCATCACTTTTCACATTTTAGACATTTTAATTAATTGTAACATTAATTGACATTGAAATCCAAATTTCTTATTATAAAAAAATCATCTAAACAATCTGCTCACGTGTGTCCTAATCTGTCTCCATGAAATCAAACCGCATAGATTATCTAACACATCATTTTTTATTTGAAATTGTTCATTTATTTCATTCTCATTCAAAGAATTTTCTTTCTCAATTGGTGTTTCTATGTCTACATCCACATTGTTGATTTCAATTTGAATTGGTGTTTGATTTTCAATTTCATTCGGAGTTTGACTTTTAGTTCCTTTATCACTATGATTAACATTACTAATTTGTGGAATTTGATGTGCAATTAAATTTGTTAATCTATTTTTAGGAATAAAATTTAAATCATTTAAATTGTAACCTACTTCTAGCAATCGATGAACTTCTTTATCAGAATAAGTTACATTTCGATGTGAAGACGTACCTGTATCCAATACTGGACTAGAAGATGTACTTGAATTTTCTTCTTCAACCTCTGCATCCATCATGGTTTCTTCATTGTCCTCCTCTTTTGGAACAATTGTTGAACTCGATGCTCTAACATTATTCAGTAAATGAAGTCTTTCTCTTCTTTCTCATTATCGTTTTGCCTCCTCTCTATTTGCTACAACCTCCTCAGCTGTCAGAACCTTCCTCAGCCTCTTTCTACATTGATTTAATCCCATTTTTGCACCAAGATTCAAGTTCAAATCATTCTTTTTGAATGTCAGATCCAAAACAAGACAAAGAAAGAGAATGTTGATCCAAATATTTTGTTTTCTTGGTACAGATTGTAAATAAAATGATTGAAAATTTGTCAATCATTGAGATCAGGCCCACTGTCCTATTTTTTAATTGCAATGACTCTTTATGAAATGGGCACCCGTTATTTAAATGAAACGAGCACTCGATATTTAAACAAAACGGGCACCCATTTTTTCATTTCACAAAATGGCACCCATTTTTTGAGTTTAAAAAAATGGGCCCCGGTTGTGTAAAACTATGAGCGGGAACTGTACCCGCTGGCTTAGTTTTTGGTTCAGGACAGGCTTGGTGGGACCAAGCCTATGCTTGGCCATACAAAAATATGGCTGAGGCATTACAGTATAAAATTTCTACCTTGCCATAATTTTTTCGACACCTTCCCAAATGAATTTTTTCATAAAATGAAAACCCATTTTAGCTCTTATTGTGAAGATTATAAAAATATAAATTTTATAGTGATGATAAATTTTAATAATTTTACAATATATATTAAGCCAACGTGGTACCTAAACTTGAAATACTAAGGTTAACTAAAACTTTAATAACTTTTTTAATTTTACGTTTTCTGAAAAATAAGTTATATGATATCAATCTACATAGAATTTCCTTCAAATTGAAACAAATTGAAAAAAAGTGAAGTTATCATCAAATTTTGGTGGACGTACACGAGGGGTTTCAAAAATGTACTTTATAGTCAATTAAAAATTAATAAAAAAATTCAATAAAAAAAAGATAAAATATTCTCATCAATCTTCAGTGTGTTAGGTACCTTTTCCCAAAAGGATTCACAAAAATACATTCATTTACTTCAAAAAAGGGTGGTCGTACATGTGTGAGGTGTGGTCCTAGCATTTTGAAAAATTGGTTTTTAAACATGCATAATAAAATTCAATTTATACCATGTGGGTATTGAAATAAATTACATATTTGAAAACTAGACTCTAAGCACTAAATTTTTTATTACTAAAGTTTTTCAAGATTCAATCTTTAAGTGCCTCAAATTTCAACATCAATTGATAGAAATTTTGAAAAATAGAGAAAACACTTCCACTTTTTGGCCAAAAGTGAGACTCAACTTCTTGCAGCCACCCCTCTTCTAAAAGTAAATAAAATATTTATTTTATTTAATAATATCATGCACATGATTAATTATTTATTATTCTACTTCCACCTCTCTAACTGTCATTGATCTTTAGCTCCACCTCTTATGCGATTAGTTAACTCTTCAATCAATCCATCTCAATCATGCAATCATTTCCACATTGTTATTATCTAAATTGGGCCAAAGGATTATTGAGATATAACTACCAGCCAACATAATTCGGTAGTTCAGTAAGAGACATGCACTTCCTTTTTGTTTCACATAGTTTGCTAGATGTAGTTAGGGTATCAGAGGATGGGAGCCAATGATCCTGATAGAAATCATTGTAGAATAGTTTGAGACACTAACACCATTATAGTGGGATTGGTTCTATCATACAACAAACGTAGGGACAACCCATGAGCTTGACACATGGTGGAAACAACACCAGCCAGCTCCCTATATAGATGTTGGTGTTCTAGATCCTGTTGATATGAAAAGGAGGATCTAACAACCATGATAGAGATAGGGGAGATGAGGAAAGAGAGGTGATAGAGGTGGGGGGATGGTGGATGAGGAGGGAGAGAAAAAGATGTAGGTAGAGGCCATGAAGGATGTGGGTGAGTGGATGGAGGTAGAGGTCATGAAGGATAGGGATGGAAAGATGGAGGTGATTATATGAGGGAGGAAATGACATAGGTGGTGGAGTAGTAGTAGTAGGTACCCTAGAAGTCACCCCAACAAGTATGTAAGAGATAAAATATGGATGAGGTCCTAGAACAATGGTATTCACATAAAAGAGACCCCAAAATTAATATTTTACACATACATATGAATTCTAAGGGGATGGAATGTAAATCTATAAATGCTAATGTTGAAATGAAGAAATAAAGGTACTTACCTCCGAAAAAGAATCGGCTGAAAACCCTGTCAAATGGCCTTAGAAATTGTTGATTTCTAAGTACTTGAATCGAAACTGCGAGATCTACAAAACCCAGAAATATTTTTATTTTCTAAGTCAGGTTGACCTTGACCTCAGGATCAGAGTACAATCTTACCTTAGGGCACAATCTTACCCCCCACTAAAGGTCGACCTTGACCCAATTGCTCTGATAGAAATTCTATTTACGGATCCCAGAAGTTTGGCGAAAAGGGTATCCAAATTTGCACTGATATTCCTCATCCCACACCTGTACCTGCAAGAAAAATATTTTTTTGTTGTTTGGATGGGGGAGGGGTTTTCCTTAGTCAAACCCCAATTTAGGAATTAACCTTGAAATTGAATTGAAATTTCTATAGTAAATAAAGTAAATGGAACAATTCACCTTGCTTATGTTGAAATCCTTGTGGAGGATTCAAATCCTTGAATCCACAAGTATGGATGCTCCAAATGAATGTAGAATTGAATGTATGATGTCTCTAATCAATTTTCTTTAGATCTTCAATACCAATCTTGAATGGATCTTGGATTAGGAAGAGGCTCGGATGAATGTGGATGGAGAAATCTTCAACAAGAGGGCTCCATGGAGATTGAATCCTTCAATGGCTAACAATGGATATCCTTGATGAATTGGATCTTGAATGCTTGAATGCTCGATCTTCTTGATTAAGAGTGTTTGAGCATGAAAGTGGATGGAGAACTTGATACTTTATTAAGAGATGGAAAAAATGAGAGGAAGGCCTCCTTTTATAATGATCTAGGGCACAAACTTCTAGAGAGGCTGCATAGAAAACAATAATTAAAGGTCCATGGCACAAAACTCTAGAGAGGTGCACATGGAGAGGAAATTAAATTAAGGTCTTGATACAAAAATCTAGAAGGGGCCCACCCTTAATATAGAAATAAAAATAATTATTTAAGAGCCTTGTCACAAAATTTGAGGTAAGGCCAACCCAAAAGTTAATTTGAGCATTAGGCACAAAACTCAAGAAAGGCTAATCTCCAATAAAGGAATCCTATATAAAGCTCAAGAAAGGTCCACCTCAAATATTAATTTGAGAATTCGGCACTTAACCTGAGAAATAGTGGCCTCGAAGAGGGAAAAGATAAGATTTTGATGAAACCCCGAAACTAGAACCTAACCTCGAGGATCCCGGACCCTAGGGTCAAGGTCGAGGTCGACCTTGACCTAGATCAGGGTTAAGGTCGACCTTGACCCTGAGGTCAAGAATCTTAGGTTTGCAATTCGGGATGCTGTAATTATGTCAGGAAGAAGTGGAAAATGGGGAAGAATAGGGGAAAAAGCTAGATCCAAGCCAAGTACCCATTCAAGGCATTCAACGTGACCCCAAACCACTTACTCAGAGGGCTAAACTTTCTTAACATGGAAGTTCTTCCATTTTAAGATGATACATTAAGCCCCCACTTTAGCAAGAGTATGGACTCAATGAAAACTCTTGGTAAAGGAGATCACAAAGAAAAAGACAATCTTATTGAAATCAAAGGGACAAAGGAATCCTCAAGCCCCCTAGGACTCAAGTCTTTGTCAACTCCAATATTTCCATAAGAGAGACATCACTGGAAAAAAGAGAGAAAAGGGGAGAGAGGAGTGGCTAGCTCGCCCAATAAGATGTGTGTATCTCATTGTGAACCACACAAAGGATAGGATGGCCCACCAAGAAAACACTTGATAGTCACCCCATAAAATTGTGTGCCTTATGGCAGCTTTGTGCATATATGTAGTGCATCTTCTGACGGCTTTTATGAAGTACCAATGGATCCATATCCTCATATCACCATAGAATACCTTTGTAAAATGTGTATCTCTTCAAGATTTAGAAACTTATGTGCATTACCTTCCAAGGATTTAGCATATTTAAAATTGGAAATGCATGTCTCTTTAGGATTTAGCAACTTATGTGTGTTACCTTCAGAGGATTTAGCATATTTGAAATCAAAAATGCATCTCTTCAGGATTTAGCAACTTATGTTCATTACCTTTAGAGGATTTAGCATATTTGAAATTGGAAATGTGTGTCTCTTTAGGATTTAGCAACTTATGTGTGTTACCTTCCAAGATTTAGCATGCTGCAAAACAAAAGGTTAGAACAAAAATGCATAATATAGAATGAGGGAGGCTGTATATATGCCTCCCTCCTTAAGATGGAAAAAACATACTATTTTGACATGTTAAGGAAAGAAAAGAACAAGGATAAAGCCTTATTCAACATCAAGACAATATCCATAGACAACACCTAGTCCAAGCCAAGAAGGTCACAACTCCTATGAGGCCATGGAAAGGATGAATGAAAAGAGATATCAAGCAAGAATGGAAAAAGTAACCCTTGCGAGGGATAGCACACTATTCAACTTCCAAGGTGAAAGATTTATCAACCATGGAAACCCAATGCCAAATAATGAAATAGGTTATGATCAAGGACATAGATCCTCAATGCAAACCAAAATTTTATGTATGATTGGATATCACATAATAGATAGATACTGCTTAACCAAGGAAAGAGGTGAATCCTGAAAAGATAGAAAAGAAGGAGATGACATCCTTTCCCCCCAAGCATAGGAACAAGGATGGTAGGGGACCTATTATATTGCTCACAAAAATATACAAGACAACAAGCCCCCAAGTATTAGGCTAACATTGTTTAGATAATGTGGAACTCCATAATAGGAACATAAATGTTATTTAGAGAAAACAAGATTGAAATACAACTCATTGCCACATGATATATAAATAACCTTACTATCAATGAGCTGCCTAATCTTATAATGTAAAGCTTGACATTAATTAGTAGAGTGATCATGAAATCTATGATACAAACAAAAAGGAAGAGTCTTCAAGTGTGGACTACATTTCTTTTTGCGTTTAGGTCTAGTAATCATCTTAGCATGAAGGAGTATATGCAAAAGAACTTCTTGGTAAAATTCCTTCATAGGTTTATCATGTTTTAAAGTGTTATTTGAAATGTTGTTAACATTGATTTGTTGTTGAGCATTAAATCCCAATCCATAAGAATGCTCATGCCCCCTATTCTGTAAGGGCATTTGAATTCTCTATTTATGATTACCACATCCTTGACAATTAAATCATTGTTTAATAAGGAAATGATAAATAGGACCATATCGAGAAGCCATATCAGAATGAGTTAATGGAACTTCAGTAGTCACTATGTTATCACTAGTAGGTTTGATAGATTCATTGTGGGTAGAAGCAGTGACAAAGTTATTACGAAGGGTATCAGATGTAGAAGTAAAAAATCATTGTTCAAACTCTCTTTGGTGCTTCATAAAATCAAGATCAGAAACCTTATATTCTCCCATAAAGGTAGGCTTAAAATCCAAGGTTCCCCAATCATCGCCAAGAAGAGCATTAGAGGGAGAAGGATTACTATTAGGAGTAGGAGTAGTGTGGGTTTGAATATTCAAAAAAGGATTTGGCGCATCATCCACATGAAGTTTATACATCATGTTGTTATGTATAAACTTGACTTTAAGGTGAAGGGTGGAAGGAACAACATGCATCTCATGCAACCAAGGTCTACCCAAAAGGAGGTTATAATTGAGAGGTCCAAGCATAACATAAAAATCAATATTCAAGATGATCAGACCTACTTGTATAGGTAAGGTAATGATGCCAAAAGTGTTCTTAGCAATGTTATCAAAGCCATGTATAGGAACATTGTCATGTTGAATAGTTGAAAGATCAGCTTTAATCACTTTGAGCATGTCCATGCTACAAATATTAAGCCTAGATCCATTATCAACCAAGGTCCTATGAATGATACTTTTATTGATAGTAATAGCAACCATAAGAGCATCATATTGATTTTGAACTTCTTTAGAAGGTAAATCCTTTTGAGTAAATATAATGTTAGGAGGACCTAGGGTAGCATGCATGCATTGTAAGAATTTATTGATGTTCTCTTGATTAGGAGGCAGATTGGGAAGGGTTGCTAGAGCTTTTTGCAAGGCTTCATAGTAGGTAGGTGAAGTTTGAAGAAGCTCCCATAAAGAAATCTTGGCAGGAGTATTTTTCAATTGGTTTATCAAATCATACTCCTTGCTAGGAAGATGGGGTGGAGGAGGAAGAATGGGTTGAGAAGGTGGTAAAGAAGTAGAAACCATTAGATTAGGTTGAGGGTTATTCCTTGTACAATATGTGAGAGCTATCAAATCTTGGCCATTGAAAGACTCTAAAGACTCCATAGGTTTACTTTTGATAGTAATGTGAGGACAACCTTTAACAATCAACAAGGGTTTCATAAAAACCATGTTAGTTGTCTCCACACTACAAATAGATTCACAAGAAGGAAGCAAAGAAGACACCCTAGGAGGAGATGAGGTAGGATCTTGATTCTCCATAAGATCATCACTAATAGGGAGAGAATTAAGGGAATTTATATCATTCTCCACTAATGCCTCATCACTAGAAGGAATCCCAAATGAAGGTAAAGTGTCTATAATGTCATCTTCTTTTACTAAAATGTCTGCATAAGGGGAGTGTATTTTAGAAATAGAGTCACCATCATGTATGAATATGTCATCCATTAATAAATCACCCCCTTTTATCAAATCTTCTTCATGAGGAGGGGATAAATCAATGTCTTTATCCAAGGGTTCATCCCAAAAAGTAGAATCATCCACAATGGTTTCATGAGGAAGAGAGTAATCAACATCCAAATCCAAAGGTTCATCCCAAATAGGAGGATTATCATCCCTATCCATTAAGCACTTGAAACAAATTTTGCAACATGATAATGAATAAAGAAATGCATAGAAAATAGATCTAGATACATACAAATGCATTCAAATGAAACACAATAGGGCATCTAGTTCCACATGTATTTTTAAAGAAATTTTGTGATTTTTTTGTATTTTTGAAATATAAATGCAAGAGCATAAAAGAAAGCATGTAAGATCTAACATAAAATTAAAATCTAACACCAAAAAGAAAGAGTTGGCATAAACACAATAGGGCATCTAATTCCACAAAAGATAGGGGGTAAGCTTGTCAGGCTCACCAAAATGTAAGATAAAATATGGATGGGGTCCTAGAACAATTGTTTTCACATAAAAGAGACCCCAAAATCAATATTTTACACATACATATGTATTCTAAGGGGATGGAATGTAAACTTGGAAATGATAATGTTGAAATGAAGAAATAAAGGTACTTACCTCCTAAAAATAATCGGTTGAAAACCCCATCAAACAGTCTCAAAAACTATTGATTTTTCATTTTCTTCAACCTAAACTGCGAGATCTACAAAACCCAAAAATATTTTTCATTTTCTAAGCCAGGTCAACCTTGACCTTGGGATCAAGGTACAATCTTACCTCAGGGCACAATCTTACCCCCCACTGAAGGTCAACCTTGACCCAACTGCTCCGATGGAAATTCTGTTCGCGGATCCTGGAAGTTTGGTGAAAAGGGTATCCAAATCTATACTGATATTTGTCATCCCGCACCTATACCTGCAAGAAAAATAGTTTTTTGTTGTTTGGATGGGGGAGGGGTTTTCCTTAGTCAAACCCCAATTTAGGAATTAACCTTGAAATTGAATTGAAATTGTTGTAGTAAATAAAGTAAATAGAACAATTCACCTTGCTTATGTCAAAATCCTTGTGAAGGATTCGAATCATTGAATCCACAAGTATGGATGCTCCAAATGAATATAGAATTGAATGTATGATGTCTCTAGTCAATTATCTTTAGATCTTCAATACCAATCTTGAATGGATCTTGGATTAGGAAGAGGCTTGGATGAAGGTGGATGGAAAAATCTTCAACAAGAGGGCTCCATGGAGATTGAATCCTTCAATGGCTAACCATGGATCTCCTTGATGAATTGGATCTTGAATGCTTGAATGCTTGATCTTCTTGATTGAGTGTGTTTGAGCATGAAAGTGGATGGAGAACTTGATACTTGATTGAGAGATGGAAAAAATGAGAGAGGAAGGCCTCCTTTTATAGTGATCTAGGGCACAAACTTCTAGAGAGGCCACATAGAAAACAATAATTAAGGGTCCATGGCACAAAACTCTAGAGAGGTGCACATGGAGAGGAAATTAAATTAAGGTCTTGACATAAAACTCTAGAAGGGGACCACCCTTAATATAGAAATAAAAATAATTATTTAAGAGCCTTGTCACAAAATTCAAGGTAAGGCCAACCCCAAAGTTAATTTGAGCATTAGGCACAAAACTCAAGAAAGGATAATCTCCAATAATAAATTAGGAATCCTATACAAAGCTCGAGAATGATCCACCTCAAATATTAAGTTGAGAATTTGACACTTAACCTGAGAAATAGTGGCCCCGTAGAGGGAAAAGATAAGATTTTGATGAAACCCCAAAAATGGAACCTGACCCCAAGGATCCCAGACCCTAGGGTCAAGGTTGAGGTTGACCTTGACCTAGGTCAATGTTGAAGTCAACCTTGACCTAGGTTAGGGTCAAGGTTGACCTTGACCTAGGTCAGGGTCGAGATCAACCTTGACCCTAAGGTCAAGAATCTTAGGTTTGCAATTTAGGATGCTAGAATTATGTCAGGAAGAAGTGGAAAATGGGGTAGAATAAGGGAAAAAGCCAAATCCAAGCTGAGTACCCATTCAAGGCATTCAACATGACCCCAAACCACTTACTCAGAGGGCTTAATGTTCTTAACATGGAAGTTCTTCCATTTTAAGATGATACAAAGTATAGTAGATAAGGGTGTACAAGATGTGGGAGGTGAGGATATTGGTGGAGAGGCTATGGGAGGAGAGGAGATGATGGAGGAGGAGGAGGTTGATATGACTGGATTGAGATCTAAGAGTGAGAGTGAAAATGAGAGTACAATGAAGACCAGTTCATAAGAGGAGGAGAGGGAAAATGATGATGAGATGGTGGAGGGTGATGATGATTTGATGGATGTAGCCATGAGAGGTTTGGAGGAAGCTAAAGCTACTTTACAAGATGTCCCCATTGGGTAGGATGTATAATGTATCCAAGAAACAAGAGCTCTAATAGAAAATATATCTATTCTTTGAGAGCGGGTTAGATCATTACCATAGAAACTAGGTACAATAAAGGTGATGACATCAGAGGCCGGGGCTAGAGAAGTGGTGGAAGAGGGTAGACTTGTTTTAGAAGATGAAAAGAGATATTCATTGAATGGGAGGGTGGTGGTATTGGAGGTGCAGATAGCCTGACTAAAGAGGGAGAGAGACAACTTAAGGACATAGGTACAAACAACATAGGATAGAGGCAAATAGGAAGAGATGGATGTGAGGGACTATATTGATAGTGTTCATGACATAACCATCCAACATTCCATTGATTGGATATACTAGGAAAGAAGGGAGATGTTGTACTAGTGAGGGAATTATGAGTGTATTATCCCTTTGGGTTAGAGAGTATCCAGCTATATAGAATTGCATATGACACAAAGATTATAGATATCATAGAGAAGTGGGGCAGTGATGCAATCACCATTGAGGCCACCACAGATAGATGTGGGTACATCCACTACATAGCCTAAGGCAAGACCCTCTACTGATGCTTCACCAAGACCCAGTGGTTTAGAGGGTGGTGGTAGCACCAATTAACATTTATGTAGACACCTTTTACATATATTTAGCAAGATTGCAAGCCATTTTATTAGAAAGACATCTATGACATTATATTTAGACATATTTTGAGTTATATATACATAGAAGATGCAGTTTTTGTGAGATTATGTGTTTTAGTTCCTTTCATGCATGCTTATGATTTTTATCATGATACCAAATATTCTTATTTTTATGATGATGTATATGTATATGCATTTCTATGTTATATGATGTGATGTCATGATGATTTATGGATGATATTATATATATGATTGTGCTCATGCTATGATGATGTCTATGATGTTTCTAATGCCATATGGATGATGTTTCTACATGTATGCACTACTATTTTAATTTCATATGATGGATGGAATGATTTATGTTATATGTGATGCACTTAATGAAATGAATGATCTATGTTTTTGTATTTCATATGCATTTATGGTATCATGTGATGCAGAGGCTATTATGATCATGATTATGATGTATATACTAACATGATATGTATATAGAATTCACTATGGTAGAGATGCTAGAATACAAGACCATATGAATGTAGGGATTAACTGAAAGAATTGTTAGGACTGACAGAGAAGGAATAGGAATCACAAAAAATACTTTTACTAACATGACTTGGTTAACATATTATTAGTTAAATAAGTCCAAAGAATAGACGATCTATTAAAACCTAGAATAAACCATTTTTTATTTTCTAAAATCCTTAACCATGGATACAAATATATTCATCATTGAGCTACTTTTATCTAGCAAAATGGGTATGACCCATCAAGATATGAAAGATTGAGGCACGTTTTGTTCTCTTTGAATTTTGACATGCATTAATAATAGACAAGGAATGTTAATCAATCCATTTGAGAGTATGAGCATTAAGAGTTGAGGTATTTTCTGCATCCACGAGCATCAATATCTCTATCAATTATATTTTCTTGAGATACTTTTCCCATATGTGAATGTACTTCTCACAAACACCCAAAATGCTCATCTCATACTTTATAAAAAAACATCCTGTAAGCAAAAAACAAAGAAAATAGAACTATAAGACATGAATAAAGATAAATAAAATAAATATAACACTCACTAAGATGACGAGTCAACAAACATATTGATTTTATTCCTAGTGTTATGTGTTTTCTTTGATAATGACATTGATGATGATATCTAATTCCAAGAATGAGGTGCCCCATTTAAGACTAACCTGTCTAATTTTGAGTGTATTCATCCTTTGTATAAGACATGATGACCATATGAAAAAATGTTGATAGACTATGACCAATAGATAAGATAATGTGATCAGTATTATTGAAGACTCGTTGTTATGTTTGTCACTTGATGTGTGATTAGTGAAACTTAAACTTGCTTCTTTTGACATCTACCCCCAATGCATGTCATGGCAAAATGATGGTTTTATTGATGATGCAAGAGATAATATTGTTTTTGGATTTTTTATGTTTTTTGATTCTTAGGGATTTTTTATGTTTTCTAATTTTTAGGATTTTTTAGAAATTTTTATAATTTTTAGGATTTTTAGGACTTTTTATGATTTTTATGATTTTTTTAGGACTTTTTTCAATTTTGGGGATTTTTTCAAGACATTTGTCAAATTTTAGGATTTTTTCAAAACTATTTATGATTTTTAGGCTCTTTTTTAGGATTTTTAGGATTTTTTCAAGACATTTAGATAAGCATGACATAAGGATGCCCCCAGTCTAGACATGGGACAATTTATTATGGAATGTCTCAATGGACTAATTTAAGGATGGTGTGATGGATTGACTTGTTGCTAGCATGATGGACTAACTTGTGGATCAATGGGATGACTTAAAAGACCAATGCATCTCAGACCACAAATAGTATGAAAAGATTTATCCTGAAGTGAGTGAGATGAATAGATATATGATAAAGAACATGTGAGTGGAAAGTGATAGAGTAACAATAAAAAATGGAACAAAACTCTATGCATGGCACTTGTTTCCAAATTTTCACCATGGTACTTACCCAAGGCACCACCAAAGTTGTTTTCACCATAGGATGACTTATTTCTCTTGTATTTCTATTTTTTTGGTGCTAGTTAAGGTGCATGTTTTCCAAGTTTTCACCTAAGTAACAATTTATTTTCTTTTTTAATTTTTTGTATTTTAATATTTTTCAATTTTTTGAGCTTTATTCAGGACATTTTGGAAAAAACTCTTTGAGACTTATGTATAGAACTTGTGTAAATGCAAGCTATTGAAATGATCAGGCAATGAGTCTCCTATAGGTGTAGAAAATTAATAAGAACGAGAACCAAATTCTGATGTAATAATGTATGGCCCAAGTCAATTTGGTTCAAATTTCCATAGTTTCACCCTATCAACCAAGTTCCTCTAATTTTACATTAAGACCGTCTTTGATCTCAAATATTTTGACATGAACCTTCTTGTTGTACTTTCTGTGAAGATGATTTTGATAAGCTTGTAAATGATTAAGAACATTTTGATGTTTATTATCAAGGAGTTGAAGCTCTTGTATCCTAGATACATGGTAGTATTCATCTATGATAATATTCTACAATGAGTTATGCAAGGAAGGTAGCTTGACCTCTATTGGAGAAATAGATTTTGATTTGTAGGCCAATGAATATGGAGTGGTGCAAGTGGGAGTATATATGCTATTATGGTAGGCCCAAAGGGTAGGATTAAGTTGAATGTGCTAGTCACAACCATTGTCATTAACAATCTTCTTGAGAATTTTGACTATGGTCTTATTAGATGCCTCAACTTAACCATTACTTTGTGGGTAGTAGCGTGAAGAAAAGTAGTTTTTGATATAAAACTTGGCACATAAGTCACATATATCTTGATTTTTGAAAGTGGTAATATTGTCAAAAAAAATTGCACCCTGCTTAGGTGATGGTTAGTGACCTAAAAAACCTTGTGAAACATGGAAACAATCTCTCAATGTGGGACTTGATCAATGAGATTGAATCTCTAGAGGTGGTCATATTCCTTTTCAATCATGATGCACACCTTTTAAAGAGTGGGCATAACTCTGGTTGAGTATCGTGGTTCAAATCCCCACTTGGGTTGAGTTATAGAAGATCATATCAAAAGGAAATTAGATCTCTCCAAGTTGAGCCTCAGAGGTAAAAGGAGTGGCCACTTAAATGCTTCTGTAAATGAAATAACATATCATCCCTTGCAATTATGCAATGAATATCTATGATGGTGTATGGGATCTAATCTCGAGTGGTCTGCAATTAGGATGATCATGAAATTGTTGGAACAAGTCACTAGGAAGTTGGAAGTATTAATGTGACCGACTAGTATCTATTATCACTGAGAAACATTCCAATCAAATCCCTTTTGGTAGCATAAATGACTAACTTGTTCATAGGGGAAGGTCCCCACAATAACCAAATGTCTTCACTGAGTAGACTGATTAGTTGTATGAAAGAAATTGATCATCAGGGTAACCCTCAAAAAATCACACTAACAAACCCTGCATCCATTGACACTTGATCTAAAAAAAGACCATCGGCTAGACCCCCACCAATGGAACATATCAACGTAGCATATGCTATTAGAATGTAGGATTTGGTTCCATTTGATCCCTAATGAACCATATGATCAAAAAATATATAATCGATGAACTTCATCAAAAAATCCCTATGCTAAGCTCGTTGATGACCGAACAACCCTGAGTTGCACAAATTCACCATTAGAGAGACCTTCTCTTATAAAATTATCAACATAACCAACACTATAACCCCACATATTTTTTTTTCTCTTCTGATAAACCAAGTTACACTGATGAATGAACCCATCAGGGTGACTTACCCCGATGACATCCATTGGTGAAACGCACAAAATATTATGGCGATGTTCCCTTTCCTTTCACAGTGAACTATACATGTCCATCAACAAAAACCCCACCGATGACCCAAAGAATGATTGCTTTAGCAAGACCCAAAGATGTATTGTCAAAACACTTTGATTATCACTACTACTGGTTAGTGTATCATCAAGACCTGTGTTGATGAACTTTATCGGCATAGCTATCACTATTAGAGGCATGATTTTCTTACTTCTGATCATCGATAACACCTTGGTTGGCAAGAATCTCACTGATAAATCTCATTGATAGAACATGAAGCCAGCTATGCCGAAATCCAATCCTGAAGCTCGATGAATAATCTATTTGGGATTTTGATGAGACCATAGACAAGTCTTGCCAAAAGCTATCTTTTGGTCCCGCTAAAGCACTATACACCTACTTTGGTGTAGCACGAGGAGTGTTATGTAAGATTCATTTTTAATTAATTTCAATGGCCCATATGAAGAGGCACATGTGATAGGTAGTTATGATTTTTTAAAGGTATCTCATATCTATTGTATATCTTATTGATCAATGGGAAGAGTAGTTTCCAAGACTTCTACTTTGATGGGCAAGTGGAGTATAACTGTTTTGGGAAAACCGGTCCTCTCTTCACCTATAAATGATCTTTTAGAATACCATCCTATTAAGTCTGAAAAGAATTTATCCGTAAAGGGGTAAGAGAGAGAAACCATTTTTCATCTCATTCAAGCATCTAGAAGTAATTCTATTTTTCATCACTAATGGATCCAGGTAAGAGATGTTTTCATGATTATTTAATTTTTGCATTATGATATACATGTGAAGATCATGAAAGTTCTAGGTCTTGAGATTATAGAAGATTTAAATTACATAACATTAATTTAATATTTTATTTACATGTGGTATCAGAGCCCCATTAAAATTTGTTGTATTGATTAATTTTATTTATTGATTAAATGTATATGCAAAGTTATTATATTGATTTGAGGTCTATATTATGATATGGCTCGGTAGCCAACTGGAATGATATGTAGATATCAAGTCAAATTATTGAAGTTTAATACTCATTTCCTAGTGTTAATAATAATAATAATAATAATAATAATAATGATTTTGCAAATCGCAATTATTTAATCACTAAAATACTAGGTTGGCCCAAAGGTGCACCATTTTTTAGAGATTAATTAATTGGAATACGATGGTTAAAGGATATTCATGATTAAAGGTTAGTACAGAAACCCAAAAGTAACAGACTTACTTAGTTATGAATATTTTATCAATTAGTCCTATTAGGTGAAAGGGAATCACCATAATTGTTAATAATTTACCATAAGATTAGCCCAAAGGTAGGTCACAGTAATACTATTTATTATTAAACCATGTGTTTTTTTTATGTTGGTTGTTTACTTATAACTCTTAATATTAATGTTGTGAACATGAATTTATGGTTATAGTGTCAGTTCCTATTTCACTACATTCTCATGCCTCTTTTGTTCCGATCTTGAATGGAATGAATTTCTCAGATTGGAAAGAATGGGTTCAGTTTCACCTCGATGTTTTGGATCTTGATACAGCTCTTGAAACTAAGAAAATGACTACTCTTACTGATAAAAGTAGTACGAAAGAAAAGACTATATTCCAAGCATGGGAAAGATCGAATAGACTGAGCCTTCAATTTATGCGGATGACTATAGCAAACAACATCAAGTCAATTCTTCCTGAAACTGACAATGCTAAAGAATTTCTAAAATCCATGGGGGAGCATTTCCAAACTGCTGACAAGTCCCTTGCTGGAACATTGATGGCTACGCTTACCACCATGAAGTTTGATGGTATGCGTGGAATGCATGAGCATGTCCTTGAAATGGAAAATTTGGCTACTCAATTAAAGACTCTTGAGATGAAGGTGGGTGAGTTCTTTTTCGTGCAATTTATTTTGAACTCCTTGCCTCCTTAGTATGGGCCATTTCAGATTCACTATAACACTATTAAGGATAAGTGGAACGTGAATGAGTTGGCCAGTATGCTCAGTCAGGAAGAGGCAAGACTTAAGCAACATGGACAACATTCAGTTCATCTCACAACTCAAGGAGCCGAAAGCAAGGGGAAAAAGCCTAGAAAGGGCATGAAGCGAGTACCACCTATGGTGTATGAGCCTAATCATGGTTCTCCAACTTATAGAAGGAAAAGAACAGTGATAAGTGTCACTTCTATAAAAATTCAGGACACTATCAGAAAGACTGTAAAAAATGTAAGGAATGGTTCGAAAAGAAAGGTATGAATTTAATTTCTATTTGTTTTGAATCAAATCTAACTGAAGTTCCTTCTAATACTTGGTGGATTGACTCTAGGGCTACTACTCATGTTTCAACTATGATGTAGGGATTCCTTTCAACCCAGACCATAAATCCAAATGAAAATTTTCTATTAATGGGAAATTGGGTTAAAGATCTAGTTGAAGCCATTGGGACTTACCATTTATTTCTAGATTATGGTTATCATTTGGATCTATTTTAGACTCTTTATGTTTCTTCTATTTCCAGGAATTTAATTTCCTTGGCTAAACTTGATGTTGATGGTTACTCTTTTAAATTTGGGAATAAAAAATTCAATTTTTTTAAGAGTACCTTTTTTGATGGTTTGGGTATTCTTTGTGATGGTTTGTACAAATTAAAACTTAATAATCAATTTGCTGAAACTATTCTTATCCTGCATCATAATATTGGTACTAAACGTAGTCTCATGAATGAAAATTCCTCATACTTGTGGCATAAAAGACTGGGACATATTTCCAGAGAATGGTTACTAAGATTAGTAAAAGATGAGATTCTCTTGAACCTAGATTTTTTTGATCTTGGGGTATGTGTGGATTGTATTAAGGGAAAACAAACCAAACACACCAAGAAGGGTGCCACAAGAAGTATAGAGCTTCTTGAGATTATCCATATAGACATTTGTGGGCCTTTTGACAATCCATCTTTTGGTGGAGAAAAGTATTTTATCACCTTTATAGATGATTTCTCACGTTATAGTTATGTCTATTTGCTACATGAAAAAACTCAATCGGTGGATGCCCTTGAGGTGTACATTACTGAGGTTGAAAGGCAATTAGATAGAAAGGTGAAAATCATCCTATTTGATAGAGGTGGTGAATATTATGGAAAGTATGATGAATCAGGGCAGTGCCCTAGCCCATTTGCTAAACTCCTTGAAAAGCATGGCATATGTGCACAGTATACTATGGCTGGAATGCCACAACAGAATGGTGTAGCTAAAAGGCATAATCATACTTTAATGGATATGGTTAGGAGTATGTTAAGTAATTCCAAATTACTTGTGTCATTGTGGATGCATGCTCTTAAGACTGTTGTATACTTATTAAATCAGGTTCCTAGTAAGTCAGTTCCAAAGACCCCTTTCAAACTGTGGGTAGGAAGGAAACCGAGTTTAAGACACCTAGCTTGCATGTTTGGGGTTGCCCAGTGGAGGTTAGAGTGTATAATCCACATGAAAAGAAATTGGTTTTTAGAATGGTTAGTGGTTACTTTATTGGTTACCCTAAAAAATCCAAAGGGTATAGGTTTTACTATCCTAATCACAGTATGATAATTATAGAGACCGATAATACCATATTCATTGAAAATGGTGAAGTTAGTGGGAGTGATAAATCACAAAGTGTGGCCATTCAAGACTTAGGGTACAAGCCCCAGTACCTATGGCTTTAAAGGAAATTATTGTTCCTACCATTGTTGAACAACCTACCAACATTGAACAACAATTTATTGAACCACCACTCCATAATCGGACTGTCATCAACAAACCGATAGTAGAAGAACCACAAGCAGTAGCATTAAGAAGATCTCAAAGGGAAAGGAGGTCTTCTATTTTGGATGATTATGTGGGTTATCTACAAGAATCAGGGACTTGTAAGGATCCAGTTTCATTTTCACAAGCCATAGAAAGTAGTGATTCCGCTAAATAGATTGATGCCATGAATGATGAATTGAAATCAATGGACCAGAATGAAGTCATGGATCTTGTTGAATTGCCCAAAGGATACAAGAAAGTTGTTTGCAAATGGGTCTTTAAGACCAAACATGACTCTAAGGGCAATATTGAATGACATAAAGCTAGACTTGTGGCCAAAGGTTTCACTCAGAAAGGAGGCATAGATTATAAAGAGACTTTCTCTCCTGTATCCAAGAAAGACTCACTTAGAATCATCATGGCATTGGTGGCTCATTATGATTTGGAGTTGCACCAAATGGATGTGAAAACTACTTTTCTTAATGGGAGTTTAGAGGAATACGTCTATATAGATCAACCTGAAGGTTTCTCCATTAAATGAAAAGAACACCTGGCTTGCAAACTTAAGAAATCAATATATGGACTTAAACAAGCTTCTCAACAATGGTATCTTAAGTTCCATAATACTATTACTTCTTTTGGATTTAAGGAAAACATTGTTGATCGGTGTATATATCTGAAGGTTAGTGAGAGTATTTTATATTTCTGATTTTGTATGTTGATGATATATTACTTGCCACCAGTGATTTTGGTTTATTGCACAAAACCAAGAAATTTCTCTATATGAATTTTGAAATGAAAGATATGGGTGAGGTGTCTTATGTGATAGGAATTGAAATATTTTGGGATTGATCATGTGGATTGTTAGGATTGTCTCAAAAGGCCTATATCAAAAGAGTTCTAGAGAGATTCGGAATGAAGAAATGTTCAACTAGTGATGCCCCTAGTCAAAAAGGGGATAAATTCAGCCTTATGCAATGTCCGCAGAATGAATGGGAATGAAAACAGATGGAAGGGATTCCTTATGCTTCTTTCATAGGAAGTCTGATGTATGCATAGACTTGCACCAAATCAGAGATCAGTTTTGCAGTTGGTATGTTGGGAAGATATCAAATTAATCCTAGATTGGATCACTAGAAAGCTGCAAAGAAAGTGATGAGGTACTAGCAGGGAACAAAGTATTACAGGCTCACATTTAGGAGGATTGATAATCTAGAGGTGATTGGCTACTTAGCCTCAGATTTTGTTGGATGTGTCGATAGCAGAAAGTCCACTTTTAGTTATTTGTTCCTATTAGCTGGAGGTGCAATATCATGGAAAAGTGTGAAGCAAACTATCACTACTTCATCCACTATGGAAGCTGAATTTGTGGCATGCTTTGAAGCCACAGTTCATGGATTGTGGTTACAGAATTTTATCTCAGGACTTGGCATTGTCGACTCTATTTCCAAGCTACTGAGAATTTATTGTGATAACTCTGCAGCTATATTTTTCTCTAAGAATGATATGTATTCTAATGGTGCTAAACACATGGAATTGAAATACTTTTCCGTTAAGGATGAAGTTCAGAAACAACGAGTGTTAATTGAACATATAAGCACACTGCTTATGGTTGTAGATCCATTAACAAAGGATTACCACCAAAAACATTTAAGGAACATGCCAATAGAATGGGTATTGAACGTAGCACATAACAGATGTTACTTTTATGTAATGGATTGCATTATGTTATTGCCAATTTAAGATCTTTATAAAGGTGTTTTTAATTGATAATTCCTTTTTTAAAATGTGTATGTACATGTATGAGAATGAGTGTATGATGACAGGAATAGTCTCTTCTCTGACAAGGGACATTACATTGTTGGAACTTATGAATACACTTCTCATTTATAGACTAAATTAAACAGGTTACTAGCATTGTGGTACATGGAAGGGACTATGTTGCTTTATTGAAAAGGAACTGCCATGACTCACATTAGCGGGTTTTTTAATTATAGTATTATGGTGATCAACTGAAAGTTAAGATGGATATGATTTATAGTGTGCCTAATGACTACCTTATCAAACTCTAATGTTAAGTTATCATATGTGCCAAGTAGGCGAATGTAAGATTAATTTTTAATTAATTTCAATGGCCCACATGAAGAGACACATGTGATAGGCAGTTACAGTTTTTTAAAGGTATCTCATATCTATCATATATCTTATGTTGGAAACTGAATTGAAACAATTGTTGTATTGTCCTTGATGTCAAACCTTAATTGGTAAGACTGTTGCTACTTAGGAAAGTACTATATCTATTTGAGTGTTGCTAAGGGGCTAAACAAGGTTGGTAACAATAGCACCTAGGGAAAGGTTGAGTTATCTTGATACTACAAAGTGTACTTCACTATGTTGCACTATGCTGAGATAATGTATTGTTTATCTTAGTAAGACTGAAGACTAAAATGGTAGGCTTAACCGAGCAAAGAATGGAAAAATCATGTTTAAGCCGAGTGATGTTAGTGTCAACCGAGTTAGTATATGCCAAGCAAAATTATAGTGTCGACCGAGCATTAGTAAATTGTCGAGGAAACAATTTTAGTATTGACCAAGCATTCTACATGAAGACCGAGTGAACAATCACAGTATTGACCGAGCATCAACAATTTTATATTTGAAGAGAATTTAATTTTGGAGCCGACATTATTGAATTCTTGGATTATGTAAAACATGTTGACTTTATTTATTGATTGTTTGGAAGCATTAAATGCATTGTAAAACATTTTATTGTAAATCTTTAAGAGATTTGAGATGATTCTTAAAAAGGAGCCGAAGAACATAAAGTGGGTAGATTCAATGAATCTGACCTAACCCTAAGATCTATGAATGAGATTGAGCAAAAAAAAGATGAGTTAACCTAATTGAGAAAAATATAAGGGAACCTAAACATTGTGATATGTATGTACATGGTGAATAGAGAATGCTGGAAGAGAAAAGTTTTATTGACTAAATAAGCAGAAAAGGCTGAAGGAGAAGAGTGGTGATTGCTTGAAGAAAAGTTTCAAGCAGATCAGAGATGGAAATGGAAAAGTTTCAAAGTCAGTAAACCAACATTAGTGTATGGAATCGGATTTGATATTTGCAAAGTGAGTTGTATATTTTTCAGATAATACTGCTGCTACTTTCTAACCATTGTAACAGTCAAAATCCTTTTAATAGAGGTTGACCTAACAATTATATGTTAAATCCTTTGAACAAGGTTGCATTCTAATGGTGTATGTAAGTCCTATGACTAGGCTCACTTTTAACAGGGTGATTGAAATCCTTTAACCGGGTCACATTTGACAGTGTGTATTGTAACCTTTGATAGGGTTGGCTTTTTACTGAGCTCACTTTAGAAGAGTGAAAATAATAGTAGCATGTTACAAAGTGGTTTTTCCCAAGTTGGGTTTCCACTATAAAACCCAGTGTTTATACTTGTGTGAATGTTTAGATCTAAACATTGCTATGTTTTACAAGTTAAGTTATAGCTAGGTAGTGGATTGCATTGTTAGATGTTTCTATTATTGAATCAGTGATGACCGAATTTGTTTTGGTTTTGGATTTGATTTAAGGATAAGTTTATGAGATTTTTTTATACATCAGGACCTGAGAACAACTGATTCACCCCGCCTCTCTGTTGTTCTAAATCATATTAACAATTGGTCTCAAAGCCCAAGTTTCTTATTATTAGTGTAGATAGATATCAAGTTTAAAGGGGCTTGAAGCAAATGATCAGGATGTATAAGAAGGAGGTACTGAAGCTGAACAAAGAAAATTTCCCTACATGGCAAAGCTTGATGAAGCTACATCTAGCTGGTATTGGTGATTCTACAAAGTACTACATTGAGAATAGTTATGTCTCACCTATTGCACCTTTGACTACCGAAGAAATGAGAGCTAAGCAAGAACATAATCAGGCAATGCTAGAAATTGCATCTGCCCTAAGCTATCAAGAATTTGAGGACATTAAGGACTGTACAACTACAAAGGATATATGGGACACTCTTGCAAGGATCTATGGTGGTGACTTGAATGTGTTGAAAGCAAAGGCTGAGAGTCTTAGAGGTAAGTTTGATGAAATGAGAATGCAAGAAAGTGAAAACATTGCACAATATTGTAGTAGAATAAAAGAAGTTGTGAATGCTATTAGAGGAGCTAATGGGACTATTGATGATGAAACTATAATTGGGAAAGTATTAAGAACCCTGCGTCCTATATATGCTATTAAGATCTCAGCTATTTAGGAATCTTGATGTAACTCTGCTAATGTGCTTACTTTGGAAAGTTTGGTTGGTAAGTTGACTGCTTTTGAACTCTCTAATTATGATAATTTCATTGTTGGAAGCATTGGAAATGTTGAATCTACTTTTAAGTCACAGCTACTTTTGAACAAGCCAAAGAAAGAAAAAGAAAGATGCATTAGTGAAAGTGAAAGTGAAAGTGATAGTGACACTTTTGATGAAGACCTAGAAGATCTAGAAGCTCTTGTGGCTAGAAGATTGAGAAGGGGAAAAGGAAAGTATAAAGGTAAACTCCCTATTATATGTTTTGCATGTAATAAAGTTGTTCATATAGCTGCTAGATGTCCTGACAGGAAGGAAAAAGATGATGAAAGGAAAAGCAAACAAAAAGATAGAAAAGATGATAGAAGCTACCAATGGAATAGAGACTACAAGGGAAAAGGTAAGAAATCTTGTTACATTTCTGAAAAAGAGACTGACACTGATAGTGATGATTTTAAAATTGAGGTAGTTTATGTGGCAATGAAAGATGAATCTGATGAGGATGAGAAAACTGCATTGATATCCTATGTGAACAAGAATGATAAATGGATTATTGAGAGTGGTTGTTCACATCACATGACTAGTGACAAAAATAAGTTTGAGACCTTACATCATTACAGAGGTAAAAGTGTAAAATTTGGTAATGATGCACCATGTCCTATTAGAGGAAAAGGTTTGATTAAACTAACTGATAAGATATCTTGTGAAAATGCATATTGGGTTGAAGGTCTTAATTACAATTTGCTAAGTGTTGCTCAACTTAACAAAACTGGTTACCGAGTGGAATTTCATCACAAGCAAGCTAAAATATTCAATGCTACTAGAGAACTGATTAGAAGTGGAGATCAGACTAGAGGTAGTTTGTTCTATCTTAACCTATCTAAAGAAACATGTTTGATTGCACAACTTGATGATATTTGGTTATGGCATAAAAGGCTGTGTCATCTTAACTTTGACAATCTGGTAGAGATAAGTAAGAAGAAAAAGGTAAGAGGTCTACCTAGATTGAAGAAACCTGAGAATGTAATGTGCAAGGAATTCCAATTAGGAAAAATGACAAAGTCAATTTTCAAGAGAAAATCCTTTACTTTTGAAAACATTTTAGATTTGGTTCATACTAACCTTTGTGGACCTATGGGTGTACAAAGTTACTATGGTGCTAGATACTTTATCTTATTTGTTGATGATCATACTAGGAAGATGCATGTGATGTTTCTAAAAGAAAAATCTAAAGCTTTTCAATATTTTAAGTGGTATTTGGCTAAGGTTGAAAAGGAGATAGGTAGGAACCTGAAATGTCTTAGATCTGACTAAGGTGGAGAATTTACATCAAATGAATTTAATCTATTTTGCAATGATAGAGGAATTAAAAGATAGATGTCTGCACCTAGAACACCTCCACAGAATGGTATAGTAGAAAGGAGAAACAAATCTATCTTGGATTGTGCAAGGACATTGATGATTGAAAAGATTGTGGCACAGAGATATTGGAAAGAAGCTATAAGCACTGCTGTCTACACTCTTAACCGAGTACAAATCAAGAAAGGTACAAATCTGACACCTTATGAATTATGGCATGGACATGCACCGAGTGTTAAATACTTTAGAATCTTTGTAAGTAAGTGTTATATATTAAAAGACACTAGGAATGTAAATTTTGATGCTAAGAGTGATGAAGGCATATTCCTAGGGTACTCCACAAAAAGTAAAGCTTATAAGTGTTTGAACTCTAACACTAACAAAATTGTGGAAAGTGTGAATGTCAAAATTGATGAGTATATAGAAAGAAATGAAGCTGACAATAAAAGAGAACCAGAAGATTATAGATCTTTTGTGTACATTGAAGAAGAAGAAGAGGCAATTAATAGACTTGCACCTGATGCTGAGTCTCAGGTAAGCAATGTCGAGCGACAGATAGATGCTATCGAGCATCAAGAAAATAGTGTTGAGAGAGAACAAGAACATGTCAAGCTACAAGAAAATGTTGTTGAGTATCAGGAAGAGGTTGCCGAGCATTCTGAAGTTGAATCTAACAATCTTATTGAGGAACATGATGAAATAGAGGAGAGAATAGCTGAACCTATTTTGGCAAAATATGTGAGAAGACATCATAAGCTTGAACAGATAATTGGAGACAAAGATACTAGAATCCAGGCCAGAAGTAAGACTAAGGATCCAACATGTCTACTATGTGAATTTGAACTGAAAACAACTAGAGAAGCATTGGAGAATGAAGACTGGATAGAAGCAATGAATGAAGAAATTGACCAGATTGAGAAGAATGATACTTGGACTCTAGTGCCGAGACCTAAAAACAAGAATGTTATAGGAACAAAGTGGGTATTTCAGAATAAGATGAATGAAAATGGTGAAATCACTAGGAACAAAGCTAGGCTGGTATGCAAAGGCTACACACAAGAAGAAGGAATAGATTACGGGGAGATATTTTCCCCTGTAGCTAGATTGGAAGGAGTAAGAACTCTACTTGCATATGTTGCTTATAAAGATTTCAAGGTATATCAAATGGATGTCAAGTCTGCATTTCTGAATGGTATACTACAAGAAGTTTACATAGAACAACCAAAAGGTTTTATTGATCCAAACATAAGACACATGGTGTGCAAACTGAACAAAGCATTATATGGATTGAAGCAAGCACCTAGAGCATGGTATGAGAGGTTGCACAACTACTTGATACAAATTGGATTTTCAAGAACAAATGACACAAGCAATCTATACATGAAGGATGAAGAAGGTAAAGGTATCTTGTTGGAAAAAAAAATTGTTGATGACATTATTTTTGGTGGACAAGATGGATTATGTAAAATTTTCTCAAATGAAATGCAAACTGAATTTGAAATGAGTATGTTTGGTGAGATCAAATTCTTTGTTGGTTTACAAGTATATTAGAGGAAGAATGGAATTTTCATTACACAGTCTAAGTATGTTAAGGAAATAATGAAAACTTTTGGGATGGAAGATGCTAAACCAGTAGGAACTCCTATGGTTACTGGACAAAAGTTATCTAAGAATGATGATGTTGCAGAAGTGAATCAGACTCTCTATAGATCTATGATTGGAAAATTGTAGTATGTTGTACATAATAGACCAGATATTGCATTAGCTATTGGGATTGTGGAAAGATTCTCTGCCAATCCTAAGGAAACACATATGATGGTTGTGAAAAGAATTATGAGATACTTGAAAGGAACTACTGACTATGGTCTATATTATAAGAAGGATGACAAATTTGAACTCTGAGTTTATACAGATGTTGATTGGGTAGGAAATGTAGATGACAGAAAGAGTACAAGTGGTGGAGCTTTCTTTCTTAGACAAACATTAGTCTCTTGGACAAGCAAGAAACAAAATTGCATTTCCCAATCTACTGCCGAGGCTGAGTATGTTGCTGCTACAATGAACTATTCAAACTTGGTATGGATAAAACAATTGTTGATAGGCATGAAAGAAGAAATCACTAAACCGGTTGTTATTTTCTGTGACAACACAAGTGCTATCAATATTTCTAAGAACCCAATGATGCACACTAAAACAAAACACATTGCAATTAAGTATCACTACTTGAGAGAATTAGTACAAGACAAAGAAGTCTAAATGGAATATGTGAATAAAAAAGAACAACTAGCAGACATATTCACTAAAGCTTTACCCAGAGAAGCTCATGAGTATTTGAGAAGTCAATTAGGGGTTCTTCCCCTAACTAAGGCTGCCTAGACAAGCTAAGAGCACTACATCAAGTGTTCTATAGCAGAACATTTGACAAATTGATGTAGAAGATTGTCACACTTTAGGGCTGGCCTAGAGTTGTGAAGAGAAGCAAAGACAAGGAATTAGTCATAAGCAAGATGACAGAGGGAGAAACATTGAGCTGCACAAATATTATCTACATCTGATGGATGTAAGTTTTAGTTGTTGCTTTGGCATTTTTGTCAAAGAGGGAGAATGTACTGATATGATAACACACGATACTGAAAACTAAGAGTTGATGAGCTGATGGAAATAAAAGGAAAGAGGATGATGAACTGAAATGAAGAATCGGGATAGAGGGAGATCTGAATACTTCTGACGGTCACAGAAGTGAGGCTTACAGGATTCTGAATCAAAATGAAGCTAAGGATATTATAAATAAGTTTCTGATGGATAGATAAGATTTTGGATTGGTTGGTAATCCATGTGTTATTCAGTTGATATCATATGGTGTTGCCATCAATGCCAAAGAGGGAGATTGTTGGAAACTGAATTGAAACAATTGTTGTATTATCATTGATGTCAAACCTTAATTGGTAAGACTGTTGCTACTTAGGAAAGTACTATATCTATTTGAGTGTTGCTAAGGGGCTAAGCAAGGTTGGTAACAATAGCACCTAGTGAAAGGTTGAGTTATCTTGATACTACAAAGTGTACTTGACTATGTTGCACTATGATGAGATAATGTATTGTTTATCTTAGTAAGACTAAAGACTAAACTAGTAGGCTTAACCAAGCAAAGAATGGAAAAATCATGTTTAAGCTGAGTGATGTTAGTGTTGACCGAGTTAGTATATGTCAAGAAAAATTATAGTGTTGACCGAGCATCAGTAAATTGTCAAGGAAGATAGTGCAAGCTGAGGAAATAGTTTTAGTATTGACCGAGCATCAGCAATTTTATATTTGAAGAGAATTTAATTTTGGAGCCGACATTGTTGAATTCTTGGATTATGTAAAATGTGTTGACTTTATTTATTGATTGTTTGGAAGCATTAAATGCATTGTAAAATGTTTTATTGTAGATCTTTAAGAGATTTGAGATGATTTTAGAAAAGGAGCCGAAGAACATAAAGCAGGTAGATTCAATGAATCTAACCTAACCCTAAGATCTACAAATGAGATTGAGTGGCAAAAAGATGAGTTAACCTAATTGAGGAAAATATAAGGGAACTTGAACATTGTGATATGTATGTACATGGTGAATAGAGAATGCTAGAAGAGAAAAGTTTTATTGACTGAATAAGTAGAAAAGACTGTAGGAGAAGAGTGGTGATTGCTTGAAGAAAAGTTCCGAGCAGATCAGAGATGGAAATGGAAAAGTTTCAAAGTTAGTAAACCAGCATTAGTGTACAGAATCGGATTTGATATTTGCAAAGTGAGTTGTATATTTTTCAGATAATACTGCTGCTACTTTCTAACCATTGTAACAGTCAAAATCCTTTTAACAGAGGTTGACCTAATAGTCATATGTTAAATCCTTTGAACAAGGTTGCATTCTAATGGAGTGTATGTAAGTCCTATGACTAGGCTCACTTTTATCAGGGTGATTGAAATCCTTTAACCAGGTCACATTTGACAGTGTGTATTGTAACCTTTGACAGGGTTGGCTTTTTACCGAGCTCACTTCAGAAGAGTGAAAATAATAGTAGCATGTTACAAAGTGGTTTTTCCCAAATCGGGTTTCCACTATAAAACCTGGTGTTTATACTTGTGTGAATGTTTAGATTTGAACATTGCTATGTTTTACAAGTTAAGTTACAGCTAGGTAGTGGACTGCATTGTTAGATGTTTCTATTATTGAATCAGTGATGACCGAGTTTATTTTGGTTTTGGATCTAATTTAAGGATAAGTTTATGAGATTGTTTTATACATCAGGACCTAAGAACAACTAATTCACCCCCCCCCCCTCTTTGTTGTTCTAAATCATATTAACATCTTATTGATCAATCAGAAGAGTAGTTTCCAAGACTCCTACTTTGATGGGCAAGTGGAGTATAACTATTTTGGGAAAATTGGTCCTCTCTCCGCCTATAAATGATCTTTCAGAATACCATCCTATTAATTCTGAAAAGAATTTATCCATAAAGGGGTAAGAGAGAGGAACCATTTTTCATCTCATTCAAGCATCTAGAAGTAATTCTATTTTTCATCTCATCCAAGTATTTGGAAGTAATTAAATTTTACTACACTAATCACATCCAAATTTTTGCACTAATGGATGCACGTAAGTGATGTTTTCATGATTATTTAATTTTTGCATTACGATATACATGTGAAGATCATGATAGTTCTAGGTCTTGAGATTATAGTAGATTTAAATTACATAAGGTTAATTTAATATTTTATTTACATGTTACACCGAAATACTTGTCTTGAAGCATTCCTCATTATGAGCTCATTTTATCAACTATAACCCTGTGAGGAAGAAGGATCTAAAAATTTGATGAGGACCAAAATGGTCAATAGGTACCATTATATGTAACTGTGGAAAATGGAAATCCATACCATAAAATGAGTTAATTCGGATGAACTTGGATATTTTCTTATCGGTAATATAGGTCATGGGGGTAAATTCTATCCACTTTGTGAAATACTTAGTGGTAGTGATAATGTATTTATGACCATTGGAGGATGAGGGATGAATTTTTCCAATGAGGTTGAGTCCCCATTGTGAAAAGGGTCATATAGATATTATAGGTTGTAAATCTTGTGCTACCACATGTATGAGATCCCCATGGATCTGATATTTTTGGTATTTTTGAACAAAATTATATGCATCCTTTTCCATGGTAGGCTAAGAATACCCATTCCTTAGGAGCTTCTTTTCTAGAGTAGGGCCACTATAATGAGCCCAAAAAATACCTTCATGTACTTCACTTAGGGTCATTTGTGTGTCATCAACATCGATACATCTGATGAGGGTATTGTCTAGACCTTTTCTATATAGGGTGTCAGTAATGATATTATATCAGGAAGCTTTTCGAATAAAGGTTTTGTGTTGGTTGTGGGACAAGTCAAGTAGTATGTATTGATCACATAGATAGACATGAATATCATGATACGATGGGGACTAGGTCCAACAATTTTATGCACAAACTTAGATAAATGGACTTCAAAGGTGGAGACCATAAATTTATCTACTAAGAACTCATAGTGCATTACATTGTTTGAAATAACAGGTAAATATATCATTGTTACAATTGCATTGGTGACCTTGTTTGTATTCTAGGGATATTCTCAAAGATAACGTGATTAAAATATTTCTTGAAATAATTGACCATTGTCTATAGCATATGAGATTTTCATCTTTATTCATGTAATCATCATTAACTTAGTTAATGATCAATTGTGAATCTTCATAAACATGAAAGTGTTTAATTTTTCATTGGATGACTATCTTAAGACCTATGAGAAGAGCCTCATATTCCACCATGTTATTAGTGCATTCAATGTTGAGCCTATAATATTGGGGGATTGAGTCACCTTGAGGTGTGATAAATAATATTCCATCCCCAGAACCCTTCTATGTGTAGGACCCATTAAAGTATAAACACCATTGCATAGGTGTATCACCCTCAACAAATGGTCATGGGTTTTGGACACCTAAGGGTTCTATAGATAAGCCTATGTTATGGAACTAGAGACTTGGCCAAATTGGAGAGATGGGTCCAAGGACCTTGAAAAATAAAAATCTTATTGAAGATTTGAATGATTGCAAAATCCACATATTATGTTTCATTTAATGATAAATACAATAGAAGAACAAGGTTTTATTTTATAAAGAGAAAATCTAATGTTCTCAGTTGATTTAAAGAAATTAAATAAATGGTTGAATTATAGACTAGAAGGAAAATAAAAAGTTTTAGGACTAATAATGGTGGTGAAGTTATCTCTAATTATTTTGATAGATTATGGTATTCATAGGAAAAAATCACTTTTTATTCTCCACAAAAGAATAGGGTTGAAGAAAGGATGAACAAAACATTGATGGAGAAGACTGGGAGTATGTTGAGTGGTGTTGGCCTAGAACAAAGGTTTTGGGCTGAAGCTATTTACATTGTAGGAAACTTAATTAATAGGCCTCCTACATTATCTTTTGTTGATAAAATGCATATGAAAGCATGGTCAAGTCATAGGCCTTCATTGAGACATATTAGAGTTTTTTTTGGTGAGGCATATGCATATGTTCCAAGGGAGAAGCAAAAAAAGTTGGACAAAAAGGATGTGAAATGTATCTTCATTGGTTACATTCATGGTATAAAATAATACAATATTTGAGACCTTTTTTCACAAAAGGTAATACATAGTAGAAGTGTTATTTTTAAAGAAAATAGACTTATTTTTTTTACAATATAGATTGAACAAGCTAAAAAGAAAGATGTGATTCAAATATCTTCTTATCTTTTGAATATTTAGAAGAGGCGGAATAATATTTAACTTATCTTGTTCAAAGGTCTACAAGGAAGAACCTAGATCTGTAGAAGAGGCATTAGGTATGGTTGATCGATAATCTTCAAAAATTTCTATGGATGAAGAAATGCCAACTTTGAGAAATAATGATACATGGGATCTTGTACCACTGCCTCAAGGAAAAAAACCTATTGGTTGCAAATGGGTGTGTTCAAGAAAAATATTAGACTAGATAGAAACATTAAGAAGTATAAAGAAAGGTTGGTTGTGAAAGGATACTCCCAAGTTGAGGTTGTTGATTATAGTGAGATATTGTCTCCTATTAAAAAAATTTCATCCATTATAATTTTTCTTTATATCACTCCTACTTATGATTTAGAGGTTGAGAAAATGGATGTGAAAACTACTTTCCTTCATGGTGATTTGGAGAAGAATATTTACATGATAGAGCTAGAGCACTATGTGGTAAAAGGTAAAAATAATTTGGTTTAAAAATTGAAGAAATATTTGTATGGATTGAATCAGAGTCGTAGGATGTCATACTAGAAATTTGATACATGTGTTGAGTTTGGGATTTGAGCATTCTAAATTAGATCATCATGTTTATGATAAATTTGATGATGGCCATCTATTGTACATTTCATTATATGTTGATGATATTTTATTCATTAATAAAGGGAAATGTATAAATATAAAAAAATGAAGTCTCAGCTTGCTGCTAAATTTGAAATGAAAGATCTTGGTGCTAAAAATATTCTTGGGATAGAAATTAGAAGAGATAGAGTGAACATAAAACTAGGGCTAGGCCAAAGGAATTATGTGAATTCAATTTTACAGAGCTTCATCATGCAAGATTATAGACCATTATGTGTTCCTTTTACAGTTGGAATGAAGTTTCCCATTCTATATTTTCCCACATCCCCATCAGAGATGCAATACATGATCATAGTAACTTACCAAAGCGCAGTTGGAAATTTGATGCTTTCTATGGTTTGTAGTAGATCAAACCTTGCCCAAGCAGTCAAAGGTTTTTTTAGATATATGTCCTAGCTTGGTAGAGTTCTTTGGGATGTATTTAAAATAATCTTCAAATATTTGAAGGGTGCCTCAAGAGTATTCTCTATTTTATCATGGTAATATGATAGGAGATGAAATTTCCCTTTATATTTATGGCTATGTAGATTTAGATTGGGTAGGTGATATTGATAGTAGAAGATCCACTAGTTCTTATGTGTTTACATTATTTGGTGGGCAATTAGTTGGATGAGGAAGTAACAGGTTGTGGTTGCTTCATCCACCATTGAAGATGAGTAAATAGAAGATACTCACACTTGCAAAGAAGCCATTTGGCTTACGAGATTATGTTCAGATATTGACATAAAATAAGAATAAATTATAATTTATTGTGATATTAAAAGTACAAATTTCCTAGCAAAGAACCCAACTTTTCATTCCAAAAACATGAACATTGAACATTTAATATTATTTTGTTAGAGATATGACCAAGGATGGTAGGGTGAAGCTAGTTAAGGTGGATACTTTGATAAATGTTAAAAAATCATTAACTAAGGTTGTGAGCATAGAGAAGTTTAGATGGTGTTTGAAGTCTATGGGCCACATGACCCCTTGCAATCAAATTATGGTGTAGATACTTACGTTGCTCTTAAGATTGTTCAACAAGTGGGAGATTGTTAGGAAAATATGTCTTAACCTTGCATTTACATAGGGTTACTATTTTTAGTAAGTTTTTTAAGCATGAATTTTCCCTATTATTTTCCTGAAGGCTTAAAATGGGCTACATAAACATGCTGGTAAATTTTGTTGCAAGATCATGTCCTGTTTTGAAGATGTCAAAGTTTCTATTTCTAAACATTGCTAAAAAAAATTGAATTCAATTTTGAAGGCTTTAGAGGATTTGAAATAGGCCAAAAATATAGATAAACATCCTAGTGTTTTATAAGATGATATAGCATGTCACGATCTTTTTGGTTCTTCAAAAGGTTCATTAATCAAACACCCAATTCAAAACTGATGTCCTCTACAAGTTGGGTCCCCTAAAATAGAAAATGTAAAATTGTATTGAACACATAAATGAGATCTAAAAGGGAGTTACATGTATTGGTGTGTGTATTAAAACATCATAGGGAATATTTTATTGGAGATAAGATGGCCACCACTTTATAAGTGGTTTTTAGCCCATGGTTTTGTAATATCGTTTGATGTTTTCTTATATTTTATCTCATATATATTAGGTGCATGAGATGTAGGGTGTGTGTGAGAGGCTTATAACTATTCAGTTACCTTTGGATCTCTGATTGGTGATACTCTAGAGAGAAGCTTTCTTTCCAAGTATATTGTTACCTGTTATTAATATCTTAATAATATAATAGGTAGTTTTTATATAGTGGGGTTTTTCTACAAAAATAGTTTTCCCCATGTAAATTACCGTGTTGTGGTATGCATGATATTTTATGTTATTTTTGTTAAGTTTCTATAACTATTATAAATATCTAAGAAACTTTTTACATTATCCTCCCATCAAGATTAGTGTAGGAAGTTACTTCACTACTTAAATTCCTTACAATATTTTGTTTAATCTTGAATAAGTAATTATCATATTGAATAATTGACATTATAAGATGCTAATGGTTGTGAATCTCATGTATGGTGCTACTTGAATTGATTTAAAAGATAGGTCACATGGATCCTCTCTAGTAATATTTTTGATGTGATAAATATATGTGTAAATTATCCTTCAACTCCTATAACCACCAAGTGATAATAAATCCATGAAGCTTTATAGCGGCACAGAAAGCCTTCACATTACTCCCATAAGTCTACATCACAAAATAGTGGTCAATAAACTTGAACAAACACTCTATCTCAGTTCCTTTTGGGGAACCCTCTAAGGATATTTGATGCATTACAATATCCCTTGTGTATCTTGAAACCACACTATGATCAAAACATCACTACCTTGTCTCTCAAAATGGTTATTCCTAAAGTCTAGTATAGTTGGGAGTCCAAGTAAATTCCCTTCAAGTGACACTGATAGTTTCTCCTATAAAATATATTTTTAGGCAAACGTGAAAAGACACTAATATATTAATATTAATAAAATTGGTTCAAGAGCTCCTAGAGGAAAGAACCAATAAAGAAAACCTCCATTCCTTGCTCAAATTAGAAAAACATATACCTAAAATACTACTACTTAAAGACATACTGAATTACAATATATATATATATATATATATATATATATATATAATGTTTTCATATTGCAAACTTTTTATGAACAAAAGCCAACAACTGGCTCTAAAAATAGAGCCTTAATTACTAGAAAAGGCACTGAGTACTGAGTAGCCTTCATAAACTCAGTATTCCCTCTTGACAATGTTAGTTTCCAATATATATAATATCATGATCATAATCCAAATATAGAATTCAATGTATCATTCATTATCATTGCCTTCAGAATTACTATGTACTATCCCAAGATTTCAAAAACTATCAAGATTAGCTTTCAAAAATAGATATTTTGATTTCCCTGCACAATTAGTATTGTGTAGTACTTCATGTGCTGTCGTTGCACCAAGTTAACTATTAATTGTCCTAATTCTTCAAGAGCCATCAAAATTAGCATCCTTTAGCATATTTCAACTTATAACCATGATGAATAAGAATTGACAGTTGAGGGCACAAGTATAGAAAAAGTTGTATTAGAAAATAAATAGAAAATACCATTGATTCCAAGAATGTATTTCAACTATTCTTCCATTGGTTTCCATTCTAGATCATTTTAACCTTGACTTACATTCTTATTTGCATCTTTATTTTTAACATTAAAATCATTATCAGGTTGTACCTGACATGTACCCTGAACTAAAAATGGCCAGTTATCCTTCATTTGAGAGGTAGAAGGGTCATCAAAACTATGCAGCCAATGATCTACTAATGGAGAGTGATCTATGGTGTTGATGCTGAGATATGTTCATGTCCCAAAATCACTAAAATTTCATGCACTTTTGAATAGATTCTTCTTCCCATCTCCGAGTCAAAGGCCCTTCTAATAGTTTGAAAAGTCTATTGCAGAGGTCAAACATTTTGAAATTCCAAAGACTATTTTATGCTATCATAAACATTAACATACACTTCTTTAATTATTAGAAAATTTATAGAAAAGATACATCCTATATGACCTTGACATCTCCATAGATTATATTTTTGGACTACTAGTAATAATTGTTTTCCATTATGAATTCATCCTTAATGGTTTTGTTTGCAACCTTTACTAATAACCCCCAAGATTGTGAAAGATCTAACACATTCGATAAAAATATGGAGACAAGCTATGAAGGGAATATAATTCTACTTGCCTTGGGGAATAGGATTTCATCTCCAATCAACTTCCTAATGCTTCTTCTACAATGTTGGCATTGGATTTTGAACATTTTCCCTAGTTGGTCATCGCCAATATTTTCCTCAATTGACAATTCCCATTCTTCTACCTTCAGGAGGACTCTAAAATTTTGTGGCCAATATTCCATGGTTGGAAGTGACATTTCACCTTGCAATTCCCCTATCTCAGATGAAGTGGAGAGGCTCTGCATATTTGGGAAGACTATTTTTTTCTTACCAAATAAAGTTTTGTCTTACCAAATGTAAGATCTTGGCTATTTAATGACATGATAATCATGATCTAAAAGTAGCTTCCAAAATAATTCAGATCGTGCTCAAAAAAATTGCTCTCAAATTCCCTCTCACACATGAAAACTTAGAAAAACATACTTTGGGAGAATAATATTGTCCTTCACACACTCTTAAACCGATAAGTCCTGACCTTAACATGATGTAATTACAAACTTTGTAAGATTATGTGATAGCATGGAAAATGAAGGCTGACTGATATTTTCTCATAATGATGGATGACATAATTATGAATTAATGCTTCATAACCTTTTCTTGATTAACAATTTCAACTAGCTTTGGGAAATCCTCTAGCTTGTATTCTTCTTCTGATGAGTCCAAATTGACTTTATCACAACCCAAATTTGTTAAAAGGTCCACCAATTTATCGCCTTCTTTAAGGGTGTGTGTGATGTTATAACTTTTGAAAGAGTCTAACAACACCCAAACTTATTTCATAATATATGTAATATGAGCTAATTATAGGACTTTTTTTATTTTTCCAGCATTAATAGTTAGTGTCAAGTCTCCTTCTACATATATATTTATGTAGCCTAGCTTCTTGGCAAGAGCTAAACCATTTAGAAGTGCATGAGCTTATGCAATATTATTTGTACCTAGTGGAAGAGCTATTGATTTAAAATCCTTTAGATTTCCCATGTGGTCTCTAATGCAAATCCCAATACTTGAATGTACTAGCTTGCCTCGTGAAGATCCATCAAAATTGATCTTCATAAAATTGGGAATTCGGGCTTTCCATTTGATAGTGGATCTATCTATTGGTTTTGATTTGATCTAACCCATCTAGTGGAGAGAGGAATGGAGAGATATTTCCATTCTTTTAATAGTATGCCATCCCATGAGGTGAAAAGATAATTTCCTTTGTAATGATTATGAATATAATAATTAACCACTTTTGATGTATGTTTCTCAATTCCTTCTAAAACTATCTGTATAGGAGAAACTTTATTTCTAAATATTCATTTGTTTCTCTCCCACCATATAGACTAAATCATTGTTGAAGGAATACACTTCCAAATGCAAGCAAAAATTGATGAAGAGAAAAGGGTAGGCAATTATTGAAGCATATCCCAAAGTGTATTGGGAAGTGGCATAGATAGAATCATCTTGTTCATGGTGAAATGAAAATATTGCTAAGCAAAAATGCAGTAAAAAAAAAATTGATCTACTGTTTCATTTTCTTTATCACATAAAACACAGTGAAAAGGTTGATCAATTTTCAATTTGTCACTTGTTAATATATTTTTTATAGGGCTAGCCAAGTGAAGCATCCCACCTTAGGAAAGACTGAACTATTCCAGTAGAACATGAAGGCTCTGTGTTTTTTGATCTGATTATCCATTTGCTGAATAGATTTGTAGCCATTTTTAATTGTGTATTTTCCATTATTTGATGGGGCCCATATCAGTCTATGTTGTTCTCTTGAGATATAAACAACTTTGGAAGCAAAAATATTTTGTAAGCAATCTTTTTGAGTAGTACTTATGGGGAGATCTAAGGGATCTTTCCAAATGGCTTTCCATGAAAACAATTCAACACCACACACATAATATATCAATCTAGTGCCCCAGTTGTTGGTTCCCAAAACCACAGATTGGAAATCTAGGAGATCTTGTCTAACTCAATGCTTGAACTTTCCAACTAAATTGGTTAACAAATGGGAATGATTGATTATTATCCTCTTCCCTTGCACTTTAGGATCTACATGACCAAGGCAGGTGTGCCTATTCCTTAACCCAAGCTCTAGGCTTAAGGCTTTTATAGTAGATCTGTTGTTCTACTTTGAATTAGGGTGATCTCTCAAGATGGAAATTGGGTCTTGAGCTAGATTGAATTTTATCCTTTACAATTTATAAATCAATAAACTTATCTTTTGATTGCTATATTGAGAATATGTTGAATGCTTTTAAGTAGTGATATCTTGTTTATTTTAAATATGTATTACTGCTTATTGCTTGTAATATTTCAAACAAAGACTTCAATTAAGGATGATAGACCAGTGCCTTTCTTCTATTGGGAAATAGAGATAGTTCCTCCTTTAATCCTATGTATGAATAAGTGAGACAGAAAACACCACCTGAATGCTCCTATCAACTGCTCCTCTTCAATGTCTTTGATTATTCTATTACATGACAATTGGTCTTATTGAATTTAGCCCAAGATTAATGAGACCAATAAGACATAATTACTAGTGCCTAATAATCCTAATGATCAAATTACAGAATAACAGGAATAATTTCCAAACATGAAGTTTTAAAGCAACTTTATCTTCTAGAGATAAAATCACAAAGGACTGATCAATCTAGAACAATCAAATCCACAACTCCAAATTAGAGAAAATACAAATTTATATCAATGCTTCAAAAAGTCTTGTGTGCAATAAATCACTTGTAGAAAGTGCAGTAGAAAATAAAATATTTACATTGTTCATTGATATTGATTAAAATTTGAATGCTTATCTCTCTTTACATTTTACATCACACATATATATTTGGTTGAAGTGTTTTCACACCCCTTTAGGATGAAAATACACCACCCTATTAAGAATTTTTTTTGAAAAACTAATCTATGAATTAAATAATAACTGCCTATCTTTCGAACTTGGGTTAGCTTAGAAACCCAAAAAACCTTGTAAAAAGATAATATTTTAAATGGATCTTGGAAATTTAATTTTATGAACTAGGTTTTTTTATATTTTCAATTTTCTATTGCTATCATCCTCTGTCAATACCATTTTTATAGTAGGTCAAAATTCCAACATCTTTGAAACCTTCACTCACAAAATTATGATTGTTCCTGTCACAAAGCTTCTTTCCTTAATCCTTCAAATTTGAATTGAAAAAAATATAATGTTTTATCCCATGTCATGTGATCTATAATCTCATCAATTATTGGGCATGGAGTTTAGGAGGCCATTTTAGGGTTGTATCACTATATGGAACTCCAAATCTTGCTAAAATTTAGATCTCCAACAAGCTCTTTTTGGAGACATATGCTCCTTGTCAGAATAATGAGATTCCAATTATCTCTAGGAGAAGTAGACTATATAATGATCACCCCTCCTTTGCAGCTTATTGTGAAAACAAGTTATTTGGTGGCCCAAGGTCCCCCAAAATGAAAATTAAAGTTTCCCTTTGTCATAGATTTTATTTTCATCTCCACATAACATCACAATTCTGAAGATATCCTCATCGTCTCCCTAGATGTGGGTTGAAACACAATAGTGTGTCCCACTTTTTAGGATGAAGAAATTCAGCTTCAAAGGGAAGAAAAATAAATTAGGGCCTTCACTCAAAGTGGTGTCTTTGGGTGAAGGGGAAAAACCCCTTCGCACGAAGTACCCTAGGCAGGGTACTTCGCGTGATGTACCCTACGCAGGGTACTTCACGCGAGGTGGGGTCTTTGCATGAAGGCCCCTTTGGCCGAATTCTTATATATTTCTAGCTTCATTTTGTTTTTTTTCATTGTGTACTGTTTGGATTTTGTGGATCCAATGGTTGGAGCAAACCAGTGACATGCGACACAACATCAGCACCTCCTGAGCTTCTTTGACCTCTTCAGATTGTTAGTAGTATCAGGTACATGCATTTTTCTCATTTTTTATTGTAAATTATATGTTTTATATTTATTTTACTTATTTATTTGTTTTAAATAATTTTTAGTTTGTAGAAATGTTAGAAAATCATAGTTCAAAATTAGAATATGTTAGAAAATCATAGTAGAATGTTAGAAAATCATAGTAGAATTGTTATAAAATGTTAGAAAATATTAAAAACCATAGTATAAATGTTATAATTGTTAGGAATGAATGTTGGATATTGGAAATCATTCTGTAGCAGTTGTTGTTGCATTCATGACTATGATTGTCATTGATGTCAACACAGTGATCTTCTGGAGACTAGCAGAGCAACAGACAGTGTTTCAATTAGTGCATGTGGGATATTGTAGTTGGAGCTATGTGATGTTGATGTTATATTCTTTGATATGTTATTTGTCTATGGTTAAGAGCACAAATAGTAATTCATTTATTCATAGAAGTTATGAGCATTTTGGTGGAAGCAGTATTCAGGCAGTGTTCCTGAGTAGCAGTTTGTGGAAATCGGATGATATCTCCTAATCGGGATGGAATTTGGTTTTGCACAGTTAAAGGGAAGGTTGAGACACATTTATAGAGATGTGGTTCACAACACAAACTTTGAGGTCACACAATTGAAGAGTTATTATATCTGGAAGCTGACAGTTTTGTGTAATTTTAATGTAGCATGTGGAAACTTTTATTTTGTATTTGTGTGCCAACTCATTTATAATTATTTGAGTGTGGTATAAAGGAAGGAATGTTTTTCTTTATTGAATTTAGTGGTAGTAATGTGAAAGAAGTGTGAGCATGGTATGGTTGAATGCAAATGTAAGCATGAAGTGAAGAAAAGAGCTAATGAAGTTGAGAAAGTGAAATTGTGAAGGAAGACATGCGAAGTACAGAGATCTGGAATTGAGATCTGGTGTAGCAGTGAGTGTGGTTTGGCATAGTTGGGAGGTAACATATTTCATATTATTCTGCTGAATAATATTAAGTTCATTTGGACAGTGTGTTAAGTGATCTTACCCTGAAGCTGTTTGGGCAGTGGGTCCTTTTGTCTTCCATAACTCCTAACAGGGTTAGAATCTTTTAACAGGGATTCAAAATCTCCTAACAGGGATTCATATGTATTGAATGTATTTCATAAGACTCCTAACAGATTCCATCCTTTCACCAGGAATATTTATTGTTAGAGTAAAGTATTAATTATATTAATTAATATTTACTCCCTTCTTAAGATGTCAACTCCCTTTTGCTCTAGTTAAAAGCACATGCACTAGTTGTTTTAAACTCATGCATTAGTCATGTAATAGTCAAACTAATTATTGCATGCACTAGACTTTTCCTTTCAAGGCTTTTTGATCTCCTTTATAAGGATGATCCATTGTACATTATTATTAATTCATTATTGAGGATATTTTCTTCTTCATCTTCTGAGTCAAACCCTTGCCCTCTTCTTCTCTTGACTTCTTGTGATAGGTTTTTGTATGAAAGTGATCTTTAGGTTTCTGTGGATTTGTGTTGCTCAAATCCTACATGGTATCAGAGCCTAATCTGCTACAGCTTGTTCGCGTTTGAAGGATTCAAGAGATGAAATTCATCTGTTTCAGATGAGGTCTTTTTTGGGGTTTTTATTGAATCTGGGGGGACCTATTTTTCTAGTCATCTTGGCTTCAAATGGACCTCATAGTCATGTTCAGAGCATCCAAGAACCCCAAGATCCATATAAAATTTGTCCACTTTGGACACAGTTGGAATCTGAGAGAAAAAAAAATTTGCAATCAGCTTCGGCACGGATTCTGAGGCAATCAATATTTTTTGGAGCACTTCTGGCCCAAACGGACCTCACAATTGCGTCCGAAAAGCCTGAGATATTCAAGATCCATATAAAATTTGTCAAATTCTGACAAGTTGACCTCTGAGGCAAATTATTTTGCGTACCAGGGTCGTACGGCCCTAGCACGCACTCCGAGGTGAGTAAAGTGTACGACGATTCCAAATTTTTTCTTTTAAAAAAAACAATTTTCTAGGGTAGCCACCCTGGTGCCACCCACCACCGGCTGCAATGGACTCCTCCAAGCGGCCACCAGGCTCTGCGCCGCTGCGCCTGCCGCCCACCACCTATTCCGTCGCCCGGGCTCTACGCCGCCGTGCCCACCACCCACGGGCCCCACCGCCTGCTCCGCCCTCCGGTGGCCCCGCTCTCCGACCGCTTTGCTGGCCCCCACCGCTCTGCCCCTGGTCATGTGGGTGACCAAGGGCCCACCTTTTTAGCCCACAGGCCCTTGCTGACATCAGCATGATGTCATGCGCATGCAAAAAATTTATTTGCATGATTTTTTTTTTTAAAAGGCTCTATTTTAGCGGTAATTGGGCATTTTTTTGCGATATCTCGAGCATACAGGATCATAATTGAGCGTGTGATATATCATCAGAAAGCTGGTTCCGAGCCTGATCTAAATTTGCTAGTATGGTTTTGTGATTTTTCCATTTTGATGCTCTTTTTTGCTGTCAAAGTTAGATGTTTTCTATGATAGTGGCATTTCAAACCTCCTGCCTTCCAGGATCCGTTTCTCTTACATCTGGGCTCCGTTTTCGGCAAATGAGATATTTTCGGAAAGATCTTTCTGAGGTTTTTTCATATTTGATGGTTTCATGTGGTTTTGTGTCCTTTTCCTAATGTCACCCATCCTCAGATCCTTGCAGACACCTTTTTTGGGCCCTCCAGCACAGCTGTTGGTTTTTTGCTCATATCTTGAGCATACGGTGTCAAAATTTGGCAAACAAGATATTGTCGGAAAGCTAATTCTGAGATCTTTCTAGATATGGAGATTCTTTTATCTAGTATTATTTTTTTGATGGTGTTTTCCTCTATCAAAGCCAGATCTTTAGGTTTGCACTCCGGGAGCTCTATCTTGCACATCCGGACTCCATTTTCGGAAAGTGATATATCATTGGAAAGCTTGTTCAAAGAGATTTTTAGTGCTATGAGTCATTTTTCTAGATTCTACTCCAGATTCATTTTATTCAAATTCTTTCTTTTTTGCAGTCTGGTGAATATCTTGGTTGTTTCAGGTCCTGGGATCTCTTCCCTTTGAGGGATGGCTCATCTTAGGTTGTTCTTTTGGTTTAGACTCCTTTGATCTTCTTTTGAGCATTGTATGCTTCTCTTCTATAGCATTTTTGATTCTGTAAATGCACTAAGATAAAGTGTCTTCTTTTGCATATCTAGGATTTCGAGCACCTTGTGTTTGTTTGTACTCGCACTCCGTTATAACGTGCCATGGGGGGGTTATGATGTTTTTCCTTTTGTGCTCATCCACCTTTTTCAAGTGAGTGTTTCTTCCATGACATTAGCCCATGCTGTGTGTCTATGACATCGCCCTTTATCCTATTCTTGTACTTCTGTTGCACTGTTGGTGTTCCCGATTCTTCTTCTTGCAGATGTTTCTGACATTGCATTTTACTGTTCATGTCACCCCTCTCCCTATTCAGCATTATGGGGGGGGTTCACCTGTTGGCTCTATTGCTTCCTTGTTTCGGTTGAGTGATCTATGTATTCAATTTTTGTTCCTATGTACTAGGCAGATGCAATGGCTAGGCACCTATGCATTTCAATGAGATGGTTAATCTACTATATAGACACTCGTTCATTCCTACTTTTGGAGGTCACCTCTTCAATTGATCAACTCTTCAAACTTTGTCTTCTCTACCTAGTCATGCACTATTTCAGTGGGGGTTCCAGTAGTTACTTCTGACAGTGTTTGCAGCTTCATGCTTCGGAGATGCTTCATGCTCTTTCTTTGTTCCTATTTTCTGGAACATTCTTGTTCTCCTTTTGGAGTAGAGTTTTTCCCATGTGGTTTTCTCTATTTCTTCACTTTTCAGAGACTCTCTTTGTGCAAGGTACCTCATCAGGCCATGTTGTCGGGACCCATTTCTGCTTTCAGCATTGCAGTTTCCTTTGTTTTCTTCTTGCATTGTTTGTAGCTGCATCGTTGCTCATCTTAAGGGGGGGTGTTAGAGTAAAGTATTAATTATATTAATTAATATTTACTCCCTTCTTAAGATGTCAACTCCCTTTTTCTTTAGTTAAAAGCACATGCACTAGTTGTTTTAAACTCATGCATTAGTCATGTAATAGTCAAACTGATTATTGCATGCACTAGACTTTTCCTTTCAAGGCTTTTTGATCTCCTTTATAAGGATGATCCATTGTACATTATTATTCATTCACTTATTTGAGGATATTTTCTTCTTCATCTTCTGAGTCAAACCTTTGCCCTCTTCTTCTCTTGACTTCTTGTGACAGGTTTTTGTATGCAGGTGATCTTCGGGTTTCTGTGGATTTGTGTTGCTCAAATCCTACATTTATATTAGTGCATCTTTTGTGGGCATCATTCTCACTGGGGTTTACTCTTTGATCAAGAGGTTCCCTAGTCAACATATCTTGCATTATTGTTTCATTATGTATGAATATATTTTTATGGCTGGTAATTACATTGCTTACATGGTTAAATGTTGTTGAAGTTGATAAAGGTTATAACTATCAGATAACTGATTCACACCCCCCCCCCCTCTTAGTTATCTTGGTGGACTTTACTTTCTAACAATTGGTATCAGAGTAGCAGGTCCTTGAAAGAAAAGTTTAACAACTTAAGGAGATCCATGGTGAATTTCAGGAAATAAAGCCCTAAGTTTGATGGAGTAAATTTTGACAATTGGAAAGAGAAGATGAAGACACATCTACTATGTTTAGGACCAATTTATTGGTTGATTACAAAGAATGAGAAGACTATCATTGGAGAAGATAATCTTGAGACAGGATCTAAAGATGAGATAGATCTATTCATGTGTAACATACTTGCAAGAGAAGCACTTTTGACAGCACTTCCAGAGAATGAATACAGTCAGGTAAAATATTCAACAAAAGCCCATGAAATTTGGAAAGCTTTACACTCTACTTTTGAAGGTGATGAACATGCAAAAAGAGCTAGATTACATAACTGGATATGTGCATTTGAAGATATAAGAATGATGGAAGATGAATCTATTAGAAGCTATATTGGTAGAATGTCAGAAATTATTGCAGGAATAAAAGCTTGTGGAGGAACAAAGATAGAGAATGAAGTGATATGGAAAATTCTGAGGACATTGACTCTTGTATTTAAGCAGACAACACAAATGATTGAACAAGTTATACCTTGTACTAAAAACTTTACAAGAGAGACTCTTCTTGGAAGATTGGAAGTAGTAGAAATGAACCTGAGGGTATCAGGAGACTTACCTAGAATGGAGATAGCATTCAGTGCTCTTAGTATTCATCCTACTTTGTCAAGAAGTACCAGTGTGAGTGGAGATTATGCCAGCAGTAGTACATCTAGAAATGAAGAAGATAAGAAGATTGAAGAAGGTATTGCCTTTCTTGTGAAAAGAGAACTAGACAGTAAGAAAAATTTTAAATGTTGGACTTGTCAAGAATATGGTCATTTTGCATCTAAGTGTCCTAAGAGAGTTAAGAAGTACAGAAATAATTTCAAGCCTAGAAGATCTAAGGAATGTTATTATGCTAATGATGAAGATCTTGAAGCTAGTATAGAAAGAACTTTGAGTGAAAGTGATACTGAGAATAATGATGAAATAGGATTCGTAGTAATTAAAGAAGAGAATTCTGAATCTAATGTTAAGGAAGAAAAAGCATTAGTTTCCCAAGTTGAAAAGAGAGCTGATTGGATTATAGATAGTGGTTGTTCACATCATATGACTGGTGACATGAAGAAGTTCATAAAGTTTAACAATTATGATGGAGGAATTGTTAGAGTTGGTAAAAATGCACCTTGTTTGATTAAAGGTATAGGATCTATTGCTCTTGATGGAAAGACTAATACTGATGATGTTTACTTTTTTGATGGATTGAAACATAATCTTTTGATTGTTGGATAGTTAGTGGATAAGGGATATCAAGTTTGGTTTACTGAGAAAACTTGTGTGATAAAGGATAAAGATGGAAATCTGATTGGAACTGGATCTAGAACCAAAGGTAACGTATTTCAGTTGAATCCTACTAAGATGAAATGTTTGATTACTAAAATTGATGATAGTTGGTTATGGCATAGAAAGTTTTGTCATATAAACTTTGATAACATTGTGAAAGTGAGTACTACACTTGCAGTAAGGGATTTGGCTAAAATTATGAAGCCTACTAACATGATTTGCAAAGAATGTGTGATGGCTAAGCAAAAGAGAAGTTCATTTCCTAGTAAAAAGTTCACATCGGCGGAGAAGTTGGAGATTGTTCATACGGACTTGAGCAGTCCTACCAGGACTAGAGGATTCTATGGAGAAAGGTATTTTATGATTCTTGTTGATGATTTTACAAGAATGATGTGGATTGCATTTCTGAAAGAAAAATTTGAAGCATTTGATAAGTTTAAGATCATTAAGAATAAAGTTGAGAATGAATCTGGAATGAAGATTAAATGTTTGAGATCTGATAGAGGTGGAGAATTTACTTCTAGAGATTTTAACACATTTTGTGAAGTGAATGGTATTAAGAGATATTTTTCAGCCCCTAGAACACCTGAACAAAATGGTATTGCAGAAAGAAGAAACAGGTCAGTGACTGAAGCAGCAAGAGCTATGTTATTTGAGAATGATTTGCCGAAGACATTTTGGAGAGAAGCAGTGAATATAGTAGTATATACAATGAATAGAGTACAAATTAGAGCAGACATAGACAAGACACCTTATGAATTATGGTTTGGACATGCACCCTCAGTTAAGTATTTTAGAATTTTTGGAAGAAAATGTTATATAAAGAGAGATGATGATATTGGAAATTTTGATCCTAGAAGTGATGAAGGTATTTTTCTTGGATATTCTTTGAAGAGAAAAGCATATAGATGTTACAATAAGAGAACTAAAACTATTGTTGAAAGTGCAAATGTTAAAGTTGATGAGAAGTTTAAAATTCAAGAAAGGATGCTTGACTATGAATCTGATGAAGAAGCTCATCCTCAACCTAACATTGAAACTACTAAATTATTCTATGAGACTGACAGTGAATTATTGAATGAGAGTCCTGTAGAAGAAACCAGAGAGGAATCTAGAGAAGAATCTATAGTTGAAGTAAGATCTGTAACTATGACACCGAACAGGTATATGTCAAGACATCATCCTATTGAACAAGTTATTGGAAGTTTGGACAGAGGAGTTCTGACTTAGAATAAGGTACATTTATGTTTGATTTCTCAAATTGAACCTAAATATACTAGTGAAGCTTGTGAAGAAAAACATTGGATTAATGCTATGAAAGAAGAACTAGATCAAATTGAAAAGAACAAAACATGGGAATTGGTCCCTAGACCTAAAGACAAGAATGTGATTGGAACTAAATGGGTATTCAGAAACAAGATGAATGAACAAGGAGAAGTAGTAAGAAACAAAGCAAGATTAGTTTGTAAAGGATACTCGCAGTAAGAATGAATTGACTATGAAGAAAATTTTGCACTTGTGGCAAGAATTGAAGCAGTAAGAATGTTCTTGGCCTATGCATCTTTTAAGAAATTCAAAGTGTATCAGATGGATGTGAAGTCAGCATTTCTAAATGGAGAATTGGAAGAAGAAGTCTACATTGAGCAGCCTGAAGGTTTTCCTTTGACTCAAGAAGGAGATATGGTATGTAAACTAAAAAAAGCATTATATGGACTAAAGCAAGCACCTAGAACTTGATATGCTAGATTGGATAAGTATTTGTTGAAATTGGGATTTACTAAAGGAACAGCTAATAACAATCTATACACAAAAGAAATTGAAAATGGTTTGTTGATTATAGTTATTTGTGTTGATGACATTATCTTTGGAGGAGAAGATGAAGCTAGTGACAAATTTGCTGATGAAATGAAGACTGAATTTGAAATGAGTATGATTGGTGAGATGAAATACTTTTTGGTATTATAGATAACATAGAACAGTGATGGTATCTTTGTATGTCAGACAAAGTACTTGAATGATTTGCTAAAAAGATTTGGAATGGGGAACTGTAAACCAGTTGGAACACCTATGGTTACAGGACATAAACTATCTAGCAAAGATGAAACATCGGCAATTGAGCAGAAGAAATATAGATCCATGATTGGAGGATTACAGTACTTAACACATACTAGACCAGATATACAACATTCAGTTGTAATGGTACCAAGATTTCAAGCTGAACCTAGAGAGTCACATTATGCAGTAGTAAAGAGGATACTAAGATATGTAAGAGGCACAATGGATTATGGATTGTGGTATGAAAAATCTGATGATTTTACCCTATGTGCATATACAGATGTTGATTGGGGAGGTACTGTTGATGATAAGAAAAGCACTAGTGGTGGAGCCTTTTTTCTTGGAGGAAGATTAGTTTCTTGGCTAAGCAAGAAGTAGAATTGTATTTCACAGAGTACAGCAGAAGTAGAGTATGTAGCAGCAGCAAACAATTGTAACCAGATAATTTGGATGAAGCAGATGCTGAAGGATATTGGAATTAGGTTTGTTGAGCCTATTGTCATACATTGCAACAACACTAGTACAGTTAGTATGTCTAAGAATCTTGTTTTACATTCTAAGACTAAGCATATAGAGATCAAGTATCATGTTGTAAGAGAGAAAGTTGTTGAAAAAGAAGTCAAATTGGAGTACATAAGCACAAAGGAACAGATAGCAGACATATTTACAAAGCCTTTGCCTAAGGATACATTTGAGTATTTGAGAGGTATGCTTGGGGTTATGGCCCAGCCTACTTTTGAGTAATGATGCAGTTGGTTGCATCTGTCCAGTGGTATATGAGACCTATATTTCTTTCGGATTGGATGTTGGTACTTCCTCTATGGGGGAGTATGTGAGCTGAGTCATGAGGACTCTTGTGAATGTGTTTTCTGAACAATGTCTATTGACATTGAGTTGTTGTTGACATAGTGATGAAATTTTTGTCATTGATGTCAATGGGGGAGAAGTGTACATGAAAAACCATTTGTACCATCTGTTGGAGAGAACTAAACAAGATAACGAAGCAAGATTTGAAATGTTTGTCAGAGCAGCAGTGTTGCAGTATTGGATTTTTGGAACATTGGATGCTTTTCATCTATGTTTCTATCAATGCCAATGGGGGAGATTGTTAGGAATGAATTTTGGATGTTGGAAGTCATTCTTTAGCAGTTGTTGTTGCATTCATGACTATGATTGTCATTAATGTCAACACAGTGATCTTTTGGAGACTAGCAAAGAAGCTGACAATGTTTCGATTAGCGCATGTGGGATATTGCAGTTGGAGCTATGTGATGTTGATGTTATATTCTTTGATATGTTATTTTTCTATGGTTAAGACCGCAGATAGTAATTCATTTATTCATAGAATTTATGAGCATTTTGGTGGAAGCAGTATTCAAGCAGTGTTCCTGAGTAGCAGTTTGTGGAAATCGGATGATATCTCCTAATTGGGATGGAATTTGGTTTTGTGCAGTTAAAGGGAAGGCTGAGACACATTGATAGTGACATGGTTCATAGTGCAAACTTTGAGGTCGCACGAGTGAAGAGTTATTATATCTGGAAGCTGACAGTTTTGTGTAATTTTGATGTAGCGTGTGGAAACTTTTATTTTGTATTTGTGTGCCGACTCATTTGTAATTATTTGAGTGTGGTATAAAGGAATGAATGTTTTTCTTTATTGAATTTAGTGGTAGTAATGTGAAAGAAGTGTGAGCATGGTATGGTTGAATGTGAATGTAAGCATGAAGTGAAGAAAAGAGCTAATGAAGTTGTGAAAGTGAAATTGTGAAGGAAGACATGCGAAGTACAGAGATCTGGAATTGAGATCTGGTGTAGCAGTGAGTGCAGTTTGGCATAGCAAGGAGGTAACATATTTCATACTATTCTACTGAATAATATTAAGGTCATTTGGACAGTGTATTCAGTGATCTTACCCTGAAGTTGTTTGGGTAGTGGGTCCTTCTGTCTTCCATAACTCCTAACAGGGTTAGAATCTTTTAATAGGGATTCAAAATCTCCTAACAGGGATTCATATGTACTGAATGTATTTCATAAGACTCCTAATTATGTGTGTGAAAATTATACCTGATCTATAAACACAACACTCAGTAAAACATTAGAGGTTATTGATAATCAAAATCGTGCAAAATTGAAAGCTATCTAACCAAGCGATTTATTGCCTTCTAATAGGTGCGAGATTAATGTTCTCAGATTATTATCGAGATCAGTGACCTAGACGACACCTAAATGAAGGATTTGAATGCAATTCTAGATATGGAATAAATGCAATTAATCTATATTTTTGATATTTTATGATGCAATAAGAATGAAAACTTGATATGAATCTATGCTAATATGAAAAACTTGATATGAAATGAATGCTAAATGATCTAACAATGAAGATTCTAACAATGATATGAAAACTATGAAATTCTATGCTAAGATATAAAAACTATGCAATTGAAATTGATCTCACAAAGCTTTGAATTCGCAAGTTGATTCCTCAGCCTCTAATTCTCCAGCGTGATTGTGCAAAATATGAGATGATTTGTGAAGAGCTAAAGCCTTAATTTATAGAAATCCAGGGCTTGGGAGGTGCATGGATAAAAGCCATAAATCACTCAAATAACTCAACTTGATTTTTGAGTTATTTTTAAATAAAAGATAATTAACTCACAAAAACATGCAAAAGCTAAGTTTTAACTCAAAATAGAGTTTAGCTTTAATTGATAATTGATAGTTGTTTGCTTTTATGATTGTGCATGTTTTATTTATGAATTAATTTAATAATAAAGTGATTTATTTCCAACTTAACTGCTTTTAAAAATAAAACAATTGATTTATGGGTTAATCAATTATTTAATCAAAATTTTATTAAAAACTATATTATTAAATAATGACAACTTGCTTTAATTAATTAAATAAGAATTTAATCAATTATTCATATGATATTAGATTTATTGTCAAAATTAAATAATACAATTAATAATAGATATAATTAAATTTAATTACATAATTAAGTGGCAAATATTAAATCTAATTAATTAAATATGAAAATATTCAATTAATCAAACTTTAGGATAAATGTGATTTATTGCCAAATAATTATAAAATTAAAGATAATTAAGATAATTAGGAATATTACTAGGAATATTCTCCGATGCAAAATTTAAGATAATCAATTAGATTTGATGATGTTTAGATGTGCCTTAGATTAGGACTTTGATGTCGATTTCATATGATTTGATGATATAGGAGGTTAATGAACTTATAGCCCATTTTTGGGGTATTACATTTTGCCCCTCTTTGAATTACTGTGTGAAGCGCAGTGGTTCAAAGATAGTCTGTGTTTGATAAAGATATGAAACTGATTCAAAAGATAAACCGATCTCAAGATAGAAACCGATTGAAAGATATTGAGATAAGAGTTGATTGATATTGAATTGATATGGAGATAATAGGTCTTGAATGACCAAAGATAATGTTCACTGTAGAAGCAAATGAACCTATTATTGCGAAAAAGTGTCAAAATGTCTGATTCTGAACCTTAGGATTGATAAGAAGTGAGTGACCCGTTCTAGACTCGATTGTCTTAGCAGAACTAGCAAGTATCACATCCAAACCCTTCAGTTGTCGAAGAACCAAGGAAAGAACACTATGATCTGATGGTTGCAAAAACTGATACAGTTTACAAGATTAGGAGAATACCAGATTGATATGGATCGATGAATCTGATATGCCCCAAGTGATGATAGATTTGCCCCGAGCGATGAGGACTTTTGATGAATCAGCGACTAGACGTGATTGTTGTCTTGATCACTGATGAAAGATATTGATAGATTTGATCGATAGAATTTGATTTACAGACTTTGAATGATGTGCAATAGCATGCCCCCTTCGGGATTAAAATTGAAATCTGACAAGAAAAGTCAGCGTTGATAGTTTAGAAGCATGTTAATTGATCTGAGAAGTGGTTATTTACATCCGAGAACGCATTCTGCATCGTTGGAAGGTCCCAAAAGACCAAGTTTGACTACGTTTGACCATGAGTTGACCATGGTTGACCAAGTTGAAATTTTGATAGTTTGATGTAAGATAATCAGTTAAGTTGAATACTAGATTTCTGTGATGATTGAAGGTCGAATATGCAAGTAGTTAATAATATGAATGATCTCAGATTTGAATTTTGATCCCGAAAAAGGATTCTACTTGCTATTTCATTGGAGGAACCTTTGTGTGAGATTCAGCTCTTGTTAGACTTGAAGATGCGATTTGAAGAATCATTTAAGCATTGAAGTTCGTTTAATCATTGTGAGATCATGTAAACATGCAAAATGCAATGAGACATGCAAAATGCAATGAGACATGCAAAATGAAATGCAACCTAAGACCTAGGACCTAGTCACTGATCATGTGTCGATTTGTTATCATCATTGAACTTTTAGGTAACCGGATAAATCAATACAATGCCCACTAGCCATGAAACCATAGACATATGAATATCAATTTGTATGCGCAAGAATCAATACAACACCCACTGGTCAAACAACCATGGATATATGAATATTGATTTTGTTTTCGAAATGTCGGATTAGATATAAGCACCAAGGCACAAGCGCCAGGATGACCTAAATATCATGTCCATTTTGATATAGCAATTTGTACAAGCATCAAAACATACACGTCGTGATGACCTGAGTACACCTTGCATTGCAAACACATCAAACAGTCAAGAGATCATTCTAAATCCAATGTGAATTACCCGTAGTGACCCTTTATCGTTCACATCCTTAGGCAAGATTGCGTTCCACAGTAGGAGAAAGAACTTACTCAAAAAGACAATAGTTAGATCAAACTTCTTTGAATTTTTCGGGTATCAATGGTCGAGGTACGCATGGCCATCCAATTCAAGATAGAGGCTCTTACAGTCGGACACCATTTCAATCCAAAATTTCCAAAGCTGTTAGATTTTCACATACAAGCAGAAGACAAAGAAAAGATTATGCCCCCAGTCATCACTCTCTAAATCCTGTAAAGGACATCATTGAAGAGCTCGAAGGGACACAATATGCAAAAATCTCAATGCGAATCAGTAAGCATACAAGGAGATAAAAGCATGAAAAGCACAAATTATTTTCAGTTGAGTTTTGATGTTTGATTGTTGTTGATGCAAAATCCTTTCTGGAGACGAGACTGACTGACTGACTCAACTTGAAGCTTCAAAGGACTCTGAGTGGATATGACACGTCTAAGATACATGGGAGACCATAGGATATGACATTGATTGCCCCCAAATTTGAACATTGATAGGATACAGACGCTTGAGCTGATTGGTGTACAGACCGACTTATTGAAACCAGGATATGCAGAAACAAACCGGGAGATATGTACAAACTAAAGCAAGACTGAAAGCTGGGAAAGACCAAGATTGTGCTGATAGATGGATCATTTTGGAACAAGTGGTGCCCGTTTGCCGAGTTTTCACCATCTTGGTAGAGATTCTATTTTTGCTACCAAGGTGCCTGTTTCCAGGTTTTCACCAAGGCACTTTTTTTTTCTTTTTTCTTTTTTTCATTTTTTTGTATTTTTCATTTTTTCAATTTTTTTGTACTTTTCATTTTTTCAATTTTTTTGTGAATCATCAAGGTGCCTATTGCTAGGTTTTCACCAAGATGTTTATTTTTTCAGGACTTTTTCTGATTTTTAAGATTTTTTTCAAGACATTTACCAAGCACTGAATGCCTTAAGCGTAGAATTTCTTCAGATGGAGAATGTTGATTGGTTCTCGGAGCTGTTCTCCTTCAGTCATTGAGAGTTGATAGGCACTAGAGCCAAAAGTAGTAGTGATTACAAAGGGACCCAACCAGTTGGGTTTGAACTTCCCCTTGCATTCTCGATGGGATTGATTTCTAGGATTTTCTCTCAACACTAGATCACCAACCTGAAATTCTCTATGTCTAACTTTCTTGTTGTAGCCTCTAGTCATTCTTTTCTGATACACTCTGAGATGATCATACGCTACTTGTCTGCGCTCATCTAATAGTTCCAGTTCTTGTAACCTAGACACTCTGTAGTCATCATCAGTTACTAGACCATGCATTCTGATTCTGAGTGATGAGATTTCAACCTTAATAGGCAATACCGCTTCAGATCCATAAACTAAAGCAAAAGGTGTAGCCCCAATAGGTGTTCTGATACTTGTTTTGTAGGCCCATTCTGATACTTGTTCTGATACTGGTTCTGATACTGATTCTGATACTAATTCTAATAATTGTTCTGATACTGGTTCTGATACTGATTCTGATACTGATTCTGATAATTGTTCTGATACTTGGTATACTTGATAGCATCTTTTTCCATTTGCAAACTCCCAAGCAAGATCATATCGTGCAGTCCCAATGTCTAGCAAGGAGGAGAACAAGAGGGATTAGCAAGCTGGTGGAAGAGATGGAAGATAAGAGAATGAAGGAAAATGAAGGGAAGAAATCCTCAAGGGGAAACTCCTCAAGAATACCCAAGCTAGGGAAAAATTGTCATGTAAAGCATATTTGGACAAGCAATGAAAGGCTAGCATAGGATAAGCACAAAATCATAATGCAAGAGCAGGAAAGAATGCAATCCAAAGGAGTAGACATGTCAAGAGGATTCATAGCACTGTGTTTTACTCTTTCTTTCTTTCTTTATTAGATCAAGACCAAAGGGGAAAAGGATAGCGATAGGCGAAAATGAATGGAGGAAGATGGATATGAAGGCTAAACATGGAAGGAATGAAAGCAAGATCACCGTAAGATAGCTCACAAAATAGCCAAATATTCGTGTATAGATCAACATTGTCAAGATCAAAGAGAGAAGATGGAATGGATGAAATATGTAGAAGAACTACGCATGATGCCTGATTGCCAGGTTTTCATCATGGTACTTATCCAAGGTGCCACAAGGGAGTGGTTTTCACCATAAGACAAATTTATTTCTCTTTACTTTTGCTACCAAGGCACCTGTTTCCAAGTTTTCACCAAGGCACATTTTCAATTTTTTTTTTTTCTTTTATTTTGTCTCTTTTTGGAAGAAGGCAAGCTTTTTATGTAATGCTCCTTGAAAGGATAAACCATGATATGCCAAAGATTCAAAATGATATGCTCAAAGATGCTAATAGGGAAAGGGAGATGGAAGAGAAAAATGGAGGATAGGGTTTTATATAAAGTGAATGAGGATGGAAGATAGGAGGAATAGGCAAATGAGGGAAAAGGATAGAAGGTAGAAGGTTAATGAATGGAAGGATTGTGAAAGGGTAGATGGAAAGGAAGGCAAGATCAACGTCAACACATACCTTGAAGGGTGGCGAGAGGGTGGAGGAAATGTGAATGAGGGAATACGTGAAGGAATATGGTGAATGGATAGCAGAGGTTGAGGTTTGGGCGCATGAAATGGAAGAATATTTTTGGAAGAAGATGTAGTGGAAGCCTTTGGAAGCTTGAATGTCAATTTCACGTTTTGTTCAACATGAGACTCTCTTATGAGAGACTTTGGAATCCATATAGCCTTAGGCTTTTTATTTCCCTTTGATGACTTAGAGAGAATATCTTGAATGATGGATTTTGGAACCCATACTTGTCTTGTAGTTTTTTTCTTAGATATCTCTTTTGACTTTATCCTTCCATGTCTATGAGAGGAGACATGGTGATATTCTTTTTTTGATGGATTCTTGTATTGCTTCTTTTTCTTGTATTGAACATTCAAGTTACTTCCAAAAGACTTGAGATTTTTGGAAGAGGGAGGATATGACTAGTTTAGATGGGTGGGTGGATGAAAAGGATTCAAGGGTATGCATCTATGTTGATCTTGAGGAAAGATGGGAGATGGAGGTATGTAAAGACCCAAGATGGATGGCGAAGTAGGAGAGTTAGGAGGGGAAAGTGAAGGGACATAAGGACCCAAGATGGAAGGAAGACATGAAGCCCTTAGTAGTGGTGGAAGAGGTCCAAGGATGGAAGTGGAAGATGCGAAAGGATAATCAATAAGTTCATCATCATCTATATGACAACCAAGGATATTAGCATCTTTAGAGTGAGCATTAGGATCTTCAATAGAATCATGGACATCTTGAATATGAGCACCTTCTTTGATAGGATTGTTCAAAGCTTGCAAAGACTTAGGAAGAGTAGAAAGTGGAAGTGAACATGGAGTGGTAGAATAAGAAGATGGAAGACTTTGATCTTGACAAGGATCTTTGGATAGCACAAGCGCATAATTTTTCTCTTGTTTTTCAATAGGCTTAACATTGGAAGGAACACCATTTTTACCAACCTTAATGGAAGTATCATCTTTGGAAAGCGCAAGTGTAGTAAGGTCATTTTGATTGTCAATAAGCTCAACAGTGTAAGTAGTAGCTTGATCTTGCTTTGGAGAAGACTTAAGACATGGTAGAATGCATGAAAAAGGGGGTACAGGATCAAAAGAACCCTGAGGTGGATAAGAGACATCGTGAAAAAGAGTGGATGACATGGAGGCTTCTTGATCTTGATCTTTCCTTATGTTCTTTTCTTTATCATTTTTAGAGTCCTCTTGACATGGAGCCACTTCTAAGGACAAGGAAGCATGTTGGGATTGTATGGATGATTTTGGAAGAGATGGTGAAGGACTAGCTGAAGTAGGCATTATAGCATATGAAGGCTTAGGCTCTTTAGGTTTATCATTATTGAAAGTCTTTGCAGCCAAGTGAAGGTTAGCTTGAGTTTCTTTAAGAGGTAGCCCTGGGGGATAACTATGGGGAACCACATGAAAAGTATCAGGGCTTGTGTCAGATGAAGGTTCTGTGAAAGATGTGAAAGACTCAGAAGCTTTAGGAAATGTATGGGTATTGGAGGAAGTAGGGGATAGAAGGGAACCATCACAAGACAAAGGTCCAACATTAACACGATCTTGCTTGAGAGTGTAATCTTTATTTTCAGCCTGAGAGTTCTTAGAGGAGATATCCTTATAGTATTGACGTTTCAAGCTAGCACGATGTATTTTATAGTCCTCAGCAGTAGTAGATGGATCATCATCAAGGTATTGTCCACAAAAGCCATCAAAATCTCTTTCAAAATCAGAATCATATGGATCACCATCATGATCTATCCAATGTGACGGCCCATTTGTAGTAAGCAGGAATGAACGATGAGGAGGACTCTTAGGAATAGAGGTGTCATAGGTATCATTACATTTTCTATCATCATAGTCATCATAGTCTTCAAAGCTAGATGTGTCACTCTCCGTGGAAGAGGTATCATATTGCTCAATTTTTTTCCGGGGGCATGGTGACATGTACAAGTCTTTATCAAATGGAAAAGAGTATAAAGATTCCATGGAGAACTTTTTAGATTCCTTCTCTTTCTCAAGTTTGTCAAGCTGGACTTGCATAGCATGTATCTGTTTCATTATAGCGGCGATCAGAATTTCTTCCTCATGTGTACTGATTCTTTGAGACATGTGTACTAATTCTCAATAGCTACTGATCTGTTCTTGACACAATGATATTTTTGACAGATTCTGGAACTAGGCTGGAAACATTGGATATCTTGCAATTTGACAATTTCTGACAACTCTCTCAAATTTTTCCAAACGACACTCTGCAGACTCATACAACACTGGGTAGTCTATGAAATGACATTTGCTAAACTCATAAGACAGTTGGGTAATACTGAAATGACACTTGACAAAACTCGTACGACTTTTGACTTCCTGAAATGACTTTTGACTCCAGAAAAGATTTTACGTCAATTTTTGCAAAATGTAAGGTCTTCAGTTTTGGATTGTTTGCAAATTGTATTGTCCAGATTTTGAAGGTTATACCAGATTTGATTGTTTTTAATAGCCAAGTAGATAAATAAGCACGCAGAATAGCAAGCAAGTGATTCCAAGCACGTCTGAAAATAATGAACAAGGGCAAAAGCAACCTTGCGCATGAACAATCAAGTGACCAAATTGTGCTAATCCCTGAGAGTACTAATTGTGTATGTTCTAAAAAGTTTTGCAATAACACACATATACCTGAGAATGAAAAATTGGCCTCTCTAGAGTTTTTAGTAATGGTTTGACTCTGCAACTTTTATGATTCAAAGGGGTGAACTCCAATCCCGGCGCACCAGGGTTTTGACACAGTCCGAGAACTTAATCTTCAAGAGCTGCTAGGGAGATCTGACAACCCAACAATGAACCATACCCGTGGAGATTTCTTCCATAAGGACATTTATATAGCGGCTGTCACTACCATGGCAAAAATGGCTATTACCGCTTGAGGTTCCGTCAACGCAGTTTGCCCTGTGAAGGGATTGTCCGCTACGGTTAACCCTCTCTAAAGATGACTCACAATAGTATACCACAAGGGGACTTGGCTCCAGATTCAAGGTTTTGACACCTCTTCACTTTTAACCCAAACAAAGCAAGCAGATTAATCCGACACGCTAAGACAAAGTTTTGTTCCACCAAGGTCTGTGATATCAACTCCACGTGATCTATCAACCTCTCCGGGGAGAGAATGTATCAATCAATAAGAGAAGACGCACTAACCAATTTTGATTCACCAAAGCTCGTGATATCAACCCCACGTGATCTATCAACCTCTCCGGAGAGAGAATGTGTCGATCAATAAGAGAAGACTCACTAACTAAGTTGAATGTGAAACGCACTAAGTATCCTCCCTACCTACAAGGATTCTATCGTCAAGAAGGATTTCGCTAGGAATCCAATCTCTCAAGAATCACAAATAGTGTTCATAGGGCCTAATTACTATGTGAGCACAGATGTATGTTCCGAAAGCAAATCTACCAAAAGCATCCAAAAAGTAGAAAGAGGAACACTTAACGTTTAAAGCGAATATGAGATGAGTCCACAAGGTGGAACACTTAACACCTCACACAAGCTAAAAATGAGTCCACAACTTAAAAAACAAGGGAGTTCCTAAAAGCACAAAAGGGTTGCCAAGTGGAACATTTAACGCTTCTGTCCTGTTGACCCCTCCCCTTTATGGCACTGAGATTGCAACCATGGGGCGGAAATGAGGGGCCGGCGGATTAGCGAGTCCAATAACCCAAGATAGCAATCAAGATCAATCACAAGTATTCTAAGACTACTTAATGAATCCTTAAGGGTTCACAACCTAGTATTAATTATGCAAGTGTGTAGAAATAGATCAAAAGCATGAAAAGATGCACACAAGCTTGAAACATAAGAGATTTATTTTAAGTCCCAAATCAAAATATTATTAGATGAAGGAGAATACCTGGGATCCTTGCAACGCGCTTAGTAGATTTTACTTGATTTTTAGCAATTTTTGTTGAGCTTTTCCATGCAAGCAAGTGACGAACTCTCCAACAAGTAAACAAGCAAATAAGATATGCAAAATATATTCAACTTATGAAAACCATAGGGTTAGCTCTAAAAATCAATTATTATCAGTAATAATAACCAGCAATCAACCCAAATGACAACTCTTATCATTCATTGAACCATGTAAAAAAAATAAGTGCATACCCATCACAAAACTTTATTTTTTTTTTTGCATTTGACCTAGTCAAAAAGATCTAATTTTTTTGATATGATTTTGGCCACAAAAATAGAAATTCAGAACATTTGACCCTAGAGACCCATTTTATCAAAACAGACCAGTTTTTGTAAATTGACTATTTGAGCTATGATATCATGTCCAAATTTAAAACACAAAGAATGGACCCCCTGTAGAATTTAAATAGCTTTTCGAAAATATAAAAATTTTCGAAAAATATGCTGATTTGCGTCAGATATTAATTTTTTCCGGAATTTCAAGAAAAAATTATTAAAAATTCAAAACATTTCAGAAAATTCTAAATTTTTTACTGTAGCTTCCATGATATTTCACCAACCTGAAAAAAAAATTTCAGACCAAAATTCCAAGCCGTTTGGGAGATAAAATTAAATCTTTGAAACTTTGGGGTTTTAGCTCCCAAAAAAATCAAAACCAGCATGCAAAGGTGGGTTGCCCCACGGTGGGCGCCAGAAATGTGTGTGTGAAAATTATACCTGATCTATAAACACAACACTCAGTAAAACATTAGAGGTTATTGATAATCAAAATCGTGCAAAATTGAAAGCTATCTAACCAAGCGATTTACTGCCTTCTAATAGGTGCGAGATTAATGTTCTCAGATTATTATCGAGATCAGTGACCTAGACGACACCTAAATGAAGGATTTGAATGCAATTCTAGATATGGAATAAATGCAATTAATCTATATTTTTGATATTTTATGATGCAATAAGAATGAAAACTTGATATGAATCTATGCTAATATGAAAAACTTGATATGAAATGAATGCTAAATGATCTAACAATGAAGATTCTAACAATGATATGAAAACTATGAAATTCTATGCTAAGATATAAAAACTATGCAATTGAAATTGATCTCACAAAGCTTTGAATTCGCAAGTTGATTCCTCAGCCTCTAATTCTCCAGCGTGATTGTGCAAAATATGAGATGATTTGTGAAGAGCTAAAGCCTTAATTTATAGAAATCCAGGGCTTGGGAGGTGCATGGATAAAAGCCATAAATCACTCAAATAACTCAACTTGATTTTTGAGTTATTTTTAAATAAAAGATAATTAACTCACAAAAACATGCAAAAGCTAAGTTTTAACTCAAAATAGAGTTTAGCTTTAATTGATAATTGATAGTTGTTTGCTTTTATGATTGTGCATGTTTTATTTATGAATTAATTTAATAATAAAGTGATTTATTTCCAACTTAACTGCTTTTAAAAATAAAACAATTGATTTATGGGTTAATCAATTATTTAATCAAAATTTTATTAAAAACTATATTATTAAATAATGACAACTTGCTTTAATTAATTAAATAAGAATTTAATCAATTATTCATATGATATTAGATTTATTGTCAAAATTAAATAATACAATTAATAATAGATATAATTAAATTTAATTACACAATTAAGTGGCAAATATTAAATCTAATTAATTAAATATGAAAATATTCAATTAATCAAACTTTAGGATAAATGTGATTTATTGCCAAATAATTATAAAATTAAAGATAATTAAGATAATTAGGAATATTACTAGGAATATTCTCCGATGCAAAATTTAAGATAATCAATTAGATTTGATGATGTTTAGATGTGCCTTAGATTAGGACTTTGATGTCGATTTCATATGATTTGATGATATAGGAGGTTAATGAACTTATAGCCCATTTTTGGGGTATTACACTAATAGAGTCCATCCTTTCACAAGGAATATTTATATTAGTGCATCTTTTGTGGGCATCATTCCCACCAGGGTTTACTCTTTGATCAAGAGGTTCCCTTGTCAACATATCTTGTGTTATTGTGTCATTATGTATGAATATCTTTCTATGGTTGGTAATTACATTTCTTACATGGTTAAATGTTGTTGAAGTTGATAAAGGTTATAACTATCAGATAACTGATTCACCCCCACCCCCCCTCTCAGTTATCTTGGTGGACTTTACTTTCTAACAAGAATATGTTAGAAAATGATAGAAAATCATAGTAGTTTCTTAGAAAATATTTACAAAACATTAGAAATTGTAGTAGAAATGTTAGAAAATGTTAGAAAACATTGATATATTATAAAAATTATTTAAAAAAATTATTTTTAAATTTCTTTTAAAGTTAGTAAATATTAGGAATCTCTCTCTCTTTCAAGTACACACATTTTTAGTAAAGTTAGTAAATAATTAGCTAGTTAAATTTGTTTTAAATAATTTTTAGTTTGTAGAAATCTTAAAAAAATTCATAGTTAAATTTTAGAAAATGATCTAGTAGTATGTTAAAATATGTTAGAAAAATGTAGTAGTAAGTTTTTAGGACCCTTATCCCTCCCTTACGAGATATTAAGACACATAGGATCCCTTAGGAATATCAAGACCTTATAATACATATTAGGATGTCATATGACCCATTGATGTATGTTAGGTTCCATTAGTACGTACAAGGAATCATTGTTTCCCTCAAGGCTCCTTAAGACATATTATGATGAATTAATGCAACCTATGATCCCTTAGGACAAGTATTATGACACCTACAACCCCTTAAGACATTCTAGGACCCTTACGCATCAATTATGACATCTTAAGACACATAGGACCCCTTAGGACCCATACGACCCATTATTATATCTTCAAATGTTCTAGGACCCATTCATCTATCTTAGCTTATGTTAATACATATGTGAACCCATCATTGCCTGCAAGAACCCTTAAGGCATACTAGTATCAATTTACGTAACCTAAGATCCTTTAGACCACTTATCACACCTATGACCCATTAACATTATTGGACCATTATACATCCCTTACAAAATTTTAAGACACATATGACCCCTTTGGATCCTCAAGACCCATTAACATATCTTTGGTTATCCTAGGACACATTTATGTATCTTAGATTCAATTAATACATACGATGATCCACTAATGTAACCTAGGACCCCTTAGGACCTCTTATGTTACCCACGACCCCTTAAGACACTCTAGGACCCTTATCCATCCCTTACACTATCTTAATACACATAGGACCCATTGTTTCCCTCAAGAAACCTTAAGACATACTAGGATCAATTAATGTAATGTAGGATCCCTTACGACCACTTATTGCACCTACGACCCATTAACATTCTAGGACCCTTATCTGGATCTCTTATGAAATCTTAAAACAAATATGAAACCTTAGGACCCATTGATGTATCTTATGTTCCATTAATACATACAAGGACCCATTGTCACCCTGAATACCCCTTAATAAATATTAGGATCCCTAAGGACCTCTTATGACACATACGACCCCTTGAGACATTCTAGGACCTTTATCCATCCCTTACAACATCTTAAGATACCTAGGACACATTAGGACCCCCAAGACACATTAATGTATCTTAGGATGTCCTGAGACCCATTCATGTATCTTACATTCTATTAATACATAAGAGGACCCATTTTTTTGCCTCCATGAGCCTTAAGATATATATTAGGACCAATTAATTTAACCTATAATCTCTTAGAAGCATTTATGACACTTACGAAGCCTTAAGACATTCTAGGAACCTTATCCATGTACCTTATGACATCTAAAGACACATATGACCCCATTAGACCTCCAAGGCTAATTAATGTATCTTAGGATTCCCTAGGACCCATTCATGTATCTTAGGTTCTATTAATTGATATGAGGACCCATTGTCACCCTAAACAACCCTTAATATGTATACTAGAATCAATTAATATAACCTAAGATCCCTTAGGACCACTTACAACACACGTGACCCCTTAATACATTCTAGGAAACTTATCCATCTCTTACGATGTCTTAATACACATGTAGGACCCCAAAGACCCATTAATGTATCTTAGTATGTCGTAGGACCCATTCGTGAATGACATTTCCTCTTTTGATTTTGGTGGTTAGATATCCTTTGTATATATGCATGTTGTGATTCTAGGTTCACCTCATTTTACCTCTTTATTGAACCCTATTTATGATATTTTTGGTGTCTATATCTCCTTGTATAAATTACATTAGTCAATATTTACTACATTGGATGTTTAGATATTCATGTATTATTTGATAGCTAGATGTGTTTTTCATTAAATGTGCAATTGTGCTTAGTTGATTTGCATATCTCTTTCAAAGTTCATATTTACATTAGATCTATCTCTTGTTAATATTCTTATACATGAGTGTGATTACATTGATTCTTATAGCATTCTGGTTAGGATAAGTTGTTGACATATGGATTCTTTTGATCTCGAGTCCTCTATGTTTCTTAGGAATCTTGATGAGACCAACATGAAAGTACTAATGACATTCCTCCTATTGTCGAGAATAATTCTTCCCACTATTCTCATGATGAATATGAGATCTTAAGAGTTCCTCCTATGCAAGTCCACAAACTTTCCCTTGAGTTTAAAAAATTTGAGAAATGATTAGGACAATAATCTAATCCCAAGGTCATCTCCATAAAAGAGGGTTTGAGAAAGATAATTCATAACTATGAACATGGTGTTAACATTTTTCATATTATCTTAATTCATCTTATTGATAAAAATGTCAAGACTATTAGAGATTTTTCCCAAGAATTAGGTTTCATTCTACCTACTACTAGTATTGAGACCTCCATTCTTATTCCTACCTCCATTTCTACTATGTCTACTTATGCTCCACCTCTCATAACCACTTCCATTAAAAAAATCAATCCTACACATGTTAGCATTCCTAATCCTATTGTTCCTCCTTTGTCATATGCTCCATTTGTTTCCCTACCTTCATCCATGCCCACTTACATTAATGTTCATTTTTCATTTTCTACCATTCCTTCCATTTCCCATAATGGTCCAAACCTTTCACACATATCTCCTACCACTCTTTCTACTGAATCTACTATCAATAGCTTGGTTCAAAATATTATATCTTTACAACAAAAAATTATGTCAATGACTCAATCCAAGTTTAAGATTCCTACTTGTGAGATTTATAATGATAAGGGTGGTCCTAACTTATGTTAAAACCTTTCAAACATTGTGTAGTGATTTCTCTCATGATCATAGGTTAATATATAAACTATTTACTAGAACCTTTCCAGATAAAGCCTTGCAATGGAATTGTGCCTTGCCTCCTTATTCCATTGATTCCTCTCAAAAACTTGCTAATGATTTAATTTAAAAAATTTAAAACAATATTGATCCTAATATTTCTTTGATTGGTTTGATTTATTGTAAACAAGGTGTTAAAGAAAAAGTAGCTGATTTCATTAGTAGATTTAAGCATTTGCGTACTCATATTTCTTAAATCCTATGTATGATGTTTATATACAACATATTTTAATTTCTAATTTGCAAAAAGACATTAGGGATAAGATATTATTTAATGAATTCTCTTCTTTTACTCAAATATGGGTAGTGCTTCACAATTATCAGCTTCAAGTGAGTCAATTTGAGAATACTCCTCCAATGGCTCTGGTTGATAAGAGTGATGCTGCATTTTAGACCTTTCAAAAGTTTTAGAAACCTAAGAGCTTCATCAAAATGAATAATTCATCAAACCCTATTGATGAGAAAGTAGTAGTAACATATACAGGTGTGGCTAATTTCTCATGTATTTATAGACCTTGTAATTCTATACCTCTTTTGGAATATTTACATAATGTGATGTTGAAGTTGATTAATGCTAATGTTTTGTAAATTCCTCCAATTAAAATAATTGACACATGGAAACCTTTTCCTAAATCCTTTGATCACAAATATTTTTTTCAATACCATCGTCAAACTAGCCATGATACTAGGTATTTCCATTTGAAATCTATTATTCAAGGCCTCATTGATTCCAATGCTATATTTTTTGAGAGTGTAAATGATCAAGAAAACCAATTTTTAGCACCTCCCAACCAAAAATTACAAATTTATACCAATCCTTTTCCTTCTCATTCAACCAATACCATTGATTCTACCCAGTCTTTACCTTTCTTCCACCCATGTTGTTGACTATGACATTGAGTGTGATAAAGTTAATAAGGTTGTCAACCTTATTGATCAATTCAAACCTAAACTTAAATCTAAACCTAAGATTTGCATTATATTTGTTCCTAAAGAGCCAATTAAAGAACCTAATATTCCTCTTTACATTGTAGCAAAGGTTAATGGTTTTCTTTCTTGTGGTGTCCTTATATATCCTACTTTTATGGTGAATGTTATAACCAAAGACTATATTTACACTAGACAATTGCAACAAGATTTTTATGACAAATCTAATGTGACGATCTTAACTTCCAATGGTTTCACTTACCCTACCCATGGTTCCATTACTTGTCCCATATAAGTTGGTGGTAAAACACTAGATGCCACCTTTTTGTCATCCAAACTTCCAATCAGTTTCAAGTTAGACTTGGTCTTCCTTGGCTCACCTCCATGAAATCTGTAGTCTATCCTATTCATAAGTGTTTGAAGTTTCCCCATGATGGAGAAATAATCATGATTAATCATAGTCTCTATCACCATTTATTTTCTTGAGGGAACTTTGACCTTGACTTATTTTTTCCTTACATGCCTCAATCAATTCAACCTCACAAAGAAATGTTTTTTTTATCCTATTAGAAATTCAAAATCCAAAAGATTTGTGAGCTTAGTGATCCTAAGGATGTTCCATCTCCTTTCCCTAGTCCTAGACTTCTTTTGACACCTTCCATACCCCATCTATATGCTTTTATTCTATGTCCTATATCTTATAAATGGTCCACCAATGTTATCTCTAAACCTAGTGTGGTGCCTTCTATCCTTCCCCTTAAAGAAGAAAAGGAATCAATGTCAATTGATCCTAAACCAAACCAAATCTCAAGAAAAACCAAATTTGAATATTTTCCTTATGACCACAACCATAAACATCATGCTAGAGCCCATGAGAATGCTTCCAAAAATCCTTCTTCCCCTAAGACACCTACTAATTCTTTGATTCCCTTTGACCAACCTATGCATAGCCCAAGGAAGAAAGTTAATATGGAAAAATGGAGTTGGACAAACATGATATTTCTATTCACATCTCAGATCCCATTATAATTAATTTGGACAAAGAAGATACTCTTGAAAATGAATATTTCAATGTTTCTAATGCAAATGATGATATTCATGCTGGTGATTATGATGGTATGTATGAGATTATTGATGTTGATGATGATTTACCAGCTAGATTTGCAAAATAATTTTCTTAGTCCTAGTGATGAACAAAGTGACCCATCTTTTCATTATGGTCCTTATTTGGAATTGGCTATTATTCCATCGGTTTCTCTTGATGCTTTTCCTCTTTCATATTGCCCACCTTCCCTAAACACTACATACCAAGATGGGGGGAAGGAAATCAATATGATTGACTAGCTCCTCTTGTAAGGTTGATTCTTTATGCTTTCTTGTCATAATGTGTTTCCCCTATGATGTGATTCTTGTTATATGTTTTGTTTAGATTTATTTAGATGATCCTTGTTTCTCCATTGGTGCAAGGTGATAAAAGAATCAACCTGTTGTGAAATTCCTCTATTTGTATCTCATTTCTTCTATATGTTGTTACATGTTATGTCATACATGTACCACTATTCATAAATGTGCCTTTTCTTTGTTTGATTAGAGATGATCCAAAATAGTATCTACCTATTATTTTTAGTCTCTATAATATTGGCCCAAAAAGACTCTTCTTCATAACTCTTATGTGACATTCTTCCATTGTTCTTGAAGTTTTGCTACCTTTGGGGAATTCTAACATTTCATTTTGAAATTAATTATGATATAAATGACTTATCATATGATCATATTAAACCCTAAATTAGTATATCCCATTTGTGCTCTCCTTTTTCATGTGTTCATTTTTCTTGGCTTGTCCTTTATTGGGGGCATCTCATAGTGGAAATGTCTCTTGTAGGTGGATGTATGCTCTATTAAAGATATTGATCTCATTAATGCATTTTCAAGCGCTTTAATGTGGGGGCATACACTCTTCTCCTTATTTCACATTTTGCACACACACAATGATTCAATAAAATCTCTCTTATGTAGATGGCTAAGGAAACAATGCTTTCCTTCTATCCATGTTTTCATTATCATGGCCCTATGCATTACTCAACAAATCCCTTAGTACAGACAATGATTTCCTTAAGGACTAGTCCTCCTTGTCAAGACCCCTTTGGAGACAATACTTTCCTTGGGACTAATCGCCTTTCTAGGATCCCTTAATAGAGACAATGCTTTCCTTAAGGATTGATTATTTTGTTTTGATGGGTTGACTAGCATAATAAAACTTTTTAGACTATCAATTCCATATTTTGTAGCAACACTTTCTCTTTATATGATCCATAGTAAGGTAATACCTTACTAGGCTATTGGTCATGCCTCTCCCTCTCTCTTTCTCTCTCTTCTCTCGCTCTTTCAAGTGATGTGATGTCCCCTATATAGACTAGGACTGAATGATAAAATATAATAATTAAATTAAAAAAATAAATGAATAAATAAAAATAATATAATACATTATTAATATAAAAGATATAATACTCATATAATATATTATTAATATAATTAAGCTGATAGGCTTACTCCGGGGGAGATGCCCATCAGATTGTTCAGATAAGCCGACAGTCTTACATTGTATAAAATAGGGAAAATGATGCCAAGAAAGTCTTACGCCAACAAAAGAAATGGTGTCCGAGAGTGGTGCCTTTGACAAAATAGTGTGAGGTGGATTGTGAAGATCGTAGCAGAGGCACGTAAATATTTATCCATCTCATTAGATGTAAGAAAGATGGAGACTTAACAAGGCTTGCAGATTTTTTATTAATGCTTTCCTCGATGCATGCCTTACACCAAATGGTAAGGAATGCAACACCTATAGAAAGCAATATAAAACCCAAGAAAAACATCTCAGAGAAAATAGAACTTACACACAACATAGAGGCATGTGTTGATTAAATATGTACCAAATTTCTCAAGCAGCATATATGTAACATCTTTTAGAAGAACGAGCATAGAAATAGCCCTATGTAGATATTTTTAGGCTTTGTAAAGAATATTTAGGGTTTGGACAATATCCTCCATGGGCTGCCAGTACCTTATTTAGGGCTTGTGAAGAAAATTTAGGGGTTTAAGAATATTAATTTTGTTGTTTGTTTTCATCCTTCAAATGGCCATTTCGAATAAATTTTAACAAATGCAAACAAGAGCAATGGTCTTTATTGTTGGGTGTCTTTTAAGTGGTAATAATATTTGCACGTAGTATTAAATAGTATATGCAATTATAGTTTTGTTAATTAAATATTTTATTTTCATGTTATTTAGATTTATTTAATGTTTTGTATTACTTTTTTTTATCACTATTATAGTTGGGGTGCATGTAATAATTTAAGGCTTTTGAAAGTTATGACACAATATATATTGATATTTTATATTTAGTTTATATATTTAATATAATAGATATTTAAATTTAATTTTACCTAAATTTTGATTTAATTTATGTAAATAAAATTTATTTTTTTATTTTATAGTTTTAGTTTTTTAATAATATATGTTAACTCTTTAATAGATAAATCTTTTAGAGAAATTATTTACATATATTTAAGACTAAATAGAGAAATAAATAGTTGGCTTTAATGTAGAGGGAAATAGATTTTGAAATTAGAACTAAAAAATTTATTTTTAAAAATTGTGAGATGTTTTGTTGAAAATGTTATGAACCAGTTTATTAATGTGTTGGAATTAAAATTTTGGATAGGCAAACACTTCACAATCTATATAATGTTTTGTCTTTGGTTTAAATTTTTGTCTTAAAAGTAAATTGGTGGACAAACTTGAACCTAGACTTGGAAAATAGAGATAGGGAGAGAGAGAGAGAGAGAGAGAGAGAGAGAGAGAGAGAGAGAGAGAGAGAGAGAGAGAGAGAGAGAGGAGATGAAATAGAAATAGAAAGATTTATGAGATGATATATAGAAAAATGTTTAGATAGATAGAGTAGATTAAATACAAATAGAGGAAATGGGACATAGATAGAGAGAGGTGAAAGGTAAAGAGGGGGGTAAGATAAGATCAAGATAGGAGGAAGAATGAAGGAGTGTCTATGTGGGTGAGTGAGAAAGATATAAAGGTAGGGATAGGGATGTAGATAGGGAGATTATGTGAGTTCTCTTTTTCAATGGTGTGATTGATTTCATTGCCAAAGTTGAAAGCATATATGCCCACCAATTGCAAAAAATTACAGTTTGGGTTATGGAGATTGAGATGGAGATATGGGGAGGAAGAGATAAAAAGACATACATAGAGGAATATGGAGAGGAAGAGATAGAAAAAGGGAAGAGAGATGGAGAGGTGAAAATATTGATAGGCATAGAAATAGGGAGTGTGTGTGTGTGTGTGTGTGTGTGTGTGTGTGTGTGTGAGAGAGAGAGAGAGAGAGAGAGAGAGAGAGAGAGAGAGAGAGAGAGAGAGAGAGAGAGAGAGAGAGAGAGAGAGAGAGAGAGAGAGAGAGAGTGGGGAAGAGATAAATGGGAAGAGGAGAGGAGAGAGGGGAGAGATGGAGAGATTGAAAGATAAAAATATATCAGGTGATATCTAGAAAAATGTCTGAGTGGATAGCGAGGTGAAAGGTACATGGGAGTAAAATAAGATAGAGATAGGCAAGGAGAATGAAGGAGTTTCTATGTGTGTGAATGATAAAGATATAAATGCGAAGATAGTCTGGAGAGTGTGTGAGTTCCCCTTTTTAATGGTGTGATTTATTTCATTGCAAAATTTGAAAGCATAGACATCCAATAATTGAAATAAATTATACTTTAGATTTAGTTTATAACATCTAATTTAACTTAGCATAGTTGTCCAAACAAAATGTAATTATTTTGCATGTATGTAACAGTAAAGATGAATTATTTTGCCAAATGTTTTACTGTGTAAAAAAAATATTATGACCAAACTTTCCATATCACCAATAGAATAACATCATTTAATATATATATATAATACTATCAGTGTAACCATTGCACCCCTCAAAGGTACAAGTGTTAGTATAATTAAGTTGATAGACTTACTCCTAGCAAGAGTCCCACCGATTATTCAGATAATCCAATAGTCTTACGTCATAAAATGAAAAAACCAGTGTTGAGAAAGTCTAGACTGCATGTCAAGATAGAATGAGATTGTAGACAGTGGATAAAGGGAATGAGAATGCCATCTTGCAGTCTTACACTCAAAAAAGTGGGCCAACATGATTTTTTGGAGCTATAGGAAGAGACATAGTGTTAATGCATTGAGTTGTCCAAACTTTGAGTACACTGAGCATTACCATGCAAAGCCCAAAGATAGTGCAAGGTTTATGTAATATTCATGCATAGCTTCTCATTAACAATCACTCTAAGCACGTTGCCTATAATCTCTAAATTATTTTCGAGGGCCAAATATAGTTGCGAGTTTCCTATAATATCCATTCCAGTATATTTGTACAACTAAAAATATAGTTGTCACCTTAATACTTGCCCTAAGCACATCCTATGTGCCTATAAATCTACCTTCACCTCCAACCATTTCATCAAACCCTTTCAACTAATTTTTTTCCTTTTGTTTATGTTTAGTTATTTTCTTGTGTGTAGTAATGGCGAAAAGAAATGCAAGGGAATAACAAGTTGGCAAGATATTAGGTCTATGTGGAGAGAAAAATATGAAGAAAGTAAATGAGCAGCAACATGCATCTTTTGTGAATACTATGGAGGAGCCCAAACATTTAAATGAAACTGAAGTGAAGGCATAGAGAGAGGATTTTATGATAAATGAAGTCGAGCAGAAGGATTGAGTCTACCTAGGAAGAAGAATGAAGAGGAAAGAAGGAACGACACAATTCAAATAGCGTCATAGATTTATATAAAATAATTTATACAATAGTTTATAGTGAAAAGTTTGGCCAAAAAAAAAGTTGATCATAAAGGCACCAACAAAATCAAAATCGCCAGTAATTAAAATAATTATCAAATATTTATCTCGATCATTTAAAATAAATCTTAAAACTGTAATTAATTAATTATTAATGAACTAATTAATTAATTAAGTAAATAATTATTAAGTAATTAATTATTGAGTTATTAAGTAATTAAATAACTATTAAATACGTAATTAATAAATTAACTAATCATATATTTGATTAATTATTTAATGATTAACTAATTAAGGAAATAATTAATTACTTCACCAAGTAATGAATAAAGTAATGGATAAAGTAAAGAATTAAGTAATTAAATATGTAATTAATTAGTCACTTAAATAATAATTAAGTTAATTGTTAATAACTTTAATTTTAATTAATAAATTAAGTAATCAAGTAATTAAGAAATTAATTCGTTATTAATTATGTAATTACATAATTAAGTAATTAATATCATAGAGTGTAAATAAAGTAGATATGGAAAAACATGAGAACAATTATGCCAATCAATTTTAAATTGGCATGAAAAAATAGACATCACGACTTAAACTTGTATTTTAAACTCTAAGATTCTATTATTATTATGATGAAGTAGACAATTATAAATCCCATCATCGAGTGCCAATAGAAATTCCAAAAACTCTCCTAATCTCCTTACCCTAATTTTCATTCAACCTATGAAGAGTAAGATTCAAAGCGAAGGAAATTTCTTTTGTAATTTCTTCTACAACATTAATGTCTTCAAATGGAGTACATGACAAAGGCAACAGTGTGAAATTAGTTCCTAGGTCATAAAAGGTGAACCTATAATTTTTTGTGGGAAGAATTGACTGAGATCTAAAAAATGGTATGTGTGCTAAGTGATTCGGTGACAGGGTTCCTGTCTATCTTGGCATCGTAATGGAGTATCTTGTAGTTGAGATCCTCTTTACATTTGGAAATCATGACGCACAATTTAATGTGAAAATAGGTTCCTATTGTGCTTGGTAAATATTTTCACCCCTTTCCAAAACCCAATGTGAGATTCATATGAGATTTCATATCCACTACACAACAAATGAAATGATGATAAGCCCAGGCCAGACTACAAACACTCTCCTCACAACCAATTGAAAGTACCAGGAAAATACTACATAGCCACCAGAGCATACACATACTACATGGCCACCAAAGCATACACTACACAGACACCAAAAAAGTGGATTTTTCCAACATGTCTAACTTTTATTCTTTTACAAATCTCACAAGGAGAAAATTAAAACCAAAGATAGAAAGAATTTGTCTTTATGACTTGGTATTAAGAATTATTATTTTTCTCCATTCTTAGTACAATTTAGTGAGAGGAATACATAATTTGAGAGAGAGATTATATAATAATGGCATGTCAAAATTGACAGCGGGCTACGCGAGGCTTTTCCCATTGACAACATGCATATTTTGGTGGGATATCATTAATACTATTCGGGGACCTGGCGCAACTACCACCTCTTATGGATAAACTGATTTATATGTCACACTCTAATGACAAGTTGTTGTGGGACCGATTCACAATAGTTGTTACTTTACAAACAATGGTCCAACAAGAAGGTGAGAGAAACACACAAGTAGAATTATGCCAACTATTGCAGAATATACGAGATGCAAACCCAATAGAAGATGATTGGAAGATTCTATTGACCCATAAAAACATACACCTTTTAATGGCTAAAAATAAGGCATTTGACAATTCTACAGACTTGTTTGCTACTAATGATTCAATAAAGCTACACAATAGAAAGGTGTTGAAGTTATTAAATCGCATGATCACAATAAGTACAACATCATTATATATATATTATCGGTGTAACCCTTGCACCCTTCAAAGGTGCAAGTGCTAGTAATATTATAAATAATAACAAGATTATATAATAAATAAGTAATAAATATTATAAATAAATATATTAATCAATATTTCTAATGATATGTATTAAACAATGATTATTAACAAGAGCTCTGATGGAGCTAGAGTCCCTGCCTTTTTGTTATAAATGGAGGATGGATTTATTATGCGGTTAAAGTATAGCAATTGGATAAGAAAAGCAAGAAGGTGCTTTAAGAAAGCTCATTTTCTAAAATGTTAGGAATAATTTAGGATTTCAATTCACTCAAAAATTATAAATGGATTAACCAAAAAAAAAAACCCAAACTAGCATAACTTATGAATCTTCTATATTCTTTTTTTTGGGGGGTGGGGGGTAAGCAAACCCTAGCTAGAAAAAGCCTATTAGATGACACTCGCTTTATATCATGGAAATTAAACAAACTAACTTCATGTCAGAGTCAAGGAACCCAAATCCAAAGATGCAATTATAAGTGCATAAGTGAAACAACTTGTAGATTTCTATAGAGCCCTATTTTCAGGTAAGGAACATGTCACTTTATTTTCCTTTCTTTCCATTTTCACATCAAGGCTATGACACATAGGGCCTACGACTCAACTGTTGATATCATCTAGATTTTAAAACTTATTCAATTCTAAACAAACACGGAAAAAAAAGTAATCACAAAATCAAACATGTGCAATGAGCATGTTAGTAATTAAAACTATCTATTGTAAAAAATGGTAGATTTGTTTTATGATTAATGTAGTCACTGAATGGGCAAGGAGAATCATTAATAATGATTTGCAAATATACCAATGTTCACTGTCTCCACTACTATATTAGGTCCCCACAATGATGTTGGCAAACATTGGCTATAAAATACAACACAATGTCTTCTAGAGACAAATTGATCAATTACATTATTTATTCTTACACTCTATAGAACTCAATTGAAAAGGTATTGATAGGAAGCAGCCTAGACATTATAAAACGAAATCTTTGCTTTTGTATACTTTGTTTTTATAGGAAATTAAAAAAAGAAAGATTAAAGAGATAGTGCATTGTTTATTAAAAATCTGATTTAGATATGTTATAATATATTTAATGAGAAGCATAGTAAAAAAATATTTTAAGTTACTTTATGTTGTAATAGTATTGAATGAAGATTTTTGGAAAGTAAATGATTGTATCTAAATAAGAAAATAGAATTGTTGTTTGAGAAGGATATATTTTTTTATGTAATAATGAAATGTATTTGCATATATAAACGATACCATGTAGATGCAATTTTTTAGAGTCCTGAATAGCTATAAAATCGATGAATAAACACGGTTTCTACGGGCATCGGCTATCCAACTGACTAAAATCTCATACATATACAACTTGACTTGGCCTAGTGGTGGAAAATTTGTACTCTTAAAAGAGAGGTCACAATTTCAAATCCTACTGGGAGGTAGGGCATGTAGTCCCATATAGCTATCACCATATGTAAACCCAAAAACACATAGTTGGTATAAACTCAAAATCATCTAGTGTAAAGTAAAACACATTTTTTATTAATTAATTTGATATAACAATTATAACATAACACAAAAATAAATATACTATAAATTTTATATTTATACATATATAATTACTATAATATGAAAATATATCATATAAAAATATATGTTTTAAGTTTAAAATTAATATAATTTAAAATATATTTTCTAATGTAACACACAATTTATTTAATATAATATTATATAAAGAAATTATTTTATACAAATATATTTTAAAATATTAAATTATATCTTATAATATAAAACACTCTAACAAATAACATATTAATATATTTTAAAATATTAAATTTTACCTTATAATATAAAATACTCTAACAAATAACAAATATATAATATGTAGCTTGGCCCATGCCGGTCATTAGTTGCCAGACTTTTTAAGAGAACATAATACGATCGGACGGATTTTAGTCAGCTCGATAGCTCATGTACCCTACAGAAAAAAAAAACATTAATCTATGTTTTAAATTTTTCTTCTGCTTATTTTTCATTGGCTATTAGATTTTTTTTAATTAGTTATTAATAAAAAGCCCAGCCAAATTAAAAATGACCAATCACAAAAAAGTTAAAAATAAATAAAAAATCATAACAACTCAAAACTATAGAATAAATGTTTTATTTTGGTATTGGCGTGGTTTTCGAAGCAAACTAATGCATTTCGGTGCAACCGAAAACATTAGTCTCCTGCCTATATAGGCAGGGACTAATAATAATACAAGTAATACTTGTTTCGATCAATAACACATATATATGAGGAATGATAGACTATATTAAAAGTGGCACAAAACAGTTAGTATCCATAACGACTACAACATCCATTAATGTGATTGCATAGTGGAGAATACTCTAACGTGAGATTTATATGACCAGGTGCAGTTGCTAGGGGTTGAACCAACACCATTTTATATTGTCGCGAGTCTTTACTCGGCTCAATCGATACAATACACCTATTGTTCCCATTGTCATAACACCTTGCTTTCACCATCCACGAACAAAGGAAACAAGGAATCATCAAATGGTATAAAGAAATCCCTTAATCAACATCTAAGAGGAAATATAATACATGCCAAAATTACTAACTAAATCAATGATATCATTTAATTACATGAAGGGGTGTGATTCGATTTTGAGTTTTAACCTCTCACACTCAATTCTCTTTGTGACATATTAACGGGATATCCTACACTCCCTTAAAATCATTATTCAAATCCTTGTCATATCAAATCAGATTCGTTAGACATCAGAGAATGAGGTGATCGTACTTAGATATATCCATATTGATTTATCTACATCAACTCTCATATTTACATCGGTATAATACATAAGATATTTTTATATTTTCCTATTTATCCTTATTACATTAGAGATTATTTTGCACACATTGTCTCAAGCATTCTAGACATAAGGATTATATTAAAACTGATAATGGTTTGATCAATGCAATCCCATCAACATCACTTCTACTATCATCAACTTGTTCTTTAGAACCTAGATCAAAGAATTACATCAATATTATTGTTTAACAATAGAACCTTAGAAAACTATCTTTGATCAATTTTTCTATTGTCAAGTTCATAAATTTAAGGATAATGATATTATGTGAGTAAACGACTAAAATATACATTTGCAAAACATAACTTTATATGAAAGAAAAGAATCATATGCAAGTTATGCATGAGAATAAGTCTCTTTCTATTTGAATCCTAACAAAATAGTCAAAATCGTAAGAAATTAAATAAGGGGGAATTGTATCAGAGCATGATATTTCCATCATGTGAAGGGAAATTGATTTAAACCTATCAGAGAAGAGAAAAAAAGACCACCATGAATGAAATATTTAATGAATTAAGAACCTTTATGGAACCAAAAAATCAGACCCTCATGAGCCAAAATGAAAGATTAGAAAATTATAATCAAGCACTCATTCAAGCCCTGCAAAGTATGGGAAATTCAATCAACAACCTCAAGAACAACTCTACCAATGGGAGGAATATAAGTTCTAACCATTCATAAAATAATGAGTCATCCACCTCTATAGTTTGCAAACCACTGTTCTTACCCAGGGAAGAAATACCAAGGGAAGAAGAAGGAATATATCAGCCCAAAAATAACATTGTACATAACGCTAGAGCCTATGCAAGCCTTGAGTCGGAGATAAAGGAGCTCATAACATTTGCAAAATTTTGTGAAGGATAAAAACATGAGGAGCCTAAGAGAAAAAAAAAAAGTATACAAATAAGGATCTCAAACATAAGGTAAACAAGGTGATACTTCAAAATTTTGATGGGTCAATGAAAATTACAGCTCAGGCCTAGCTACAAAAATTAAACATTTACTTCACCCTTGGTCCAATGAATGAAGAGGATGTGCTCCAATTTACCATACTCCATTTAGAAGGGAGAGAACATGAATGATGGCATAATAGTCTTCTCTCCCTAGGCCATCAAAATATAACCTCTTACCAAGAATTCTCTCATAAAATCATTAATAGGTTTGATAAGAAAAATCCAAAATGGTATTCTAAGGAATTTACACAACTTAAGAAACATGGGATAGTGGAGGAATTTGTTAATGAATTTCAAAAACTTAATGTCATGGTTCTTGATCTATCCCAAACAAGACTCGCCTATTTTTTCATAGAAGGACTTAATGACTCAATTAAAAGTATAGTGAACCCCCTTGAACCACAAACCTAGGTAGAAACAATACAAAAGCTAAGAAGGTTAAATCAAAATCTTCAAAAGAAATACCTAAGAATTTCCCACCTAAGATAGAACATAATTATGAATATTAGAGGAAGGATAAGGTAATAAAATGTTATTAATGAAAAGAACACTAGAATACAGGGCATCAATGCCAAGGGAGAGATAGAATAATGAAGAAATGTATATGTTTCAAGTGCAAAGATCCATGAGAGTAAGGGCACAAGTGTGGAAAAGGATTCAAGTCCATAGAATAGAAGAAACACTTGACAAAGAAACACCACATAAGAGAACACAATATGATAAAGGGGATCTTAATAAAATCCAATCAGAAAAAGGAACATAAAACCAATGGATATTTGACGAGGTTCAACCCTAGTTGTAACAACAAGTTAGAAATTTTGCTAGGTAGTAATGCAGTAAATAGTGATTAATACATTTATGGAAATCTATAATGTAATTTTTATTTATTGATTTAATATATTAAAAAAAATATGGGAAAAGGGTCGTAGTTAAGGGAGGATCACTAAGGACACCTTACTACAAGGAAGAGCTTACACATCCCTGATTTAAAATCTTGGTGAGTGTCAAAACTTGATTTAGATACTCTTAGTGAATATCAAGACTTGATCAAGGACATTTGTGATGAGTGTCAGAGCTTGATCAAGAGATATTATTGATGAGTTTCAAGGCTTGATCAAGGACATTCTTGGTGAGTGTTAAAGCTTGATCAAGAGACATTCTAGGTGAGTGCCCAAACTTGATTTATACATTCTTGGTGAGTGTCAGAGTTTGATCAAGAGACATTTTTGGTGAGTGTTGAAACTTTATTTAGACATTATTGGTGAGTGTTGAGGCTTGATCAAGGATATTCTTGGTGAGTGTCAGAGCTTTCTCAAGAGACATTCTTGGTGAGTGTCAAAACTTGATTTAGACATTCTTAGTGAGTTTTGAGGCTTGATCAAGGACATTCTTGGTGAGTGTCAAAGCTTGATCAAGAGACATTCTTGGTAAGTGTCAAGATTGTGTCTAGTGTTGTACTTATTGGCTGTGTTGAGGAGGGTCCCTTCGTTGATAAAAAGGAATAGGAAATTGTTATTGGTGGTTCCCCTCTAGAACCTAAGAGAAGGAAAACTAGTGTAAAAGGAAAAGAGATTATCAATATTTTAGAAGGAGAAGAGGAAGAAGGAGAGAAGGAAGAAGAGGATATGGAAAAGGATGAGGTTTCTCCATTTGAATTTGACTCTATTGATTTGGATGTGGTTCAAATGATGTTGGAAGAAGGTGAACTTGATAGAATTGGTGAGATATGGAATGATTTATCTTTGGACAATAAGTATGAGATTGAAATTTCTTGAACATTTGCTCAATAAAAGTATTTTTGTTTGTGATGTTTTCAATTTGTTACTAGATGATCTAGTAAAGATTTTATAGACAAGGTTGTTGCAAGATGGTTTCGAATGTCAAAAGTTCAAAAATGAAATTGAGAATAAATGTACTAATACAACATATAAATTATCTAAATAGATTAGTGGGACAAGAGAATGTATAAAATAAATATTTGATATTTATTGGTATTGTCTCTAGTGGCCTATTGCAGTTGAAAATATCAAAGGAAGGATTGAGTCTATTGATTCTAAGTTGAATGAGATTGGAAAAAGTTATGATTTATTTAAGGATAAAGGTTGAAAATAGAGGATTAGAGTTGGTGAGCTACATGATGAGATGTTACATGTGGAAAGACCAATGGGAGATTTGGTCAAGGCTTTCTAGTTGGTAAAGAAATTGATTGAGGCTCAATTAGAACATCTTTCTAGAATCCTTTTTCATGCAGAGGACTATGAGCACTAGTTTCGGTCCTTGGATTGGACATCTTCATTTGATATGTTGGTTTATCATGATAGTTTATGTTCTTGGATAAGTTTGGTTGTGGAAGAGTGGAAGAAGTGTCTTCCAATTATCAAGGAGAGATATAAGAAAATATTTCTTGTAAAATCTATTATTTTTATTTGATTATCAAAATAATTTTGTGTGGCCCTTTGCAATTATTGGAAAAAAGGGGGAGAGAAAAACTGAAAAAGAAATATCTAGAGAGAAAACTAAAAATAAATATCTAACTCAAGGGGGGTTTTGGATGATTAAAGTGTTGACATAATTGATGTAGATGAGATGAGTAAGTATGTTGGTGAATTGATGATGTGTTTTGTTAGTTATGTTATTGTCATTGATGTCAAATTAGGTGTTCTTGGTTGACTATTTATTAGCACATAAATTTTTAATTTAATTATCCTTGGAGATCTCTTTTAAGCCTTGATTCATTAAGATTTTTGTATATTAATCCTTGATCTTAATACATGAAAATATATTTATTATCTACACATTTTATCATGAGAATAATTACTATTGGTTCTTTGTGTGTAGGTTGAAGGAGCTCATATTACCAATTCTCATCCATCTATGATTTGGCTCTAGAAAACCAACCATCAGCTGGGCAACTTAAGGGTTGCAATGGTATAAGGCAGGGTGGATAGATGTTTTATTAAGTTGTAGGTTGAAGGGAGGAGGCTTATTAGACATTTCTAAGAGTGATTGAAAATAAAAATATGATCATGAATACCTATGAAGTTCAATATCCTAATGGTTACCAAGATTCCTTATAAGAACAAGCATGTGGTGTTCTCAGTTGGTTTGCATAGGAAGACCTTCACTTTGATAAATTTTGCCAAAATGTATGCTTCAAAGTCTGAAGTACCTCAAGCCAAAAGTACCAAAAGGAAGGGTAGCAGGGAACACTGGATCTCCTACTTGAAAAAGAGGTTTTGTTGAATTGATATGAACTGATTAAGCATATTATAAACATTTGTAAGCATGAAGGAGAAGTAAAAATCTATACCGATGGAAATTTGCATTATCAACAAGAGTCAACCCAATGGAAACACTTAAACAAAATAGAAATGTGTGATCAAAATAGCATATACCGATGGAGAGATGTGGCATTAAGGAAGAAACATATCGGCAAGAATTAAGTTGACAACTTCAAATAAGTAACAAGAATGAAACAAGTCAGTATAACACACACTAACAATCCCCATCGACAATATAGACACTACTGGAAAAATAAGTTCCTTGTCTTGCTGATAGCTAATGAGGTTATCAGTAAGACCTACTCCAATGGATACTAAAGAAGAAGAGTCTATCGGCAAGGTTATAATGATGAAATTCATCAGCATAGCTAAAGAAATTGGGATATGTATTTTTGAGTTCCTCTGATACTCAATGAACACATCTGTGCGACATACTGTGATAAAGAATGATTGAGGATTTTGTGAGAAGGAAAGGAAAGAGGACATATGCTGATAGCACAAGATGAAAGAATCATGAGTAGTCACACCGACAGACTTATTGACATAGAAATAACAACCGTTGAAGTAGATTTTGAGATATCTCGATGCTTGATGAGGCTATCAAGATGATCTATATCGATAAAGGGAAAGATTAGTATCATTGAAATAACTAGAGCCATCAGAGTATGTTATTTTAAGTCTCACTAACCCTTGATAACTATATTCGATTATGTTATAGTGATATGAGATCCAAAAGGGCATTTAGGTAAGGAGTGTTGATTGTACATTTCCAAAAGTTTGGTTGATGAGGGTTATCGGAATAGCCAAAGTGGCCAGCATAAAATTATTTGATTTCTTCTTATACCTGATGAGTGCATTGGAATAACTTATCACTGATGAAACCAATGTTATATTTTCAGGAGTCACTCTGATAAACGGCATCGATGTAACAATTACTATTGGTATAGCATTTTAACAGATTGGCTAACCCTTGATAATCATATTGGTGTCACTTATGTTGATAGGAAAGTGTAATAGAAGCTTCAGAGAAGGAGGAAGAGGCTTATGTTGATGGAGCCAAGAGTATTCATGTGTGAATAGAACCTACATCGATGAAGAACAGTTGTCTTGTCAAAGATAAAGGATTTATATTAGATGCTCATATCAGGAAAATGTAAGGATTCACAAGAGGCAAAATTAAAGTTTTAATGGGTTATTGTGTGGGTATTTTAACCTAATAATTAAAGATTGCGCAACACATAAATTTTTAAAAGAAAAGTGAGTTTGAAAAAGGAAAGATAATTCACGAGAGATACAAAAGGAGTTACAATTGGAAGAGGAACTGGAGGCAGAATATGAGTAATTCAGGGCTACTATAAAATAGGGATTGCCAACATTTTCTTATTAGAAGGGAGACTTGAAGGAAAAGGACAAATGGATAGACGAATGCTAGAGTGTCATTTCTAGTGCCTTAGATGTTGCTTGGGATGATGGTCTAGAGTTGAAAGGAGCCACTTCACAAATGGAGAACATGATTATGTTGGATATCATTGTTAAGGACATCATTAACGATTTTGACACCTATGCTTCAGAGAAGTACTTGAACCATATTCAGAAATGTGGTGAACTACTTAGGGATTGATCTTTGTTTTTAAAAAAAATTATGTTCAATTTATCTTGTTGTAATTAGTTCCTTTTTGTTTTGTTTGTTTAGTCAATTTGTCTAGTTAGTTAGTTTTTAGTTAGGAATTTATTGCAAATTTTGGTAAATGGGTATGCTCCTTCATCCAAACTAAATCCTTGTCTATATGTAGGGGATCATTTTGATGTTTTAGGAGAGATCACAATTTTTTTTTTAAGGAACAATTGATGTTTTATTAAAACCATAGGTCCAACTGTATGCAATCATACTCTCAGTCTTAATACAAATCAAGAGTTCTTTTTTTCCAAAGGTGTGATTTTGTAGTCTATTGATTAGTTCCTTATGATATATGTTTCATGAAAATAGATGCCAAATGTGTAGTCTTATGTAATAGTATTTTGAATATGTTACAATTTGACCATCGGGATAAAGATTGGTTATCAATTTATTATGTCTTGTTGGAGGAAAGTTAAAATCAATAAGACTAACTACAATATAAATCCAAATTACTTGAACATACAAAATCCATTTGATTGATAGCTTAAAAATGTCTCATAAGGTTTTGCATATAATCATAAAGATACAACTTCATCACCTAAGAAGGAGAAGGAACTGGTCTGTTGTTAATCTATGTAATTTGGTTTGCATTTGCATTTATAAATCATTCATCTAAATATTCATTCTCTTACAAGTAATACATTATTTTAAATCACTCTCTCAAAAATCATTTTGTTAAATAATTCTTACATCATTCAATTATTCAGTAGTTGTGATATTCTTAATAATTCACTTGTCATCTTGAGAAATCACTCAAGTATTACATAGACTGCTATCTACTATAAAAGGCCTTCAACCAACATATTAGGGTTGAGGTATAGGTCCACCCACCTAGGTACTATAGAGCCTGAAGTGCAGGGGAGGAGGATCATAATTGATCACTCTCATTAGTTGTCCAAGTTAGTTAGAAAATCCAATCATTAAGTAGGCAAGTTGATAGGGTTCCCAATCTATTGATTTGAGAACCAACAAATTGGCAACTCTATAGGGGATCTATTTATAAAAAAAATTTCTCAGATCTCTGGAAGATACTTCTAGAGAAAATAACTCAAAATACAAAAAAAAATATTTTCCTCTAAGTGAGGTGGTGACTCTACAATAATTTATGATTAGTAGTTTGTCTTGCAAGAGGGTAAGTGAAAATCCTATACACTTATCTTTAAAGTACATGTGGGGTAGAATATCCATCAATAAAGGACATAATAACCATATTGAGTTAATTCCAAAGATAAACTTGAATAAGAATAAGAGTTTGGGCTCAAAAATGACATTGGTAGGATATAAGAGGTTCCTTGATAGGGAAACAAGAGTTTTCAATGAAGAGGAAGTTCCCACATCAAGTAGTAAAAGTCCTAGAAGTAATGATGAAAACTGGAATCCTTTTTTCCCAAATGGATATACAAGATCATGATTCTTAGCATGAAATGAAGAAGATGATCAATAATTGGATGTCATTTTTTGTAAGCTAGCCAACATGGACGGTAACGATTAGAAAATGGCTAGAGCTCTTAGAATGAAACCATATGAGGTGTTAGAAAATTTGGTAATACAAAGAGAGCACTTTCTCCACCAAAAGAAGAAACAACTAGAGATGAAAGAGTAACAGATGAGAGGATAAGAGAAGGAGTTGGGGAAGAAAGGACAACAAGGCATGATACAACTTCTAAATATAATGCTTCCCATAGAAAAATGGAGAACAAATTTTCAACATGGTTCATATTAATCCATTGTTTGAATTCAAAAATAGGGAAAGAAATGGAAGTAATAACAATGGAGGGAATCATAATCATGGCAACCTAATGCATCAAAATATTAGTAACCAGTAGAATTGCGTCTAGAACCAAAAAGGGAAGGATCTTGGAAATATGAATCATCTAAATCATGGACCAAGGATAAACAATCGTGGTGGATATAATGTTGGGCTAAGATCACCTATGTTAATTGAGAGATACAAGTGATTTTATTTTAGTGGGATAGTAGGCTATCCAAACCCTATTCAAAATGAATTAAGGACAACTATTCCAAAGTTCAGTGGCAATGGTATTGAATCTCATGTACAAGATGTTATCAATCTGAAGAATGCAATTGAAGAGTTTGAAATCCACCATGAGGATGTGTTCAAGAAATTATTTGTGCAATATTTAACTAACTATTTTGGTGAGTGGTACAAAGGATTACTAGATGGATCCATTTCTAGTTGGTAGGATTTTGCAACACAATTTACTGAGGAGTTTGGTGATCATAATGACACATCTTTTGCTTCTAATGAATTGACTAGTATTAAGAAGAATTTCAAAGAGTTAGTTGCAGAGTTCAATAAAAGGTTCAACAAATTGCTAAATATAATACCAAGGGACATAAGGCCTATTGATTTATTTTTTATTGATTTCTACTTGAGTGCATTTGACAATAAGAATCATTATGAAATCAGGTCACATAGGCCTACAACATTGCAACAAGCTTTTAAAATTTCTACAACTATTGAAAACAATAGAAAAGATTTTGGTTGAGTAAATAAGAGAGATGATTCTAAATTGTATAATTAGAGCTCCTAAGAAAGATGTCTTGAAGGAAATAATGGATATTATTAAGTATTTGAAGGTAAATAAAAATAGAAACGATAGTCCACCAACTTATAAAAATGATAGGCCTAAACTGTATGATATGCCTTATAAAAAAATTGGAAGGATGGGAAGCTTGAAAGACCAAACAAAAACAAGGAGACCCCTGATCCTTTAACAAGAAACAAACATATGGTGGAAGATACTCCATGGTGTGATGCATGTAGATTCTTTCATGCACGTAAACAATGTGTAATATCCTAGAGTTTTCTTGAGGAAGAAGATCAACATGATGATCAACAACCCACGGTGACTGTTATTTTATCTGAGCCATTATGGGGAAGAGATTATTACAGCTCCTCTAATGATGAACATGTGCTAGGTATTGACTCAAAAAGAACAAGTCAATAGTACAACATACAACAGGTGTTCTCCGATGATGAGGATGTTCCATCCTTGAGGAAACTGACTAATGAGGAAAATAAAGAATATACCATAGAAGTAGTAGTATAGGACAAAAGAAATTATCAGTTGAGGAACAGGATAGTAAACATAGATTAGGAAAATCTTGTAGGGTTACTCACAAAAGTATAAAAATAAGATAACAAAAAAGTGGGCACTCTTAAAAATGGAAAAGAGGATATATTGAAGCGGAAAAATTAGGTAAATCAAATTGAAGCTCCAATATTAATGAATCATATGGATAAGAAAATGACCAGTAAGAAAGTTTCAAATTGTAATTCTTTTATGTCTCAAGCTCTATCTCAAGTAACGATTTATGTCCCCTTGCTTAAAATTATAAGATTTCCTAATTATAGAAATGAAACCTTGAGAATACTATCTAATGTGGCCAAAGTATCTAAAGAATATCTTAAGGAAAAATTACTTGTTGAAGATCCACCAATAGTACATTTAGGTACTACTATTACTAAGAATCCTACACAAGTAGATCATTTTTACCTCACATTCCTAATTAACAATAAGTTGGTCAAGAATTGCATGATTGATTCAGGGGCAGTAGTAAATATCATGTCGGTCAAAGTTATGAAAGAGCTCAATATGAAAGTTGACAACACCTATGGAAAAACCTATGCTATGGAAAAAAGATCTATACCTATGGTAGGAATCATGAAGAACATGGAGTTCAAGCTACTAGCCTACCCAAATGCATCATATAATAAAAACATCACAGTGTTCTAAGTGCATGCAAACTATGGGATGCTCTTATCTAGAAAATGATCTAACTTGGTAGGTGGGCACATTCAATTGGATTAATCTTATGCAACTATTCCTATAAATGATGGAGAGGTAAGGATTGACAAAGAGCCTAGGTCATTCTAGATCATTGGAGATGTTGATCCAAATCAAATGACATGCTTCTTCCACATAGACATGGTTAATTTCTAGGTAAGTATCACTAAACCCATTATGATGAATACTAAACAAATCAAAATTCATGCAAAGGAAAGTCTAGAAATGTTATGAAAAATGTACTTTGATGGTGCGTGTAGTAAATATGGTAATGGTGTTAGAGTTATTTTTGTTTCTCCTAATGGAAAATATTTCAAGTATTCCTTTCTTTTAACTTTTGAAAGTACAAATAACATAGTTGAGTATGAAGTATTTTTGTTAGGCCTTAGATTTTCTAACAAGCATAGAATCGGGATACTAACTATATATGGTGATTCAAAATTAACCATATCTCAAGTAATTAAAAAAAAATTCACAAAAAATTCAAAGGTGAAATGTTATAGGAATGAGGTTTGGGATCTCTTTGAGTGTTTTGATGCATTTTCAATTAATTGGATTAATAGATAAAAAAAATTAGAAAAATTTATGGCTAACTTGGCTATCAGGCATAATGATATACCATTTGATGTAATAACACAAGTGGAGATCAAAAAAGGTCAGCAGTACTAGACAATGTACAAAATTGGCAGGTTTTTTAGGATGACCAAGATTTAATGAAATTTCTCACATGTGAAGATCAATATGAACACCAACACATCGATTGGAATGCATATTTGGAAAAGGAGGAAGGTAAGGAAACTTTTTTTGGGAAAGAGATGGTCCAGTTGAAAACTAATAAAATTCCTAAGGGGTTAGTTGCAATAGAGATAATTTTTGACAATAAGGATAGGGTGGAATTAAGATCAACTTTTGCAAGCAATGATGATATAGAAAAGATAAATATTAGGAATGAGAACACCCCTAAGGAAGTATACATTGGAAATAAACTTACCCATAAGATTAGGGTTGATATAACAGGTTTGTTAAGAAAATAAAAACATGTCCTTGCATGTGCTGATCTCCAAGTCATGTTGTCTATTAGTTTCCAACACTTAGTCATTTTCAAGGCAATGTTGGTCGGTCATCACTGCGACTAAGCCATCCTATTAAGTTTGAGTTATGTATAGAATTGTATTTTGTATATGTACCAAGCAATAGTTACTATCAAGAAAGTTAGAGATCATCAAGTACTTCAGTAGTTACCAAGAAGTATATATGTTGAGTTGTATAGAAGAGTCAGTGTCGACAGCCAGTATATGGAGAACAGTTTTGACCAAGCATTACAGATTTCATATCCTGAGCAAGACATTTTTTATATATGTATTTTTAATAGCATAAACACCTAGGTAAATTGTTTTGGCTAACTTTTATGCCTGATTTAATGATTTTTGAGAGAATCAAGGAGTTGATTATGCATTGTGATTTCAATCATTAATCCCTATGAAAGAAATGTAACCAATTAGAAAAAGGGAATGCTTAAGTGACATAAGTGATGAATCTAGATCATTGGTCTTGATCTAGAAGCTTGATCATTTCTTTATATAAGGTGACATTAAAAGCCTAAATAATGTAACAAAGAGGAGATCTCATGTATGCGGATGGAAGTAGTATTTTGATTGTTAGATGCATGGATCAGTCAGAGTGACCAAGAAGAGTAGTGAAGAATAGAATACAACAATATTTGATTTTGAGATCAGATAAGTATTGGAAAGAGGAGATCTGTAATTAACATTTGAAGTGCAAACTGAAGGATTGGGTACTGATACATTCTAACAAGTGAATCAGGGTAAATCTCTTAACAAAGTGGTCCTAATAGGCCTTTGTAAATCTCTTAACAGAGTGCTTACTTAGTTGTAAGTTTTAAATCCTTTAATCAAGGTAGATTGTATAAGTCTATAACCTCTTAGTAGGGCAGACCCCTCATAGGGTAGATCACTAGAAGTGATCAAAACTTTGTAGCCCTAACATGCAAACTTTATTGCTACAGTAGTGAAGATTTTTGGGTGTCATCCCCACCCCAATTTTACCTTTCAAGGTTTTATGGGTTACCAAATCTTTGTGATATGATTTTTATTTTCATGGATGTGATTAGTACTTAGATTCATTTCAGCATTGAAGTTTATGTTTATGATACATGTGTTGAATTGGTTTCAAAGTGTATAAGTTTCAAGATTCCAATTCACCCCCACTCTCAGTATCTCACTTTTCCAAATAAGACTTCCAACCATTGGTATCAGACCTTTATTCTCTTAGAAGAAGTCTAACCACTTTAGAATTAAGATCTTGGAAATGCAGGCTTATAAGTTGGGAAAGATCATAGAGAAACAAAAGATTGACATCAAGCTTAAATTGAACTAGCTTGAAGTAGCAAGAGAATAATTGAAGAAATCCTTGAGTAGAAGGAAATAATTGGGAATCCAACTAAATGACACTCAATATCAAGAAGAGGATACTAAAGGTCTATTTGATAATGGAAACTCCAGTGAAAGTGATGTAGAAATAGAAGATCTATTGGAGAGAAACAACACACTAAATGAAGATGTCAAAAGTCTAAAGAGAGAATAAGAAATCCAATAAGTAAGACTGTGTGAAGTGATAGAATAGAAAAAGAAAGTTGAGGAAGACAAGACAATGGTAGAAGAAGATAAGAGACAAATGGCTACTAGACTTGATGAAAGGACATGTGATATGCAGAAGCTGACAAACAATTAATTGTACATGGTAAATAAACTATTACTTGCAAATCAAGAGTTGAATAGGAAAGATATGGAAATTACAAATTTGAGATCAGAGAAAAATCAACTGAAGAATGAGTTAAGATCTGAAAAAGAACTCAATGAAAGGATGAATAAATCTAATGAAGTTGTGAAATACTCTGAGGAACTAATGAGATCACTAAAAAGATCTAGTGACACCTCTGGACTAGGACATAATGAGCACCTATCATCCATTGAAGAAGGAGAATCATAAAAGAGTGGAGAATAGAGGAATGCAAAGCCAAAGAACAAAAAACCTACATGCCATGATTGTGGGAAACTAGGACACATAGAAAACATTTGCAGAAGTAAGAACGGTAAGTCCAATCCTAAGCCAAAATTCAATGGAAATTTTTTTAACTGTAAGAAGCAAGGACATCAGGCCCATGCATGTAGGTCTAGCACTTCACCTACTGCACCTAGATTTCAATGACATTGTTACAACTGTCAGAAATGTGGTCATAGAGCACAAGAATGCAGATCCAATGCAAAAACAAAGTGGACATCCACGAAGCAAGGTAATGCACCTAGGAAAGGTAACACATTCAATTGGGATTACAATACATGGTATAGTTGTCATTATTATAGAGAATATGGTCATATTGAACAAAATTACATAAGGACACATTTTAGAGTTAAATCCAAAAGCTGGATGAGTGGAAGTTTGGTATGTTACAAATACCACAAGATTAGTCATATAAAAAGAGACTATAGAGAACAAGCACTGAGTAATAAACAATTCAAAGGTGAATAGACTATTGAACAGATAAGGAACCAGATGAACTAGACATGGAGAAAGAAAGAGGAAGCAAGCAGTAGTGGATCCAGTGAACCTGAGATCACCCAATCCAATGGATTAAGTGATCACACTACTACTAACTAAGAAAACAAGGTATGTAAGGAACTAAATTTTCAAATGTTATATTTTACACCAGTTCCTGACATTAGATGTGTTGAAGTCCATATCTGCATAAGTTAAGATGCATTATGACAGATTTGAGAAAAAAGTCAAATTTCATAGTTGATGTCGAGCATCAGTATTTATGTCTATAGTGACTAAGTCACTTAGTATGTGTTGAGCTCCTATTATGATTGAGTGTGGGTGTGTGTTAATCGAGCTATCATTTGAAGGCTGAGATAGTTGTATTACACCTACTAGTGTACGAAGCATTTAATAAAGACCTAACCCGACCATTTGAATCTATATAATGGAAAGTTACCGTTCATTATCATTTCACTGGAAATTTGAGAATTTGCAAAGCGAATCAAAAGGTGATTGAGAAAAGTGATTTGTGTGAAGCCAGTTTGTGAAGATCCAATAGTGTATTGTCGGCAAACATTGTGAAGAATTATTGAAACTAGGTATTACCGAGCTACTCAGAATTCATTTTTTCAAACCCTAAATTGAAAATAGCATTAATATCATCTTCTATAGTAAGGAAGAAAGGAAAGGAGGTAAAAAATGTTTAGTTAGTGAGAATTCATGCGTACAAACCACCTAATTTTTGTGTTGTACCTGAGAGTGCAGTGAAAGGAGATCTCTCGAGAGCCTTGTCATTGATTCCACCTAAAGTCTTGATGATACACAATGTAAATGCATGCTACATGTGTAAGATCGGTGATATCAAAGACTATGAGCTGAGGGAAGCTTACAATAGGTTATGTGAAAATAGAGTGTTGTAGGTAGAGAGTCAACACGTTGCCGAGAAAGGGTTAGTGTGTACCCTAGACTTCCCTCAAAATTTTAAGATAGAATGGATTATGGCTGGAAAATGGGTCAATGAAGATCACCAAGGACATAATTCACTGAGTCATTGAATACCCTACTATTACTAGGAAGAAGAAAATGAGATGTCAAAGAAAAGAAATGATCCAAGAAAACACCATGGTAGTATGGAATAAGAGAGGAATGACTATCTCTATGATCAAAGATCCTAAGATTGATTTTGTAGTTAGGGTGATTATTCATAAGTTCTATCAATCAAGAAGGATGGATAGTGTTCCTTGCATAGTAGTAGACTAGGCATGGAAAATTATAAATAAATATCATACTTATGATCTTGTCAAGCTGCAGATGACACAACTTGTTGAGAACCTAACATCAATTAGGAAAGAAAAGAACATAATGTGTAAGTTTGGATCCCTAATAGTCTATATATTTTTCTATGTGCAAAATACTTTTCCTACAATAGGAGATGTGGTATAGAGTAAGGACTGACCTGTGACACAACAAATTAATGAGTTTATTCAGCAATTAAGAGACAACTTTGACAGTGTGATGGAGAATTATTTTGTTCAATTTAAGAAGAAAATGAGAAAGAGAAGCAGAATTCCAGTATTCCTAGTAGATAAATTTTATGATGATTTATGTTTTCTAGTGGATACTGATAACACCTATGTACAAGCTATTACACCTAGGGTATCATGGATGAAGCCATTTCCCTATGAAGTGAACATACATGAAACATCAACAACTATAATTATTTTACTTGTAGAAGAGATTGATAGTAAAGCCAAGGTTTTTGGGAATTATGAAGAAGCAAAGTCTAAGATAACAATGGGCCTAAAGTTTGCAACCCTAGTGAGTAACTTAGAAGAGGTTGTAAAAAATGTTCATTCTTTGTACAAAGAGCTATGCAATGTACATATATTCACTAAGGATAATCAAGATCTTATTGAGAAGCTGTAATTGGACTTGAAAACAACAGGACACTCACTGAGCATGGATGCAAGTTCTAGCTCTATTCATTTCACCGTGTTGCTTCATGCACAAGGGAGATTAGCCAAGATGATGGCTAATGATGGAAGGATAAGAGACAAGTTAATCTTGATACAAATAATTTTGACACCTCATTTGGAGGTTATGCAGAGAGAATTGGCATCGGCAAAGGAGTTAGTACAAAGAGATCCTCATATCTCTATTGTTGAGAGTTTATTTGATCTAGATGCTCAGCTAGAGATCAATATACAAGTTTTGAAGTTTGTCAGATCTGGATGGGACAATGCTTTAGGAATGATTCTATAGCTTCACAAATCATTTTTGGATAAGTATTAGCTAACCCCAACACCCTAGCAACTCAAAGTGATAAAAATAAGGGGGAAACAAGTCATATATATACAAAGATAAAGGCGAAAATAGAAGATGTAGATAAAGGTATGACATACTATTTTGAATTATAAATGTATACTTATTGTATGTCAGAGTCATTTAAATAAATGTTATGAAGACCAAGTCACAGTCTTAGGGGGAGTACTCAAGTTCTAAGTACTATTTTGGTTATGTAATATAAAGTCATGATAAGTTGTTTTTTCCATTAATCTTAAAGGGGGAGACTTGATCCCCAAGTCATGTTGTCTATTAGTTTCCAACACTTAGTTATTTTCAAGGTAATGTTGGTCAATCATGACTGTGACCGAGCCATCCTATTAAGGCTGAGTTATGTAGACTTGTATTTTTTATATGTACCAAGCAATAGTTACTGTCAAGCAAGTAAGAGGTCGTCAAGTACTTCAATAGTTACCAATTAGTATATATGTTGAGTTGTATAGAAGAGTCAGTATCAAGTGCAAGTATATCGAGAACAATTTTGACCAAGCATCATAGACTTCATATGCTAAGCAAGCCAGTTTTGATAAATGTATTTTTAATGGCACAAACACCTAGGTAAACCATTTTGGCTGACTTATATGTGTGATTTAATGATTGTTGATAGAATCAACGAGTTGATTACACATTGTGATTTCAATCATTAATCCCTATGAAAGAGATCTAACCAATCATAAAAAGGGAATGCTTAAGCGGCATAAGTAATGAGTCTAGATCATTGGTCTTGATCTAGAAGCTTGATCATTGGTTTATATAAGGTGACATCAAAACCCTAAATATTGTAACAAAGAGGAGATCTTGTGTATGCAAATGGAAGTAGTATTTTAATTTTCAGGTGCATGGATCAGGCAGAGTGACCGAGCAAAGCAATAAAGGACAAAATAGAGCAATATTTGAATTTGAGAATAGATAAGTATTGGAAAGAGGATATTTGTAATTAGCATTTGAAGTGCAAACTGAAGGATCAGGTACTAATACATTTTAGAAAGTGAATCAAGGTAAATCTCTTAATAGAGTGGTCCTAACAGACCTTTGTAAATCTCTTAACAGAGTGATTACTAAGTTGTAAGTTTTAAATCCTTTCATCAAGGTAGATTGTATAATTCTATAAGCTCTTAGTAGGGCATACCCCTCACAAGTTAGATCACCATAAGTGATCAAAATGTATCCCTAACAAGAACACTTTATTGCTACAGTAGTGAAGATTTATGGGTGTCATCTCCACCCCAGTTTTACCTTTCAAGGGTTTTTGGGTTACCAAATCTTTGTGTTATGAATTTTATTTGCATGGATGTGATTAGTAGTTAGATTCATTTCAGCATTGAAGTTTATGTTTATGATACATGTGTTTAATTAGTTTCAAAGTATATAAGTTTCAAGATTCTGATTCACCCCCCTCTTAGTATCTAACTTTCACAAATAAGACTTCCAACAACATGGTCATATGATGACCTCAAAGCATATAGAGAGGATTTATTTAAGTATGAGATTCCTTTAAAACCATATGCAAAACCATTTCGGAAAAGAAAATGGCCTATAAACCCAACATTGGATCCAAAAATGAAGGAGGAATTAATGAAGATGAGAGATACAGGGATCATCAAACCAATTAACCATGAAACATGGGTGTAAAAAACTTAGTACTTGTCAAGAAGAATAATGGTGACATAAGGCTTTGTGTAGACTTTAGAAATTTAAATGTGTCACCATTAAAAGATAATTATGCTTTGCCTAACGTGGAAGCTTTGTTGCAAAAGGTGATAGGAAATGAGTTATTATCTATGATGGATGGATTTTCAGGTTATAACCAAGTGGAAGTCAAGGAAGTAGAATAGTATAAGACAACTTTCACAACACCGTATGAGACATATGTGTATGCAAGAATTTCTTTTGGACTCACTAATGCTAGAGCCACTTTCTAAAGATCCATGGATGTGTCATTTGAAGGTTTGATTGATTAAATTTTAGTTGTCTATCAAGATGATTTAATAGCATATTCAAAGAAATAAGATCACTACAATCACTTGGAGAAAATTTTCTTGAGGGCATTGGAATATGGTATATCTCTTAATCATAAAAAATATCATTTTGGAGTGACATAAGGTAAGTTACTAGGACATATTGTATCAAAGGAGGGTGTGAGGATATATCATGAAAGGATTTATACCATAGATAAGATCCAAATACCTAAAATTGTCAAAGCTATTTAGTCCTTCTTTGGGCAAATCAATTTTGTCAGGAGATTTGTATCTAATTTTTTGAAATTGTGAAACCAATTTCAAAAATGCTCTAGAAAGGAGAAAAGGTTAAGTGGACAAATGAAGCCTTAGAATCATTTAAAAATATTAAAAAGGAAATAAAATAATCTCTTATTCTTAAATCTCTAGATTTTTCAAAACCCTTTTAGGTTTTCTCTTTTGCTTCTGATCACATAATAGCATTCATCATGTTACAGAAGAATGATGAAGGCTATGAGCAGCCTATGGCATTTTTTGGAAAAATTGTACAAGCAGTAGAATTGAACTATGAAATCGATAAAAAATAGGCATATGCATTGGTGAAGGTGGTAAAATCATTCAAGCCATATCTAGTAGGAGAAATTTGATAGCTTATGTACCAAATGCTGCAATAAAAGATATATCTAGAGAAGTAGAAACCACTGGTCAGAGATGTAGATAGATAAATCAAATTCAACAGTTCAATATCGACATTCAGATCACCAAATTGGTAAGAGATCAAGGCCTTGCAAAGCTCATGGAAGATTCCAATTTAGAATTATCTCAAGTGCATCTAGTAGGGTTGGAAAATATAGAGGTAAGTATTGAAAAATGATCTTGGTATAAAGATATTGTTTATTATTTAAGACATATTAAATGCCAAGAGGGTCTTATTGATAGTTAGAAAAGAACAATAAAGCTCTAGGAAGCTAGGTATTTATTAATCTAGGGAGATATGTATTGGAAAAATAGAGATGGTGTCTTATTTTTTTGTTTAGATGTGTACCAAGCAGCTGCAATTATCAAGGCATTACATGAGGGAGTTTGTGGTGGACACTTCTAAGCGAAAAATACAACACATAAGATCTTACATGTTGGATACTATTGGCCTCAACTTTTCAAAGATTTTCATTCATATGTCAGAAAATGTGAGTCATGCTAGAATTTCTTAGGGAAGATGAGATATGATGGATCTCTACCACTCAGGCCTCTTCACACTGAACATCCTTTTCAGATGTCGGTGATTTATTTCATTGGAGAAATTGTTAATAAATCAAATGGAGGTCATAGATGGATCCTAGTGGCAATAGACTACTTTACCAAATTGGTTGAAGAAATATCAACCAGGCAGGCTACAAGTAAAGTGGTAATCAAATTCCTGATGGAGAACATTCTAACTAGGTTTGGGGTTCCATATAAACTTGTCGTAGAAAATGGAATGTTCTTTTGATCAAAAGAATTTTTTGGTTTCTGTGAGTCCTATGGAATTACTTTGTCTTATTCTTCACCATACCATCTGCAAGGAAATGGCCAAGCATAATCTAGTAATAAAAATATTTTGAAGATAATCAAATGGATGCTAGACAATAATAAAAGAGCTTGGGACTCAAAGTTGAATTTAGCATTATGGGTTGACCAAATTACTGAGAAAAATCCTACATGATTTTCTCCATATGAATTAGTCTATGGAAATAAAGCTAGACGGCCCTTAAGTAATTTTCTTCCAATATACAAGTTTATAATAGAGGAGTATCTTGAGGACATAAACTCATGGAGGAAAGGATCAAGCAGTTGGCAGAGTTAGATGAGACTATAAAGGAGGCTCAAGAAACAAATATCAAGAAGTAGAAGCAAGTCAAACTCTTACATGACAAAAGAGCACATACCAAAGTTTTTTAAGAAGGTGAGTGGGTGCTAAATTAGAATGCTAAGGACTAGAATAAGGGAAAACATGATAAATTTGAAGCACTTTGGCTTTGACCTTATGTCATTGTGGAGAAAGGAGGAGAGAACACATATTTCTTGCAGAACACTGATGGAGAAATTCAAGAGATCCTAGTACATGGGCAATATTTGAAACGCGTTTTCTCTTAAATAAACTCAAGGAGTATTTTATTTTTAAAATGGTAGAGTAGGTTGTTTTACTATTTTCTTATTTTATGTTTTTTTTATATTAAGTAGTTAATTGTGGTCTTCTCTCCATAGATAGCTAGGATTTCTCTATGTTCATGAAGAAACATACGTCCCCAGAAATAGCCATTCATAAATTTTAATTTAATTATGTCAATGGAGATATCTTTTAAGCCTTGATTCATTAAGATTTTTGTGTATTCATCCTTGATCCTAATACATGAAAATATCTTTATTGTCTACACATTTTATCATGAGAATAGTTACTATTGGTTCTTTGTGTGTAGGTTGAAGGAGCTCATATTACCAGTTCTCATCCATCTATGATTTGGCTCTAGAAAACCAACCATCGGTTGGGAAACTTAAGGGTTGTGGTGGTATAAGCTAGGGTGGATATATGTTTTCTTAAGTTGTAGGTTGAAGGGGAGGAGGCCTATTATAAATTTATAACAGTGATTGAAAATGAAAATATGATCATGACTACCTAGGAAGTTTCTTCTCCTAATGTTTACCAATATTACTTATAAGAAGAGGCATGTGGTGTTATCATTTGGTTTGAATAGGAAGACTTTCACCTTGACAATTTTTTTCCAAACTGTATGCTTCAAAGACTAAAGTACCTAAAGCCAAAAGTACCAAAAGGAAGGGTAGTAGGGAACACTGGATCTCGTACTTGCAAAAGATTTTTTGTCCAATTTATATGAACCAATTAAGTAGATTATAAATATTTGTAAGCATGAAGGAGAAGTAAAAATCTATACCGATGGAAATTTGCATTATTAGCAAGAGTCAACCTAATGGAAATAGTTAAACAAAATAGAAATGCATGATCAAGATAGCATATATGGATGGAGAGATGGGGTACTAAAGAAGAGAAATATCGACAAGAGTTAAGCTGATAACATCAAATAAGAAACAAGAATGAAACAAGTTAGTATAATACACACTGATGATCCCCATTGGCAAGACAAATACTAGTGGAAAAAGGAGTTCCTTGTCTTGCTGATAGTCGATAAGAATACCTACTCTGATGGATAGTAAAGAAGAAGTCTCTATCGGTAGGGGTTATAACAATGAAATTCATTGGCATAGCTAAAGCAATCAGGATATGTATTTTTTAATTCATCAGGTATCTGATGAATACATCAACATGACATATGATGATAAAGGATGATTGAGTTCATTGTGAGAAGGAAAGGAAAGAGGACATATGTTGATAGCACAAGATTAAAGCATCGGGAGGAGTCACATCAAAGGACTTATTGGTATAGCAATATAAATCATTGAATCATATTTTGAGATATCCCAATGCTCTATGACACCATCGAGATGATCTATACCAATAAAGGGAAAGATGAATGTCATCAGTATAACTAGAGGCATTGGAGTATATTTTTTTAAGTTTCACTGACCCCTGATAACTACATCGGATTATATTATACCGATATGAGATCCAAAAGGGCATTTAGGTAAGGAGATTTGATTGCACATCGATGAAAGTTGGGTTGATGAGGGTCATCAGAATAGCCAAAGTAGTTGACATAAAATTATCTGAGTTCCCCCTATACCCGATGAGTGCAACAGAATAATTTATCATTGATGAAACCAGTTTTATATAAGGAGTTATCTCGATAAATTTCATCGATATAACAATTACTATCAGTATAGTGTTTTAACAGATTGGTCAACCCCTGATAATCATGTTTGTGTCACTTATGCTGATAGAAGAGTGTAATAGAGGCTTCAGAGATAGAGGAAGAGGTTTATATCGATGGTGCCAAGAGTATTCATGTGTTGTTGGAAACTATACCAATGAAGAGCCATTATCTTGTCAGAGACAAAGAATTTCTATTAAATGCTCATATTGGAAAGATGTAAGGATTCACACAAGGTAGAATTAAATTTGTAACAAGTTATTGCATGGGTATTTTAACCTCATAATTGAAGATTGTCCAACATTGAAATTTGCAAAAGTAAAGTAAGTTTATAGAAAGAAATCTAATTCACAAGAGATACACAAGGAATTATAGTTGGAAGAGGAACTAGAGGCAAGATATGAGGAATTCAAGGCTTCTATAAAATAGGAATTTCCAACATTTGTTGATAAGAGGGGAGACCCTATAGGATAAAGACAAATGGATAGACAAATGCCAGAGTGTAATTTCTAGTCCTTAGCTTCTAACTAGGCTAATGGTCTAGAGTTGAAAGGAGACCCTTCTCAAATGGAGCAGATGGTTGAACAACCTCATAATAGGTAATAATAACTACGCCAAAGCCTTCCCTAGGAATAGTATATTCAAACTAGGTATTATTTTTCCTATGACAAAGTGCATTTAGATTGTCAACCTAGGGACGTATACTTGAAATGGGACAACAAATTTTGTGCACTAAATTTCACATAGAGTCATCTTAATTAAAATGTTGCAAGAAAGGAAAATGCATTTAAAGAACCAAACTATTGCTGCAAGATGGTAAAACACATAGCTGAACAAATAAACTAATATAAACAACCAAAAATCTAACTCCAGCTCATTCTGCCATTCTAATGCATGAACTATGGCTATATCCACATATGCTAACAGAACTAACACAGATACAATGTTGCAAGAATGAACAGTGAACACTACCTTAAATGTTGAAAACAATTATACTACACCTCTCTACTCTAGTATACTTCACCTCCAAAGTGTGCCCTCCTTGGTTGGTTTCAACTAACTACTAACAAAGAAGATAACTCAAATTATTCATCCATTTCATATATTTAGGAAAATGGATTACAATCAAAACATATAATTGAAGAACAACTTGCTTCAATACAACAGTAACATAATTATTTTTTCTAACTAGATTTCCATCGATCATCTCCCTATATATAGAGAATTACATTCAAACATTCAGATACACTTTGACTGATTCATCCATGAAATAAGGAGAACACGTCAATCAATAACAGAAGATCATAAAGATCAAACAACCATCTTAACAGAACATTAATTGAGGAGGAGATCTAGGATGATCGTGCTCCCCTATATTCTCTAAAGCATTCATTCATTCCTTCAATTCTACAGGCATATCTCGTGGTTGTCTTGATTAGCCTTTTGATCATGACCAAAATATCTCCACTCCTTCATTGATGTAACCAATTTATTTTCTAGCCACTCCTTCATTCCTAGCAGGTTAGTAGCATATGCATGCATATCCATACATTCAACTTAATCAATTTCATCCAAATGTTAAAACGCACATTAAAACAACTATATGAAATACTGCATTGTGTGTATATATAGTATTGGCAAAGTGTGTATACTATTTCCTACCCAAAAGTTTGTGGATATAACTGTACTTATGGAGTATATACAAACTTAAGCACTTAAAAGTCACACAAATGTTTTAGGAATATTTTAGGAATAGAGCATAAAATATCATAAAATAAAGACCAACTTTACTCTCATCAATGGTTATGCTAGAGATCACTGTCAAGGACATCATTCATGATGCTGACTCCTATGCTTTAGAAATGTACCTGAACCATATTCAGAAATGTGGTGAATTTCTTGGGGATTGATCTTTATTGTCAAAATATTTTATGTTTAATTTATCTTATTGTAATCAGTTCCTTTGTGTCTTGTTTGTTTAGTCAATTTGTCTATTTAGGTAGTTGTTAGTTAGGAACTTATTGCAACTTTTGGTTAAGGGGTATGCTCCCTCATCCAAATTGAATCCTCATTTATATTTAGGGGATCATTTTGATGTTTTAGGAGAGATCACACTATTTTAAAGACATACTTGTTGTTTTCTTAAAACCATATGTCCAACTATATGCAATTATAATCTTAGGCTTAATACAAATCAAGGGTTCTTTTTTCAAAGGTGTGATTTTTTTTTCTTTACTGATTAGTTCCTTATGATATCTATTTCATGAAAATATATGTCAATTGTGCAATCTTATGGAATAGTATTTTGAATATGTTATAGTTTGACCATCAGGATAAAGATTGGTTTTCAAATTTATTCTGTCTTGTTGGCCTTTCTGAGAAAAGTTAAAATCAATAAGACTAACTGCAATATAAATCTAAATTACTTGAACATACAAAAGAAATTTGGTTGATAGTTTAAAACTATCTCATAAGGTTATATGAATAATCATAAAGATACAACTTCATCACCTGAGAAGGAGAAGGCACTAGTTTATCATTAATATCTGGAATTTGGTTTGCATTTTTCATTTATAAAGCATTCATCTAAATCTTCATTCTTTTACAACCAATACATTATTTTAAAGCACTCTTTCAAATAGAATTTTGTTAAAGCATTCTTACAACAATCAATTATTCAGTAATTGTGATATTCTCAAGATTTCACTTTCTATCTTGAGAAATCACTCAAATCTTACATATACTATCTTCTATAAAAATCCTCCAACCAACATATTAGGGTTAAGGTATAGGTGTTACAAGTAGTAGTTTCCATTACACCAAAAGATCAACCTATTAATGCCCGATACAACCACTAGACTTATAGAAGACACGGGAGGTGGTTAAGCCATGTCGCGAACCCTACAAGGGACATTGGCCCACTGCCAACAATCCCCCTCCAAGCATCACTCGCCAAGGCTTGCATGGATTCAAACCTGTGACCAAGCTTTGATACCACTTGTTACAAGTAGTAGTTGGTGCTCCACCAAAAGATCAACCTTTTAATGCCCAATACAACCACTAGACTTATAGAAGACACAAGAGGTGGTTAAGCCATGTCGTGAACCCTACGAGGGACGTTGGCCCTCTACCAACAATAGGTCCACCCACCTAGGTCCTATAGAGCTTGAAGTTTAGGAGAGGAGGATCATAATAGATCACTCTCGTTAGTTAGCCAAGTCAGTTGGAAAATTAAATCATTGAGTGAGAAATCTCATAGGATTTACAATCTGTTGATTTGGGAACCAACACTATTTTTTTGATGTACCAAGTTGTGATGGACAAGATAAATTGAGAGTTATGTTGTGAATTGTGGTGTGAAATTTGGAATGTAGGCTCTATAAGTGTGTAAAATGCTATATATATGATCGCATATGTGTATAATGAGTTTTATACAAGTTATAGTTAGTTTCATGAAGACAGGGAATTGGTTTACCAGTATATAAATAGACAAGAAATACTTGATCTATATGTCCCATAGGAATTGAATCAAGTATTGAGATCGAAGGTGTGTGATCTTGATGACATTATTGGATTATTGGTGCAATTGCATTAAGATTGGTGATCGGTGGATAGAGTTATAGGATTCTAAAGCTGCGTCAGTGACGAAGGGAAAGAACAATGAAGAATAATTAGTTAGGTCCTTGAATGGTGATGGCAGATCAGTTTGCAAAGATGGTTAAGTATTCCAGATTATGTGATGACATATATAAGGTGATGTGGAATGTTAGGTATGATTCTTATTGGTTGACTTGATTGATAATTTGTGAAGAGGTTCATGAACCTAGGGAAGTATAATATGTTTGACTTTTCTTTGTCAAATCAATTGTGTGATGGATCTATAGGCCAACATGAAGTTAAAATTGTAATTGTTAATTGATAACATGTTTAGGGTTTAACGATTGAGAGGGAATGATTTGTAATTATGAAATTCAAATGTAATTTGGGTCCTAGCAGACCTAGTTAGTGAAATATGTATTTCTATTGTAGTCATTTGCATTTGAAAGTGTGGAGATCATGAATGGTGGTCAAGCTAGTAGTTGATTTCTTGCAAGAAGAGGCAGAATAATAATTTGAGCTTAATTGGATCTATACAAGCAAAGCATTGGTGTTATTTTTTAGATCAATCTTCTTGTTGTTCCCTAATAGTTGCAGCTAGGTCAAACTCCATTAATCAGGTAGATCCTAACATATCTTTTTATAAAATAATTTAATAGGGTGACACTTTAGCTAATATTTTTAGTCCTCTCACAAGGCTACTCCTAAAAGGGTAAATATCCTAATAGGGATATAGGTAAATCCCTTAACTGGGTGGCTCCTAATAGGGTATATTCTTAACGAAACTTTATTGTAAACAATTAACATGGCTAAGCTCTTAACCCAATGTGCTCCAAAAGAGTGCATTTTTCTTTTGGGTGCCATCCCCACCATGGTTTTTTCCAAGATGTGTTTCCATGATAAAAAATATTATTGATATGTGTGAATGCTTATGTCTTGGTGTATGTTTTATCACAAGTAAAGATTACTTATTGCATGCATGTGGTAAGAATTTGAAGTATAAGATTTATCAAATAATATTTGTATTTATTGGTAGATTATTGATTCACCCCCCCCCCCCACAAGTAATCTTAGGGCTTGATTATTCTAATAATTGTTATCAAAGCCTAGGTCCTCCTTGTGATAAGCTTAACCGCTTGAGGTAAAGATCTGATTAAAAAGATGTTTAGAAAGGAGGATCCTAAGCTCAAAAAAGATAACTACCTAGTATGGGAAAACATGATGGAGTTATACATAAAAGGTATGGTTGACCAATACTAGAAGCATGTTGAAACTCTGTATACTTTTCCTCAAGGAACCCTAACTATAGACCAGTTGAAGGAGAAGCAAGAGAACACACAAGCACAAGAATCCATAGTTAGTGTAGATCTCTATAGTTTTGTTGACTATTAGTGACCCACACTTAGTCATTTATCTAGGCAATGATGGTCGGTCATCACTACGACAGAGTCATTATCTAAAGGCTGAATTATGTAATGTACACTTATCAAGTAGTAGTACTGTCGAGTAAACTTATGGTCACTGTGTATTTTTGTATTATGCGGAGTCTAGTTTTGTCGAGTCATATATGCAATGATTACTGAGTGATAGAGATATCGACATATGCCAAGTACAGTAAATGCCAAGTATTAGGAATTGCATTTGCCGAGTTAGCCAAGAATGATATATGAGTTTGTTATGGCACATTGATCGAGGTAAATCATTTTGGGTGACATTCATGTTTTTTATTTTGTTTGTTTAGGTAATTACAGAGGTGATTACACATCTATTTTGCAATCATTGATCCCTATGTAATACTTAGAGATAATAAAAAATTAGTAAGGCTTAAGAGGCAAAAGGAATTAATCTGAACCGTAGATCTTGAATCATGAAGATGTTTTTTTTATTATATAAGGTTAAGATCTAACCTAAAATGTGTAAGAGAAAAAGATAGCGTGAAGGAGAGAATGCCAAGGGTATGAAGGAATAAGTAGAGAGGCACATTCAAAGTAGTGAAGCATTCAGACAAAGTTTAGTGACTGAGCTAAGCAGTGAAAGGACAAAACAAAGATAAATCTGATAGAAGAGATCAATATAATATAGTAAAGAGAAGATCTGTAATCTGCATACAGTGCAAACCAAAAATTCAAGTAATGAGACATTCTAGCCAGTGTATCAATGTAAATCTCTGAACTGAGTAGTCCTAACAAACTTTTTGTAATCTCTTAACCGAGTGCTTACTTTGTTGTAAGTTTCAAATCCTTTAGCAAGGTAGACTGTATAAGTCTTTTAGCTCTTAACAAGGTAGACCCCTCACAGGGTATATCATTTTTTGATCAAATTTTGTAAGCCCTAATAGGAAAATTTTATTACTGCAATAGTGAATATTTATGGGTATCATCCCCACCCTAGTTTTACCTTTCAAGGGTTTTTGGGTAACCAAAATCATTGTGTTATAAGTACTTTCATGGATACAACTTAATCTGTTAGTTATTTTGTTTTATCAAGTATTGTTGATGCTATGCAAATGTTTTATACATATCAAAATGGTTTAGTAGGTGATATTTGATTCAACCCCCCCCCCTCTCAGTATCACATTTCCCAATTATATTTCCAATAATTGGTATCAGAGCTTCAAGGTTTCTCATAGATAGTCTAACCACTTGAAGAAAAAGATCTTGAGATGGAAGTCTATAAGTTGGGAAAGGTCATAGAGAATCAAAAGATTGATGTACAGCTAGCATTATAACAACTAGAAGCAGCCAGAGGCGAATTAAAGAAATCCTTGAGCAGAAGAAGAGAAATTTCTATTCAGCAAAATGATTCACAATATCAAGAAGAAGATACCACTGGACTATTTGATAATGGAAACTCTGGAGAAAGTGACAAAGCTATAAAAGAGCTACTGGAGAAAAATACCATGCTAAATGATGACATCAAAAATCTAAGGAGAGAACAAGAAATTCAATTTGTCAAACTTTGTGAAGTAGTTGAACAGAAAAAGAAAGTTGAAGATGACAAGACAATGGCCGAAGAAGACAAAAGACAAATTGCAATAAGACTAGATGAAAGGACAAGTGACATGCAAAGGTTGACTAATAATCAACTAGACATGGCAAATCAACTGCTGCTGGTTAATCAAGAGTTGGGAAGGAAAAATATGGAAATCAACCAACTGAGGTCTAAAAATGATCAATTGAGGAATGAAATGAGATCTGAAAAGGAAATCAATGAAAGGATGAACAAACCTAATGAAGCTGTAAAATATTTTGAAGAGTTGTTAAGGTCACCTAGAAGATCTGGTGATAGATCTGGACTTGGACTAAATGAACATTCATCATCTATTGAAGAAGGAGAATCATCAAAGAATGGAGAATAGAAGAATGCAAAACCAAAGAACACCAAGCCCACATGCCATCACTATGGAAAACTAGGACATGCAGCCAACATATGCAGAAGAAAACATAGTAAGTCTGATCCTAAACCTAAGTTCAATGGACATTGCTTTAACTATAAGAATCATGGACATCAAGCACATGAATTTAGGACTAAGGTCATTAATCCATCTACCTCACCTAAGTTTCAAGGTAATTATTTCAACTGTCAAAAGTATGGGCATAGAGCATTTGAATGCATATCTAAACCTAGATGGTCATCAAATGAATAGACTAAGTCACCTGTGAAGAATAACTCATACAATTGGGATTATAACACTTGGTACAATTGTCATTACTGTGGAAAATATGGACACATTGGAGTAAATTGTATGAAGACTCATTTCAGAGGAAAATCTAGAAGCTGGATGAATGGAAGCATGGTATGTTATAGGTGTAATAAGATAGGTCACCTGAAGAAATATTGTAGATCACCTATGCCAAGAAATGATCAAAATAAGAATGAAGATATCTGTGAGAAATTGAAAAATAAGATGGACAAGACATGGAAGAAGAAAGAAGAAGAAAGCACAAGTGAAGCTAGCACATCTGACGTCACCCAATCTGATGGATCAAGTGATCGCACTTCTTCTAACTAAGAATAGAAGATATGTTTGGAATTGAATCTTTCAAGGCTTTATCTTACATTAGTCCCTAACATAAAGTTGAGTAACAGTCCATATCTTCATAGATAAAGATGCATTAGGACATGTCTGAGCGAAATAGAAAATTTCATTTTATGTCGAGCGTCAATGTCTTGACCGAGTTATCAATGTATGTCAAGAACCTATTATGGTCGAGATGCTATATACACCGAGCTGTATCATAATGGTTATATTGACTAAGCTTGTGTTAGCTACAGTTAACATGAGTTTGCCAAGACAACTATATTCCACTTGGAAATTTTGTATGGAGCATTTATGAGGCCCTAATTCTACTTTTTGGAATCTATAAAGAGGAGAGTTGCCACCCATTTCATTTCACCAAGAGAATTGAGATTTCTTTGAGTGATTCAGAGTGCGGGCAACCAGTTTGTTAAAGGTGATTCCAAATCTTTTCAGAGTGTCATCGGCAAAAATCATCTACAAGACACTTACGAGAAAGGTACATTACCGAGAAAATATTTCTTTTTCAAAAATTTCAAATTAAAATGGCATCATCATCATCTTCTACAATGAAGAAATAAGGGATGGAAGTTTTCAATGCACAATTGGTGAGAAACGAAGTTTGCAAGCCATAGACATTTAGGGAAATTTTAGAAACTGCAATTAAAGGAGATTTGACCAGTGCCCTATCCTCTATCCCAAAAAATGTGTTGATAATGAACGATATTAGGACCTGTTACATGTGCAAAATCAGAGAAGTCAAAGATTATGAGATTAGGGAGGCATATAAAAAATTATGTGTTAATGGAGTGTTGAAGCCGGAGCATAAATCAGTTTTTCAACAAGGGTTAGTGCATGCCCTAGATTTCCCACAAAATTTCAAAGTTGAATGGATAAAAATAGTATTGAGTCAAGTACATGATATGCAACTATGGATGGAAGATGGACCCATGAAAATAACAAAGGAAATGATCCACTGAGTTACTGGATACCCTACGATTCAAGGAAAAAGGACAATGAAGTGTTCAAGCAAAGAAGACATTCAGGAAAACACACAGTAGTATGGAACAAGCATGGAATGACAATCTCCACCATCACAAATCTAGAAATTGACTTTGTTGTAAGGGTTATCTCGCACAAATTCAACCAATCCAGTCGGTTGGACAACGTCCCCTGTATGGCAGTGGACTAGGCATGGAAAATCATTAAGAAAGGATACACATATGATCTTGTCAAGCTCCAGCTGACTCAGCTTGCCAAGAACCTTAACTCAATCTAGATTGCAAAGATTTCAATGTCTAAGTTTGGTTCTTTGCTAATCTATCTATTCTTTTATGTACATAAGTGTTTTCCTACTCATGGAGGTGTGATATGGGACAAGAAGAGACCCATCACTGTTCAAATCAGTGAGTTCATAGGTTAGATAGGAGATAGTTTTAATGGTGTGATGGATAACTATTTTGTTGAGTTCAAGAAGAAAATGAGAAAGAGAAGTAGAGTCCCTGTGTCATTAGTTAAAAAGTATAGCAAGGATATATGTTTTCTAGTTGACACAGACTTCACTTATGCACAAGAAGTCTTGCCTAGGGTTTCATGGTTGATGCCATTACCCTATGAAGTAAATATAGATGAAGCTACTACTTCTATTACAGCCCTCTTAGCTAAAGAAATTGATAGTAAAGCACCCTACTTTGGAACATACGAAGAAGCCAAATCTAAAATCACTATGGGTTTAATGGTTGCCACTATAGAAAGAAAGAGAAAGAAAATAGTAAAGAATTTAAAGAAATATGTAGAAGAAATGAAAAAGGATGCACCACTAGAATTAACCCAAGGACTGGGAGAGGATGAACAAAGTGACTCTAGTGACAGTGAAGAAGAAGAAGAGGCTCGAGTAGAAAAGAAGAAAATTAAGAAGCCAGTAATTACCGAGCCCCCAACCAAGAAAAGAATATTGAAACCTAAAGTGTCATCGACACCTATGTTGAGGCATAGAACAAGGGGAGAAGCTACCAAGACTCCAAAAAAATCACCTACATCTGGTAAACAAAAACCTGTACAGCCTAAGGAAGTGCCGAGCAAGGTTAACAAAAGGCCTAGGAGAAAACTTTTTTTGGAACAAGAAGAAGATGAGGAAACTGAAAGTGATGAAGAGGTGAAGAAGAAGGTTGCATTGAAAAATGTTAAACCTATCATGGATGAAATATGTCACAATATCACAAGCTCTGTAGGAGTGAAAGACATGAAAGGATTAAAGTTTTGAAGTATGAGTATTGGAGACAAAGAAAAGGTTGAAGATGCTATTCTTGAAATGTTGTACATTTTCAATATGTTACCTATTCAGTTGGAGAACTGAATCCCTAAGGAGTTAAGCAACAAGGTATCACAAAAATGGGAGTATGATCTTAATATGGAAAAACAAATAAGAGAGAGCACCCTAGCACAAGTGGAATCAAGTCTCACCCCTACCAACATCAGACAAATGGTGGAACAATACCGAGCAAAATTTGATCCTAAGCTTAGAGCTTATTTAATCCTTCAACACAAGGTTGAGGATGTTGTGCAAGAAAGTGTCAAGATTTGGAAGATAGTGTTTGGTTTATTGATTGACAAATATGAAGATAAAGGTGCTAGGACATCTAAGGATGCCGAGCCTACTACAAAACTAAATGTAATGAAATCACCCATTTCGGAGACTGAAGCTCCTAAGGTAGAGAAACTTCAGAAGGTATCAAAAGTACACATTGTTGATATAACAGAAGATAGCCCAATCAAGAATCAGGTATTGACTGAGGAGGATATACAGGTTGAAGCAGCAAAAGACACATCTTTGCTAGGCAGTAATAACATACTTTTGCAAGTCAAAGAGTATTCAACAATTGATGAGACATCAACTATTAACACTACCCCATCCAAACTTGTAGTTGTTATAGTTGACATGTTAGCCGATACAAGCACTACCGAGGAACAGGATAAGTCAGCACTAGAAAATCAACCCACATCTGCCGAGGAGTTACAAGAACATAAAGAAGAGAAGTTTGAAGAAAAAGCTAATAGTCCTCATGTGGAGGATAAGGGAATAGAAGAAAAAGAAGTAAAAGACAAATCTATTAAGGTATGGGAGCCTACAGAACAAGAGGCAATACAAGATCTTGTACAGATTCTAAGTGGTAGCACACCGAAGAAGGCACTGAAGAAGAAAATGGAAGTCTTTTCCCCAGAGGTAACCATTGATGAAGTTATTGTTATTCCTAAATGGGATTCTGATAACTTATCTTATGAATAGATGCAAATATTGAAAGATTTATTGACTAGGAAAAGCATATAGGAAGAACTTAGAAGAGAACATCAATAGAAATAGGTTTTGTATGAAATTAAAGATATATTTAATGATGTTTTTGAGTTGTCAAATGTAAATAGTTCTACTCCTATATTGGAACAACTTGTACATATTGTTCAGAAAGTAAATAATGAAGCAAGTAGCGCTAGTGATAAGCTATTTGAGTGGTCGGAAAGAAAGTTTGAGACCAAAATGCTGGAAAAAGTATCTACCAAGATTGTTGTGTGTGTGAAAATTGTACCTAGCTGTGGACACAACACTTCAGTAAAACATTAGAGGTTAGCAAAATCAAAATCTAACAAATAATTGAAAGCAAGCTAACTAGTCAATTTACTGCCTTCTAGTAGGTGAGAGTATGGTATTCTCAAATCAGACCAAGATTAGTGACAATGCAACACCTAAATGAAGAATTTGAATGTAGAAGATGGATATGAAATGAATGTAGATTTAATCTATTTTTTGGGATTTTTGTATGCAATTAAGATTGAAAACTTGATATGAATCTAATCTAGAAATGAATGATATGCAGATTTATGTAAGAATGATATGAAAACTATGAATGTAAAGCTATGATATGAAAACTATGAAAAACTATGACCAATAATGAAAGATCTCACAAATCGCCTATCGCAAGTGCTTAATCCTTCAATCGCAAATTCGCCAGAGTAGTTGTGCAAATTTGAGGTGGGTAATTGTGAAGAGCTGGGCCTTGATTTTATAGAAATCCAAGGCTTTGAGGGTGCATGAGAAAAGCCATAAATCACTCTCGATGAACTCAGGTTGATTTTTGAGTCAACAAGAAATCAGAATCAGATTAACTCACAAAATCATGCAAATCATGCAAGAACAACTTTTTAACTCAAATCAGAAGTTTAGATCATCTTTCAACTCAAAATAGATGTTGAGTTTCCAAAAGATAACAACTTGAATTGATTTTCTAATTTAAAGTTTAACTGCACTTTCAAATGTGCATAGATAATTATGAATTAATTAAATAAATAAAGTGATTTATCTTCAACTTAACTAATTTTTGAATTAAAACAATTGATTTATGGGTTAATCAATTATTAAATCAAACTTTATTCAAAAACTATATTATTAAAAATTAACAACTGACTTTAATTAATTAAATAAGAATTTAATCAATTAGTCATAGGATATTTCAATTTATTGTCAAAATTAAATAATACAATTTAGGAATAAATTTAATTAAATAATTAAGTAGCAGTATTAAATCTAATTAATTAAATATTCAGCATATTCAATTAATCAAACTTTAGGATAAATGAGATTTATCGTCAAATAATCATTAAATCAAAGATAATTAGGATAAATAGGAATATTTCTAGTAATATTCTCCGATGTAGAATTAGGATAATCAATTAGGATTTGATAATGTGCAGATGTACCTTAGGTTAGGACTTTGATGTCGATTTCATTCGAACTGTTGATGTAGGAGGTTAATGAACCTATAGCCCATTTTTGGGGTATTACATTTTGCCCCTCTTTGAATTACTGTGCAAAGTGCAGTGGTTCAAAGATTAGTCTATGTATGATAAAGATGTTTGAAATTGATTTGAAAGATTAACCGATTCCGAGACAGAAATTGATTGCAAGATTTGAAGATGTTAGGTCCTGACTGACCAAAGATAATGTTAACTATAGAAACAATGAACCAATGATTATGAAAGTGTCAAAATGCCTGATTCTAAACCTTATCATTACGAAGAAGTGAGTGACCTAATTCCAGACCTGATCGTCCAAAGGAATCAATATTGGTATCACATCTGAACCCTTCAGTTACGAAGAACCAATGAAATAACACTAATGAACTGATGGTTATGAAAAGTTGAAATAGTTTATAAGATTAAGAGAATACCAGATTGATATCGATCTCGATGAATTTGATATGCCCCTAAGTGATGGTAGATTTGCCCCAAGTGACAAGGTCTTTATATGAATCAGCAACTAGATGTGGTTGTTGTCTTGATTACTGAAAGAAATATTTGATTGATAGAATTAAATTTACAAACTTGAATGATGTGCAATACCATGCCCCCTTTGGGATTAAAATTGAAATATGACAAGAAAAGTCAGCGTTGAATGGTTTAGAAGCATGTTAATTGATTTGAGAATTGGTTGTACATGTCTGAGAATGCATTCTACATCGTGTGGAGGTCTTGGAGACCAAGTTTGACTAGGTTTGACCATGAGTTGATCATGGTTGACCAAGCTGAAATTTTGATAGTTTGATGTAAGATAATTAGTTAAGTCAAATTCTGGATTTCTGTGAAGATTGAAGGTTGATTATGCAAGCAGTCGACCGTCCTGGGTTTGAAAATTTTAAATCATGGTTTTGACATAGTAAACGATCTTAGATTTTGATTTTCATCCTGAAAATGGGTTTAGAATGTCGAAATTAGCCAGGGGTGCAATTTTTGTGGAAAATGGAGCACTTTTGAAAATTAGGTCAAAGGCTATATAAGGGCCAAAAAGGTCATTTTCAATTCATTATTCACTTTTGACTTTTGAAACCTTATAGAGCCCTCTGTGCAAGAAAATGGCTAAGATGAAGGTACCTATCTCTTCCCACCGATTTGAGTGCAACCAGAGACATCAGCGGCCTCTGCAATATGGACATTTGGTAAGTGGACCTCTGTGCCTCTTTGTAAATTCCATTTTTGCATGTTTGTAGCATTTTTAGGTTGTTGTTCATACATTTTTAATTTTCAATTCTCGCATGCAGGGAAAATCGTACAACTGCCCTTCGTGACTCGTACAACTTTTCAATTTTTTGTAGATTGTCATATTATAACCCCTAGAAACACATTTGAGAGGGACCCAAGAGTCATAGGACATTTTGTTGGGTCCCTCATATATCGTACGGTAAGACCTAGAAATTCGTATAACCATGGTTTGTCGTATGAGACCCTACTGAAACTCTTACTAGTTTTGATGCCAGATTGTATTGTTGTATGGAAAATAGTGAGCTTAAAACACCCTTTTAGGTCAAAAATTTTGATTTTTTGATATCTTAGGCTGATTACTGAGCATCTAATGTACCTTCTGAGATAGTTAACTTTTGAATTTCTATATTGTTAGCCTATTTTTTAACCAAATTAATGATAGGATTCCCTATTTCTGTGCTGTGTAGGTCATATATCCCAATGTGCATGTGTGTATCTCACACCATGTGACTTAGAGATTATGTGTTTCTTTGCCTGATCCTATGAGGGTACACCTTGATACCTGTGGTTTTGAGTATCCGATTCAGTTGCCTGAGATTAGGGTGAACCAAAGACTATTGACTGCTTTGATTGAGAGGTTTCATTCTAAGACCCAGACCTTTCATCTCCCTACAGGAGAGATTACTATGACACTAGAGGATGTGTACCAGATTTTGCGCATTCCATTCCATGGTCCTCATCCAGATTATGTGAGTTCGGGGAACTCTGGATTACATGCCTTCAGACATTTTTTTGGAGATGATACACATCTCACTGGTTTGATTTCTTGGGAGACATTAGTGCAATGCTATGGGTAGATCCATAGATTAGAGTGCATTATAGTTGGTATGATAGGAGGCATTATTATGTCTAACCATTAGCAGAATAGTCTCTTGATGGGCTGGGCCCCGATGGTTGCATGATTCATGGCCACTCCTTCCAAGTTGGGTTGGGGTCAGTGTATGTTGGCTCATATGTTCTCCGAGATACACGAGATCATGTATCAAGAGAGCAAGTCATTTGCTTTTGGTGCATTGGTTCTTAAGATATGGGATTGGAAGCATATCCTAGTATTGAGACCAGTATGTCAAACATAGCGCTAGGCACAAGAGCCTGTGATATATGTTTACTCTGGATATGTTACACAGGTGTGCATGGGTCATACAAAGTACTGGAGACACTTCTTGGATGATAGCACATATGTTATATGGTATTTGTATCTATAGATTGAGGCCTAGCCTACTACACGAGAGCAGTTTAGCTATTTCTGCCAGAGCTGAGTATTGATTGGGCGGTCCACTACAATACTGGAGTGTTTCCTTATTACCAGAGTATGGAGGTAGTATGACATCATTCAAGATGCACCATAGGAGCACGCTACATATGCATAGATATTGAGAGACCTTGGATTAGGATGGGGCCCTCGATTGTTCTATGCTCTTTGTACACAGGAGTATAGCGGTATTGTTGGCAGAGATTGGGACTACCGAGTAGATGTTCCAGATGTTGGGGTTACATATGGTTTTATTGCATGGCTTGCAAAGCATCTAATATATAGGTTTTCAGATCCTACAGAGTTGATACCTTCCATGGAGGAGGCTATGGATGTTATAGGTGCTCAGATGGGTAGAGGGCAGAGACGTACAGGTGCACAAGTTCTAATGCCCAAGCCTACACCTCCAAGGCTCAGAGTGCTCATGACACCTCCACAGAGACCATCTGGATAGATGAGACCACCTCGTCCCTCTAGTTCTTTAGCAAGTAGACCTATAGTTTTATAGAGGAGATTGACTAGAGGAGAGAGTGGTACTCTAAGCAGTGTAGGTAGTGTCAATGAGGTACTTGGAGTAGAGAAGTATGTAGCTTTCGGTCCTGATCCTCTATAGGATGATATAAATTTTGACTTGGGTGTTGAGGTGAGACATCGTACGGCACAGAGAACAGAGGCTGCAAATCAACCATTGAGAGATACAAATATGTCTGTAGTAGAGGTAGACCCTAGTGTACTACAAACTCCTCAGGAGATCATCAAATGGCTCAGATTATAGGTCAAGGACCTGAAGGTATGGAGTGCTTGTTGGGAGGAGCGATTTACTGAGGCAGATAGATAGGGATCTGAGCTCTGAGAGGATAATAGGAGATTATAGATAGAGGTGACACATCAGACCTCTAGAGCCTCTTACTATGTTTCTGCCTACTATGTTGTTGCTCCTTCTGCTCAGAAAGTACCCACATACTCTCAATATATGATAGTGTCAGAGGGAGCTAGGGCACCCCAAGCCAAGGCAATTTCTAATGCACCACCACCACCTCCACCAAATGTAGAGGATCATGTAGATAGTTGATCTATCTAGATATTCTGATATTTTTGCTCTTTTTGTTCATAGATATATTATTCTAATCATCTACTAGCTCGCATGAGCTCATTTTTTTGTACATTATGCCAATAGTGCACCCTTGAATAGTTCAAGTTTATATGATATATAGGAGATTGAGATTTTGGTTATGACTTCATTTTTACTTGTCATGTTTTGATTTATGAAGATATCATGTGATGTAAATGCTATGAGTAGTGTAGAATGTATGTATGGATTTATGCAGTGTAATGATTTCTTTCACATGTATGGATGTTATGAAAATGTAATTGATTATGGAAAGATGTATGTATGATTTTGATTATGCACATGTATGCAATGTAAATGCAACAAATGGAATGATTATGATATGTAATGCAATGATACACATGATATATTTTGCAGGTATTGATGAAGACAAGTACTCAGTCTTATGTCAAAAAGGATGTCTAACCTAGGATGGTGACTGCTTGTGGTTCTGTGAGGAAACCTTCATGGAAGATTCAACTCTTCATGTCAAGTTTGAAGTTTAGTTTGAAGGATCATTTAAACATTCAAGTTTATTCAGCAATTGTGAGATCATGCAAAGTGCAAAATGCAAAAATGACATGCAAAATGAAATGTGAACCTAAGAACTAGGACCTAGTCACTGATCATGTGTCAGTCATTTGTCATCATTGAATATTTATTAGGTAACTAGATAAATCAATACAATGCCCACTAGTTAGGAAACTATAGACATATGAATATTGATTTTTATGTGTAAGAATCAATACAACATCCACTGGTCAAACAACCATGGACATATGAATATTGATTTTAATTTTGGAATGTCAAATTAGATATGAGCACCAAGGCATAAACGTCGTGATGACCTAAATATCATGTCCATTTTGATATAGCAATTTGTGTAAGCATCAAAACATAAATGTCATGATGACTAGAATACACCTTGCGTTACAAACACATCAAACAGTCGAGAGATCATTCCAAATTCATTGTGAATTACCCTTAGTGACCCTTTATCATTCACATCCTTAGGTAAGATCGTGTTTCATAGTAGGAGTAAGAACTGTCTCAAAAAGATAATAGTTAAATCAAAATTCCTTGAATTTTTTGGGTATCAATGGTCGAGGTACTCATGGCCGTCCAATTTGAGATAGAGGCTCTTACAGATGGACACCATTTCAATCCAAAATTTCCAAAGATGTTAGATTTTCACATACAAGTAGAAGACAAAGAAAAGATTATGCCCCCAGTCATCACTCTCTAAATCCTATAAAGGACATCATCGAAGAGCTCAAAGGGACACAATATGCAAAAATATCAATGTGAATTAGTAAGCATACAAGGAGATAAAAGCATGAAGCATAGATTGTTTTCAGTTTGTGTTGATGTTTGATTGCATTGTTGTAGATGCAAAATCCTTTTTGGAGAGGAGACTGACTGACTGACTCGGATGAGGCTTCAAAGGACCTTGATTGGATATGACACATCTAAAGCATATTGGAGACCATGGGATATGACTTTGATTTCCCCCAAGTTTGAACATTGATAGGATACATACACTTGAGCTGATTGGTGTACAGACTGACTTTTTGAAAATAAGAATGTGGAAACAAACCGGGAGATATGTACAAACTAAAGTAATACTGAAAGCTGGGAAAGAACAAGATTGCACTGATAGATGGAGTGTTTTGAAACAAGTGGCACCCATTTACCAAGTTTTCACCATCTTGGTAGAGATTCTTTTTTTTGCTACCAAGTCGCCTATTTCAAGGTTTTCACCAAGGCACTTTTTCTTTTTTTCATTTTTTTGTATTTTTCAATTTTTCAATTTTTTTATACTTTTGATATTTTTTGAATTTTTTTGTGAATCATCAAGGTGCCTATTGCTAGGTTTTCACCAAGATGTTCATTTTTTCAGGACTTTTTCTGATTTTTATAATTTTTTCAAGATATTTTACCATAGATTGAATGCCTTCGGCATAGAATTTCTTTAGATGCATAATGTTGATTGGTTCTTAGAGCTGTTCTCCTTGAGTCATTGAGAGTTGATAGGCACTAGAGCCAAAAGTAGCAGTGACAACAAAGGGACCCAGCCAGTTGGGTTAAAACTTCCCCTTCCATTCTCTATGTGATTGATTTTTAGGATTCTCTCTCAAGACTAGATCGCCAACCTAAAATTCTCTATGTCTGACTTTCTTGTTGTAGCCTCTAGACATTCTTTTCTAATATACTCTGACATGATCATACACTACTTGTCTATGCTCATCTAGTAGTTCAAGTTCTTGCAACCTAGACACTGTAATCATCATCAGTTACAATACCATGCATTCTGATTCTTAGTAATGGGATTTTAACCTCAATAGGGAGTACCGCTTCAAACCCATAAACTAAAGCAAAAGGAGTAGCCCCAATGGGTGTTTTGATACTTGTTATGTAGGCCCAGAGAGATGGATTGATCATGAGATGCCAGTCTCTTCCTATTTTATTAATTGTCTGATGCAAGATTTTCAATAGATTCTTATTTGAAGCCTATGCTTTTTCATTCCCTTGAGGATAGTAGATAGATGATCAATGTTGTGTAATTTTGAATTTGGCACACAGATCATCTAAGTCTCTATTTTTGAATTGTCCACCATTATCTATGACTATAGAATGTGGAATACCATACCGACATATGATGTAGTTCAAAATAAACATAGAAATTTGCTTGTCGATTACTTGAGTCAAAGGGACTGCTTCTACTCATTTTGTAAAATAGTCTATAGCTGTTATGATATGGGTATGTCCATTAGAAGAATGAGGATGTATGGATCCTATAAGATTAGATGCCCATTGGTGAAAAGGCCATTGTGTAGTAAAGGGAATTAGATCTCTCCTTGGAGCATGAATTAAGTTACCATGTACCTGGCACTTTTGACAGTTTTTAGAAACTTGATTGCATCCTTCTCCATTTCAGGCCAATAGTACCCAGCCCTAATAATCTTTCAAGCTAGTGTTAAACCATTTGAGTGTGACCCATATATACCCTCGTGGACTTCCTCTAGTGCACATTGAGACTCTTCCCATTCTAAACATCTAAGTAGTGTACCATCTAGACTTTGTTTGTACAGATCGCTACCAATGATGATATACTAGGACGCATTGCAAATAAGGTATCATTTTTCATGGTGATTGAAGATATCGAGAATGATTTGGTCTCAGAGATGGGAGAAACATTTTTTGTATCTGGATGAATCATGACCAATAATAGTGTAGATCATGTGCATTTTAGGGGAATCATATGCAGGATAAGATAGTGCTTCCACTAGGAACTCATAGGCATAGCTCATGTTCAGGCTGCTATAATAGAGTAGATAGCGTTACTATTGCATCAACAGCCTTGTTCTCTGTTCTAGGAATTTGCTCAAATGTGATAGATATAAAATATTTCTTTAGATCATCCACCATTCTCTTGTATGGAATGAGCTTTTCATCTTTTGTTTGGTATACATCATTGACTTGATGGATAACAAGTTGTGAGTCCCCATGAATGTGTAACTTTGTCACTCTCCACTCAATTGCTATTTTCATACCATTAAGAAGGGCTTCATATTCAGCAATATTGTCTATACAAGGGAACTTGATTATGAATGCCTTAGGAATTGAGTATCCTTGAGGAGTGATAAACAATATGCCTGCTCCAGGTCCATTCTGTATATAGGAGCCATCAAAGAATAATTTCCATTCCCTAGAAGAAAGATTTATGATAGAGGAATCTGGGAATTCCATTTGCATTAGTGTATAATGAAACATAGGTGCATCCACCAATTGATCATAAATAAATTGGTCTTTAATAGCTTTTCACTCAACATATTCAATGTCAAATTCACTTAAGAGCATGACCCATTTAGCTAATCTACCCGTGAGGGCGGCTTTGCTTAGTAGGTACTTTAGTGGATCAATTTTAGCTACCAAATGTGTGGTATGAGCTAACATATAATGTCTTAGTTTCTCTAATGCAAAGATCATAGCTAGATAAGATTTCTCAATCATTGAATAGTTCTTTTCATATGCAACCAATGTTCTACTGATATAGTATATAGCTCTTTCCTTTTTGTTCTCATCATTCTATGCTAGCAATGCCCCCAGTAATGTATCTGTTGTGGAGACATATAAGATCAATGGCTTCCTTTGAATGGGAGGCATCAAAATAGGAGGATTTGATAGATATTTCTTGATATGGTTAAAGTTCTTCTCACATTCTTCATTCCATGCAAAAGTCACACCTTTATGTAAAGTTTTTGTAAAAGGTTTTGATATGTCTACAAGCTGTGATATGAAATGCCTGATAGATTGTACTCTCCCTTGTAATGTTCTTATTTGACTGATATTCCTTGGGGGTCACATCTCCATAATAGCCTTGACTTTAGCTAGATCAACTTCAATGCCTTTCTTTGAAACTATGTACCCTAAGATCTTTCCAAAAGTGACACCAAAAGCACACTTCTTAGGATTCAGTCTGAGACTAAATTTTTCCATTCTAACAGTATTTTGCTCAAACCATTTAGATGTTTAGCTCTTATCATAGATTTTTCTAAGGTATCATCAATATAATCCTCCATAGTTTGATGCATCATGTCATGAAAAATAGATGTCATAGCTCTTTGATATGTAGCACCTGCATTTTTAAGCCCAAATAGCATGACATTCCAATAGAAGATACCCCACGCACATGTGAAAGCAGTTTTCTCTTGATCCTCTGGAGAAATTTTGATTTGATTATATCCAGAGAAACCATCCATTAAGGAATACATCTCGAAACCCGCAGTCATGTCCACTATCATATCAATGTTAGGTAGTGGAAAATCATCCTTTGGACATGCTTTATTCACATCTCTAAAGTCTGTGAACACTCTTATTGATTTATCTGGTTTAGAAATAGGTACAATATTTGAGATCTAGTCAGCATAGTCAATAACACAGATGAATCCAGCTTTTAGTAGTTTCTCTAATTCGGCTTTGACAAGGAGTGCAACATGTGGATGCATCTTTCTCAATTTTTTCTTAACAAGTTTGACCCCTAGAGTTATAGATAGATGGTGCATTATAAGGTTAGGATCCAATCCTGGAATATCTAAATATTTCCATGCAAAGTTGATTTTTTCTCTGTTAGGAATGTAGTAATTTTTTTCTTTTCTTCTTCTGATAAGGATTGTGCTACATGGATCAACTATGGTTCCTCTGTTGTTCCCAAGTTGATAGATTGAGTGGGCTTGATTAGAACTAGAGATCTATCCTGTAAATGACTCAGAAGGACATCAAATATCTCATCCTTAGGCACCTCAAAGAGGTTTTCACCTTCGAATACATCTTTTATTTTTGGCTTTGTAGGTTCTGAGACTGCCACAAAGTGGTTTTCACCCTCAGAACTCCTTTTCTTTTTATTTTTATTCTTATTCTTTTGACTAAGATACTTGATGTCTGACTCCATCATGATGATGCTCGGTTCACTGATGGAAGTCCTCATAGGCTCAACTGCATTTAGGTATCGAGCAAGGGCATAGTCATTTGGAAAGGTATAAATACCCTGGCTTGAATTCGTGGAAGTTTGGTCAAGAAGTTCAGGATGTTGGATAGTCAAAGTGGGGAAAGATTGAGAGATATGGTTTATGAATATGGATCTGTCATCTTTGGTCCTAACCCAACGCTTGAGTTTGAAGGTGATATTACAATTCAAGACATTCAATTCATGAATAGGCTCAATGTCATTATGGAAGTCCACTTCAGCCATCGGTGGATCAAACTCGTTAAGTTCATTATTCCACTCTAGACTTACATTGGTTTCAAGTGCATATTGGTGAATAACATCAATATATTTCTCTGTAATAAGTTCATCTTCCTCTGGAATGACTCCCCATTCATAATCATTGGATTCCTCATCTATGCCTCTAGGAAATTTAAGAACATGAGTAAAGTCAAGATGGATACCCCAAGAAGGGTTACCCTCAGATTCTAATTTGAATTCATACTCATGGGAATTTGTTTTAGAATAACTACCACCTTCCTCTTTGTCTTTTTGATTGCCTTCGAGATTAGCCAGTTCTTGTGGTGCAACTATCTCTTGTTCTATAGTAGGTTCTTGTGTTTCTACTACATTGATTCTTTTTACTGGATCATCTTCAGCTTCAAGGAAGTCTTTTATTTCTTTAGGAAAATGTTCATAAGTAATGAGCTCCTTTGCGGTGTCTGAATCATCACTATCAGACTATTTTATTGTTTCCTCCTTTGGTTTAATCTATTCTAAGACATGTGGGGAGTTCTTGCTAAGATAGAAAGACTTCTTATATCCTAAACCTGTTGCATTCTTGTTTGTTTAGCCACGATGGTCAAGAGGTGATAGAAGACCTTTACCTTGTAGTCCTAGAGGTCCTTTTCTTGTATATCCCATTTTTGTGATCAAGCTGAAAGAAAAAATATTTAGACCAGTGCCCCCATCTATCAACACATGTTTGACGCAACGGTTTTGGATCAAGACTTCAATATGAAAGGGTTGGTTATGCGGATGACTCAAGGATTTATCATCTTCCTTTGAAAAGGAAATATATTGTGGAGTGTAAGATGACCAACCATAGTTTGGAACCTATCTAAATCAAGGTTTTTAGGAACATTGGATCCAAGAAAAGATTTCTCTAGAATGGCTCTATGAGCTGGAGATATCTGAAGCAACTCAAACATGGAGAATTTTGCATTGGTATGCTAGAGTTGTTGAACAATATTGTATGATGTAGGCCTCATGTCTTTAGGATTTGAATATTTAGATGTAGCCTTCTGCTTAGAAGTAAATGAGAGATTGAAGGGCATCTTAGGGACATTTGATGAATCTGGGATTTGTCCTTGCAGATGCCCCTGAGCTTGTGATCGAGTAACTGAGTTAGCTGATTAATTTTATCTGTCTTTTCTTATAATTGTGATGACATTGCAATGCTCAAATAGGCATGGTTCAACCATATTGATAAAATAATTGTTTCCAGAGTAAATATAATTGACTTTAGCACCCACATTAGGTTGAGAAGACCAATCTCCTTGACCATATTTCTGAAATGGCTCTATGAATGTTGTATGATCATTATTGATCTTATGATTATCAATTGTGATTTCTCCATTATCAATTTTGTCTTGTATAATGTGTTTCAAGAAGACGCGGTTATTAGTTTTATGAGCCTTATTGCAATGGAAATCATAGAAATCATTCTCTTTCCACCATTTTGGTTTAGGTTCAAGATCAAACACTTCTATCTCAGGCAAGAAAATGATGTTGTTAGCCAACAGATTTTTCATGGAAGATTCCAAGGACTCTCCAAGAGGAGTGAATTTGCATTTAGGATCTGTATCCCAAGGTTTGTAATTAGATGGCTTCTTGTTCGATTCGTTTGCTTTCGCTTTTGAGGCTTTGATGGCTTGGGTACCAACAGTGAGATTAAAAGAAGGTGCCTTAGATGGGGCATAGATAGCATCAACAACTCCATTAGTGCCAATGCCTTTGTTCTTGTTCCAATTTTTTCCTTTGTCTTTAGAGCTAGATCCAGATTCATACTTGTTGTTTTGAAGTGATATGTCTCCTTTTTACACAAGTACCTTCTTAATTTTGATTTCATTTTCTACCATTTTATCAAAGGATGTATGATTTTGCATTTCCAAATGGTAGTTGAGTTCTAGATTAAGATTGTTGATGAATATTTCCAGCTTCTCAGTTTCTGGAATGGGTCTAGCATATAGAGAAAATTTCTTCCTCCATCTTTTGAGAAAAGTCAGGAATGGTTCTCCTAAGTTTTGTTTCAAATTGTAGATGTTGATCATGGTAACTGGATGATGGATGTTATAGGACTATTGTTGATAGAATAGTTTGATTAAATCCTCAAAAGTTTTGATAGTTGGAGGCATTTTTGAGAACCAATGAATGGCTGACCCTCCCAGAGATCGAGGGAAAAGATGCATTAAGTAAGTTGGTTCGTGCATGAACTCCATAGATTGAGTACATAATTCTCTGACATGATCTTGACAATCAGAGTTTCCATCATACTTATCATACTTAGGTATCTCCACTCTTTTAGGGAATGGTGGCATGTACAAGTCTTTATCAAATGAAAAAGGGCATAGAGCCTCCATGGAGAACTCTTTAGGTTCCTTTTCTTTTTCAAGTTTGTTAAGTTTGACTTGCATGGTATGTATCTATTTCATCATAGTTGTGATTGGAGTTTCTTCCTCATGCATAATGATATCTTCAACATTAAAGTTGGGAGGATGTTTAGCCCCTTGGCGAGCTAGTTCTACAAAGTATGTTTCTCTGTCTTCCTTCAAGAAATGCTTCATCATTTTCTTGAAGTCATCATCATTTTGATATTGAGCAATTTCAGAAGGTGTGGGTTCTTGATCCACACCATGTTGAGAGTGATGTCCTTGAGACCTGTGGTTTGTCCCTCCTTGAGATATGTTAGGAGTTTTAGAACTCCCTGGGATAGATTGATGTGGAGTTTTTTGATCACCTCTGTGGGTTGATGGAGGAGGGGGTATGCAATCAATTTTCAATTGAAGATTTCCAAGACCATCATCTTTGTAAAGACCTGAATTGTAGAGTTTCTCAAAGGTTGGACCCACATGAGAAGATAAAGGTAAGGTATTGTGGGCTTCTCCAAATTTCTTGTGTGAGGAAGCTCTAGTTTCCACCATTAACCTTGGGTGGATAAAAAGAGTAAGATGAAGACAACTAAAGAATGACTTGATTCAAGAAGATCAAATGATGCAACCTTGTCAAGATTGGATTGATTAAACATTAGAGTGGATGTAAATGAAGGATATTGTGCCCTAGTATTATGGGTAGATGCCCAAAAGATGGTGGACATGAGCTCACAACACTTAGCTATTTTGTATGAAGACTAAATTTGAAGATAATTTTGAAAAGGTTTTGACACAAGATGAAAAAGACTCAAATCGATAAGTCAGAAGGCTAGATCTGACTCAAGAGGCCACTTTAGGAAAATGATCAGATTCTTTCTTGTTTCTGCTCTATTCCTGACATAGTGATTTGTTTGACATATTTTGGAAATAGGCTGTAAAAGCTGGATCTCTGACAATTTTTCAAAAATTCTCATATGACTTTCTGCAGGCTCATATGACAGTGGGTAGGCTCTAAAATGACAGTTGACAAAACTCGTATGACAATTGCAAAGCTTGCACGATAGTTGATAGCATATTTTGGCTTTTTGTTTGTGATTTCTAACAAAGCTCGTACAACACTATACCAGCTTGCATACGACAATACAGGGGTTCTGAAACAACAATGGTCAAAACTCGTATGACTTTCTGACCCTGTGGGATGACTTTGACTCTAGAAAGGAATTTTGCTTCAGATTTTACAATTTTTAGGTTTTCAGTTTCAGAATGTTTGCAAAATTGTCTATCCAAGTTTGAAGATTATTGCAGGATCATTCATTTCCAATAACCAAATAGATAAACAAGCACACAGAACAGCAGGCAAGTGATTTCAAGAATGTCTGAAAACAATGAACATGGGACAAAGCAACCCTGTGCATGAACAATCAAGTGACTGAATGTGCTAATCCCTAGGAGTGCTAATTTTGTATGTTCCAAAAAGTTTATCAATAATGCACATATTCCTAGAAAATGAAAAATTTGGCCTCACTAGGGTTTGCAGTAATGGTCTGACTCTACAAATTTTGTGATCTCAAGAGGGCGAACTCCAATCCAAGTGCACTGAGGTTTTGACACAGTCTGAGAATTTAATCAATCAGGAGCTGCTAGGGAGATCTGATAGCCCAACAAGAGACCACACCTATGAAGATTTCCTCCACAAGGACATTTCTATAGCGGTTGTTGCTACCATGGCAAAATGGCTATTACCGCTTGAGGTTCCATCCACCTGGTTGACCCAATTAAGGAAATGTCCACTATGGTTAACCCTCTCTAAAGATGACTCACAAAGATAACACAGGGGGACTAGATCAGATTCAAGGATCTAGGTTTCTAATACTATCCAAAAAGGAAGTAGAGCATAATCCCCTAACCTCTTCACCTCACCAAAACAAAGTAGACAGATTAATCTGACACGCTAAGAGTTAAATTATCTCACCAAGATTCGTGATGTCAACAAATCATGGTCTATCAACCTCTCCAGAGAGAGAATGTATCAATCAAAAGCCGAGGATAATAAATCTAGTAGAACGCAAGACAATCTTAGTATCCTCCCTACCTACAAGGGGATCCTTTGTCAAGAAGAGCTTCACATGCATAAACAAGTGAAAGAAAATCTCTCAAGATCATCCACAAATAGTGTTCATAGGGCCTATTTACTACGTGTAACAGCTATGCAAAAGCAAATCTATATTCATTTTATAGCCCAAAATGAAGTCTGTGATATGAAAGCAGGAAAAGTCACACAAGCTTGACATATGAGAGTTCATTTTAATCCAAATCAAAGTGTTATCAGATTGAGAAGAATACCTGAATTTCTCGTAATGCGCTTAGTATATTTTTACCTATTTTAGTAAATTTTCTTGCGCTTTCCCAATCGGACTTAGCAAATATCATTCAGAAAAAAAAGATCTTAATTGTTAGGCTTAGCTATTAGTCCAAATTTGAAAATCAAATTTGAAAAAATGCCTAAAAATTTGAAACAACAATTGAATCCTAGTATCAAAACTCGTACAACAATGGATTACCTCCTAGACGGTAGTCTGAAAACTCGTACGACGCTGGGTGTCTTCCCACATGACAATGTAGCTCTCAAACAATGATCTGCAGTTGCTAAAATGAGCCTCAAAAATGTTGAAAGTTGTACAACACCTAGAAGGTACTGGCATGAGTTTCTGTCAAAACTCATACAAAAATTATACGAACAAAGAATAAAATCGCAAGATTGATCATAAAATGATAGAAAAGGGATAGAAATTGATAGAAGTGAAATGGAAACCCGTTTCAGGGCCCCACAGTGGGTGCGAGAGATGTGTGTGTGTGTGTGAAAATTGTACCTAGCTGTGGACACAACACTTTAGTAAAACATTAGAGGTTAGCAAAATTGAAATCTGACAAATAATTGAAACTAAGCTAACTAGTTGATTTACTGCCTTCTAGTAGGTGCGAGTATGGTATTCTTATATCAGACTGAGATCAGTGACAATGCAACACCTAAATGAAGGATTTGAATGCAGAAGATGGATATGAAATGAATATAGATTTAATCTATTTTTATTTTATTTTTGTATGCAATTAAGATTGAAAACTTAATATGAATCTAATCTAGAAATGAATGATATGCAGATTTATCTAGGAATGATATGAAAACTATGAAAAACTATGACCAATAATGAAAGATCTCACAAATCGCCTGTCACAAGTGCTTAATCCTTCAATCACAAATTCACCAGAGTAGTTGTGTAAATTCAAGGTGGGTAATTGTGAAGAGCTTAGCCTTGATTTTATAGAAATCTAGGGCTTTGAGGGTGCATGAGAAAAGCCATAAATCACTCTCGATGAACTTAGGTTGATTTTTGAGTCAATAAGAAATCAGAATTAGATTAACTCACAAAATCATGCAAATCATGTAAGAACAGCTTTTTAACTCAAATCAGAAGTTTAGATCAGCTTTCAACTCAAAATAGATGTTGAGTTTCCACAAGATAACAACTTGAATTGATTTTTTGATTTAAAGTTTAACTGCTCTTTCAAATGTGCATAGATAATTATGAATTAATTAAATAAATAAAGTGATTTATCTTCAACTTAACTGATTTTTGAATTAAAATAATTGATTTATGGGTTAATCAATTATTAAATCAAACTTTATTCAAAAACTACATTATTAAAAATTGGCAACTGACTTTAATTAATTAAATAAGAATTTAATCAATTAGTCATAGGATATTTTAATTTTTTGTCAAAATTAACTAATACAATTTAGGAATAAATTTAATTAAATAATTAAGTGGCAATATTAAATCTAATTAATTAAATATTTAGCATATTCAATTAATCAAACTTTAGGATAAATGAGATTTATCGCCAAATAATCATTAAATCAAAGATAATTAGGATAAATAGGAATATTTCCAAGAATATTCCCCGATGCAGAATTAGGATAATCAATTAGGATTTGATAATGTGCAGATGTGCCTTAGGTTAGGACTTTGATGTTTATTTCATTTGAATTGTTGATGTAGGAGGTGAATGAACCTATAGCCCATTTTTGGGGTATTACAATTGTAGTGAAATAGGTCGCACTTTCCACTTTGGTAATAGAGACTGAAGAAGTAGTTGTGAATGCACAATCTCTGCTTACCAAACTTTGCAATGTAGAATAGTTCACTGAGGATAACCAAGGACTGGTTGATAAACTACAACAAGAACTCAAATCCACCAGTTAGTCCTTAAGCTTGGACGTAGAAAATAGTTCAAAACATTATGCCAAGCTTATGCATACACAAGGAAGGATAGCCGAACTGATGGCTAATAATGGAAAGATAAGATCTCATCTACTTTCTATGAAAACAATTTTGACACCTCACCTGGAGGCCATACAGAGAAAGTTATTTAAGGCTAAGGACTTAACCTAGAAGGATCCAAATCTATCTATAGCTGAGAGCCTAATCAGTCTAGCTGTCGAGCTAGAAGTGCAGTCAGAAGTTTTAAATGTTGCTACAACAAGATGGAAAATTGCACTACACATGGTTATGATGTTGCATAAACCATTTCTGGAGAAATAATTTCAGATCCCTACTCCATAAGAGATTTTTCGTGCCAAAAACAAGGGGGAAATCAAATGACATGACATGACAAAGGGAAGGTAAAATTTTTTTGAATGTATATATATCTTAGGGGGAGTATTCTGCTAATACTAAATACTTTTGTAATTACAAGTGTAATGTCATGACAAAGTGTTTTTTCCACTAATGTCAAAGGGGGATATTGTAGATCTCTATAGTTTTGTTGACTATTAGTGAACCACACTTAGTCATTTATCTAGGAAATGATGGTCGGTCATCACTGCGACCAAGTCATTATGTAAAGGCCAAATTATGTAATGTACACTTACTGAGCATTAGTACTGCCAAGTAAACTTATGGTCACTGTGTATTTTTGTATTATGCCGAGTCTAGTTTTTCTGAGTCATATATGCAATGATTATCGAGCGACAGAGATATCAACATATGCCGAGTACAATGAATGTCAAGTATCAGGAACTGCATTTGATGAGTTAGCCAAGGATGACATATGACTTTGTTATGGCACATTGATCGAGGTAAATCATTTTGGGTGACATTCATGTTTTGTATTTTGTTTTTTGAGGTAATTATAGAGGTGATTACATATCTATTTTGTAATCATTGATCCCTATGTAATACTTAGAGCCAATCAGAAATTAGTAAGGCTTAAGTGGCAAAAGGAATTAATCTGAACCGTAGATCTTGAATCATGAAGATGTTTTGTTGATTATATAAGGTTAAGATATAAACCCTAAGATGTGTAAGAGAAAAAGATAGTGTGAAGGAGAGAATGCTAAGGGTATGAAGGAATGAGCAGAGAGGCACATTCAGAGTAGTGAAGCATTTAGACAGATTTCAGTGACTGAGCTAAGCAGTGAAAGGACAGAACAAAGATAAATCTAATAGAAGAGATCAATATATACAGTAAAGAGAAGATCTGTAATCTACATACAATGTAAACCAAAAGATCAGGTACTGAGACATTCTAACTAGTGTATCAGTGTAAATTTCTTAACCGAGTAGTCCTAACATACTTTTTGTAATCTCTTAAGCGAGTGCTTACTTTGTTGTAAGTTTCAAATCCTTTAGCAAGGTAGACTGTATAAGTCTTTTAGCTCTTAACAAGGCAGACCCTTCACAAGGTAGGTCATGTTTTCAACAAATTTTGTAAGCCCTAACAGGAAAATTTTATTACTGCAGTAGTGAAGATTTGTGGGTGTCATCCCTACCCCAATTTTACCTTTCAAGGGTTTCTGGGTAACCAAAATCATTGTGTTATGAGTACTTTCATGGATACAATTTAATATGTTAGTTATTTTGTTTGATCAAGTATTGTTGATGCTATGAAAATGTTTTATATAGATCAGAATGGTTTAGTAGGTGATATCTGATTCACCCCCCCTCTCAATATCACATTTCCCAATTATATTTCCAAAAAGTTAGTACCCGTTTTGATGTTAAATATACTAATATAAAAGGACTTATAACAACCTATGAGGTTTGGAAGAAACTTGATTAAGTCTATGGGGGTGATAAGCATTTGCTAAAGGCAAGAGAAGAAAGTATCAAAGGAAAATATGAAGACGTGAAAATGGTAGAATGAGAAAACATTGCTCAATATGGTGCAAGAATCAAAGATGTTGCTATAATTAGAGGTGTAGGTGGTACCATGGAAGAAGAAGCTATGGTAAGTAAGATGCTAAGAACCTTTTTACCTGCTAATGCCATAAGTGTCTTAGCAATTAATGAGATGAGAACATTTGATAAAGTGACCATTGATGGACTAATAGGTAAGATTACTACATTTGATCTTAAAAATTTTGATAACAGTATTCTGAAGGTTGAAACTACTTTCAAGGATTCTATGGTAATTGTCCCTACAAGAAAAGGAAAAGAGTTGATGATTGAATCTTATAGTTTGTCTAGTTTCACTAGGGATATAGATTCTATTTTGGAGGATGAGAAAAGACAAGTAGAACTTGAAGCATTGATAGCAAGGAGGTTACCTAGAGGAACTGGTAGGTACAAAGGAAAATTACCTTGAAAATATTTCTCTTGTAACAAGATTGGTCACATTACTGCAAGGTGTGCTAATGGAGAACAAAAAAAGGATAAGGACAAATACAAGAAGTACAAAGGACTTGATGACACATCACATAAGTACTGATTTGGTTGACATGTAATCTGGTTTGAAATGATAGGTATAGGAAAGAGAAACTTGGAACTTAATACACTTTTCACCCCTGTACAAAATAATGACAAGTGTCCACACTTGTCCTCCTTCATAGGAGAGAGAAAAATGGTGTAATGCCATAATATATAGACACATGCAGTACTAAATATAATATCTGAAATCTATGTTTCAAAAGTGGAAATAAATTGAATAAGTTGAATGCATGTACCTATCATTATGTTTATATATGCGCTTGAGAGGTGAGAATCGGTTGTGCCTTGAAATTGATTATCCCTGAATGGATTTATGTTGACATGGATTTTATTGAAAACTTAGAAAATTGAGCAAAGTGGGTGACATGGAATTTGGACAAGTGGAAGGTAAAGAAATGAGGTGGGTTGGAAAGAGAATTTAAGAAAAGTGAACGTGGAATGAGACTTCATTGAAAATGAAGTTTTATTATGGATGTACGTGTGTGTATGCTAGCGTGAAGCTGTAGGAAGTAGGTTGTCACCTTCTACTATAGGAGTGATAAACTGTGTTACCTTTGGCTCGTCATATGTGAATTGCTACAGGAACTGTTGATGGTATAGACAAAGTCTATGGCCATTGACCAGCAAATTGAACTATACTGGGTCAATTTTTGTCAATTGAACCACTCCATTTAAAAAACATGTGTTATCTCATATATCCCTAGCCATCTTGTTTGCAACTTGCCTTGTGTCTCTGGATACCTAGAATCAAATAGTAGTGCCCAGTCTCTACTTGGAATTGTTTGTTCTTGATGTGGTTGTCATGCCATTTCTTTCTTTGTTTTTGGACTATTTCTGTGTGCTCTAGGACATATTTTCCCATCTCATCCAAGGAGTTGAGATCCAATAAGCATTCACACTGAGCTGCAGGAAGGTCCATATTCAGCTTCAAAGTAGTCCTTAATGATTTGTGTTCAAACTCAATTGGTAGCATTGTTGTTTTTCCATAGAGTAGCTCAAATGGAGTCAACCCAATTGTGGTTTTCCATGTGATTCTGTATTCCACACTACTTCTACTAGACGGCTACTCCAATCTCTTCAGTTGAGTTGAACAATTTTTGAAAGTATTGCTTCAATTTCTCTGTTGGTGACTTCCACTTGACCATTCACCTGTGGGTGGTACGGGATGGACTTCCTATGTCTAATTCTATATTCATTCATGAGTTTTGTTATCAGATTAGATGTAAATTTTTCCCCTTGATCAATCACTAACTCTCTTGGTACTCCCTAGCAAGTAAATATTTCTTCATACAAGAAGGCTAGCACTTTGTTGTCATGCGCATGCTTCATTGCTTTCACTTCTACCCATTTTGTTACATAATCCGTGCATACCAAGATATATGATTTTCCATTTGATGGAGGGTCTATGGGACCAATGAAATCCATTCCACATTTATCAAATGGTGTGACAACTACTTGTGGGTTCAGAGGCATCTCATATGATTTTGTTGGCCTACCCATCCTTTGACATTTGTCACATTTTCTGGTGTAACTGGCTGCATCTTTGTGAAGGGTTGGTCAATAGTAGCCTGTTGTTAGCACCTTCATTGCTATTCTTTTTGCTACAAAGTGTCATCCACAAGGTTCATTATAGCATGCATGCATAATATCATAGGTCTCATCTTCTCAGACACATCTCCTCATAACTTGATCTAGACCTATGTAGAATAATGTATTATCAATCCATGATTACTGAAAGCTCTTTTCCACCAGCAATTTTATGTCCTTTGGAGAGAAGTGTTCAAGCATCTTGTTGGCTACAAGATAATTTTCTATATCAGCATACCATGGAGTTTTAATACCAATGTGAAATAAGTGCTCATCTGGAAATGTGTCATCTATCAATGAAGTATCTATATCTACATGTTGTAACCTGGAAAAATAGTTTGCTACTACATTGGCTCTGCCCTGTTTATCTATTATTGTGAGACCAAATTCCTATAACAAAATTAGCCATCTAGCTAATCTACCTAAAATGGTAGGTTTTTTCATGAGATATTTTATCATAGTATGGTCAGTATGAACAAATATGGGGTGTCCTATTACATAGTTTCAAAACTTGTTTAGAGCATAGACTACTCCTAATAGTTCTTTTTCTATGACTGTGTCATTTAACTCTAGGCCATGTAGACTTTTACTAATGTATTACATAGCATTTTCAAGGTGTCCAGACTTTTGGCCTAAGACAGCTCCTAGTGCATAATCAGATGCATCAGTATGTATGTGAAATGGAAAATTCCAATCAAGGCCTTTTAATAATGGTACTTTTGTAAGAAGCTTCTTAAGCTGCACAAATGACTCTTCATAATTTGGGCCGGTCCATATGAATTCAGCCTCTTTTGTAAGAAAAGTGTACAATGGACTTGCTATTTGACTAAAGTTTTGAATAAAACTTCTATAGTATCTAGCATTGTAATGTCCCCGCCAGGGAACCCATAAGGAATCAGGTCTAATGACCAAAAATTGCAACTAACAAATTTTTTTCCTAACATTACATTACTACTACATCACATTTACATTCCTTAAGGTTCCCTTAATGAATTCATTCACTAACATCTTTACATTACTTATCCAAATTGAATTTCATTTCCTTTCTTTACTTTCACATTTTAGAACTTAAGAGATAGGGTAAGAAAATAACATTTCATTTACAATTATATTCCTTACTTTATACACTAATCTCATTTCTCCTTCCTACACATTGAATAACTATTCATTAAAAATTACATTTTAACCTTAGCATAATAAGCATTTTCTTTCATTGCAACAAAGAAGAGATAGAAAATATCATTCAACATTACATTATATATATTTCCAACTTTGATCTTTCAAATAATAACCCTTGAAATCAAGCCTAGAACTATCCCACCCAACTACATTGCTTTTCTTTTCAATTACATCTTTCTGATAAAAGATCTCATAATAATAGGTACATTAATTTCCCAAAGGCATTACAACATATCTTTACATCTTAATTTTTAGTAACAATGATACAATATAAAGGTCTTCATAGAATAGAACATATCCAAGTCACGAACCACAAACAGGACCTTGAAAGATTTTTGCCACCCAACCATGTGGAACTGATGAGGTTCCACCCCCTGTGCTAGGAGATAGAACCAAGATACTCACAAGGCCCTAAGAAATCTAAGGCTACACAAAACCCTAAACTGAAATAAATAACATAACAATATATCACTTTACTAATCACAAGGGTTAGGTTTCTAGCATACCCTCTAGGTGAGTGTCATCACATATCCTAGATTTTGGGATCCTTCCTAACAACCATGTAACCCTGGTCCCCCCTTTATGAATAGGGATCCATCCTGGTGGTTATCCATGGTCCCAGTACTCCAACAAGACTATTTGGCCATTAATATGTTTTCTTTCATTATCTTTTGTTTCCCCCCTTTCCCAGATTCATTGTTAGGTTATCACTTTTTACTAACCCACCCATAGGATCATCTGGTAACCACTTTAGGGTTCCAACACCTATGGTGAGCCACTCACCTAGGGTATCTAGTCCCCTACCCACACACACACAAGCCATGGAAACATCAAATACTTTCAAAAGATCCATCTCATAGGTTTAGGGAGCTCCCCGGTTTACTCTGGCCACCCGAACAAGTCCTGACCTTACACTATGGATTATACCAAAAACCAAGTATGAACAAAAGCTTATAATCAAAACCATGTATAGAAATCCATAAGACACAACATAAAACTTCCCACATGCATTTACACAACATTCCATAGCTTATTTCAAAAGTCTAGGGAAATCCCATGTACCTGAAATTTGGCTAAGTCTGAATTTTTAAGAAATCTCAAAATTAGAAGTTGCATCTTAACTCCTCGGTTAACACTAATCTACTCAGTTGATACAGTCTTCTCGGTTGACACTAGTTTGGTCGGTTAACACTGCTTCATCGGTTAACACTTCTTTGGTCGGTTGACACTGCCTTCTTTGGTTAACACTACTTTGGTCAGTTGACACTGCCTTGGTTAGTTAACACTGCTTTGATCGGTTGACACTGCCTTGGTTGGTTGACACTAAAAAAACCTAGCTCAGTTACTACTAAACCAGCCGGGCTCGGTTAATACTAAACTGAAAGAAACTATAAAATACGACTGTCAACTCTGACTTGCAGATTAAATTGGGCATTATGGGGACTATGGTTGCCTAATTTGAGCATGACCCATTTGAGATCTCCCAATTTCCCTTTAGAAATAGCTTATCAATCCATCCTATCTATCTAACAAATCTGTTCTAGATCTGGACAAAGAAAGGTGGTGCAAAAATAGATATGAAACTGTAGTTTGAAACAGAAGTTCTAAAGCCTCGAAGAACTCATGGACATTCTGGATAAGAAAGGAGATACAAGGAGAATGCTTAGGACCCTACAACCTCGTACAACTATAGAAATATTCATATACATACAACATGGAAAAATATTTAAACATAATCCTAAAATCAAATCACTAATACGGGCACAACATATATATGTATAACATAATCATTCTAAAATTTACATAGATAATAAAACACACAGAGAACACATTCATACACAAAGAGGAAGAATGGAGATTCTCCCCAGTTTAGACCCTACCTTGGGTCCTGTGGAGAATCCTCTTCCGTCTACTAGAGAATCTCTGCAAAACTTCAATCCTTGAGTAGATATCTTTCTAGAAATCTTCCTCTGGCAATCAATTCCAAGCAATCCTCACACAAGTGACTTCACCAACCAAAGAATCTCAAACTCACATAAACTCTCACCAAAAATTTCTGGAGAAAAAAATTATAGACAACTCAAAAGAAAACAATTCTTCCAAAAATTAACATCCTCTTGCACACAAAATCTTCAATTATTTATCCTCCAACTATGTGGTTGGAGGAGTTGCTTTACGGGAAGCAACTTCTCCAACTTCCATAGTTGGTTGGAGGAATCAAATAATTTCCTGTAAAGACTTAATCAAGGTTTTTAATAAATTTGATTAAAATATCTCTTAAACGAAAGCATAACAAGAATAATAAACAAATACCTTTCAAGAAAAATACATAGCACAATAGGAAAACAAGTAGCCTAATTTCTAGGAGGTCTCGAGTTCAACTCTGTCCTAGATAGCCAAATTTACTACAAAGGACATTTTCCTTTTATTATTATTATTTTTACTTTTTTATTTAATACATTCATTGAATATACTTTATTTAACTCACTCTATTTCCTTATTATAAACAACATATCATTAACACAATTAATGAAAACATACAATTATTATTATTTATATAAGCATGGATATATGCGTGTGCACCCACATATACACATACCTATATAAAATACAAACAATTATAACATAATTATTTATTATACATATAAACAGATTAGTTCTAACTCATAACGTAACTCAAACCAACATCAAATCAAGTCCATAACATAAACTGCATTCCACTTTCCCAACTAGGATAACTTCCTAAATAGAATTCTAAGTCCATGGGTAACCTCAGGAGTTACTTGGTTAAATCTCCACACATCAATAGGTCAAGGATTTTGAAGGCACACTCAGACCTAAGTAGCCAGGTGGAGACAATGCCTAGTACCTACGTCCTGCATCACCAAATGATATGCATATTCAAATATATAAATATAAACAAACAGTGGCAACAAGGAGGGAGAGTGTGACATCATGTGGATCTCCTGTAGGATTAACTATGACTGCCCCTCCTCATCCTACACTCACATCAACCAGTGAACATCAAACCATAATAGGGTCAGTAGGGTTAGGTCATAATAAAACATCATAACACAAATCAATGTAAAACATTTTACTGATAGTTCATTTCTAGCCATTCATCATTAAATTATAACTCATTTAATATTTCCAAATAAATTATAGTAACCAAATATATATGCTCAAATGTCTCATAAAATGCTAACTAAATAATAATCATAGTCCATCATAAAATCCAAAGTGTCAAAGCAATAGTTTTGTCCATCTAACATAGGAAGATGCTAGGGTGGGCATTACAAGCATGTCCTAGAAATGATCTAACCTCTTTTTTCTTAGTAGGAGTGGGTAATGTTTGAATTACCTCTATCTTTGCTGGATCCACTTGTATGCCAGCTTTTGAAATGAAGTGTCCCAAAATGACTCATTCCTGCATCATCATAAAACGCTTCTCACTATTATGTAATAAGTTATTCTCTTTACACCTGATTAGAACTTTCTCCAAATTCTTTAGTGATTCTTCAAATGTGACTCCAAATGTAGTGAAGTCGTCCATATAAATCTCCATGCAATCATGTGAGATATTAGCAAAGATGTTGATTATGGCCCTCTGAAAGGTTATAGGAGCATTACATAACCCAAATGGCATAACAAAGTAGGTGTATGTTCCCCAAGGACATGTGAATGTTGTCTTTTCTTGGTCCTCAGGTGCAATACTAATTTGATTATAGCCACTATAGTCATTAAGAAATGAGAAGTACTTTTTGCCTACCAATGTATCTAGCATCTGATCAATGAATGGTAATGGAAAATGGTCCCTTTTTATTTCATTATTAAGCTCTCTATAATCTACACATATTCTCCACTTACCCCCCTTCTTAGGTACTATCACAAGAGGTGAAACCCACTTACTATCTGAGATTGGATATATGAAACTAGCATTTAGCAATTTTTGCAATTCGGTCTTTACAATCTCCCTAGGGGCTGGGTTGATCCTTCTATGTGGCTGACATAGAGGTAGACTTCCTTCATTGATGTATATTCTATGGGTACATAGTTTTGGACTTAATCTCTTCACGTCCCCATATTCCCAAGAAAAAGCCTTTTCATGTTTGCATAAGAGTTGTGTTAACAATTTTAATTACTGCTAAGATAATTTATTGTTAACATGAAGGTTATGGCTAGGTGAGAGTTTCACAGTAGTGGTTAGGTCTAGCATGGAGGCTTCTGATACAGGGCGGGTTGATATCTCACAAGGTAATAATTGTTGTATGATTTCAAGCTCTATTGGCAAGACATAGTTTTCATAGGTAATCAATTACAAAATTGAGCTTTGAGAAATGTATCTTGTTGTAACACAATCATTTGTAAGGATACTTTGGAGTATATCATCATCCTCTTGTAATTTCAGAAAAGATTTTATATGCAACATCATCAGTTGAGTAACAGAGTTTATTTCTTCTTCCTCATCTCCCAAGTTTGGCCAAATAGGGTTGTTTAGATCTGCTTGTGGTTGGGCTGGAGGATACAGTGCTAATTTATTGATAGTTTGGCCATCAAAGATGGTCATATTTCCTTATCTACAATTGATATTAGCATCTTTTGTTTCTAACCAAGGCCTTCCAAGGACTACTAGATAACCAGCAAGGGTTACTTTAGGTGACAGAATCATAAAATCAGCATGGTATTCTGAAGAGTCCAGTGTGACTACTATTTCTCCAACCATACCATTTGGAGTGACTGTGGAACTATTTTCAAGTTGTAAAACTGATGGAGTTGTCCTTAATCCCTCTTTACTCAACCTATGCATAGTTTCCTTGGTCATGACTTTTATAGAAGCACCTAGGTCTATCAGAGCATTTTTTACTGACTGGCCATTAATTATTATTTCAACAACTAGGCTTCCTAGATCAAAGTACTTCAGAATCACAATCTTTCCCAACATTATATCAGCCAATTGACCTATTACATGCACTGTTTGGGGATCTTTTTTCTTTCTTCCAGATTTCTTAAGACATGCTTCTTTGATGGCTTTTCCATAGAGTAGAACATCTTTGATAGCCTGAAATAGTGGAATCTGGATGTGCATGTTCTTTAACTAGTTTAGGATATCAAATGGTGCTTCTTCTTGGAGTGTAGGTTTATCCATCTTAAGCCTTTAAGGGAATGGAGGTCTAGTTTTATTTTTAGGATCATCCTACTGTGGCATCTTAGTTGGTAGGGTTGGATTTAACAAGGTAACTTTTGGTTGTTGTGTTGATGCTACAGGAGTATCTAGTACTTCAGTTATAACAGGTGGTTCTAGTGTTGGCACAGTAGTACCAAATCTCAAGTGGATATCAGTGATGTATAATGCATAAGTAGGGTACTATTGGGCGTTAGTATTGTAGACTGGTTTCTATTTCTTATTATTAGGATTTGGTTGTGGCTGAGCTGACAATTGTGTTGGTCATGGAGGAGAATTTGTGGTTGTAGGAGGTGGCATAAGTGTTGTCTATGGAATTGGAGGTGGTAATGGTCAATAGCCAGGATTCTTGTTTTGCCACTACTGGGGTCACCTCCATTAGTTATATTGCTGCCAATTTCCCTGTGGTGGTTGCCATTGATTTTGAGGTTGTGGTTGTGGCCATTGGGGTTTTGGGGAGCTATACCATTGGTTCGGTTGGGTATTTTCCCATGCAATATTATTCCACATAGGTTGGAAAGACTGTGAAGGATATTAGGAATTATGGGTTTGCCATTGACTATTATAATTATTGAAAGATTGCAATGGGTCCCGAGGTACACCTTGTCATGGAGCCCATGGGCAACATTGAGCAATAAAGAAGACTTTCTCATCTTCCCCCTCTATCTTCCTAAACTCAGTTGGAACATGATGTGTTTCCATATTCACTACCAGCTTACATCTGCAGTCCTTTTGTCATCGACAATATGGGGAGTACTCTGCTAACTTCAAATCAGCTTCTTCATGCTTCTTTTTAGCTTGCATTATATTTAAGTGGGTTGCAACATTATTGATAATGTCTTGCTTGAAATCTGACGGCAAGATTGAGATTTCCATCTTTGATATGCCAGAACTACTTCCTTTTGCAAGTGTTGGACGAAATCCTCTGCCCTTCTTTACTATTGATCTTGAATAGTTCAAATAAATTTTCTTTAGATCATCCCAAGAAGACTGGGATACATCTCCTCCAGCCATAAGGTCTAGTACTTCTAGATAGTTATCATTCACTCCTCTTAAAAAGATGATTTTTTGTGAATCATCCTGCAATGCATATTGATGATTCTTCTGCAAATTGTATAAGAAGTGTGAGATGTAGTCTTCTAGACTTTCATCTTCTTTTTGTGACATGCGGAAGATAACATCTCCTCTCAAATCACCTCCTTCACAGTATTCTTTGTATTTTTTGCAAAAATAGGTCTCTCATCCCATCCCAATCAGTTGTTGTATTTTCCCCTAGTCCCATAAACCATCCTAAGGCTGACTCTTTTAATGTAGCTGAAAACAATTTGAGTTTATGACTATCAATGTTATAATTAAAAATTTGACAAAGAATGTCGAATTCAAATAAGAAAGTGTTAGGGTCTTTAGTTATTAGGCCATAGAACTTTGGTAACGCAGCAGTGGGGATATTTTTAAGATTAGCATTGTTGATAAGGCTAGGAAATGGAAATTGAAATGGAAATGTAGGTTGAGGCATCACTATTGATATTTGAACTTGAAATTGTTATTGAGGAGTTTTGATACTCAGTGGTGTACTATTAGCATTTGGTGCACTCAGAGTGGTGTGTGCAAGAAAACTAGCCAAAATCTCAGCAAAAAGCTGAAGATCAGATGGATCAAATGGGTCCTCTACTAGTGAAGTGGATAGAGGAAATTATGGACTCGCATCAACAAAAGGTAATTCAATTTCTATAGATTCTTCATTTAAATTTGGTGGCTCTCTTGGGAGAAATATACCATTGACATCTGTTCTTCTTCCCCTTCGATGCATACAAGTGATTAAATGAACTTGTGAAGCAAGTTCAAACTTTACAAACTACTCCTAGAAAATGAAAAACTATCAAGAATGACTCAATGGGATTCTCAACTTGACACCATCCCCAGCAATGGTGCCAAAAATGAACAGCCTCATAATAGGTAATAAAAACTATGCCAAAGCCTTCCCTAGGAATAGTATGTTCAAACTAGGTATTATTTTTCCTATCATAAAGTGCATTCAGATTGTCAACCCAAGGACATATACCTTAAATGGGATAGTACACTTTGTCCACTAAGTTTCACAAAGATTCATCTTACTTAAAATGCTGTAGGAAAGGAAAATGCATTTAAAGAACCAAACTATTGCTACAAGAAGGTAAAACACATAGCTAAACAAATAAACTAATATAAACAACCATAAATCTAACTCTAGCTCATTCTTCCATTCTAATGCATGAACTATGGCTATCTCTACATATGTTGTAGGAACTAACATAGATACAATGGTGCAGGAATGAATAGTGAACACTACCTTAAATTTTGAAAAATAATTATACTCCTCTCTACTCTAGTCTACTCCACCTCCCAAGTGGGCCCACCTTGGTTGGTTTCGACTAACTACTAACACAGAAGATAACTCAAATTATTCCTTCATTTAATATATTCAAAAAAATGGATTACAATCAGAACATAGACTTGAAGATCAACTTGCTTCAATACAACAGTAACATCATTATTTTTTCTAACTAGATTTCCATCGATCATCTCCCTATATATAGAGAATTGCATTCAAACATTCGGATACACTTTGACTGATTCATCCATGAAAGAAGGAGAACAAGTCAATCAATAACAGAAGATCATAAAGATCAAACAACCATCTTAACAAAACATTAATTATGGAGGAGATCTAGGAAGATCGTGCTCCCCTATATTTCCTGAAGTATTCATTCATTCCTTCAATTCTACAGGCATATCTTGTGGTTGTCTTGATGATTCTTCTGATCATGACTGAAACATCTCCTCTCCTTCATTAATGTAACCAATTTTTTTCTAGTTGCTCCTTCATTCCTAGAAGGTTAGTAGCATATGCATGCATATTCATATATTCAACTTAATCAATTTCATCCAAATGTTAAAACACACATTAAAACAACTATATGAAATATTGTATAATAACCATGAGGATGGCAAGTGGGAGCGGGAAAAAGGAGTGACTGGGGAGTGAAGGTGTATGGGTAGGAAATCAGAATTCAAACCCTCATGTGTGTGGGAATGAGATTCTTGCCAAACCTGATCCTTCAGGAGATACAGGGTCCTCTACCTCTAGGGGAATCCCAACAGAACAAGCTGGCGAGGACACTAATAACAAAGATTAATATGGCCCTATGGATAGCAGAGACCCAGGAGGGGGTCCCATTTTAGGTCTAGATAAAGTCAAATGGTCCTCTTTATTCAGGATTAAGCCTATAGGTAAGTCAAGCTTTCCTCCTGTTAAGGTTGCCTCTAACTTATCTGAAGGGCGATATGCTATATCTATCTCGGACCAAGTCATTAACCATAATGTCAAATTTATGGAAAATTCTTTGGTTGGGCATTTCATAGGGGTTAGACCTAATATCAAAATCATCTGTACTTTTGCTAAGAGAAAATGGAATCTCAAAGGACAAGTTGATGTCATTGCTATGCATAAAGGCTCTTTGTCTTTTTTCTTCTCTTGTGATGAAGATAGGAAGCAGGCTATTAGCGGTAGTCCTTGGTGTATAGGAAGAAGTACTATGTACCTCCAGAAGTGGTATCCTTACATGGTCACTAATGAGGATTTCATTGTTCAAATTCTTGTCTGGGTTAGACTTCCTGGCCTTCCCCTTGAATACTAGAATGAGGATGTTTTTCATGGAATTGCTAGATCATTTGGAGAACTTCTCTCTATTGATCCTATCACTGTCTCTAGGAAAAGACTGATTCATGCTAGGATCTATGTGAGTATAGCATCAGAAGCTGATATGCCTAAGAAAATAGAAATGGAATCTAAGTTAGGGAAATGGGTTCAAAAACTTGAATATGAAACGATCCCCTTTGTGTGTTTCAAATGTAAGAAGGCTGAACACTGGGCTATACAATGTCTGTATAACATTATTAAGAAAGTTTAGCAGAAGAAGGTATGGAAGCCCAAAGATAAAAATGGGGACTCCTCTAAAAAGGAATCAGGATCTAAGACTACCGACATATCTAAAGTAGACAAGGAGGACAAAGGGGAAAGTAACAAAGAATCTTTTAATCTTGGGAAGGAACAATGCCCCAAACCAAAAGATTCAGAAAGGGAAAAGGATAAATCAAACCCTTTAGATGAACCCATGACCTCTCAAAGTGGGTTTGTTCAAGATACCATGGAAACCCAACGGGGTGACAACCCTTTGAGCCAAGAACCAAAAGATCTCATGCCACAAGAGAGTAGTACTCCAGGTAATCAGGCTATGGATCTAGGTTGAAGTGTCAAAACTCCTGCCAAAGAGGAGGATCCTCCTTTTAATGACGCTCAGCAAGATATTGTGCTTGGACCAAGATTATCTGACATTTCTCAAATTACTCCACTACAAGCTTCACTGGAGGAAGGAGAAAAGGATTCTAATTAGGGGGAGTCAGATGCTATAGATAAAGCGTTGGGAGAAGGTGCAGGTGAAAAAGGATTTACCAAAGTGGAGAGGAAGAAAGCTCAAAAATTAAAGTCATAGAACAAACTCAAATCTTACTATCCAGATGTTGGAAAGATTCAACTTTCTCCTCCAGGAAGACCCTCAGCTATCTAAACCAGGAATTAGGAAACAACAAGAAATATTGCGGATGGTACTCAAATGACCATCCCACAGGTTAGAAAATCCAAAAAAGAAATGAAGATCATAACTTGGAATATTAGGGGATTAAATAATCCTCATAAGTAGGATCTTATTAGGAATATGGTTAGAGACAATAGACTGGATATAGTTTTGATTCAAGAGACTAAAATGTCTAAGGAGAAAGTTGAAGGCCTTAAGTTCTTTAAAGATAATTATATTATTGGTGGTAGTTCTAAAGGTGCTTCGGGTGGTATTGCAACTTTTTGGAATGGTAATAGTATTGAGGGGGAAGTCATATCCCAAGACAATAATATGAAAAGTATTAGATTTCATCATCTTAAAGATAATACTTCTTGGGTTCTTACTAATATTTATGTTCCAAACACTAAAAATGAAAGGAGAAAATTTTGGTTGAAAATTGATCAAGCCAAGAGCCTTTTTGAGAAAGAAAGTTGGATTATCTTGGGGGATTTCAACACTCCTCTAAAGGAAGAAGAGAAAATTGGAGGCAGCCAGCCTAATCTGGATAGCAGACTTGATCTTATGAATTTCATAACTAGACAAGCTCTCATTGATACCGATTTGCAAGGTATAAGCTATACTTGGTCTAATAGAAGAGAAGGCAAAGACTTGATTTAGGTAAGATTAGATATAGCTCTTATAACTAATGATTGGTACCAAAACTACTTTTTCTTTCTGACTACTTTTGTTAGGGTGGGTTTTGATCATTGTCCTCTCTCTTTTATTGCTGATCCTATATCTAGAAAAAGGAATTTTCCCTTTAGATTTGAGAAAATGTGGACCTTGCACTCTGATCTTAACCAGAAAATTAATGATTGGTGGAATATTGATATTGATGGCACTGCTATGTACAAGTTGGCTAACAAGCTTATACATGTGAAAGAGAAAATTAGAATCTGGAACAAGGAGTCCTTCGGGAACATTTTTTCTAACAAAGCTAAAATATCATCTAACCTTAAAGAGATCCAAGATAATACTCAAATTTTTTGTTATGATTTGATTCCCAAGGATAAAGAAAGTGAAACTCTTATCAAATATCATGATCTGGTTCATAAGGAAGAAGTTTTCTAGAAACAAAGATCCTGCAATACCTGGCTTAGAAAAGGTGACAGGAATTCTAAGTTTTTTCATCTTTCGGCGATCAAACATAAGGCAGAAAATAGAATTTGTAAGCTCAGAGTTAACAAAAATCTTCTTGACAAGGAGGAGGATATAGCAAAAGAAGCCAAGGATTATTTCTCTAATTTTCTCTCTTAAGAAATTGATCTGGATCAGAACTCTCAACAGGATATTCTGCCCAATATCCCTAAAATTCTTTCTGAATAGGATAACATCTTCCTTAAAGCTATCCCTTTTAATGAAGAAATCAAAAAGGTTGTCTTTTCTTTTGAAGGAAGTAAATCCCCTGGTCCTGATGGCTTTCCTATTTTTTTCTTTCAAATGTATTGGTCAATTGTGGGCAAGGATGTTACTAATGTTGTTAAGGAATTCTTTGGTGCTAAAAGAATCCTAAAGGAGCTTAATGGTACTTTTATTGCTTTGTTGATCCTATTGTTACTTCCCACCTGTTGATCCTTCTCCCTAAGTTGATCTCACATCAATAGAATGGCTTTGTTCCGAGTAGATAGATTCTTGATTCTATTATCACGGTGCATGAGAACATTCACTCTTTAGTCTTGGCCAAGAAAGAGGGTTTTATCTTAAAAATTGACTTGTCTAAAGCCTATGATAGAGTTGATTGGGGTCTTCTTTAGAGAACTCTCCTTTCCTTTGGTTTCAACAGATGTTGTACCAAGATCCTATTGCAATTGGTGACTTCGGCCTCTTTTTCTATTTTGGTTAATTGTTCCCCTACTCCCTTCTTCAAATCATCTAGGGGCCTGAGGCAAGGGGATCCCCTTTCCCCTATCTTATTTGTTATTATGGCAGAATGCTTGGGAAGATACATTGAGGTAGCTATCTTAAAAGGTGATTTAAAAGGTTTGAGACTGTCTTCCTCCAGCTATGTTTGTTCTCACTAGCAATTTGTGGATGATTCTATTTTCCTTGGAGAAGCCTCTGTGGCTGAAGCTAAAAATCTAAAAATTTATCTCAATAATTATGGTAAAGCTACTGGGAAAATCATTAACTGGAATAAAATTTCTTTATACTTCATTAATGTTCTTGATACTAGGCAGAGGAAAATTAGTAGAATCATGGGCTGTCAAATTGGTTTGCTCCCTACCACCTATCTGGGCCTGCCTCTTGGCCTTAATCCTCTAGATTGTCTCTGGAGCTCCATTATGGAAAAATTCCATAAAAAACTTGTTGGATGGAAAGGTGCTCTCCTCAGTTAGGCAAGTAAAGTTCAATTGTTAAAGGCCTCCCTCCATAGCATCCCTGTTAATGCTCTTAGCCTCTTCAGAATTCCTAATAAGTATGCTGAAGCTATTGAGAAAATTCAAAGACACTTTCTCTGGACCGGTGTTGAGAAAAAAAGAAGAATGGCTCTGGTTTCCTAGGATAAGGTCTGTCTACCCAAATCTAAAGGTGGATTAGGAATTAGAAAATTTAGACACTTGAATGAATCCCTTTTGGCTAAACTTTGCTGGAGAAGTTTCAACTCGAAAGGTGAATGGAATTCTATATGGCAAAGCAAATATAAAAAGAGCCTTCCTAATCTTTGTACTTACTTGGATTCTGACATTGAAATAATGGGCTCAAGTATATGGAAAAATGTTACTAAAACAAAGAGTATCATCCGGGAAGGAGTTAAATGGAAGATTGGTAAGGGGAACATTGTCATTTTTTGGGAAGATCTTTGGATTGGGGACCTTCCTTTATCTGAAATCCCTAAATGGAGTAAGTACATGGCTGAATGCAAAGAAAAAGTTGCCTCTAAAGTTGGTAATTATAGGGTCAACAATAAGCGGATTGATTTGTCTTTGATTAATATTAACCTTCAGACTCTTAACATCATGCTTAATGTTGCAGTTCTCTCTGAGCAAGAAGATACTATCATATGGAAGCATAACTCTAATGGGAAATTTTCTATTGGCTTGGCCTATTCTCAGAACTTCAGTACTACTGTGGCTCCTTTCTGGGCTAAGGCTTGGGTTAGAGATCTAACCCCCAAGATCAACATTTTCTGCTGGATGATGTTACAAAACAAAATCCTGACTCTTGATAACATCAAGATGAGGGGAATGTATTTAACTAACATGTGTTTTTTGTGTAGGGAAGATGAAGAATCTATTAATCATATGTTTATTCACTATGCTTACGCCTAGGAACTGTGGGGCCTCTTCCTCAACACATTCAATTTGAATTAGGTGCTCCCTAAAGATATGGAGGGAATGTTCAATTCTTGGAACATAACATCTACAAACAAAGACATCAAAGGGATATGGAATTATGCTCTGCCTCATATATGTTGGGCTATATGGAAAGAGAGAAATGATAGAATGTTTAGAGAGATCAATACCCCTCCCAAGATTTTGTTCAAAAAAACCAGAAGATTGATTAGTGAAAACTACAGAATGATGAACTCGAAGGGCACCAATGTTGATGAAGAGGATACCAAAATCCTCAAAAATTGAAGAATTCAAACTAATAAAAAGAACCCGACTAATCCTAGAGATGATGTGAAATGGGATTGCCCACCTCTAGGTTGGATGAAGGTTAATTTTGATGGTGTGTCTAAGGGGAATCCAAGCATTGCTAGATGTGGCATCATTATCCTGGATGAAAATGGTAATTGCAAATCAATAAAAGCTATCCCTATCAACACCCAGACTAACCACATGGCTGAGGCTTCTGTGGCTTATCAGGGAATCATTTTAGCCAAAGAACATCATTGTAACAAATTATGGCTTGAAGGAGATTCAAAAAATATCATTGACTATCTTAATGAAAAATATAAACCCTCATGGACCATTGATAATATCATTAAAGCTGCAAGAGAGAAAATTAGTACTATGGCTGAGTGTATCATTACTCACATTTATCATGAAGGTAATGTGGTGGCTGACTGGACTACTAATTATGCTTTCAAAAAAGGGGAAGTCACATCTTGGCAGGACAAGGACAATTTTTCGCTTCAGATTAAATCCATCATTCAGCGTGAGAGATCTTACAGAAATTAGAGAAGTGAAAGAAAACTTAAGTCAAATGGGGATAAAAATGAGGAAGGTAAAGATTAATTATTGCAGTATCATTTCCCAAAACTCCACTTGGGATGATGATGTATCCTCACATGATTACTGGGCTCTGAAAAGATTGGATATTAATACTAATATCAGTAAGGGGATTGCTATCATTTTCATCATTGTGAGGTTTTTCTCTCAAACTGTGAAGATGGGAGGTGGAAAGAAATTATATGAGCCAGTTAATTGCAATGACTAGAGACAGAAAACGGAGGCTTGGGAGATTCTCAAGAAGGGAAATTTTCGTGCCTACATGGAGAAAATCAAGGGGGGCAACTCGAGCATCACTCAGTACTTCCTTAAGAATTGGAATAATGGTAAGATTCTCTTTAATAACTACTAGATAGATATCAATGAAGATTACATTGCCGATGCGATAGGGCTTCTTAAGGAAGGGATGAAGTTCTATTGTGATAGGAGCTTCTCTGACTCAGTGGCTGAGAAATTCCTAGAAAACAAGGAGGAAGAGGCTAGAATGGTTAAACAGGTTGCTGGGTTTATCAGTCCTACTAACATTAGTAGACCTTGGTGCTTTGTCCTTTATGTTGCTATTAGTTACCTCACCCTTGATGGGAGGTTTTCCAGAGATTATGGCCATCATTTTGTCATTTTGAATCATTTTAGGCATGATGAATTTATTAGTATGCCCTATTATTTGATGTGGTCCATGAACCATACTATCAAGAGCATGTAGGAAGACCCTAAAGGCGACCAGGCATCCCATCAAGGTCTCATGGTAATCCTCTACAACTATATTAAAGATAAAAATGTGGCTCGACCTATCAGCAAGGGTAATAGCCCTAATGAGTACTCTGAGAAGGAGAGCTCAGATGGGATGTTTGAAGCTGACATGGAAGATGATAGTAGGGATGATGGTAGGAAGGCAAGTAAGAGTAAAGGAAAAAAATAGGGTTAGCACTATTAAAAGAAAAATAGAGATGTTGAATGAATATTTTCCCACTTTTGAGGATGAGCAACAGAATCGGAAAATTTTGAAAAGAAATAGCCCTAAAACCAAAGGGAAAAAAGTGGATAGCAACAGGTGTACCAAGAAAAAAGGCCTTTTTGACTCTTCTGATGAAGAGGAGAAAATGGTGTACAAGAAAGAGAAAGGTAAAAGTAATTATAGCATTGTTGACAAAATTCAGGAGGAAGAGAACATGACTGATACCCGTGTCAACCACAAAGAGAAGGAGAAAGAGAAAGTATCTGGTAAAGGTCCCGACCAAGCTGGGACTAGTGACCCCATAAGGAAGAATACTAAATGCAACATCGATCCTTACCATAAGGATAGTATCATCTCCTTTGGGAATTTTTGGGGCTCTTTTTCTCTCGATATCAAAACTATCAAAAAGGACATTCAAGACCAGAAAAAGACAATAAATATGATAAAAAGGGCTAATTTGGGGGACAAGCCACTGGCTAATTGCCTTGAAGATTGGATGGAAGCTATCAGGAAAGGTGCAGCCTTTGGTGAAATGGGGGGTAAAGTGATGGACTTAGATCAAGCCTTTGAGAAGCTTAAAAATGACAATAAGAGGTATGAGGAAAGAATCACTTTTCTGGAAGAGAAAATCCACAATGTAGACAAGCCCATGAACAATGAGTAGAGTACCCAAATCATTGAGATTCTTGATGATACTAAAGCTTATGTGGAGAATTCAGATCTCAACAAAGGTGAGGATAACAAGGACCTCAAGGATACTGGTATTGGTAATCATACTAGAGCTGGGATGAAGAAAAAAGAAATGGAGCTGGTGGATCAGAATGCTAATATCGACCTCCTGGCTAGTCCTGCCTCTGATTTGATGGAGATCAATTAGTTCTTTCTTTCTTTTGTCTGTGTTGTCTTTCTCTGATTCTGACTGCTTGGTAGTCTTTTTCTATTGTCTTTTGTAGGGCCGAGTGCCTCTATTTTTGTTTTTTCTTTTTATGTCTGTTTGATCAGTGTTGAATATCTTCTAATCTTTTGTACAAGGTTTTGAGACCTTTCAAATCCTATTTTTACTTTTATATATATATATATATATATATATATATATATATATATATATATATATATATATATATATATATATATATATATAATATTAGAAAAGTGTGTATACTATTTCCTACCCAAAATTTTGAGGATGTAACTATACTTATGGATTATATACAAACTTAAGAACTTAAAAGTCACACAAATGTTTCAGGAATATTTTAGGAACAGAGCATAAAATATCATAAAACAAAGACCAACTTTAGTCTCATCAATGGTTATGCTAGAGATCACTATTAAGGACATCATTCATGATGCTAGCACCTATGCTTCAGAAAAGTACCTGAACCATATTCAAAAATGTGGTGAATTTCTTGGGGATTGATCTTTATTGTCAAAATATTTTATGTTTACTTTATCTTATTGTAATCACTTTCTTTGTATCTTGTTTATTTAGTCAATTTGTCTAGTTAGGTAGTTGTTAGTTAGGAAATTATTGTAACTTTTGGTTAAGGGGTGTGCCCCCTCATCCAAATTGAATCCTCATTTATATTTAGGGGATCATGTTGATGTTTTAGGAGAGATCACACTATTTTTTTCAAGGCATACTTGATGTTTTCTTAAAACCATATGTCCAACTATATGTAATTATAATCTCAGGCTTAATACAAATCAGGAGTTTTTTTCTCAAAGGTGTGATTTTGTTGTCTTTACTAATTAGTTCCTTATGATATCTATTTGATGAAAGTATATGTCAATTGTGCAGTCTTACGGAATAGTATTTTGAATATGTTACAGTCTGACCATCAGGATAAAGATTGGTTTTCAAATTTATTCTATCTTGTTGGCCTTTCTGAGAAAAGTTAAAATCAATAAGACTAATTGCAATATAAATCTAAATTGCTTGAATATACAAAAGAAATTTGGTTGATAGTTTAAAAATATCTCATAAGGTTATACGAATAATCATAAAGATACAACTTCATCACCTAAGAAGGAGAAGACACTATTCTATCGTTAATATCTAGAATTTGGTTTGCATTTTCATTTATAAAGCATTCATCTAAATCTTCATTCTTTTACAACCAATACATTATTTTAAAGCACTCTTTCAAAAAAAAATTGTTAAAGCATTCTTACAACATTCAATTATTCAATAATTGTGATATTCTCAAGATTTCACTTTCCATGCATCTTGAGAAATCACTCAAATCTTACATATATTATCTACTATAAAAATCATCCAACCAACATATTAGGGTTGAGGTATAGGCATTACAAGTAGTGGTTTATGTTGCACCAAAATATTGACCTATTAATGCTCGATACAACCACTAGACATATAGAAGACATGGAGGTGGTTAAGCCATGTTTCAAACCCTATGAGGGACGGTGGCCCACTACCAACAATCCCCCTCCCAGCGTCACTCACCGAGGCCTGTATGGATTCGAACCTATGACCAAGCTCTAATACCACTTGTTACAAGTAGTGGTTGTCGTTGCACCAAAAGATCAACCTATTAATGCCCAATACAACCACTAGACTTATAGAAGACACAGGAGGTAGTTAAGTCATGTCGCAAACCCTGCGAGGGACACTGGCCCACTGCCAACAATAGGTCCACCCACCTAGGTCCTATAGAGCCTAAAGTGTATGAGAGGAGGATCATAATAGATCACTCTCATTAGCTAGCCAAGTCAGTTGGAAAATCAAATCATTGAGTAAGAAATATCCTAGGATTTCCAATCTATTTATTTGGGAACCAACACTATAATTTTTCATTACTAAGTTGTGATGGACAAGATAAATTGAGAGTTATATTGTGAATTGTGGTGTGAAATTTGGAACATAAGCTCTATAAGTGTGTAAAATGTTATATATATGATCACATATGTGTATAATGAGTTTTTTGCAAGTTATAGTTAGTTTGGTGAAGACGGAGAATTCATTTAGCAGTATATAAATAGACAAGAAAGACTTGATTTGTATGTCCCATAGGAAATGAATCAAGTGTTATGATTGGAGATGACATTATTAGATTATTGGTGCAATTGCATCAAGATTGGTGATCGATGGATTGAGTTATAGGATTCTGAAGTTTAGTCGGTGAAGAAGGGAAAGAATAGTGAAGAACAATCAGTTAGGTCCTTGAATGATGATGGTAGATCAGTTTGAAAAGATGGTTAAGTATTCTAGATTATGTGATGACATATATCAGGTGATGTGGAATGTTAGGTATGATTCTTATTGGTTGACTTGATTGATAATTTGTGAAGAGGTTCATGAACCTAGGGAAGTATAATATGTTTGACTTTTCTTTGTCAAATCAATTCTATGATGGATCTAGAGGCCAACATGAAGTTAAAATTGTAATTGTTAATTGATAACATGTTTAGTGTTTAACGATTGAGTGGGAATTGTTTGTAATGTTGAAATTCAAATGTAATTTGGGTCCTAGCAGAACTAGTTAGTGAAATATGTATTTCTATTGTAGTCATTTGCATTTGAAAGTCTGGAGATCATGAATGGTGGTCAAGCTAGTAGTTGATTTCTTGCAAGAAGAGGCAGAATAATAATTTGAGCTTATTTGGATCTATACAAGCAAAGCATTGGTGTTATTTTTTAGATCAATCTTCTTGTTGTTCCCTTATAGTTGCAGCAAGGTTAAACTCCATTACTCATGTAGATCCTAACATATCTTTTTATAAAATCCTATAATAGGGTGACACTTTAGCTAATATTTTTAGTCCTTTCACAAGGCTACTCCTAAAAGGGTAAATATCCTAATAGGGATATAGGTAAATCCCTTAACTGGGTGGATCCTAATAGACTCTATTCTTAACTGAACATTATTGTAAGCTTTTAACATGGCTAAGCTCTTAACCCAATGTGCTCTAGAAGAGTGTATTTTTCTTAGTGGGTGTCATCCCCACCATTTTTTTCACAAGATGGGTTTCCATGATAAAAATATTGTTGATATGTGTGAATGCTTATGTCTTGGTGTATGTTTTATCACAATTAAAGATTACTTATTGCATGCATGTGGTAAGGATTTGAAGGATAAGATTTATCAAATCATATTTCTATTTATTGGTAGATTATTGGTTCACCCCCCGCCCCTCTTAGTAATCTTAGGGCCTGATTATTCTAATAATTGGTATCAAAGCCTAGGTCCTCCTTGTGATAAGCTTAATCGCTTGAGGTAAAGATCTGATTAACAAGATGTTTAGAAAGGAGGATCCCAAGCTCAAAAAAGATAACTACCTAGTATGGGAAGACATGATGCAGTTATACATAAAAGGTATGGGTGACCAATACTAGAAGCATGTTGAAACTCTGTATACTTTTCCTCAAGGAACCCTAACTATAGACAAGTTGAAGGAGAAGAAAGAGACACACAAGCACAAGAATCCATAGTTAGTACCCGTTTTGATGTTGAATATACTAATTTAAAAGGACTTAATACAACTTATGAGGTTTGGAAGAAACTTAATTAAGTCAATGGGGGTGACAAGCATTTGCAAAAGGCAAGAGAAGAAAGTCTTAGAGGAAAACATGAAGACATGAAAATGGTAGAATGAGAAAACATTGCTCAATATGGTTCAAGAATCAAATATGTTGTTGCAATCAGAGGTGTAGGGGTACCATGGAAGAAGAAGCTATGGTAAGTTAGATTCTATGAACCTTTTTACCTACTAATGCCATAAGTGTCTTAGCTATTAATGAGATGAGAACATTTGATAAAGTGACCATTGATGGACTAATAGGTAAGATTACTACATTTGAGCTTAATAATTTTGATAACAATATTCTAAAGGTTGAAACTACTTTCAAGGATTCTATGGTAATTGCCCGTACAAGAAAAGGAAAAGAGTTGATTATTGAATCTAATAGTTTGTCTAGTTTCACTAGGGATATAGATGCTATTTTGGAGGATGAGAAAAGACAAGTAGAACTTGAAGCATTGATAGCAAGGAGGTTACCTAGAGGAACCAGTAAGTACAAAGGCAAATTACCTTGAAAATTTTTCTCTTGTAACAAGATTGGTCATATTGCTGCAAGTTGTGCTAATGGAGAACAAGAAAAGGATAAGGAAAAATACAAGAAGTACAAAGGAAAACTAAAGAAACAATGTTATATGGTTGTGGGTGAAGGTGTAAGCGATGAGGAATCTGATGACAATGATGAAGATGAAATTGTTTTTGTTGCTATAAAGGAATATCATCCTACAAGAGACAAAGAAGGTGAAACAAAACATGTTTCACATATCAGATAGAATGATGATTGGATCATAGATAGTGGGTGCTTGCATCACATGACCGGTGATAAAAGTAATTTTATCAAACTCAATTTGATGGTGAAGTTGTGAGATTTGGAAAAAATTCACCCTGCTTAGTGAAAGGTAAAGGTACTATTTTCCTTAATGTAAAAATAAATATAGATGATGTCTATTATGTTGAAGTTCTAACACATAAATTTTTGAGTGTAGGTCAACTTAATGACAAAGGATACTGACTTGTGTTTAAAGGAGGAATGTGCAGAATCATTGGAAGTTTCAGAGATGAGATTGCTACTAGAATACAAACTAGAGGTAACTTATTTCAGTTGAACAATATAGTTAATAGTTGTTTGGTTTCTAAGATTGAAGATAGTTTGTTATGATATAGAAGATTATGCCATGTGTACTTTGATAGCTTGGTGAAGGTAAGCAAGACTAATGTAGTAAGAGGATTTCCACAAATTGTGAAACTAGACAATTTGATTTGTAAAGAGTGTGAACTTGGTAACTTAACTAGTACATATTTCAAAACCAAATCTTACTCATCAATGAATGTACTTGTTTTAGTAAATATTTATTTGTGTAGTCCTATGAGACAAAAGAGTTATAATAGTGATAGATATTCTATCTGGCTTACTGATGATTATTCAAGAATGGTATGGGTTACATTTCTAAAGTAGGAATCAAATGCATTCAGTAAGTTCAAGGCTTTCAGAGTACTGGTGGAGAAGGAATTAGGAAAAGGTATGAACTATTTAAGATCTGATAGAGGAGATGAGTTCACATCAGATGAGTTCATAAAGTATTGTAAAGACAATGATATAAATGGTGTTTCAGAAAGGAAGAACAAAACAATTATTTATGTTTCAAGGACTATGTCGATACAAGGAGATGTATCAAAGATCTACTAGAGAGAAGAAATCATTATTGTTGTTTCTACTCCAAACCAGGTGCAAGTGAAGAAGGGAACCAACAAAACACCCTATGAATGATGGTATGGTCATTCTCCTAGTTTAAAGTATTTCAAAAATTTTGGGAGTAAATTTTATATAAAAAGAGATGATTTTTCTCAAAAATTTGATCCCAAAAGTGATGAAGGCATATTTTTGGGCTATTCAACTAAGAGAAAGGATTACAAATGTTTTAATAAAAGGACTAATAAAATGATTGAAACTACTAATGTGAAGATTGTTGAATTTCTTGAGAAATCTGAGGAAATAAGAAAAAAGGAGACAAAAGATTATCAGGGAATAGAGTTTATTGAATCAAAAGAGCCTAGACTAATAGAGAAGAATAATGAGGAAGAAGTAGTGAAACCATAAAAAGAAGAAGCTCCTAGGTTTCAACTGGTAATCCCAAGGTATGTGAAAAGGAACCATTCTTCTGATAAAAAAATTGGTAATAAGAATGCAGGTGTGTTGACAAGAAGTAAGGTTAGAGAAAGCACATGTCCGACATCACAATTTGAGTCCAAAAAAATAAAGGAAGAAATTAAAGATGATGATTGGGTGACATAATTTCATGAAGAATTGGATCAAATTGAGAAGAATGAAACTTGGACTCTTGCGCCAAGGTCTGAAGACAAAAATGTGATAGGTACAAAATGGTTTTTCAAAAGTAAATTAAATGAGGATGGTGAAGTGATCAGAAAAAAAGAAAGACTTGTGTGTAAGGGTTATACACAAGAAAAAGGTTTGGATTATCATAAGACATTTTCTCATGTAGTAAGATTGGAAGGTGTCAAGATACCACTTACTTATGATGTATTCAAGAAATTCAAAGTCTATCAAATGGATGTGAAATTAGCATTTCTGAATGGAATTATAGAGGAATAGGTCTACATTGAGCAACCAAATGTATTTGTATTATCTAGGGATACAAACATGGTATGCAAACTTCAAAAAACATTGTATGATTTGAAGAAAGCCCCTAGAGCATGGTATGAAAGATTACACTCTTAGCTCATTCAGATTGGTTTTAATAAGACTTCTATGATAGTAATGTTTACTTAAAGGTTGAAGGTGAAAAGATATTAATTTTTGAAGTCTTTGTTGATGACATAATTTTCGGTGGTGATGATGAGATGACTATATCTTTTGCTAATGAGATGAAGAAAGAATTTGAAATGTCAATTATAGGGGAAATCAAATTCTTCATAGGATTATAGGTATCACAATTGGACAATAGAATATACATATGTCAATCTAAATATCTTAAGGAGGTTTTGAAGACTTTTGGCATGGAAGATTATAAAATGGTTGGTAGCCCTAAGATTACAGGTTGTAAACTATCCAAGGATGATGAATTTGAGTATGTTGATGCCACTTTATATAGGTGCATGATTGGAAAGCTACATTATGTTTTACATAGCAAACCAGATATTGTACAAGAAGTTGACATAGTTGCAAGGTTTTAGTCAACCCAAAGGAGTCACACATGGTTTTAGTGAAGATAATATTTAGATATTTGAAAGGCATTGTGGATTATGGATTATGGTATGCTCATAAAGGTGATTTTTTGCTAAGTGATTTTACTGATGTTGAATGAGTCGGTAATGTTGATGGTCGAAAGAGAACAAGTGGTGGTGCATTATTTCTAGGTGACAGGCTTGTGGCTTGGACAAGCAAGAAATATAATTACATATCTCAATCTATAGGAGAAGAAAAATATGTGGCAACAACTATAATTGCACACAGGTAGCTTGGATGAAGTGAATCCTATAAGGGATTAAGGAGAAAGTAACAGAATTGGTGATAATTTATTGTGACAATACTAGTGCTATATTCATTTCCAAGAATCTGGTTATGCACTCAAAGACCAAGCACATTTATATTAGGTATCATTTCTTCCTAGATGAGTTTAGGAGAAAGAGGTGAGGTTGGAGTACATTCCAACTAAAGAGAAAATTGTAGATTTCATTGAAAAACCACTTCCTAAGGATACTTTTGAGTACCTTAGAGGTCATGCCCCTACCTAAGCTAAATTAAGAAGCAAATGTTGCATTAATCCAATGGGTATTACTATTTTATTTTTCAATGGATTGATGTAATGGGGACTGATCCTTAGGGGGACCAGTCAGATAGATAAAGTTTTGAGCACTATGGCACCTTTGGCATGGGAGAAGAACTAAGAGGATGATTACCAAGTAAAGGGGAGAATAATGGAGTAGAAAAATGGGAGATGAACTATGAAGAGTAGATAAAAAAGGAGAGAGAAGCTAATATTTATATCAGTTGGTGTGTTGTCATCAGATGAAGATGAAGACAAAGTGTAGTGGTTCAATAAAATGTTTGTTATTTATTGGTGTGTTTCCATCAATGCCAAAGGGGGAGAGTGTTGGCATAAATGATGCAGATGGATGAGTAACTATGTTGGTAGATTGATGATGTGTTTTGTTAGTTATGTTTTTGTCATTGATGTCAACTTAGGTTTTCCTAGTTGACTATGTTCTTGATGTTCCAAGTTGTGATGGAGAAGACGAATTGAGAGTTATGTTGTCAATTGTTGTGTGCAATTTGACACATAGGCTCTATAGGTGTGTACAATTTTATATCTATGATTTTATATGTGTATGATGAGTTTTATGCAAGTTACAGTTAGTTTGGTGAAGACATGGAATGTGTTTAGTAGTAAGGAAATAGAGAAGAAAGACTTGATTGGTATGTCCCATAGGAATTGAATCAGGTGTTGCAATCGAAGGTGTGCAATTTTGATGACATTATTGGATTTATAGTGTAATGCATCAAGATTGGTGATTACTGGAAAAAGTTATAAGATTCTGAAGTTCAGTAAATGAAGAAGGGAAATAACAGTGAAGAAATCAGTTAGATCCTTGATCAGTGATGGTGGATCAGTTTATGAAGATGGTTAAGTATTCCATATTATACAATGATGTGTCTAAGGTGATATGGAATATTAGGTATGATTCTTATTGGTGACTTGATTGATAATTCATTAAGAGGTGCATGAACATAGGGAAGTGTAATATGTTTGACTTTTCTTTGTCAAATCGATTGTGTGATGGATCTGGAGGCTAACATGAAGTTAAAATTATAATTGTTAATTGATAAAACATATAGGTTTTAAGGATTGAATGAGAATGATTTTTAATGCTAAAACTTAAATGTAATTTGGGTCCTAGTTGACCTAGTTAGTGAAATATGTATTTATATTGCAGTCAGTTGTATTTGCAAGTGTGGAGATCATGAATAATGTGTGTGGTCAAGCCAATAGTTGATTTCCTATAAGAAGCAAAATAAGAATTTGAGCTTGATTGGATATGTACAAGCAAGGCATTGGTGCTATTTTTTAGTTCAATCTTCTTATTGTTCCCTAACAGTTGTAGTAAGGTCAAATTCCCTTAATCAGGTAGATCCTAACATATCTTTTTGTAAAATCCTTTAACAGGGTGACACTTTAGCTAGTGTGTGAGGTCCTCTCACAAGGCTAATCCTAACAGGGTAAATCTCCTAATGGGGATAGAAGTAAATCCCTTAATTAGATGGCTCCTAAAAGGGTCTATTATTAACCAAACTTTATTGTAATCTTTTAACTGCATGGATGAGATCTTAACTCAGCATGCTCCATAAGAGTGCATTTTTCTTAGTAGGTACCATCCCCACCATGTTTTTTCCCAAGTTGGGTTTCCATGATAAAAATACTAGTGTTATGTGTTGAATTTGTGTGGATGCTTATTTCTTGGTGTATGTTTTATCAAAAGTAAAGATTACTTATTGTATGTATGTGGTAAGGATTTGAATGATAAGTTTTATCAGATCATATTTTTATTTATTGGTAGATTACTGATTCAACCCCCCCCCCAGTAATCTTAGGGCTTGATTACTCTAAAAATTGGTATCAAAACCTAGATATTCTTGGTGATAAGCTTAATTATTTGAAGGAGAAGAAAGAGAACACACAAAAATAAGAAGCCATAGTAAGTACCCTTTTCATGTTGAATGTATTGATTTAATAGGACTTAGAACAACTTATGAGGTTTGGAAGAAAATTAAACAAGTCTATGGGGGTGACAAGCATTTTAAAAAGGAAAGAGAAGAAAGTCTCAAAGGAAAATATGATGACATGAAAATGGTAGAAGGAGAAAATATTACTCAGTATGGTACAAGAGTCAAAGATGTTGTTGTTGCAATTAAAGGTGCGGGTGGTACCATGGAAGAAGAATTTATCGTAAGTAAGATGCTAATAACCTTTTAACTTTCGTATTCCATAAGAGTGTCATCAACTAATGAGTTGAGAACATTTGATAAAGTGACTACTAATGGAGTAATAGGTAAGATTACTATTTTTGAGCTTAATAATTTTGATAACAGTATTTTGAAGGCTGAAACTACTTTCAAGGCTTCTATGGTAAGTGTCCCTACAAGAAAAGGTAAAGAGTTGATGATTTAATTTGATAGTTTATCTAGTTTCACCAAGGATATAGATGCTATTTTGGAGGATGAGAAAATATAAGTAGAACTTGAAGCATTCATAATAAGGAGATTACCTAGAGGAACTGACAAGTACAAAGGAAAATTACCTTTAAAATGTTTTATTGTAACAAGATTGGTCACATTTCTACAAGGTTCCCTAAGAGAGAACAACAAAAGGATAAGGACAAATACAAGAAGTACAAAGGAAAGCTAAAGAAACAATGTTATATGGTTGTGGATGAATGTGTGACTGATGAGGAATTTAATGACAATAATGAAGAGGAAAATTTTTTGTTGATATAAAGGAAGATCATTGTGCAAGAGACAAAAAAGGTAAAAAAGAACATGTTTCACATATTAGATAGAATGATGATTGGATCATAGATATTGGGTTCTTGTATCACATGACCGGTGATAAAAGTAAGTTTATTAAATTCAATGAGATCATGAATGGTGTGTGTGGTCAAGCCAGTAGTTGATTTCCTACAAGAAGAAGTAGAAGTAAAATTTGAGCTTAATTGGATCTGTACAAGCAAGGCATTGGTACTATTTTTTAGATCAATCTTCTTCATGTTCTCTAACAGTTGCAGCAAGGTCAAAATCCCTTAATTGGGTAGATCCTAATAGATCTTTTTATAAAATCCTTCAACAAAGTGAAAATTTAGCTAGTGTCTAAAGTCCTCTCATAATGCTACTCCTAATAGGGTGTATAGGGGGAAAAGTGAGATGAGGATAAGAAGTGTAACACACCCCAATTTTCTATGGCCAACTATACGTCGAAAGGGCCACAAAGGAATAGATCTTCTAAGACAAGCCCCCAAGGTTTTGGATCCAAGTATATTAGCACTACCAAAGTGATGTAGGATCACCAATGCAAAAAGGATCTAAAGATCCAAGAGCTAGTAAAGTAGATACAACTTCCTTTAAGCCTAGGGTTTGGAAATTACCTAGGAGAGAAGGAAAGATGCTAAGTCTAATTAAATATGATAGATCTGAAAGGTTAATACAAAAAAGTAAATAATGTAAATTGAAAACTCACCTTTACAAGAAAAGTCACATCCATACCTATATTTCTACACTTAGAACTACTCAGAACAGTGAACGAGACTAGATCCATACTTGAAATTACAAGACAAACAAAACACATAAATCCTTTTGCTTTAGGAATAAGCTGATTTTTTAGGTCTATGCCAACTTGGGGTCAGCCTAGACCTAGGACTAGGCTGAAATTAGGCATGTACCTTCTCTTTTTAACTCTCTATCTCTGGATTTGCAACTACGCCCTATTCCTAAACTCCCAAAAAGCAAATCTCAAACTCCCAAAAACCTGATCCTGCAAGAAAAATGGTTTTGTTTAGTTTTTTAGGGGCTTGCCTCAATCAAGCCCCAATTGAGGAATAAACCTTAAATATAAATATGAAAGTATGTATGTAAAAAATTAAAGAAAATGTATGAATTTACCTTACTTTTGTAGAAACCCTTGAGGAGGATTTGGATCTGTATTCCACAAGGATGAAGAAGTTATTCAATGTAATTAATTCTTGTAGAAGAGTATGATGTCTCAATAAAATTTAATAGATTCATCTCACTAATTAAATAGATCAATGGATGTAGATGTTCTCATGTACTCAAATCGGGTATGCAAGAATAAAGAATGAAGAATTCCTTCCTTGATTGCCAACTCCACTATCATCAAGGAAGGAAGCTAGATCTTGAAGGGTGGATGAAAGAACATGAAAGAAGGATGAAAAGTCCTCCAGTGAACTCCTTCAAATCTCCTTGAAAGCTCCTAGAATGCAAGAGCTCTCCTATGCTTGAAGTCTTGAAGTGTTGCAAAAAGATCTCCTTGAATGCTTATGAATGCTTGTAGAATGATCTTCAATGCAATATGAAGACTTGTGTGCATGTGTGATTGAATATAAGAAATTTTGTATGCATCAAATGAATATGGGAGGCCTCTATTTATACTCTAAGATAAAAAAAAGAGTCGACCAGAAGGAAGGAAGAAATTTGAAATTCTAAAAGGGCTCGGGATCCATACAAGGTGTTTAAATTGAGTCCAAATGATTCACAAAGGATGGATAAACATGTCCTAACATGGGTGCTTCCATTTTAAGATGATACATTTAGCCCCCACTTTAGAAAGAGTATGGGCTCAATACAAACTCTTGGTAAAGTAAAGAAAAAGGCATAAGATGATATCATCATGACAAAAGACACAAATAATCCATCATGCCCCTAGTGAACTCAAGTCCTTGTTAAATTTGAAATCACAACAAGAGAGATGTCACTGACAAAAATAGAATATAAAAGAAGTGTGATTAAATTTCCCAGTAAGAATTGCACATCCTACTATGAACCACACAAAGAGATAGAGATACTACAAAAGATGGCATTGAATGGTTTAGCAAGTGTGTGTTCATTCTAGTCAACCAATTCAGGATTCGCCCTCAGGAAAATTCTTTTCCAAAAGAGAAAAATTGAAAAAGAGGTGATCCAGACCTAAGGATGTGTAAATCCTTAAGGGATCAAAGAGAGAAACTAAAAAGGGATCAAACTTCCATATTTTTTGTGATCTAATAAGAGAGAAAAAGGGAATCTAATCTTTAGGATCGTGTAGTAATCCATAAAGGGATTCAATAAAAAAAAGTTGTCTATAAAAGTGAGTATGTGTAAAAAGTGAGTAGAGCATATGCCCCCACATTAAAGCTATTATAAGTACCTTAATAGGATAAATAGCTTTAACAGAGTGTACATGCATCCACTAGATACATTTCCACTATGAAATTCCCCCAAGTGAATACAAATAAGGGAAATAGGCACATAACATTAAGAGATGCACAAAAGAGATCTACTAACTCTCAGGTCGGAATGATCATAAGATAATATATGAAAAATTATGTCAAATTAAATTTCATCATTCCTCAAAAGAACTAGAACTATAACACGATTGCGGAAAAACACATAAGAGTTATGAAGAAGAGTCTTTTTGGCTAGCATCACAGAGACCAAAAATATTCAGTGCAACCATGTCACAAATCTCAAGAAGGCTACACAAAGCCACATTTACAAATAATAACACATGTACAACACAAAGTGTAAAAACATATAGAATAAGAAAGATACAAATAGACCAATGATACAACATTTGAAATTCCTTTATCACCTTGCACCAACAAAGAAACAATGATCGTTTAAATAAATCTAAACAAACATATAGAAAACACAACATAGGGGAAGCACAACACAACATGCAAGCACATAAAGAATACAATGCTAGAGATGCTAATCAAGTGCATCACCTACCCCCACCCTCCATCTTGTTCTATATCATGTAGGGAAGGTTGGAAACTTGCAAGAGGAGAAACATCCAACACGGTAGGAATAATAGCCAGTTCCAAACAAGAACCATTTTGAGGGTCACTATGTTCAAGACTAGCAGTAATTGAAAACTATTTTGAAAGAATGTTAGTCAAATCATGATTATCAATAGTTTAATATTCATCATTCTCACTATCATATAAAGCATCGTTAGTATCAATAGGATCATCAAATTTATCTTCCTCATCAAGATTAATCACAATAGAATCCAAAATGTGAATAGAATCATCATGTTTATCCATTTTAACATTATTAGGATCATTGACTTCCTCCATAGGCTCAAGCATGGAATGGTCAAAAGAAGGTAAGATGGTTTAGGAATCATGTGTGCATACCTTGGCTTTAGCTTGATTTTTCTTTTGATGGTCACAGACATGTTAGTTACATTTGGTCTTACTAGATATAAGTTATAGAGTGGGATCAATCGACATTGGGTCCTTTTCTCCTTGTGAAGGGGGAACAAAAGGAACCACACTACGCTGAGACATAGGAGTAGGAGTTTTCTCAATGGAATTTGAAGAGTCAAAAAAAGGAGGTATAGGTGGTGTAGGAAAAAGACCAGGGGTAAGATCAATCTTAGGTATACTTAACTCAGCAATCTTTCTATGTTTATAGGCTTGATAGGATTGAAAAAGGTAATCAGGACAAGTCAAATGTTTTTTAGATAAGGAAGGCTAAAATAATTCAAGCGAAACACAATCCCTAGGCCTAGAAGGGTGATAAAAACTATGGTTAATTATCTTAATCTCACCATCATGAGGAAATGTAATGCCCTTGTGAATAGGAGAAGCAATGGATTGCATGGAAGACAACCAAGGGAGAATAAGCTTCACTTGGAATTGATCAGAAGTAGGGATGACAACAAAAGTACTATCCACCAATTTACCACAAAGTTCAATAGGAAAGGAAATGGAACCATGAGGTCTATAAAGGAAGCCATTGCATGTCTAAATCCAAGCATCTATCGTATCATAGAAATCACATTGTAAATGTTTATGAAAGAGATTCTCTCTAGTGGTAACATTCACCATAGATGTAGGATCAACAAGAAAGCCATAGGAAGGAGTCCTAGCAAACCTAGTGGCAATCTAAAGTAGACCATCAAGAGCCTTAATGGTTTCTGAATGGTCAAAGATAATAACAGGCTCTCTACTAAATTTACATTTAGGTTTAGGTTTAGGTTGAGGTTGAGATTTAGGTTGAGGTTGAGGTTCATGTGGAGGTTCATGCTCCACATGATTAACAACATGGATATTTTCCTCTTTCAACATTTCATCATAGGAAATCTGCATAGAAGATGAAAAAGATTGGGCAATATTGTTGGTAGAATGTGAAGGTAAAGGATTGGTATAAATCTGAAGATTTTTTTTAGGAGGAGCTACATATTTGTTTCCACTACTATAATCAACATCAAAAGATAAAGAATTGGATTCAATCAAGTCTTTTATAATATTCTTAAAGGAATACCACCTCTCGGTATCATGGCCAGGCTGACAGTAGTATTGACAAAAGGCATTGGAATCAAAGGACTTGGAAGCCATCATAGTGGGATGAACAAGTTTAATAGGAGGAAGTTTAATGATATTAGAATTTTAAAAAATTTCCATTATAGTTTTTAAAGACTCAAAAAGATGAATATACTTATGATTCGAGCAAAAAATAGAGGAAGAAGAAGAGGCACCTTTGGATGCAACAACTACTTGTTCATCTACCATATTTAATGCCTTGTTAATCTTAACATAGTTGTTTGGTTTGTGATATTTATTTTGATTAGTGTAATCACCAAAAATTGGACAAGATCATTTAAGTGAGAAATCAAGGCAAAAATCAATACAATTAAATGCAATTAAATCAAATCAAATCAAATCAAAGATAAATTGCATTTGAACCTTAATCCAAAATTAATTAAAAATCAAAAGTCCTTCAATCGATTTAAACCTAATAAATCATGATTAATCAATAAATTGTACAACTAATCTAATTAATTGTATAGTTCAGATTAAATCAAATCAGCCCATTTAAGGGGTACACATGGCTAAACGAATTAAATAAATTCAATTAATTAATTCCTATTTTCTCTCAACCACCAAATGGGAGGAAAATTCATCAACCAATAGTAATTGAGGACCAAGCTCACATGGATCAAGCCTAAATTGAATCTCAATCACTCACTTGGAGAATGCATCTTGTCCACTCATTTTGTCTTCTTGTCCCAAGCTTTGAGGACAAAATATTTAAATGGTCTCCAAAGGTGGAACCATGGACTTAACTCAAACTCAACCATGATCAAATCAACCATGAAAGGCAAATTTAGAGTTAATTAAGCTTAATTTCACTTTGGAATTGAACTACTAGCTTTGTTTATCATTCATTCTCATTTTAGGACTATCACTAATAGAAGCTTGCTGAGAGCTTTGCATTAGCATCCCTAAATAGAGATCCATAGAGTGCTTAATTGTTCTTTATTTGTTAAAATAGCTTATTCTTTGTGGTAATTTAGTTATTTTATTCATTTATGTGCAATACTAACCCTATGAAGGTACTTTTTCTAGTACATAAAATGGTGCCCACCGTGGGGCATTAGGCCTCATTCTTTCAAAAATTTGGAAAATTGCATGTTTCTAGGATTTTCCTTGTTTAACTCTCTATTTTGCAGATTTAACAGTTCGTTTGATACTTTCTCCAACACGTTTAACAGTTTCTCCAACACTTTTGAGGTCTGAAATAGTGCTTCTATGATAAAGTTTTGCGCCTTTACAGGGAGTTTCAACACTTTTGATTTCTTCTGTCTTCTATCTTATTTCTTTCAGCATTTTTTCCCTGACTCGCCAGTGTGTTTGAATAATTCTCTAGTGCTTTTAAGATTTGTTTAACACCTTTGCTAAGTTTTTCAATGCTTTTAATTTATGTTTCAGCACTTTTAAATATTTCTGCAGTGCTTTTAATCCTATCCACAACACATTTAAGCATTTAAATAGCGCTTTCAATAGATTCTGTAGCGCATTTGATTAAATTGAAAATTGACAGAATTTAACTTGTAGAAAATGATTTCTCTATGTTTGCAGGATGACTGGTCATAAAAGAATAAAAAAACCAGAGACCAGATTTAATCACGAAGCGAAAGCTTTGACAAAAGGGATCAAGGAGGAGAATATTGCACACATCAAGCTGGTTTTGGAGAATTCTCAGCAAGAAAATGAGGTATATGAACAATACTTGAAAGTTTTAGAAGCATATAAATCAAAGTTCATATCATTAAATTGGATTTACTTGCCTTAGTCAATTTTTGTCAAAATTCAATAAATAAGGCTTAAATTCAAAGTTATTCTTATTTTTTTCATTTTGGCTAGTTGTGTTGACTAACTTGTTGGAGGAGAAGTGAATGGAAAGGAACAATCGCCACTAGGTAAGCATAAAAATGGAAAATTCATCAAAAATGCCCCTAGCCTTAGCTAGCTTCGAAACAAGGTAAGCCTAAAACTTGGTCAATTTTTGCTTAAATTGCGGCCTTGTCGATTTCAAAATCTAGTAATTAAATCAACCTATTATTGTTTGAGGGATTTGATACTAGTCCTATGCTCTTCACTTTCTACGTGAATCAAAATGCTAAAAATATCAAGTTCCTTGATTAAAAGAAAGGCTAAGTAAATCAAGCACTAAATTTGAACAATCCCTTGTTTGTGGAAAAGAGTAGAAATACTCAATTCCCATTAGTTAGTGGGTTTTGTAATTGAACCTTGTTAAAAAATTTTGGGAATTGAGAAATAGATAGGGATATTCTCTTCACCTTTTGGTGAATCAAACTCCCAAAACCTATCTCTTTATTCCACTTTATTGCTTTCAAATGAACACGTTAGATCTATAGTGGGCTCGCCTCTCAAGATTTGCCTTAACGAGGCCGGTGAGAGGGATATCCCAAATTGGGATACAATTTCCTTTTTTGCAATCATCCAACCCACTATAAAATGAAATGCATGCATCCTTAATGATGTGTGACAAAACGGTGTTAAATTTTTTAACTTCCTCGAGTAGTCCTTCAGGATTGCGGAAAACTCTGACATACCGGTGGTGGGAAGCCTCTTAATATACTTGGAGGATGAAAGTTTAATATCCATTTTGAATGGAATATTGATTAAACACCTTGTTAAATTAGCAAAGACTACCTTATATAGCCATGTTTATGAACCAAATTTTGAGCTAGGTAGATTGCTTGAAGTATCTTTTTGTGCAAAAACCCATGATAACGTCCTTACAAATTCAAACAATTTTTGTGTAGAGGGTTAAAAAGAACAAGTATATGTGTGGTTATTTTGTTTGAAAAATATATAGAAAAAGTAAGAGACATCCATTTGAAAATTCATCTTATATTTTTAAATCTCTTCATAAAAACAAACAATTACCAAATTGGGGAAAACGATTTGAAATCAAACCTGGTTGGATGTCAGTTTCTACACACTCTCATAAACTTAAACTATCTCTACAAGAAGACGGCACTTGCATTTCCAAAGAGCTCCCTGAATTTGAATATCGAAGCTCTTTCAATAATCATGACCAAGGGGATAGTCTCCCAAATCTATTTCAAAAGAGAATCGAATCAATGGATAGAAACTCCACATTTCACGATTACCATCATTGAGAAAATAATGACAATATCAATAACGCCAGCCAAGAGCCTAAGGAAACACTTGAAGAAAGAGCTAATCAAGTGACTCAAGACAATGAATTTCTTGAAGTCAGGGATAAACTAATTGATAGGGATAGGGAGAAGCTTTTCCTAAATCTAGCCCAAGTAGGGGTAAAGCTTCCACATGATTATGATGTGGATCAACTTAAGAAAAACAAAGAAGATGAAAACCCAATGAATGTTATGACTCAACAATTGAAAATGTTCCAAGCACATATTGACTTAATAAAAAAGGTTGTTGAACCTAAGCCATTCTCTATTGAGGCCTTGTGCCCATCCCCTTTTGACAAAAGCTTAGTCATGGCACCTTTTCTAATCAATGTAGTTTTTCCTAAATACAACAAATACATAGGTAAATCAGACCCACGGGATCACCTTAGATAATTTTGTGCCCTAAGCATTGAATTTATGAATGATACTACATACCTAATGAGACTTTTTCCAAGAAGTTTATGAGGGAAAGCCATGGAATGGTTCTCCAAACTTCCGCAAGGGATAAATACATTTGAGGAATTAGCCTCCAAATTTGTAACCCATTACTCTTACAACATTGAACATGAGATTACCATGCTCAAACTATGTGATACGAAACAAAAGGATGGTGAATCTTTCCTAGGGTTCCTTCAAAGGTGGAGGACAGTTTTTGCAAGATATCCATGAAGTATCCTCGAGAAGGAGAAAATTGAAATATTTATGAACAACTTAAATGAGGAGATGAACTATAGTCTCCAACTTCAATGTCCCCCTACATTCGAAAAACTTATTGAGAATGAGATCAAAATTGAAGATGTGTTGGTTAAGAGGGGAGAAATAAAATTGTTCAAGGACAATAAACCCTATACCAACACTAATAATAATAATTATGTATCTAATTATAACAACAATAAAGGAGCCAACAATCACAATGATAAACCTAAACTATGGTTGAAGAATAATTATAAAAATCTTGTGAATGATGGAGTTGTGGAAGTAGACAACTAAAAATCTACCCCCTTTAATTTATCAAGTGGAGAAAATTCTACATATAATGTAAATCAAACGAACAAAGCTCCTTTCAATAATACCAATTCCAACAATAACCCTGAACCTTGTTGGGCTAAGGCCTGGTATAAGGGTTTAACACCTAAAATTAATGTTTTCTTTTAGATTTTGTTGCAGGATAAAATTCTTACTATTGATAACCTTAGGAAAAGGGGTCTATTTTTAATCAATAGGTGTTGTCTTTGCAAATGTGATGAAGAGAACATCAATCATATGGCTATCCATTGTCCCTTTGCTAGAAAGATATGGGAGAAATTTCTTGATATGATGAATATGGATTGGGTGTTTCCCCAAGGTATTCAGGAGTTGTTCACTTGCTGGAAGTCGACTATGAATAACAAACTCTTACAACCTATTTGGAACTTCTTTCTTTCCTACATGTGTTGGTGGATTTGGAAAGAGATGAATGACATAATTTTTAGAAACAAGGAGTTTACCTAGACAATTATCTTCCACAAGATTAAGAGATCTCTATTGGAGAACATTGGAATGAACAAAAATTATCAAGATCTGAAAGATGAGTGGGAGGTTAAAGTTTACAATAATTGGAAGCTTGAAGGGAGGAAGGTTCAGGATATCAAGGGAAGTCTAAGAAATGAGGCTAGGTGGAACTGTCCTCCTAATGGTTGGATAAAAGTTAATTTTGATGGTGCCTCTAAGGGCAACCCAGGAATTGTTGTTTGTGGTATAGTTATCCATGATGATTATGGGAACTGCAAAGGGGCCAAGGCCATTCCTATAGGTTATAATACTAACCATGTTGTTGAGGCTAACACTGTTCTTTATGGTTTGATGTTAGCTAAAAGGAAAAACTTTAGAAGGGTTTGGGTTGAAGGGGACTCCCTAAATATTATCAAATGTCTTAATAACACTATGACCCCCTAGTGGACTATAGCAAATGTTATTAGCAAGGCTAAAAAAATTATAAATTCCTTTGATGAATGTATGATCACACACAACTTTAGGGAGGCCAATTCACTAGCTGACTGGGCTGCAAATGTGGCTTGTAAAAGCTAGGTGGATATTGAGTGGGATGATGGTTTTTCCCTCCCTTTTGAAGAGATATCATTAATCGACAAGGATCGAGTGTATAGAAAGCAACACATTCTAAATGACGAGCCTATTAATGAGTATTGATTGTATAATTTTGTGTGAAGATTATGAAGGACAATGGGGTGATTCCGAGATGATTATTGAGGTCATTTGGCATGATTTATGGGTCATTCATAGTAACAGAGGGTTTTATTACAACTTTAAGCAAAATTTGAGGAGTGTTGTGAAAAAAATTAAGGTTTTTTCGAATTGTTATAAAGCTATGGGAGGCAGGAAGAAAAGATGTGAGCCAAGGAACTACAGTAAATGGAGCCAAAACTAGGAGGTCTAGAAGATAGTTAAAGATGGGGGTCTGGCGGTTTACATGGAGAATCTGCATGGAGGGAAAGTGGATGTGACCAAGAATTTTATTGAAACTTGGAACAAGGGAAAAGTCATGGTGGGTACGCAGAGCATGGAGGTGACTAAGGAGATAATTACAGAGGCAATAGGTCTGAGGATTGATGGTATCAACTTCTACAGGGATAGGAGGATCTCAAATAAAGCATTGGAGGCTTTTGTGCCAACAGAGTAGGAGAGAAAGTGTATGGTAAAGGTGGATAACTCTTACTTTAATCCTAAAAGTATTTCCAGGCCATGGCATCTTGTTATTTTTGTGATTATAAGCTACATTACGCTTGATGGTCATTATACCAAAATTTACAACCATCATTTGATTTTACTGAATCATTTTAGGCATGGGGTTAAAATAAACTTCCCCTTTTACCTATTAAGCTCTTTGAATGCTTCTATCCTCAGTTGGTAGAGGGATCTGAAAGGTGATCATGCCTGTCATAAAGGGCTTATGATCCTCATTTATGAGGTTTTGAAATCAAAGAAGGTGGAGAGGCCCCAACTAAACAGGGAAGCCCTTGAGGACTATGATACTGATGGGAAAGAGTCAGAGGAGCCCTTCATGGAGGATACTGAGGATGATGAGGGTGATTCTAAGGATTACCAAGAGTCTAGTCCCAAAAGAAAGAAGAAGAAGATTAAGACAAAGGACTCAGTAATAGAGATGGATATGGAGGAAGAGGAGAGAAGGGAGGGAAGTATCAAGAAGTAGGGTAAGAAAAAAATGGAGCCCATTGGAAAGCGTACCAAAGAAAAATAGGGGAAGAATGAAATTGCCAAGAGGTTTTTCATTTCTTCTGATGAGGGTTCTTCTTCTCTGGAGAAGATCCTTGACAATCAAGAAGACCGGGTGGAGAATGACACTATTGTGGAAGAGAATGTGGGGCTAAAACAAAATATTTTGGTCAAGGAAAATATTTTGCATGATGTTTCCTAGGATGTGATTAACATTGTGAAGGATGGGTAGGAGAAGGACACGGTCAACACGGGGAAGGACAAGGTAGAGAGCTCCAAGGAGAAGACGGAGGGAGGGAACAAGAATTTTGAGAATCTAGGTTGTCTGACTTTTTTTACTACCCTTAGCATAATGAAAAATGACATCATAGCTATGAAGTCTCATATTCAATAGCTCCAAAAAGAGACTGGGGTCCTTACAAAAATGAATCTGGGGGAGAAAACCATGGGCCAATCTATTGATGAGCTTATTGAGACTGTCGGAAGGGCTGAGGGGCTCACTGTCTTTAATGACATAATCATTTCTATGCAAGAAAAAATTGAAAGTGGTGAAGGGATGAAAAAAAGGATGGAGATTATGGAAAACAGAGTCGAAAAGCTAGAGAAAATGGTTGGGAATATTGTAGAGCAGAGCTTTGCTATTCTAAAGGCATCGACTGAGCATGTGAAAATATTGGTGGACAAGTTGGACCAGGGAAAGGGGGAGCAAGTGATAACTAAGGTCAAAGATGATCAAGGTCCTAGTAGGAGAACTAGATCCAAGTTTAGGAAGCTGGAGGATGATAAAAACAAAGACATTGAAGAACTAAAAGTGTCCATAGCTAACATGCAAATGCTGCCTGATCAGGCGACAGAAATGATGAACTGTATTTAGCCAGTAGGTTTCTGTCATGCTATCTTTTTATTGTCCTTTATCTTTCTGTCTATTCTTTCTATGTTTGGACTCATGTGTGTGGCTTTTTTTGGTGTTGATGCACAAGTTTTATTGGAGCTTTAATGCATATCTTGTAATCTTGATGTAAAAAATTTTGGGTCCTTTCAAAACTTGCTTTTACATAATCAAAACAATGCTAACAGTAATCTCTTTAAAAATGCAAATGTCACCAAGCCTAAGCCTTTCTTTTCCACATATCAAAAGAGGAAATTCACCTTTTTAGGTGAACCATTGGAAAATGCGTTAAGGACTTTGGTGTCCAACAAAATCATTACCTTACCTGAGTTAAGGCTATATGAACCCCAAGTTAAGCCAAATTGGTGGAATGATTCTCACCATTATGAATACCATCGTAATAAGGGCCATAAAACCAATGAATGCATGAAATTGAAACACCTTGTGAAAGACCTAATTGATGATGGGACAATAAAGGTTGAAGGGCCCCAAAACAATGAAGATCATATAACCTTCAAAAATCCTTTCCTAAATCATAAAAAGGGTGAGTCATCAAACACCAATCAAAATAATAAAAGAGGTAATGATAAGGTCAATTTTTCCCATACCTATGATAACATCATTAACACTTTAGATAGTGATGAAAATACCATAAATGTTATCATGGTAAAAGAGAAGCCAAGGAAAGAAACATCTAATGTTGTAACTAGGGGGCAAGCATAAAAAATTACTCTACTTGGAAATGCCCCAAGAATTGTCCTACCAAATCAAACCTCATCTTCATCATCAAAACAATATAATTTGGCAGATCAGTTACAATGAACCCCTGCTCAGATCTCTATTTTAGAATTTCTCAAGCTCTCACCAACTCACAAGGAGATTCTAGAAAAATCCTTGGTAGAGACTAATGTGCCTCTAAATTTAGATGTAGAAAAATTTCAAAACATGGTAGGACATCTTATTGCACCTCATTGCCTATCTTTTTCAGAGAAATATGACATGTCATTAAACCACCCACAAAAATTACCTTTGCATATAGAGGTTCTAATTCATAAGCATAGGGTAAAAAGAGTCCTCATTGATGGAGGACATGACTTGAATATTTGTACCCTAAACTTGGTAAAGGCCTTAGGATTTTTGGAGGAGGCTATTGACCCGAAGAAAAAGATAACCATAAAAGCCTATGATGATGAAGAGAGAGCTTCTAAGGGTGTCATAATACTTCCTATTAGAGTTGGTCTGATGCAGAAAGAAACCATTTGCCAACTCCTAGACCTAAAGCTGACTTACAATATCTTACTAGGGAGACCATGGATTCATGAAATGTAGGTCGTGCCTTCGACTTACCACCAATGTCTCAAATTCCACTATCTAGGACAAGAAATCATGGTAAGCAAGGACTCAAACCCCTTTCAATATTGTAATAACATGAAGCCCATCAATGATTCCTTAGTCTTGCATAATGCAGAAGGGTCTATTCCTCAAAGAATACAGCAAGGTCAAAGTTCAAAAGATATCCCATCTTCGAAGGGAAAAGAAAAAGAAGAAAAATAAATTATTGTTGAAAACATCCAAAGTCCTACTAACCTAGCTACATTGACAAAAGGAAAAGAAAAGGTTAGTGAGGAGAGTGCTCCTAAGAAGCAAAAACAAGACCAAGCTAAATCTATCCAAGTCTACACCAAAGATGCTCATTACCAAAAGATGGACCATATGATGAGAAACTTTGAAAAGCAATGTCAAATTATCTCCCAAATCATATGGAAGGCCATCCAATCTACCTCATAAATACAATGATCACTTTGTGAGAGAAAATACATCTTCATTCATGGAGGAAGAAGACAATGAAATCCTAAATTGGCTATATAAATATGAAGAGTCAAGTGCACATGAAAAGCGCATCCAAAATGCAAGGATTTCCACATATCAATATGGGAAAGGATTTCAAATCATGCAGAAAATGGGATACAAAGGACAAGGACCTTTAGGAACAAGAAATGAAGGACTCATTTAACCCATTGAAATGACATGGAGAGATAGAAAAGAAAAGACTGGATAAGGATACCTAGAACAAGGGTACACTCAAAAGAACTATCCTTAGGTGTATGACCGAATTTTACAATTAGGTTCTCAAAGTGATGAGGATTTCAACAATTGGGAATGGGACTCATTTTCAAGTGAGTCATGTCAAGATAAGGAGGTTGATGTCATTCACACCTACACTCCTAGCATAGGAAAGGAACAAGCCTCATAATCAAATCAGAATCAAGCCTCAAGTTCTAGTCAAGTGGTCTTGGATAATGTCCCAATTCAAGAAATTGAAATAAATAAATGGGTAGGAGAACTCTATGTACCATCATGGAGACCTGCTATGGAAGAATCTAATATTAGGTTTAATCCATGAGATTTTTACCTGATAGAAATTGTAGAGGATTCGAGTGAGGAAGATTTTCACCTTAGCTCTCTAGAATATCTTGAAGAAGCACATATTATAGATTTAAGTGATACAATGTTTCAACCTTCAAATGAAGTCTTATCCCTAAACCCCATTAAACTAAACCAAAGCATTGATCGTTTAACCCTTATCTATCTAGAATTAATTGAATGGGATTCCATTGAACCTACCATCCTCCCTACATTTTTGAAAGATAACTTGGTGTCCCAATACCTAAATGTGGTTGAACCTTCTTCTACCATGGAATATCAAGAAGAAGTGACAAAGCAAGGTATCCAAACTCTCAATTTAATGAAAAACAAAAAAAATAAAAAATAATTAAAAAAATGGAAAGAATCTAATGTTGAAAACCTTGTGGCAACATTACATCAAAAAGAGAAAGAAATAAAGAATGATTCCAAAGGTGAAAACCTAATAGATGCACCTAAGGAAGGGAGTTTGGATACTTTACCTGAGCACTATGAAGAAAGATCTCCTATCTTGATTGAACCAACAAAGAAAGTAAATATTGGATCAAAATCAGAACCAAAGATAATACACTTAGCAGCATCTCTATCTAGTGAAGAAAGAAAGGACTTCATCAAATTTTTCAAGGAAAAGCAAATCAATTTTGCATGGTCTTATGACGATATGCTAGGATTAGATCCAAATTTAATCATGCATCATTTTAACATAAAAGGAGTAAGACCGGTAAAGCAGAAACTAAGAAAGATACATCCACACATAGCTTTACTTGTAAAATTGGATATGGTCATCACTGATTGTGGGGTCCTAGAACACCCACGGACATGTCATGCCATCATAAACCTAATCATAGAATACTAGATCTCCCCGAGTAGGAATGTGGAGGATGCGGTACACATTCTCGATGGTGATAGTCATCTCCCTAATTGGCAAGTGGAAGGTATTATGGTCAAAGTGCCACCTCTCTGCCATAGCTGTAATCAACCCTCGATTCACTTAGAATTGAGGTAGGACAAGAAAGAAGGAAAGCCTGCATCTTCCTATGTGTTGGAAATCTAGAGCGCTCAGATCATTGATCATGCTAAATGATAAAGGATACAAGCCTCGAACAGCTAGTGACTTAAGCACGACCTACAAAAAGCAAGTTAAATCACATTATTTTTGAATTCAATTATCTTTTGAATTATCCTAAGTCAATCAAACATTTACAAAATATGAAACCACAATCAATTTTCCTTATTCTATTTAGAGAGGATGAAAAATTAATCATCACCCATCATCTAAACATAGATTGACAATCAAACATTCAAACTAAATTGATTCAAACTAACATCCTATGACTCGCTACCAAATTAGGTTTCTTACCTAAGCCAATCAATTGATTAACGACAATGAATAATTCAGAAAACTAAATAAGTTATTTGCAAATTTTTCCTAACAGGGTAAAAGCACTATTTTAATGTTTAAAAGTGCTAAAAAGTAAAAGCACAACTCAAAAGATTAAAAGCTCTATTTAAAAAATTAAAAGTGTTGTTCTAAGGTGAAAGCACTAAAAGGTTTTAAAAGCACTACAAAAAATATTGAATGCGCTAATAAACAGATCAAAAGTGCACAAGCTTTTTTACGCACTAAAGAAAAAATTGAAAGTGAATGATGCCCTAATTTCAACGTGTTAAAGCACTTTTTAAACTTGCAGAAGTGCTATTTCAAAGCGCAAAAGCGCAAAAAAAATTGTAAACATGCTAAAGAAATTATTAAAAGCACTATTTGGAGTAAAAAATGCAAAAAAAGAGGGTTCTTGAAGGAAAAATTCAATTTTCTTGAAATTAAATACATTAAATTGAAAACTAAGTGGATCAAGCACTTACCGGAGGTCCATAGCTTGGCAACCAGTGATATCATCACCCACACTCAAATCTATGCTCTTAGATCAGGATAACCATGTCGGAAACTACAATTGAATCAATTGTTGTATTGTCATTGATGTCAAACCTTAATTGGTAAGAATGTTGCTACTTAGGAAAGTACTATATCTATTGTATTGTTGGGAAGAAGGCAAAGAAAGGATGGTAACAATAGCACCTAAGGAAAGGTTGAGTTATCTTGATACTACAAAGTGTACTTGACTATGTTGTACAATGATGAGACAATGTATTGTTTATCTTAGTAAGATTGAAGACTAAACTGGTAGGCTTGACCAAGCAAAAATGGAGAAATCATGTTCAAGCCAAGTAATGTTAGTGTCAATCAAGTCAGTATATGCCGAGAAAAATTCTAGTGTCGACCAAACATCAGTTAATTGCCGAGAAAGACAGTATAAGCCGAGGAAACATTTTTAGTAATGACTGAGCTTTCTACATGGAGACCGAGTAGTTGATCACAATATTGACCGAGCATCAATATTTTTATATTTGAAGAGAATTTAGATTTGGAGCCAACATTGTTGAATTCTTGGATTATGTAAAATGTGTTGACTTTATTTATTGATTGTTTGAAAGCATTGAATGCACTAAAAAATGTTTTATTGTAAATCTTTAAGAGATTTGAGATGTTTCTAGAAAAGGAGCCGAAGAACATATAGCGGGTAGATTCAATGAATCTAACCGAACCCTAAGATCTACGAAGGAGATTGAGCGGCAAAAGATGAGTTAACCTAATTGAGGAAGTATTAAGGGAACCTAAGCATTAGGTATGTGTGTCCATGGGTGAAAAGAGGATGTTGGAAGATCAGTAGATGTTATTGACTGTATAAGCAGAAAAGGCTAAAGGAGAAGTGTGGTAATTGCTTGAAGAAAAGTTCCAAGCAAATCAGAGATGGAGATGGCAAAGTTTCAAAGTTAGTAAACTAGCATTTGTGTACGGAATTGGATCTGATATTTTCAAAGTGAGTTGTATGTTTTTCAAATCAATACTACTGCTACTTTCTAACCATTGTAATAGTCAAAATCCTTTTAACAGAGGTTGACCTAATAGTCATATGTTTAAATCCTTTGAACAAGGTTGCATTATAATGGAATGTATGTAAGTCCTATAACAAAGCTCACTTCTAACAGAGTGATTGAAATCCTTTAATCGGGTCACACCTAATAGTGTGTATTGTAACCTTTGACAGGGTTGGCTTTTAATCGAGCTCACTTCAGAAGAGTGAAAATAATAGTAGCATGTTAAAAAGTGGTTTTTCCTAGATTGGGTTTCCACTATAAATACTAGTGTCAATACTTGTGTGAATGTTTTGGTTTAAACATTTCTGTGTTTTACAAGTTAGATACAGCTGGGTAGTGGACTGCAATGTTATATGTTTCTATTATAGAATCAGTGATGACCGAGTTGGTTTTGGTTGTTAGATCTGATTTAGAGAAAAGCTTTTAAAGTTTGTTTTATACATCTAGACCTGAGAACAACTAATTCACCCCCCTCTCTATTGTTCTAAATCATTTTAACAATTCATATTAGATCTTCATTGCTTATTATTGGTGTTTACAGAAATTGAGTTTAAAGGGACTTGAAGAAAATGATTAGGACATATAAGAAGGAGGTATCGAAGCTGAATAAGGAAAACTTCCCTACATGGAAAAGCTTGATGAAGCTGCATCTGGTCAGTATTGATGATTTTGCAAAGTACTACATTGAGAATGACTATGTCTCACCTATCGCACATTTGACTGCCAAAGAAATGAGAGCTAAGCAAGAACATAATCAGGCAATGCTAGAAATTGCATCTACCCTAAGCTATCCAAAATTTGAGGACATTAAGGATTACACAAGTGCTAAGAAGATGTGGGACACTCTTGCAAAGATCTATGGTGGTGACATAAATGTACTGAAAGCTAAGGCCGAGAGTCTCAAAGGTAAGTTTGATGAAATGAGAATGCAAGAAGGTGAGAACATTGCACAATATTGTGGTAGAATAAAAGAAGTTGTGAATGCTATTAGAGGAGAAAGTGGGACTATTGATGATGAAACTATAATTGGAAAAGTACTAAGAACTCTACATCCTATATATGCTATTAAGATCTCAGCTATTCAGGAATCTAGATGTAACTCTGCAAATGTGCTTACTTTGGAAAGTTTGGTTGGCAAGTTGACTTCTTTTGAACTCTCTAACTATGATAACTTCACTGTTGGTAGTATTGGTAATGTTGAATCTTCTTTTAAGTCACAATTAGTTTCGAATAAGCCGATGAAAGAAAAAGAAAGATGCATCAGTGAAAGTGAAAGTGAAAGTGAAAGTGAAAGTGACACTTCTGATGAAGAACTTGAAGATCTAGAAGCTCTTATGGATAGAAGACTGAGAAGGGGAAAAGGAAAATATAAAGGTAAACTCCCTATTATATGTTTTGCATGTAATAAAGTTGGTCATATAGCTGCTAGATGTCCTAACAAGAATGATAAAGATGAAGAAAGAAAAAGAAAACACAAAGACAGAAGAGATGACAAAAGCTACTGAAGGCACAAAGACTACAAAGGAAAAGGTAAGAAATCTTGTTACATTGTTGAAGAAGAAACTGACACTGATAGTGATGATTTTGAAATTGAGGTAGTCTATGTTGCAATGAAAGATGAATCTGGTGAGGATGAGAAAATTGCATTAATCTCCAATGTGAACAAGAATGACAAATGGATTATTGATGTGGTTGTTCACATCACATGATTGGTGACAAGAGTAAGCTTGAGACCTTACATCATTATAGAGGTAAAAGTGTAAAATTTGGTAACAATGCACCATGTCCTGTTAGAGGAAAAGGTTTGATTAAACTGACTAATAAGATCTATTGTGAAAATGCATGTTGGTTTGAAGGTCTAAATTATAATCTGCTAATTGTTGCACAGCTCAACAACACTGGTTATCGAGTGGAATTTCATCACAAGAAAGCTAAAATATTTGATGCTACTGGTGAACTGATCGAAAGTGGAGAACAGACTAGAGGTAATTTGTTCTATCTTGACATATTTGAAGAAGCATGTATGGTTGCACAACTTGATGACATTTGGTTATGGCATAAGAGGCTCTGTCATGTTAACTTTGATAATCTGGTAGAAATAAGTAAGAAGAAGAAATTAAGAGGTCTACCTAGATTGAAGAAACTTGAGAATGTGATGTGCAAGGAATGCCAATTAGGAAAAATGAAAAAGTCAAGTTTTAAGAGCAAATCCTTTACTTCTGAAAACATTTTAGATTTGGTTCATACTGACCTTTGTGGACCTATGGGTATACAAAGTTACTATGGTGCTAGATATTTTATCATGTTTGTTGATGATCATACCAGGTTGATGCATGTAATGTTTCTAAAAGAAAAATCTGACGCTTTTTAATTCTTTAAGTGGTATGTGGCTAAGGTTGAGAAGGAGACAGGTAGGAACTTGAAATGTCTTAGATTTGACCGAGGTGGAGAATTTACATCAAATGAATTCAATCTATTTTGTAATGAAGAGGGATCAAAAGATAGATGTCTACACCTAGAACACCTCCACAGAATGGTATAGCAAAGAGAAGAAATAGATCTATCTTGGATTGTGCAAGGACATTGTTGATTGAAAATAATGTGGCATAGAAATACTAGAAAGAACCTATAAGTATAGTTGTCTACACTCTTAACCGAGTACAGATCAAGAAAGGTACAAATCTGACACCCTATGAATTATGGCATGGGCATGCACCGAGTGTTAAATACTTTACTATCTTTGGAAGAAAGTGCTACATATTAAAAGACAATAGGAATGGAAATTTTGATGCTAAAAGTGATGAAGGCATATTCCTAGGGTATTCCACAAAAAGTAAAGCTTATAAGTGTTTGAACTCTAACACTAAAAAAATTGTGGAAAGTGTGAATGTCAAAGTTGATGAGTATGCAAAAAGAAATGAAGTTGACAGCAAAAGAGAACCAGAAGATTATAGATCTTTTGTGTATATTGAAGAAGAAGAAGAGGCAAGTAATAGACTTGCACCTGATGCTGAGTCTCAGGTAAGCAATGTCGAGTGACAGGAAGATGTCGTTGAGCATCAGGAAAATAGTGCCGAAAGAGAACAAGAACATGTCGAGCAACAAGATAATGATGTCAAGTATCAAGAAGAGGTTGCCAAGCATTCAGAAGCTAAATCTAACAATCTTGTTGAGAAACCTAATGAAATAGAGGAGAGAAGAGCTTAACCTATTTTGGAAAAATATGTAAGAAGACATCACAAGCCTAAACAGATAATTGGAGACAAACACAATAGAATTCTGACCAGAAGTAAGACAAAGGATCTAACATGTTTACTGTGTGAATTTGAACCTAAGTCCACTAGAGAGGCATTAGAAAATGAAGACTGAATACAAGTAATGAATGAAGAAATAGACTAGATAGAGAAGAATGATACTTGGACTCTGGTGCCGAGACCTGAAAACAAAAATGTTATAGGAACAAAGTGGGTGTTCTGAAATAATTTTGGTGGACAAGATGCTTTGTGTAAAAGATTTTCAAATGAAATGCAAACTGAATTTGAAATAAGCATGTTTGGTGAGATCAAATTATTTGTTGGTTTACAAGTATATCAGATGAAGAAAGGAATTTCCATTACATAGTCTAAGTATGTTAACGAAATACTAAAAATTTTGGGATGGAAGATTCTAGACCAGAGAGTACTCCTATGGTTACTGGACAAAAGTTATCTAAGAATGAGGATGTTGCAGAAGTAAACTAGACTTTGTACAGATCCATGATTGGAAAATTGTAGTATGTTGTACATAGTAGACCAGATATTGCACTAGCTGTTGGGATTGTGGAAAGATTCTCTGCCAATCCTAGGGAAACACACATGATGGTTGTGAAAAGAATTATGAGATACTTGAAAGGGACTGCTGACTATGGGCTATATTACAAGAAGGATGAAATATTTGAACTAAGACTATATACAAATGTTGATTGGGCAAGAAATGTAGATGAAAAGAAGAGTACTAGTGGTGGAGCTTTCTTTCTTGGATAGAGATTAGTCTCATGGACAAGCAAGAAACAAAATTGCATTTCCCAATCTACTGCTGAAGTCGAGTATGTTGCTGCTGCAGTAAACTGTTCAAATTTGGTATGGATAAAACAATTGTTGGTAGGCATGAAAGAATAAATCACTGAACCTGTTGTTATTTTCTATGACAACACAAGTGCTATCAACATCTCTAAGAATCCAGTGATGCATACTAAGACCAAGCACATAGCAATCGAGTATCACTACTTGAGAGAATTGGTACAAGATAAAGAAGTCTGAATGGAATATGTGAATACAAAGGAACAATTAGCAGACATATTCACTAAAGCTTTACCTAAAGAAGCACATGAGTATTTGAGAAGTCAATTAGGGGTCCTTCCCCTAACTGAGGTTGCCTAGTTAAGCTAGGAGCACTACATCAAATATGCTAAAGAAGAATATTTGATAGATTGATGCAGAAGATTGTCACACTTTAGGACTGGCCTAGAGTTGTGAAGAAGAGAAAAGACAAGGAATCAGTCATAAGAAAGATAACAAAGGGAGAAACACTTAGCTGCATAGATAATATCTACATCTGATGGATGTATGTGTTAGTTGTTGCTTTGGCATTTTTGTCAAAGAGGGAGATGAACTGAGATGATATAATAACACATGACACTGAAAAGAAAAGTAAGGAGATGATGAACTGAAATGAAGGATCGGGATAGAGGGAGATATGGATATTTCTGAATGTCATAGAATTGACACTAATAGACTCTGAATCAAAATGAAGCTAAGGATATTACAAAAAAAAAAATTTGATGGACAGATAAGTTTTTGGATTGGTTGGTAATCCATGTGTTATTTAGGTGATATCATATGGTGTTGCCATCAATGCCAAAGAGGGAGATTGTTGGAAACTACAATTGAAGCAATTGTTGTGTTGTCATTGATGTCAAACCTTAACTAGTAAGACTATTGGTACTTAGGAAAGTACTATATCTATTGTATTGTTGTGAAGAAGGCAAAGAAAGGACGGTAACAATAGCACCTAAGGAAAGGTTGATTTATTTTGATACTACAAAGTGTACTTGAATATGTTGTACAATGATGAGACAATGTATTGTTTATCTTAGTAAGATTGAAGACTAAACTGATAGGCTTGACCGAGCAAAAATGGAGAAATCATGTTCAAGCCGAGTAATGTTAGTGTTGACTGAGTCAGTATATGCCAAGAAAAATTCTAGTGTCGATCGAACATCAGTTAATTCTCGAGAAAGATAATATAAGCCGAGGAAACATTTTTAGTAATGACCGAGCTTTCTACATGGAGACCGAGTAGTTGATCACAGTATTGACTGAGCATCAATATTTTTATATTTGAAGAGAATTCAAATTTGGAGCTGACATTGTTGAATTCTTGGATTATGTAAAATGTGTTGACTTTATTTATTGATTGTTTGAAAGCATTGAATGCACTGAAAATGTTTTATTGTAAATCTTTAAGAGATTTGAGATTTTTCTAGAAAAGGAGCCGAAGAACATATAGTGGGTAGATTCAATGAATCTGACCTAACCCTAAGATCTACAAAGGAGATTGAGCGACAAAAGATGAGTTAACCTAATTAAAGAATTATTAAGGGAACCTAAGCATTAGGTATGTGTGTGCATGGGTGAAAAGAGGATGTTGGAAGATCAATAGATGTTATTGACTGTATAAGCAGAAAAGCTTGAAGGAGAAGTGTGGTGATTGCTTGAAGAAAAGTTCTGAGTAGATCAGAGATGGAGATGGAAAAGTTTCAAAGCCAATAAACCAGCATTTGTGTACAGAATTGGATCTGATATTTTCAAAGTGAGTTGTATGTTTTTCAGATCAATACTATTGCTACTTTCTAACCATTGTAATAGTCAAAATATTTTTAACATAGGTTGACCTAACAGTCATATGTTTAAATCCTTTGAACAAGGTTGCATTCTAATGGAATGTATGTAAGTCCTATAACAAGGCTCACTTCTAACAGAGTGATTGAAATCCTTTAACCAAGTCACACCTAACAGTGTGTATTGTAACCTTTGACAGGGTTGGCTTTTAACTGAGCTCACTTCAGAAGAGTGAAAATAATAGTAGCATGTTACAAAGTGGTTTTTTCCAAATTGGGTTTCCACTATAAATCCTAGTGTCAACGCTTGTGTGAATGTTTTGATTTAAACATTTATGTGTTTTACAAGTTAGATACAGCTGGGTAGTGGACTACAATGTTATATGTTTCTATTATAGAATCAGTGATGACTGAGTTTGTTTTGGTTGTTAGATCTGATTTAAAGAAAAGCTTTTGAAGTTTATTTTATACATCTGGACCTTAGAACAACTGATTCACCCCCCTCTCCATTGTTCTAAATCATATTAAAAAACCATTGCAACCAACTCAGAGGAGTTAGAGATAAAAGTCAACCGAGAAAGTGAAAATGAGTAGTAAAATTGACTTTTTACCCCTATATATAGGCCATTTTAACCTGAAAAGGGCATCTTTGACCAGAAAACTACCAGGAACCCAATTTTTCACCAAATCAGCCAAATTAGGGGCATTTTTCATCACATGAATGCAAATTCATTATCAGAAATGAAATTGAAATTTATTTATAATTTGACCTAATCAACACGAAATGACCTAAACCGTCAACTTTTTCAAACAACGATCAAATTTCATTTCATTTCTGAGGGGGCATACACTCGGATAATCAGGAATGATAGCAGTATCATCAAATCAAGGGCACGACCATCAAATCAAATTGTAATCTTTTATCAAAAAAAAATCACTTATCAATCGAAAGGGGCATCAAACATCAAATCAAAATTGAACCAGGTACCATATCAGTAAACTATCATCAAATCAACCATCATGACATCGAATTCAATCAAACTTCATCAGAATTTGCATCTTATATTAAACATCAAAATCGACCATCAACGGAATCAGGACCTTATATCAGTTGAATCAAGACATTCTTTGAATCGACACACTTCACATGTCGACTCAAAGGGGCATTTGTAATCACCAAAAATTGGACAAGATCATTTAAGTGAGAAATCAAGGCAAAAATCAATACAATTAAATGTAATTAAATCAAATCAAAGATAAATTGAAATTGAACCTTAATCCAAAATTAATTGAAAATCAAAAGTCATTAAATTGATTTAAACCTAATAAACCATGATTAATGAATAAATTGTACAATTAATCTAATTAATTGTATAGTTCAAATTAAATCAAATCAATCCATTTAAGGGGTACACATGGCTAAACAAATTGAATAAATTCAACTAATTAATTCATATTTTCTCTCAACCACCAAATGGGAGGAAAATCCATCAACCAATATGAATTGAGCACCAAACTCACATGGATCAAGCCTAAATTGAATCTCAATCACTCACTTGGAGAATGCATCTTGTCCACTCATTTTGTCTTCTTGTCCCAAGCTTTGAGAAAAAAATATTTAAATGTTCTCCAAAGGTGTAACCATGGACTTAACTCAAACTTAACCATGATCAAATCAACCACACTCCCTACCCTTGCCAAAATCTATAAAAGCAAGGCATAATTCACTCATTAATCATCCACAAATCTGAGAATAGCATCAAACCTCTTGCAAATTAGAGCTAGAAAGGAAAAATTAGAGTTAATTAAGCTTAATTTCACTTTGGAATTGAACTATTAGCTTTGTTTATCATTCATTCTTGTTTTAAGACTGTCACTCGTAATACCCCAAAAATGGGCTATAAGTTCATTAACCTCCTACATCTTCTAATTCGAACAAAATCGACATCAAAGTCCTAACCTAAGGCACATCTGCACATTATCGAATCCTAATTGATTTTATCCTAAATTCTGCAGTGGGGAATATTCCTTGTAATATTCCTATTTATCATAATTATCCTTAATTTAATAATTATTTGGCGATAAATTTTATTTATCCTAAAGTTTGATTAATTGAATATTTTGAATATTTAATTAATCAAATTTAATACTGCCACTTAATTATTTAATTGAATTTAATTTAATTATTCCTAAATTATATTATTTAATTTTGACAATAAAATCAAAAATCTCATGACTAATTGATTAAATTCCTATTTAATTGATTAATGTCAATTGTCAATTTTTGATAATATAGTTTTAGAATAAAGTTTGATTTAATAATTGATTAACCCATAAATCAATTGTTTTAATTTTAAAAATCAGTCAAGTTGAGGATAAATCACTTTATTTATTTAATTAATTCATCATTAATTATGCACATTAAAAAACAATTAAACTTAAAATCGGGAAATCAATGCAAGTCGTTAACTTTTGGACATCTATTTTGAGTTCAAAGCTGATTTAAAATTTTCGATTTGAGTTGAAAAGCTATTCTGGCATGCTTTTGCATGATTTTGTGAGTTAATTATTTCTTATTTCCTGATAACTCAAAAATCAACCTGAGTTCATCAAGAGTGATTTATGACTTTTCTCATGCACCTCCAAAGCCCTGGATTTCTATAAAATCAAGGCTTCAGCTCTTCTAAAAGGATCCACAAAATTGCATCCTCACACTGGTGAATTGGTGATTGAAGAATCCATCTTTGTGAATCAAAGTTTTTGTGATATTTTCATTAGTTTTGAGCACTCATATCATTTAGCATATCAATTCTTAGATTAATTGCATATCATATCAGCTTTTCATATAGAATAGATTCATATCAGTTTCCTTCATCTTATTGCATAGAAAACATAAAAACATAGATTAAATTTGCATTCATATAGTTTTTATTCTTTGCATCCAAATCCTTCGTTTAGGTGTTGCATTGTCACTGGTCTCGGTTTGATCTAAGAGTATCATACTCGCACCTTCTAGAAGGTAGTAAATCACCTGGTTAGTTTAGTTTCCATTTCACTACACAATTTTGGTTTTTGGCTAACCTCTAATGTTTTACTGAAGTGTTGTGTCTACAGCTAGGTACAAAATTCACACACATTTTTGGCACCCACCGTGGGGCCCTGAAACGGGTTTCCATCATCTTTCTATCAATTTCTATCACTTTCTTGTCATTTTGTGGGTTAAAACTGTGATTTTTATTTTTTCGTCTGTACATTTTCGTACAACTTTTGTCAGAAAGCTATTTCATGAGGTACCCACTATCATATGACAAGTTCAGATTTGGAGGCTCATATCAAAGAGCACACATTGTCATTTGGAAGCCTGATTGTCGTATGAACAGACACCCACAGTCGTACGAGTTTCCAAACTATCATCTGGCAGGTAACCCACTGTCGTACGAGTTCTCACTCCATAATTCAATTGTCATTTCAATTTTTTTGATAGTTTTCCAGATTTGATTTTCAGATTTGGACTGACAGCTAACCTTAACAATTGAATCTTCTATTTTTTACTGATACTTTTTGAAACTGATTGGGAAAAGCGCAACTAAATTACTAAAATAGGTAAAAATCTACTAAGCGTGTTGTGAGGAATTCAGGTATTCTTCTCAAGCTGATAACATTTTGATTTAGATTAAAACAAACTCTCATGTGTCAAGCTTGTGTGATTTCCTTGCTTTCATATCACAGAGTTCATTTTGGGCTATAAAATGAACATAGATTTGCTTTCTGCATATTTGTTAAACATAGTAAATAGGCCCTATGAACACTATTTATGGATGATCTTGAGAGACTAAGCTTCTTCCACTTGTTTATTCATGTAAAGCTCCTCTTGATGAAGGATCCCCTTATAGGTAGGGAAGGTACTAAGAGAGTCTCACGTTCTACTAGATTCATGTTTCTTCAACTTTTGATTGATACATTCTCTCTCTGGAGAGGTTGATAGATCATAAGCGGTGGATGTCATAGATCTTTGTGAGATAATCTTGGTCTTAGCATGTCAGATTAATCTATCTGCTTTGTTTTGGTTAAAAGTGAAAAGGCTAGAGGACTATGCTCTACTCCCTTTTTGGGTAGTATCAGAAACTCAGATCCTTGAATCTGGAACCAGTCTCCATGTGGTATCTTTTGTGAGTCACCTTTAGAGAGGGTTAACTGTAGTGGACATTCCCTTAATTGGGTCAACCACGTGGATGGAACCTCAAGTGGTAATAGCCATTTTCACCGTGGTAGCAGTATCCGCTATATAAATGTCCTTGTGGAGGAAATCTTCACAGGTGTGGTCTCTTGTTGGGTTGTCAGATCTCCCTAGTAGATCCTGATTGATTAATTTCTCATACTATGTCAAAACCTTGGTGCACCTAGATTGGAGTTCGCCCTCTTGAGATCACAAAATTTGCAGAGTCAGACCATTACTACAAACCCTAGTGAGGCCAAATTTTTATTTTTCTATGAATATGTGCGTTATTGAAAAACTTTTTGGAACATACACAATTAGCACTCCTAGGGATTAGCACATTCAGTCACTTGATTGTTCATGCGTAGGGTTGCTTTGTCCCCTATTCATTATTTTTAGATGTGCTTGGAATCATTTGCTTGTTATTTAGCGTGCTTTTTTATCTATCTGACTGTCAAAAATGAATGATCTCAAAATAATCTTCAAACCTAGACAAAGAAATTTGTGAACGATCTGAACTTGAAAACCAAAATTTTGCAAAATCTGAAGTAAAAATCCTCTCTAGAGTCAAAATTCATCCCATCATTGTCAGAAAGTCATACAAGTTTTGGCAAGTGTCATTTCAGAACCTCTGTATTGTCATATGATAGCTTGTATAGTGTCGTATGAGTTTTTCCACTAGTCAAAAAACAAAAGTAAAAAATCTGCTATCAATTGTCATGTGAGTTTTGCAATTTTCATACAAGTTTGTCAATTTTCATTTCACAACATACCCACTCTCGTACGAGCCTGCAGAAAGTCATTTGAGCAAAATTGCCAGAGAGTGGTCAGAATTGTCAAAAACTCAATTTTTACAGCCTATTTCCAGAATCTATTGAACCAATCACTGTGTCAGGAATAGAGTAGAAACTAGAATGAATCCATTCATTTTCCTCAAGTGAGCCTTTGAGTCTGATCTTGCCTTCTGGGTTATCGATTTGAGTCTTTTTCATCTTGTGTCAAAACCTTGTCAACATTATCTTCAAATTCAATCCTTTTGTCTAAATGGCTAAGTGTTGTGAGCTCATGCCTGCCATCTATTGGGCATCTAACCACACTACTGTGGCACAGTATCCTTCATTTACATCCAATCTAATCCTTAATCACTTCAATCTTGACAGGGTTGCGTCATTTGATCTTCTAGAATCAATTCATTCTTCAGTTGTCTTCATCTTATTCTTTGGCTTCACCCCAGGTTAATGGTGGAAAGCAGAGCTTTGTCACATAAGAAAGCTGGAGAGGTATCCCATACAATACCTCTTAATACTCTCCAAGCCCCAACTCTTGAACAACTCTACAATTCTAGTCTTTACGAAGACGACGGTCTTGGCAATTTTTTATTGAAAATTGGTTACGTCCCCCCTCCATCAACTCACGGAGGTAATCAACAAACCCCTCCTCAATCTAATCCAAGGAGCCCTAAAACTCCTAACATGTCTCACTGAGGGACACAACACGGGTCTCAAGGACACCAATCTCAACACGGTATGGATCAAGAACCTACCCCTTCTGAAATCGTTCGATATCAAAATGATGATGACTTCAAAAGAATGATGAAACATTTCTTGAAGGAAGATAGAAAAGCATACTTTCTAGAATTAGCTCATCAAGGAGCTAAACTTCCTCTTAACTTTAATGTGGAAAATATCATTACACATGAGGAGGAAACTCCTATCATGGCTATGATGAAATAGATGCATGCCATGCAAGTCAAACTTAACAAACTTGAGAAAGAAAAGGAACCTAAGGAGTTCTCCATGGAAACTCTATGCCCTTTTCCATTCGATAAAGACTTGTACATGCCACCATTCTCTAAAAGAGTGGAGATGCCAAAATATGATAAGTATGATGGAAACTCTGACCCTCAAGATCATGTCAAAGAATTTTGTACTCAATCTATGGAGTTTATGCACGAACCAACTTACTTAATGCATCTCTTCCCTTGATCTCTAGGAGGGGCAGCCATTCATTGGTTCTCTAGAATGCCTCCTACTATCAAAAATTTTGAGGAGTTAATCAAACTATTCTATCAACAATACTCCTACAATATTCAACATCTGGTCACTATGATCGACATCTGCAATCTGAAACAATATCCAGGAGAACCATTCCTAACATTTCTCGAGAGATGGAGGAAGAAATTTTCTCTATATACTAGACCCATTCCTGAAACTGAGAAATTGGAAATCTTCATCAACAATCTTGTTTCAGAAATTAACTACCCATTACAAATGCAAAATCATACATCTTTTGACAAGATGGTAGATAATGCGATCAAAATTGAGAAAGTAATTGTGCAAAAAGGAGACATCACACTTCAAAGAGACAAGTATGAATCTGGATCTAGTTCTAAGGACAAAAACAAAAACTGGAACAAGGATAAAGGCATTGTCACAGATGGTGTTGTTGATAATATTCATGCCCCATCTAAGGCACCTACTTTCAATCTCACTATTGGTACCCAAGCCATCAAAGCTTCTGAAGCTAAAGCCACAGAGTCCAACAAAAAGTCATCTGATTACAAACCTTGGGCTACAGATCCTAATCACAAATTCACTCCTCTTGGAGAATCCTTGGAATCTGCCATGAAAACTCTATTGGAAAAAAAAATCATCTACTTGCCTAAGATGAAAGTCTTTGATCCAGAACCTAAACCGAAATGGTGGAGAGAGAATGATTTTTGTGAATTCCATCGCAATAAAGATCATAAGACTAATAACTACATTCGCTTGAAGCACATTATACAAGACAAAATTGATAATGGTGACATCACGATTGACAATCATAAGAGTAATAATGATCATACAGCATTCATAGAACCATTTCCTAAACATGGTAAATAAGACTCTTCTTCTCAACCTAATATGGGTGCTAAAGTCAATTATGCCTACTCAAGAAACAATGTTGTTATCAATATTGTTGAACCATGCCTATCTAAGTGTCGCAATGTCATCACAATTGTGAGAAGGGATAGAGATAATCAATCAACTAATGCAGTTACTCGATCACAAGCTCAGGCACACCTACAAGGACAAATACCAGATTCATCAAATGTCCCTAAGGTGCCCTTCAATCTTTCATCTGCTTCTAAACAAAAAGCTACATCTAAATCTTCAAATCCTAAAGACATGAAGCCTACTTCATACAGTATTTTCCAACAACTCCAACACACAAATGCTAAAATCTCCATGTTTGAGTTGCTTCGGATATCTCTAGCTCATAGAGCCATTCTAGACAAAGCTCTACTCGGATCCAATGTTCCTGATGACCTTGATTTAGATAGATTCCAGACTATGGTTGGTCATCTTACGTCTCCACTGTACATTTCCTTTTCAAAGGAAGATTATAATTCCTTGAGTCATTCACATAACCAGCCCTTGCATTATATTGAAGTCTTGATCCAAAACCGTCATGTCAAATGTGTGTTGATAGATGGGGGCGCTAGCCTAAACATTTGTTCTTACAGCTTGATTACACAATTGGGATTTTAAAAAATGGCCATTGATCCCAGGAAGAAGATAACTATCAAAGCATATGATGAGCAAGAAAGATATTCTAACGAAACTATTGTCTTACCTATCAGAGCAGGTCTTGTCATCAGAGATACTATATGTCAAGTTCTTGATCTACCTTTGGCTTACAATATCCTTCTAGGAAGACCTTGGATACATAACATGAAAGTCATTCCCTCTACATTCCATCATTGTTTTAAATTTCCTTATGAAGGAGTTGAGGTGACAATTCTAGATGATCTGTATACAACTTGCAATACCTTGAAAGAGAGTGTTGATAAACTTTTTCCTAATAACAGAGAATCTTCCACTAAGTAGCTAGATGTTGCTTCAACATCCAAGATGGAAGACATTGCTAAAGAGGTTAAAATCATAGAAAGTGGTATGGGAGAATATACTATAGAGCCAGTCTTATCTTTGACATCTCTCCCTATCTCTCCTTAGTCTTATGGAAAAACTCTAAAATAGTCCAAACTAGCATCTAAAGAACCTCTTGAAGCATATAAAGGAAAATTTTTTGTAGAACAAGTATCTAAATAGGAGTTTGAAGAGGATGAAGTTGTGCTTGCATGGCTATACAAAGATGAACCTAAATCTCAAGTTGTTCAAAAATGTGATGCTAAAATACCAAGTATCCCTTCTAAGTCATATGGCCCATGGGATAAATTGATTACAAAGATGGGATATAAAGGAAAATGACCTCTAGGACTACAGGGTAAAGGTCTTCTATCACCTCTTGGTCATCGCAGCCAAGCGAAAAAGAATACAATAGGTCTAGGATACATGAAGAAACCTTTCTATCTTAGCAAGAACTCCCTGCATGTATTAGAACAGATTGAGCCTTCCGTAGCAAACCAACTAAAGGGAGAAATAAAAAAACAATCTGATAGTGATGATTCAAACACCACTGATGAGTTCATTCCTTATGAGTGTCTTCCTAAAGAAATAAAAGACCTCCTTGAAGCTGAAGATGATCCAATAAAAAGAATTAATGTAGTAGAAACACAAGAACCTACTATAGAGCAAGATATAGTTGCAACACAAGAACCAGCTAATCTCGAAGGTAATCAAAAAGAGGAAGGTGGTAGTTATTCTGAGATAGATTCCCATGAGTATGAATTCAAATTAGAATCTAAGGGTAACCCTTCTTGGGGTATTCATCCTAACTTTACTCATGTTCTCAAATTTCCTAGAGGTCTAGATGAAGAAACAGAAGATGAATCAAATGACTATGAATGGGGAGTCATTCGAGAACCAAATGAACTCATCACAGAAAAGCATGTTGATGTTATTCACCAATATGCACCTCGCCCAAACATAAGTCTAGAGTGAAATGATGAACTTATTGAGTCTGATCCACCGATGGCTGAAGTGGATTTCCATAATGATACTGAGCCTATTCACGAATTGAATGTCTTAAGTTGTAATATCACCTTTGAACATGAGCATCAGGTTAGGGCCAATGATGATAGATCCATATCCATAAACACTCTTTCCAAATCTTTCATTGCTTTGACTATCCAACGCCCTGACCTTCTTGACATAACGTCCACAAACTTGAGCCAAGGTATTTATACCTTTCCCAATGACTATGCCCTTGCTTGTTACCTCAATGTAGTTGAACCCATGAGGACTTCCATCAGTGAACTGAGCATTAGCATGATGAAGTCAAACATCAAGTATCTTAGTCAGAAAAATAAGAATAAGAATAAAAAGAAAAGGAGTTCTAAGGGTGAAAACCACTTTATGGCAGTCTCAAAACCTACAAAAGTAAAAATAAAAGACGTATATGAAGTTAAAAACCTCTCTGAGGTGCCTAAAGATGAGATATTTGATGTCCTTCCGAGTCATTTATAGGATAGATCTCCAGTTCTAATTGAGCCCACTCAATCTATCAACTTGGGAACAACAGAGAAACCATAGTGGATCCATGTAGCACAATCTTTATCAGAAGAAGAAAAGAAAAAATTTACAATGTTCTTATCACTCCTCAAGGATACTCCATCCCTAAAGCATTCAGATTAAAGTTTCCTTGTACAAACAACATTGCTGAGTATGAAGCCCTTTTGAATGGTATGAAAATAGCAATTGAGTGGAGTAATAAACTTACACATTCATGGAGACTCACAACTTGTAATCCATCAAGTCAATGATGTGTACCAAACTAAGGATGAAAAGCTCTTTCCATACAAGAGAATGGTAGATGATCTCAAGAAATATTTCATCTCTATCACATTTGAGAAAATACCTAAAATAGAGAATAAGGTTGTCGATGCAATGGCAATGCTATCTACTTTATTATAGCAGCTTGAACATGAGCTATGCTACAAGTTCCTATTGGAAGCACTATCTTATCCTACATATGACTCCCCTGATACCCATATGATCTGCACTATTGTGGGTCATGATTCATCCTGATATAAAAACCTGTTCTCCTATCTCAAAGACCAAATCATTCCTGATACCTTTAATCGTCATGAAAATAGATACCTTATCTGTAATGCCTCCAGATATGTCATCATTGGTCACGATCTGTACAAACGAGGTCTAGATGGTACGCTACTTAGATGTTTAGAATGCAAAGAGTCTCAACGTGCATTAGAAGTCCATGATGGTATTTGTGGGTCACACTCAAATGGTTTAACACTAGCCCAAAAACTTATTAGGGCTGGGTACTATTGGCCAAAAATGGAGAAAGAGTCTATCAAGTTTGCTAAAAATTGTCAAAAGTGCCAAGTGCAAGGCAACTTAATTCATGCTCTAGGGAGAGATCTAATTCCCTTTAATACACAATGGCCTTTTCACCAATGGGCATTTGATCTTATAGGATCTATACATCCTCATTCCTCTAATGGACATACCCATATAATCACAGCTACAGATTATTTTACAATATGGGTAGAAGCAGTCCATTTGACACAAGAAATTGAAAAACAAATATCTATGTTCATCTTGAACTACATCATATGTCGGTATGGTATTCCATATTCTATAATCACAGATAATGGTGGACAATTTAAAAATAAAGACTTGGATGATTTATGTGCCAAATTCAATATTACACAATATTGGTCATCTATCTACTATCCTCAAGGGAATGGATAGGCAAAGGCTTCTAACAAGAATCTATTAAAAATCTTGCATCATATAGTTAATAAAATAGGAAGAGATTGGCATCTCATGATCAATCCAGCTCTCTAGGCCTACAAAATAAGTATCAAAACACCCACTAGGGCTACACCATTCACTTTAGTTTATGGGTCTGAAGCAGTATTGCCTATTGAGGTTGAAATCCTATCACTAAGAATTAGAATGCATGGTCTAGTGATTGATGATGACTATAGAGTTTTTAGGTTGCAATAACTTGAACTACTAGATGAGTGCAGACAAGCAGCTTATGATCATCTCAAATTATATCAAAAAAGAATATCTAGAGGTTACAACAAGAAAGTCAAACACAGAGAATTTTAGGTTGGTGATCTAGTCTTGAGGGATAATCCTAAAAATCAATCACATAAAGAACACAAGGGGAAGTTTGAACCCAATTGGTTGGGTCCCTTTTTTATCACTGCTACTTTTGGCTCTGGTGCCTATCAACTCTCAACGACTGAAGCAGAATAGCTCTAAGAACCAATCAATGTTCTCCATCTGAAGAAATTATACGCCTAAGGCATTTAATCTATGGTAAAATGTCCTGAAAAAATCTTAAAATTTGGAAAAAGTCTTGAAAAAAATAAACATCTTGGTGAAAACCTAGCAATAGGCACCTTGATGATTCACAAAAAAAGTGAAAAAATATCAAAAGTACAAAAAAATTAGAAAAATGAGAAAAAGAAAAAGTGCCTTGGTGAAAACCTGGAAACAGGCGCCTTGGTAGCAAAAATAGAATCTCTACCAAGATGGTGAAAACCTGGCAAACAGGCACCACTTGTTTCAAAATGCTCCATCTATCAGCACAATCTTAGTCTTTTCCATCTTTCAGTCTTGCTTTAGTTTGTACATATCTCTTGGTTTGTTCCCACATTCCTATTTTCAACAAGTCGGTCTGTACACCAATCGGCTCTGTAATACCCCAAAAATGGGCTATAAGTTCATTAATATTCTACATCTACATATCGAACGAAATCGACATCGAAGTCCTAACCGAAGGCACATCTGAACATCATCAAATCCTAATTGATTATCTTAAATTTTGCATTGAGGAATATTCCTAGTAATATTCCTAATCATCATAATTATCTTTAATTTAATGATTATTTGGCGATAAATCTTATTTATCCTAAAGTTTGATTAATTGAATATTCTAAATATTTAATTAATTAGATTTAATTCTGCCACTTAATTATTTAATTGAAGTTAATTCTATTTATTCCTAAATCGTATTATTTAATTTTGACAATAAATCCAAAATCCTATGAATAATTGATTAAATTCTTATTTAATTAATTAAAGCAAGTTGTCAATTTTTAATAATATTATTTTTGAATAAAAGTTTGAAAAATGATTCATTAACCCATAAATCAATTGTTTTATTTTTAAAAATTAGTTAAGTTGGAAATAAATCACTTTATTATTAAATTAATTCATAAATAAAACATGCACAATTATAGAAGTAGACAACTATCAATTATCAATTAAAGCTAAACTCTATTTTGAGTTAAAACTTAGCTTTTGCATATTTTTATGAGTTAACTATCTTTTATTTAAAAATAACCCAAAAATCAACCTGAGTTATTTGAGTGATTTATGGCTTTTTTTTCCATACACCTCCAAAGCCCTAGATTTCTATAAATTAAGGCTTCAACTCATCTCAAATCATCTCATAATTGTGCAAACTTATGCTAGAGAATCGACATCTGGAGAATCAAAGCTTATTACAAATCAAGGCTATTGTGAGATCAATTTGTTTTTGTTTTTTTACATTCATTTAGATTCATTTTCATATCATTGTTAGATCATTTAGCATATCATAGATCAATTTTCATATTAGCACAGATTCATATCATTTTTCATCTTATTACATAAAAAATACCAAAAAAATAGATTAATTGCATTCATATTTCATATCAATTTTACATTCAAATCCTTCATTTAGGTGTCGTCTAGGTCACTGATCTCGATAACAATCTGAGAACATCAATCTCGCACATATTAGAAGGCAGTAAATCGCTTGGTTAGATTAGATTTTAATTTTGCATGATTTTGATTATAGCTAACCTCCAATGTTTTACTAAAGTGTTGTGTCTACAGATCAGGTACAATTTTCACACACACATTTTTGGTGCCCACCGTGGGGCAACCCACCTTTACATGCTAGTTTTGATTTTTTTGGGGAGCTAAAACCTTAAAGTTTCAAAGATTTAATTTTATCTCTTAAATGGCATGGAATTTTTCTCTAAATTTTTTTTTTTAAGTTGGACACATATTAGTGAAGCTACAGTAAAAAATTTAAAATTTTATGAGATGTTTTGAATTTTAAATCATTTTTTCTTAAAATTCTATAAAAAATTAATATCTAACACAAATCAGCATATTTTTTAAAAAATTTTATATTTTCAGAAATCTCTTTAAGTTCTACAGGGGGTCCATTCTTTGTATTTTAAATTTGGATGCAATATAATAGCTCAAATAGTCAATTTATAAAAATTGGTCTATTTTGATAAAACGAGTCTCTAGGGCACAAATGAAGAGATTTTTCTAAAAATTTTACATTTTTGGAAAGCTCTCTATTTTTTAGTAGGGGTCTCTATTTTGAATTTTTATTTTTGTGGCCAAAATCATAAAAAAAAAAATTAGATCTTGTTGACTAGGTCAAATGCAGCAAAAAAAATAAAGTTTTGTGATGGGTATGCACTTATTTTTTTTACATGGTTCAATGAATGATATGAGTTGTCATTTGGGTTAATTGCTGGTTATTATTATTGATAATAATTGATTTTTAGAGCTAACCCTATGGTTTACATAAGTTGAATATATGTTGCATATCTTGTTTGCTTGTTTACTTGTTGGAGAGTTCGTCACTTGCTTGCATGGAAAAGCTCAACAAGAATTGCTAAAAATCAGGTAAAATCTACTAAGCGCATTGTAAGGATCCTAGGTATTCTCCTACATATAATAATATTTTGATTTGGACTTAAAATAAATCTCTTATGTGTTTGGCTTGTGTGCATCTTTTCATGCTTTTGTCTATTTCTACACACTTGCATAATTGATACTAGATTGTGACCCCTTAAGGATTCATTAAGTAGTCTTAGATACTTGTGATTGATCGTGATTGCTATCTTGGGTTATTGGACTTGCTAATCCACTGACCCCTCATTCCACCTCGTGGTTGCAAGGTCAGCGCCACATTAAAGGGGAGGGGTCAACAGGACAGAAGCGTTAAGTGTTCCACTTGGCAACTCATTTATGCTTTTAAGAACTCACTTGTTTTCTAAGTTGGGGACTCATTTTCAGCTTGTGTGAGGTGTTAAGTGTTCCACCTTATGGACTCATCTCATATTCGCTTTAAGCGTTAAGTGTTCCTCTTTCTACTTTTTGGGTACTTTCGGTAGATTTAATTTTTGGAAACATACATCTGTGCTCACATAGTAATTAGGCCCTATGAACACTATTCATGATTCTTGAGAGATTGGATTCCCAGTGAAATCCTTCTTGACGACAGAATCCTTGTAGGTAGGGAAGATACTTAGTGCGTTTCACATTCAACTTGGTTAGTGTGTCTTCTCTTATTGATCGATAGATTCTCTCCTCGGAGAGGTTGATAGATCACGCGGGGTTGACATCACGAGCTTTGGTGAATCAAAATTGGTTAGTGTGCCTTCTCTTATTGATTAATACATTCTCTCCTCAGAGAGGTTGATAGATCACGTGGAGTTGACATCACAGACCTTGGTGAAGCAAAACTTTGTCTTAGCGTGTCGGATTAATCTTCTTGCTTTCTTTGGGTTAAAAGTGAAAAGGTGTCAAAAACCTTGGATCTGGAGCCAAGTCCCCTTTTGGTATACTATTGTGAGTCATCTTTAGAGAGGTTTAACCGTAGCGGACAATCCCTTCATAGGGTAAACTGCGTTGACGGAACCTCAAGCGGTAATAGCCATTTTCACCATGGTAGTGACAACCGCTATATAAATGTCCTTGTGAAAGAAATCTTCATAGGGTATGGTTCATTGTGGGTTGTCAGATCTCCCTAGTAGCTCTTGAAGATTAAGTTCTCGGACTGTGTCAAAACCCTAGTGCGCCGGGATTGGAGTTCACCCCTTTGGATCATAAAAGTTGCAGAGTCAAACCATTACTAAAAACCCTAGCGAGGCCAAATTTTTATTTTCTAGGGTATATGTGCATCATTGCAAAACATTTTGGAACATATACAATTAGCACTTCTGAGGATTAGAACGAATAAGTCACTTGATTGTTCATGCGCAAGGTTGCTTTTGCCTTTGTTCATTATTTTCAGACATGTCTGAGATCACTTGCTTGCTGTTTTGTGTGCTTGTTTATCTATCTGATTACTGAAAATGAACAAATCTGTTACAATCCTCAAATCTGGACATTGCAATTTGAAAACAATCTAAATCTGAAAACTCTAAAATTTGCAAAATTTGACGCAAAATCCTTTCTGGAGTCAAAAGATATTTTAGGAAGTCAAAAGTCATACGAGTTTTTTCCAAGTGTCATTTCATTACTGCCCATCTATCGTATGATTGAGTACCCAGTGTCATATGAGTTTTCATGCCAGCAAATTCTAAAAGTCAAAATCCTACTTGCAACTATCATATGAGTTTTTCAACTATCGTTTCATTGCCTACCAACTGTCGTACGAGTCTGGAGAAAGTCATTTGAGAAAATTTTGAAAAATTATCAAAAAATTGTCAGAATTGCTAGATACTTCAGCTTTTACAACCTATTTCCAGAATCTATCATACAAATCACTGTGTCAAGAATAGAGCACTAGCTATTGAGAATTAGTACACATGTCTCAAAGAATCAGTACACATGAGGAAGAAACTCTAATCACCACTATGATGAAGCAACTGCAAGCTATGCAAGTTGAACTTAACAATCTTAAGAAAGAGAAGGAACCTAAACTGTTCTCCATGGAAGCTCTATGCCCTTTTCCATTTGATAAAGACTTGCACATGTCACCATGCCCCCTTGAGAAAGAGTAAAATATAGTGCTATGAAGCCTCTTGACATGTCTACTCTTTTGGACTACATCCTTTCCTTCTTTGACATTACGCTTTTATGACTTATCCTATGTTGGCCTTTCATTGCTTGTCCAAATGTGCTTTACATGACAATTTTTCCCTAGCTTGAGTATTCTTGAGGAGTTTGCCCTTGAGGATTTCTTCCCTTCATTCTCCTTCATTCTCTTGTCTTCCATCTCTTCCACAAGCTTGCCAATCCCTCTTGTTCTCCACCTTGCTAAACATTGGAACTGCATGATATGATCTTGCTTGGGAATTTGAAATGGAAAAAGATGCTATCAGGTATACCAAGTATTAGAACAAGTATCAGAACTAGTATCAGAACAAGTATCAAAATCAGTATTAGAACAAGTATCAGAACAAGTATCAGAATCAGTATCAGAATCAGTATCAGAACAAGTATCAAAATCAGTATCAGAACAAGTATCAGAACAAGTATCAGAACCAGTATCAAGACAAGTATTAGAATGCCTATTGGGGCTACACCTTTTGCTTTAGTTTATGGGTCTGAAGCAGTATTGCCTATTGAGGTTGAAATCCCATCACTAAGAATCAGAATGCATGGTCTATTAACTGATGATGACTGCAAAGTGTCTAGGTTGCAAGAACTTGAACTACTAGATGAGTGTAGACAAGTAGTGTATGATCATCTCAGAGTATATTAGAAGAGAATGTCTAGAGGCTAAAACAAGAAAGTTAGACACAAAGAATTTTAGGTTAGCGATCTAGTCTTGAGAGAAAATCTTAAAAATCAATCCCATCGAGAACGCAAGGGGAAGTTTGAACCCAATTGGTTGGGTCCTTTTGTAATCACTACTACTTTTTTCTCTGGTGCCTATCAACTCTTAACGACTGAAGGAGAATAGCTTTGAAAACCAATCAACGTTCTCTATCTGAAGAAATTCTATGCCTAAGGCATTCAGTCTATGGTAAAATGTCCTGAAAAAATCTTTAAAATTGGAAAATGTCCTAAAAAAATGAACATCTTGGTGAAAACCTAGCAATAGGCCCCTTGATGATTCAAAAAAAAATCAAAAAATATCAAAAATTTAAAAAAATTGAAAAATGAAAAATACAAAAAAATGAGAAAAAAAAGAAAAAGTGCCTTGGTGAAAACCTGGAAATAGGTGCCTTGGTAGCAAAAATAGAATCTCTGTCAACATGGTGAAAACCTAGCAAATGAGTGCCACTTGTTTCAAAACACTCCATCTATCAACACAATCTTGGTCTTTCCCAGCTTTCAGTCTTGCTTTAGTTTGTATATATCTTCTGGTTTGTTTCCGCATTCCAATTTTCAATAAGTCAGTTTGTACACCAATCAGCTCAAGCGTCTGTATCCTATTAATGCTTAACACTTGGGGGAAATCAATGTCATATCCTATGGTCTCCCATGTATTTGAGACGTGTCATATCCAGTCAGAGTCCTTTTGAACCTTCACATGAGTCAGTCAGTCAATCTTGTCTCCAGAAAGGATTTTGCATCTACAACAACGCAATCAAACATCAAACTGAAAACAATCTATGCTTTTTACATGCTTTTATCTCCTTGTATGTTTACTGATTCACATTGAGATTTTTTCATATTGTGTCCCTTTGAGCTCTTCGATGATGTCCTTTATAAGATTTAGAGAGTGATGACTAGGGGCATAATCTTTTCTTTGTCTTCTGCTTGTATGTGAAAATCTAATGTCTTTGGAAATTATGGATTGAAATGGTGTCCGACTGTACGAGCCTCTATCTCGAATTGGATGGCCATGCATACCTCAACCATTGATACCCGAAAAATTCAAGGAAGTTTGATCTAACTATTGTCTTTTTGAGTGAGTTCTTTCTCCTACTATGAAACGTGATCTTGCCTAAGGATGTGAATGATAAAGGGTCACTACGGGTAATTCACATTGGATTTAGAATGATCTCTTGACTTTTTGATGTGTTTAAAATGCAAGGCATATTTAGGTCATCACAACATTTATGTTTTGATGCTTATACAAATTGCTATATCAAAATGGACATGATATTCAGGTCATCCTGGCGTTTATGCCTTGGTGCTTATATCTAATCTGACATTCCAAAAATAAAATCAATATTCATATATCCATGGTTGTTGACTAGTGGGTGTTGTATTGATTCTTGTGCATACAAATCGATATTCATATGTTTATGGTTTCATAGCTAGTGGGCATTGTATTGATTTATCCGGTTACATAAAAGTTCAATGATGATAACAAATCGACACATGATCAGTGACTAGGTCCTAGGTCTTAGGTTGCATTTCATTTTGCATGTCTCTTTGCATTTTGCATGTTGCATGATCTCACAATGGCTAAACGAACTTCAATGCTTAAACAATTCTCCACTCGCATCTTCAAATCTAACAAGAGCTAAATCTCACACGAAGGTTCCTCCAACAAAATAGCAAGTAGAATCCTTTTTCGGGATCAAAATCATAATCTGAGATCATTCATATTATTAACTACTTGCATAATCAACTTTCAATCATCACAGAAATTTAGTATTCAACTTAACTAATTATCTAACATCAAACTATCAAAATTTCAACTTGGTCAACCATGGTCAAACCTAGTCAAACTTGGTCCTTTGGACCTCCAAATGATGCAGAATGCATTCCTGGATGTGTTTAACCACTTTTCAAATCAATTAACATGCTTTTGAGGTATCAACGCTGACTTTTCTTGTCAAATTTCAATTTTAATCCCCAAGGGGGCATGGTATTGCACATCATTCAAAGTCTGTAATCTAATTTGAAATCATATCTTTATGGAAATCATATCTTCCTCAGTAATCAAGACAACAACCACGTCTAGTTACTGATTCATCAAAAAAGACCTCATCGCTCGGGGCAAATCTATCATCACTTGGGGCATATCAGATTCATCAAGATCCATATCAATCTGGTATTCTCCTAAGCTTGTAAACTGTATCATTTTTTGCAACCATTGGATCATAGTGTTCTTTTCTTGGTTCTTCAGCAACTGAAGGGTTCGGATGTGATACCTGCTAGTTCTGCTAAGACAATCGAGTCTAGAATCGGTCACTCACTTCTCCGCAATCATAAGGTTCAGAATCAAGCATTTTGACACTTTTTTTTTGCAATCCTCGGTTCATCGTTGCTACAGTGAACATTATCTTTGGTCTTTCAGGACCTATTATCTTCATATCAAATCTTTCAATTAGCTTCTGTCTCATATCAATTATCAATTTCAAATCAGTTTCATATCTCTATCAAACACAGACTATCTTTGAACCATTGTGCTTCACACAGCAATTCAAAGAGGGGCAAAATGTAATACCCCAAAAATGGGCTATAAGTTCATTAATCTTCTACATCTACATATCGAATGAAATCGACATCGAAGTCCTAACCAAAGGCACATCTGAACATCATCAAATCCTAATTGATTATCTTAAATTTTGCATCGAGGAATATTCTTAGTAATATTCCTAATCATCATAATTATCTTTAATTTAATGATTATTTGGCGATAAATCTTATTTATCCTAAAGTTTGATTAATTGAATATTCTAAATATTTAATTAATTAGTTTTAATTCTGCCACTTAATTATTTAATTGAAGTTAATTATATTTATTCCTAAATCGTATTATTTAATTTTGACAATAAATCCAAAATCCTATGAATAATTGATTAAATTCTTATTTAATTAATTAAAGCAAGTTGTCAATTTTTAATAATATTGTTTTTGAATAAAAGTTTGAAAAATGATTCATTAACCCATAAATCAATTGTTTTATTTTTAAAAATCAGTTAAGTTGGAAATAAATCACTTTATTATTAAATTAATTCATAAATAAAACATGCACAATCATAAAAGTAGACAACTATCAATTATCAATTAAAGCTAAACTCTATTTTGAGTTAAAACTTAGCTTTTGCATATTTTTGTGAGTTAACTATCTTTTATTTAAAAATAACCCAAAAATCAACCTAAGTTATTTGAGTGATTTATGGCTTTTTTTTCCATGCACCTCCAAAGCCCTAGATTTCTATAAATTAAGGCTTCAGCTCATCTCAAATCATCTCATAATTGTGCAAACTTATGTTGGAGAATCGACATCTGGAGAATCAAAGCTTATTACGAATCAAGGCTATTGTGAGATCAATTTATTTTTTGTTTTTTACATTCATTTAGATTCATTTTCATATCATTGTTAGATCATTTAGCATATCATAGATCAATTTTCATATTAGCACAGATTCATATCATTTTTTATCTTATTGCATAGAAAATACAAAAAAAATAGATTAATTGCATTCATATTTCATATCAGTTTTGCATTCAAATCTTTCATTTAGGTGTCGTCTAGGTCACTGATCTCGATAACAATCTGAGAACATCAATCTCGCACCTATTAGAAGGCAGTAAATTGCTTGGTTAGATTAGATTTCAATTGTGCACGATTTTGATTATAGCTAACCTCTAATGTTTTACTGAAGTGTTGTGTCTACAGATCAGGTACAATTTTCACACACATAGGCTCAAGCGTCTATATCCTATCAATGTTTCAAACTTGGGGGAAAACAAAGTCATATCCTATGGCCTCCAATACATCTTAGACATATCATATCCAGTCAAAGTTCTTTGAAGCTTCATTTGAGTCTGTTTGACTGTCTCATCTCCAGAAAATATTTTTCATCTATAACAACACACTCAAACATCAAAATGAAAATAATCTATGCTTTTTACATGTTGTTATCTCCTTGTATGCTTACTGATTCACATTGAGATTTTTGCATATTATGTCCTTTGAGCTCTTTGATGATGTCCTTTATAGGATTTAGAGAGTGATGATTGGGGGCATAATCTTTTATTTTTTTTCTACTTGTATGTGAAAATATAACAACTTTGGAAATTCTAGATTGAAATGGTGTCTGACTGTAAGAGCCTCTATCTCAAATTGGATGGTCATGCGTACCTTGACCATTGATACCTAGAAAATTCATGAAAGTTTGATCTAACTATTTTCTTTTTGAGTGAGTTCTTACTCCTACTGTGAAACACAATCTTGCCTAAGGATGTGAATGATAAAGGGTCACTACAAGTAATTCACACTGGATTTAGAATGATCTCTTGACTACTTGATGTGTTTGTTTCAACAAGGCATATTTTGGTCATCACAATATTTATGTTTTGATGCTTATACAAATTGCTATATCAAAATGGACATGATATTCAGGTCATCTTGGCGTTTATGCCTTGATACTTATATCTAATCCAACATTCTAAAAATACAATCAATATTCATATGTTCATAGTTATATAACCAGTGGGCATTGTGTTGATTCTTGCACATACAAATTAGTATTCATATGTCTATGGTTTTATAAACTAGTGGGCATTGTATTGATTTATCCAGTTACCTAAAAAAAACTCAATGATGACAAATGACTAACACATGATCATTGACTAGGTCCTAGGTCTTAGGTTTGCATTTCATTTTTCACTTTGCATGATTGCATGATCTCACAACTTGCTTGACAATCTTTAACAATTCTTCTAACACTATACTTGAACTACAAATCGAAGAGATGAATCTTATACAAAATTTTTCTCATAGAAATGAAAGTAGTCACCATCCTAGGTTACACATCCCTTTTGACATAAGACTGAGTACTTGTCTTCATCAATACTTGCAAAACATATCATGTGTATCATTGCATTTTCATTACATATTCATAATCATTCATTCCATCTATTGCATTACATACATTTCCATACATACACTTTCCATAATCAAATACATTTGCATAACATTCATACATATGAAAGAAAATCATTGCATTGCATGAATCCATACATACATTCTACTCTACTCATAGCATTTACATCACATGATATCATCATACATCAAAAACATGACAAGTACAAATGAAGTCACAACCAAACGTCTCGATCTCATATATCATAAAACTCAAAATAGTCAGGGGTGGACTACTAGCACAATGTACAAAAGAATGAGCTCATGTGAGCTATCAGAATAGTATCAATATCAAAAGAGCAACAAAAATATCAGAATATCCTGACAGATCAGCTGTCAGCCTGATCCTCTCCGTCTGGTGGAGGTGGTGGTGGTGCATCTGGTACTGCCTCAGCCCTAGGTGCTCTCACTCCCTCTAATGATATCATATACTGAGAGTACGAAGGACCTCTCTAAGCAAGTGGTACTACTGTATAGTATGCACAAACATAATACATAGACCTAGAGGTCTGATGGATAACCTCTACCTATAATCTCTGAACCTCACCATGAAGCTTAGTGCGCTATCTATCTACCTCTAGATATCTCTCCTACCATCGAGCATTGTACACCTTCAGGTCCTGGACCTGTAATCTAAGCCTCCTCATGATCTCATGTGTATTCAATGGAATATTAGGATCCACATCTGCTGCAGGCATGTCAGTATCCTCAGCAGGCTACTCTGTGGTCTCTTCTCTCTGCGCCTTACAACGTCTAACCTCTGCACCCAGATCAAAACTGGTATCCTCCTGTATAGGATCAGTATCACCACCTATAACCTACTCAGCTACAAGTACCTCCTTGGCACTACCAACACCCCCTAAAGTACCACCCTCTCCCTTAGTCCATCTCTATGAAACTGTAGATCTACCTGCTGTGGAACTAGTGGGACGAGGGGGCCTCATCTATCCTGATGGTCTCTGTGGAAGAGCCATCACTCTCAATTTCAGAGGTGTGGGGTGTACAATCAGAACCTATGTGGGCCTAGGACCCTATCCCATTGGAGCACCTGTAACATCCATCACATCCTCCATGGAGGGTATCAACTCAGTAGGGTCAAAAAATTTGTACACGGGATGATCAACAAGCCATGTAATGAATCCATCTGTAACACCTGCATTAATGACCTATGGCCTGTACTCCCAATCTCTACCAATGATAGCATTGTACTCCTATGAACACAAGGCATAAGAAAGCCTCGGGGTCCATCCAATTCTGAGCTCACGAGCTATCCGTGCATAAGTGGCGTAATCCTGTGCTGCATCCTGCACTTGTCCATACTGTCGCCATACCCTAGTGATCAAAAATCTCTCTAGTACAATGGACAACTATCCTATTAGCACCCAACTCTGGAAGAAGAAACTAAACTGCTCTCATGCAGTACACCATGGCTCAATCTCTAAGTAGGGCCTCCATCGTACAAAGGTCATATCATTGAGACATTGTCTCCAATACTCTACATGGCCCATACACCCATGTATGACATATCCATCATATATATATATATATATATATATATATATATATATATATATATATATATATATATATATATATATATATATATATATATATATATATATATATATATATATATATATATATATATATATATATATATAACAGGCTCCTATGGATGCCTCTATGAGGTACACACTGGTCTCAAAATAGGGATATGCTCCCATGCCCAGATCTGTCAAACAAGACCTTCAGCAGCAAAAGTCTTCCTCTCATGATACACTACCTTGTGCATCTCAGAGAACATGTGAGCCAAAAGACATTGACTCCAAGCTAACTCAGAAGGAGTCACCATCAAACGTACAATCATAGGGCTCCAGCCCATCAGAAGATCATTCTACTGATGGTCAGACATGATGATACCACTGATCATCTCGGCTATAATACACTCCAGACTATGAGACTGTCCATAATGTTACACTAAGGTCTCCCATGAAATGGAACCAGTCAACTGAGTATCATCTCCAAAGAGACGTCTTAAAGCTAATAATCTAGAGTTCCCAAAACTCACATATGTTGGATGTTGACTACTATGAAATGGAATCCAAAGAATCCTATACACATCCTCTGGAGTCACAGTGAGCTCTCTAGTAGGAATATGAAGTGTCTGTATCTTGGAATGAAATCTCTCTATCAATGTCGTCAAAAGACCATGGTTTACCCTAATCTTGGGTAAATGGATCAAATACTCAAAATTGTAAGCAGAAAGATGCACTCTCATCGGATCCGATAAGGAAGCACAGAGCCTCTGAGTGGCTGGATGTGAGATATGGACATGCACATTAGGATATATGACCTACATAGCACAGAAACAAGGAACCCTATCAGTATTTTGGTTGGAAAATAGGTTACACATATAGGTTTGGAAAAGTTTTCTGTTTCAGAAGGTAGGTCAAAGACTCAGGAATCAAGCTCAAAGTTCAAAAAATTCCAAATTTGGCCCTAGAAATGAGTTTTGGACTCACTATTTTTCATATGACAAAGCAGACTGGCAAAAAAACTCGTACGAGCTTTCCCTAGTTACCATATGACAAAGCATGATGATACGACACTGCGTCTCTCCTTGTACAAGTTATGAGGGACCTGACGAAACATCGTATGACTCTTGGGTCCCTCTAATACGAGTCTTGGGGGTTAATGAGATGACAATCTAACTAGGGTTGAAAAGTCATACGAGTCCAGACGAACAATCGTACGAGTTTCCGTGCATGCAAAAATTAAAATACTATAAACAAGGAAAAATTGAATTTTCAGAGAAGCAAAGAGGTCCACCTATCGAATGTCCATACTGTCGAGGTCTCTGATGCCTCTGGTTGCGCTCAAAACAATGAGAAGACACATGTACCTTCATTTCTACCATTTTCTCGCTCAGAGGGCTCCACAAGGTTTTCAAAAGTCAATGGTGAAAATGATTTGAAAATGACCCTTTTGGCCTTTATATAGCTTTTGACCTAATTTTCAAAAGTGCTCCATTTTTCATGAAAATTGCACCCCTGACTAATTTCAACGTTCTGAACCCATTTTCGGGATCAAAATTAAAATCTGAGATTATTTACTATGTCAAAATTGCGATTTAAAATTTTTGGACCCAGGATATCTGACTACTTGCATAATCAACCTTCAATCATCACAAAAATCCAGTATTCAATTCAACTGATTATCTTACATCAAACTATCAAAATTTCAACTTGGTCCACTATGGTCAATTCATGGTTTAACCTAGTCAAACTAGGTCTTCTGGACCTCCAAATGATGCAGAACGCGTTCTCGAATGTGTACAACCACTTCTCAAATCAATTAACATGCTTCTAAACTATAACGCTGACTTTTCTTGTCAGATTTCAATTTTTATCCTGAAGGGGGCATGGTATTGCACATCATTCAAGTTTGTAAATCTAAATCTGTAATCAATCTTTCCTCAATAATCAAGACAACAACCACATCTAGTTTCTGACTCATCAAAAGTCCTTGTTGCTTAAGGAAAATCTATCATCGCTTGGGGCATATCAGATTCATTGAGATCCATATCAAACTGGCATCCTAATCTATCTTGTAAACTATATTAGCTTTTTGTAACCATCAGTTCTTTAGTGTTATTTCCTTGGTTCTTTGTAACTGATGGGTTCAGGATGTGATACCAATATGATTCATACAAGGACATTGAGGTCTGGAATTGGTCACTCACTTCTTCACAATCATAAGGTTCAGAATCAGGCATTTTGGCACTTTTTTGTACCGGTTCATTGTTGATATAGCTAGCATCATCTCGATTCCTAGTCATTTTGGACCTGGGTCGACATCTTTTTCCAATCTTTCAAATCGGTTTCTATCTCAAAATCAGTTCATCTTTCAAATCAATTTCAAAACTCAAACATCTTTATCATACATAGACTATTCTTTGAACCACTGCGCTTCACACAGTGATTCAAAGAGGGGCAAAATGTAATACCCCAAAAATGGGCTATAGGTTCATTAACTTCCTACATCTTCAAATTCAAATGAAATTGACATCAAACTCCTAACCTAAGGCACATCTACACATTCTCGAATCCTAATTGATTTTATCCTAAATTCTACAGTGGGGAATATTCCTTGTAATATTCCTATTTATCATAATTATCCTTAATTTAATAATTATTTGGCGATAAATTCTATTTATCCTAAAGTTTGATTAATTGAATATTCTGAATATTTAATTAATCAGATTTAATACTACCACTTAATTATTTAATTAAATTATTCCTGAATTGTATTATTTAATTTTGACAATAAAATCAAAAATCTCATGACTAATTGATTAAATTCCTATTTAATTGATTAATGTCAATTGTCAATTTTTGATAATATAGTTTTAGAATAAAGTTTGATTTAATAATTGATTAACCCATAAATCAATTATTTTAATTTCAAAAATCAGTCAAGTTGAGGATAAATCACTTTATTTATTTAATTAATTCATAATTAATTGTGCACATTCAAAAATAGTTAAACTTAAAATCAGGAAATCAATGCAAGTTGTTAACTTTTGGAAACTCAACATCTATTTTGAGTTCAAAGCTGATTTAAAATTTTTGATTTGAGTTGAAAAGCTGTTTTGACATGATTTTGTGAGTTAATTATTTCTTATTTCCTGGTAACTCAAAAATCAACCTGAGTTCATCAAGAGTGATTTATAACTTTTCTCATGCACCTCCAAAGCCCTAGATTTCTATAAAATCAAGGCTTCAGCTCTTCTAAAAGGATCCACAAAATTGCATCCACGCACTGGCGAATTGGTGATCGAAGAATCCATATTTGCGAATCAAAAAAGTTGTGAGATTTTCATTATTTTTGAGCACTCATATCATTTAGCATATCAATTCTTAGATTAATTGCATATCATATCAGCTTTTCATATAGAATAGATTCATATCAGTTTCCTTCATCTTATTGCATAGAAAACATAAAAACATAGATTAAATTTGCATTCATATAGTTTTTATTCTTTGCATTCAAATCCTTCGTTTAGGTGTTGCATTATCACTGGTCTCAGTCTGATCTAAGAGTATCATACTCACACCTTCTAGAAGGCAATAAATTGCCTAGTTAGTTTAGTTTCCATTTCACTGCACAATTTTGGTTTTTGGCTAACCTCTAATATTTTACTAAAGTGTTGTGTCTATAGCTTGGTACAAAATTCAAACACACATCACTAATGCAAGCTTGTTGAGAGCTCTATATTAGCATCCCTAAATAGAGATCCATAGAGTGCTTAATTGTTCTTTATTTATTAAAATAGCTTGTTCTTTGTGGTAATTTAGTTATTTTATTCATTTATGTGCAATACTAACCCTATGAAGGTAAAGACTCAGAAAGATAAGTATACTTATGATTCGAGTAGAAAATAGAGGAAGAAGAAGAGGCACCTTTGGATGCAACAACTACTTGTTCATCTACCGTATTTAATGCCTTGTTAATCTTGACATAGTTGTTTGGTTTGTGATATTTATTTTGATTAGAAGTGAAATCACTCTTATCAATAGGTATAGAAGCCATTGGAGTGGTGCTCTCAAATTGACTCACTTGTAATTGATAGTGGTGAAGTGTTGCACAAAGTTGGGAAAAAGAGGTAAATTCAGTAAGAAATTTTTTATCTCTAATGTCTTTTTGTAAATTAGCAATAAACATGTGTTGTATATCAATATCAGGCATAGGATAAGAAATTCGTGCATATAAATTCTTAAATCTACCAATGAAATCAATAAATTTTTCTTTCACTCCTTGTTTATAATGCATCAAATTAGTCAAAGACACTTACAAACCAATATTATTTTGAAATTGTTGTATGAAGGCATTAGCAATATTTTTGAAAGAATCAATAGAACAAGGAGGCAAGGAACAATACCATTGTAAAGCCATGTCATGAAAGATCCTAGAGAAAACCTTAGCCATAATCCTATGGTCATGGGAATAGTCCCTACACATGATTTGAAAGGTCTTAACATGAGTCACAGGGTCATCCTTACCATTGTAATTCTCAAGGTGAGGCATATCAACTTGTTGAGGGAAAACCATGTAGATAATGTCTAAGGAAAAATGACTTCCCATGTCACACATAGGCAAATTAAACTTAGATTGACTTAAGGAAGCAAGTTTTTTTTGTAAGGACAAAACCCTTTGAGCAAGACTAGTGATGGTGGTATCATTAGAGGAAATAAGAGGCATAGAAACATTTGATACACTAGGGAAAGTGTATCAAGTAGCATGGACAATAAAAGTAACCAAAGGAACACTTGGAACTATGGTTGGAAGAGGATTGGAATAGGTATATGGGACACTATGATAAGAAGGTTGTGAGGTAGGCAATGAAATAGGTGGAATACTCATAGGAAGAGATGGAACAGAGGCATTAGGAAGAATCATATTGATAGGATTTGAAACTTGCATAGATGCGGTCACAAAAGAAGGAGCATGTATAGGAATCCTAGACATAGGAATGGAGATGGGAAATGAAGGTTCACCACTAATACTAGGTGGAACATATCTTAACTCCTGAGCTTCTTTGGCTAAAATATTAACATTAGAATTAATAAGGTTAGAGATACCATGCAAAAGGTCAACACCATTCTCATCATTATGAATAACTTTCTTGATAGCTTCAATAGTGACAATAGTATTCGGGTTATGATTCTCTTGAATAATCCAACTTTCCATCTTTCCAAAGTCATTAGTAAGCTTTTGGAATTTAATGGGAGGAACTCTTAGGCCTTCATCTTCATCATGGTATGAATGAGAATATTTATTCTCCATGGAAGGGTTAGGATCATGAGAGATCAAGTTATCATCAAGATTCCTAGGGAAGAAGGAAGAATTGGGGTCAAAGGAACCCATGAGTCTATGGCTTCTTCTAGCCGGAATGCTATAGGTTGGACTTAAGGTAATGAATATCATACACAAGGGAAAGAACAGCTAAAGGGAGATCACACAAAGGTTTGTCAAACACCAAGGGGAGATCTAACCACAACAAAGTATGAACTATAGATCTAAATCCAACTATAAAATGAAATGCAAAGAAGACACAATGCATACAAAAAGCACACAATGTAATCTATCTATGAAACAAAGAAGGTAAGACACATAAAGGGAATATAACACCCAATCAAAAGATACAAAGCATGAAAGCATCAGGTTCACCAAAATGTATAGGGGGAAAGTGAGATGAGGATGAGAAGTGTAAAACACCCCACTTTTTTGTGGCTGGCTATACCTCAAAAGGACCACAAAGGAATAGATCCTCTAAGACAAGCCCCCAATATTTTGGATCCAAGTAGATTATCACTACCAAAGTGATGTAGGAGCACCAATGCAAACAAAGATCCAAAGATCCATGAGCTAGGAAAGAAGATACAAGTTCCTTTAAGCCTAGGGCTTGGAAATTAACTAGGAAAGAAGGAAATATGCTAAATAAAATAAAATAAAGGTAAATACACAAATTAAAAAGGATAAATTACAAACTTACCTTTATAAGCAAAGTTCCATCCATACCTATATTTCTCCACTCATAACTACTATATTCTACTAGGCTGATTTTTTAGGTCTATGCCAACTTGGGGTCATCCTAGACCCAGGACTATGCCAAGATTTTTCCTAGAGCTTCTCTACTGAACTCTTCATCTATGTATCTATGATTGTGTCTTGTTCCAAAACTCCTGAAAAGCATATCTGAAACTCCTGAAAACCTGATCCTGCAATAAAAATAGTTTTATTTGGTTTTTTAGGGGCTTGTCTTGGTCAAGCCCCAATTGAGGAATCAACCTTAAATGTAAATATGAAAGTATGTATGTAAAAATTAAAGCAAATGTATGAATTCACCTTACTTTTGTAAAAATCCATGAGGAGGATTTAGATCTGTATTCTACAAGGATGAATAAGTACTCCAATGTAATTAAATATTGTAGAAGAGTAGGATGTCTCAATAAAATGAAATAGTTCCACCTTACCAAGTCAATAGATCAATAGATTTAGATGTTCTCATGTACTCAAATCAGGTATGCAAGAATGAAGAATGAAGAAGCCCTTCCTTGATTGCCAACTCCACTATCATCAAGGAAGGAAGCTAGAACTTGAAAAGTGAATGAAAGAACATAATAAAGATGAAAATTCCTTCAATGAACTCCTTCAAATCTCCTAGAATGCAAGATATCTCCTATGCTTGAAGTCTTGAAGTGTTGCAAAAGGATCTCCTTGAATGCTCCAAAAATGTAATGCTTGTAGAATTCTCTTGAATGCAATATGAAGGCTTGTAAATGTGTGTGATTAAATGAAAGCACTTGTGTATATATCTAATGAAGAGGGAAGGTCTCTATTTATACCCCTTTCATCACTGAAATAAAAAATGTTGACAAGAAGGTGGGAAGAAATTTGAAATTTTGAAAGGGCTCAGGATCCCAAAGAGGGTGGCCCAGAAGGTCAGGGCCAAAATTTGGCCTAGACCAAAGGGTCATGGCTTATATTTGGCCTAAACCTAAAGGTTAGGGCCAAAATTTGACCTAGACCTAAAGGGAAAGACCTTCCAAAATTGCCTCAGGGTCTCAAAAAATAGGAAAAAGAAGCAAGGAAATGGATAGAACAGGGTCTGAACTAAACATAGAATCATATTCACATCCATGGATCTATATGAGGTATTTTACTTGAGTCCAAAGCATACACTAAGGAGGGTTAAACATGTCCTAATATGGGTGCTTCCATTTTAAGATGATACATACACACACAAACATATATAAAATCTTTTTGAAAGAAGCAATAGCAAGAGGGTGTTGACCCGTGGCACAATAACAACACTCTAGATGTGAGTTAAAAATAGATTAACTACAAAATAGAGTAGCAAACATTTAACAATATTCAGTAGTTTACCTCTATCAAAAACCATAACAAAAAGACCAGATCACCAGCAACGAGAATCCACAGTCATAGCAGTAATGAAAGAAACCAAGTTCAGACCAGTAGAAATAAAAAAAAATTCATCATACCTTGCAGGGAAGAATCTAATATTAAACTTAGAAAATAAACTATAGTCTAAAGAGAAAACATAACCCAGTGGGCTAGACGGAGCATCCCCAAAAACCCCAACCCAAATTGGGTTCAGTTTCCTTTCCATAAATTTTTGAATAGCAGCACATCCACCCACTCCTCCTGCAGGAACTTGAAAAGTTCCCTAGGGTCCTTGTCTTTTGCAATTTGTCCATCAGAGGCCTTCTCATTCAACATGAAAAGGGTGGTGGAGGATACATACATAATCTTCAACGCAAACTTGGTCACGTTCGTCAGTCTCTTATTTGTAGTTTCTAGGTCCGCCTTTAGATGGGCCACAGTGTGTTCTAGTTGGGCAATTTGGAACTTAAATTTGCCAACCAATCTAGAACTAGTGTAACCCATTTCCACATATATAAAATGTTAATATATACAATAAATATAATATATTATATTATATTTTAATTTAAATACTAATATATATATATATATATATATATATATATATATATATATATATATATATATATATATATATATATATATATATATATATATATATATATATATATACATTTATATTGTTGAATCTAATATTAGATACTGACATTTATGCTATTAGTATTCGATATCAGATATTATCTGATATCAAATACATAATCTGTAATCACCTATAAATGGTCACCAAAACCATAAGCCCCTAAATCTTGATTATTCATCAAGAAAGTCCTAATTTTGATCAAAATCTCCTAAGTCCTAAACTAAGGCAAATTCATTTCATCAATTTGATTTTGACCAATATTCTAAGTCTCGTTCAATTATTGCACTTGATCCTAATTAATTAATTAATTCCTAAATTCTAATGTTATTGGCAATAAAATCCAACCTTATATTATTTATTTAATTAATATTGTAGGATATTGATTAAATAAATAGAAATTGTCAATTAATCACAAAGAGGGAATTAAATTAATTATGTCATCACAATTTTGGAGAAAATGCATTAAAATCCTTTAATTATTCTAAAAAGGCATTTATGAAGTCATCATTCAGTCAACTAAAAACAATTTTGGAAACAATCCAGTTAACTAGAAAAACAAATCTGTTAACTCATCTATCGATTTAGCAACTTTGTTTTGCCTTGGAAGTTTCTAAAATAACTGATCAGCCAGTCTAATTAATTGATTCTCTCAACCAATCAAATGAGTTGCACATGGCTCATGCTATTCTAGAATGAATCTCAATAATCCATCTCCAATCGATCTTGTCTGTTCATTCTTGAGAGAATTTCTATATAATTAGGCCTACATTCTCACAAGAAGGATCACCAATCTTTGCTTAGAGTAACACTGTCAAATTGATCATTGATTATGCATCTTGAGATCATTGTTAGATAGATTCATTGCATTAATTAGTTTGTTTTTGCATTACAATCTTAGTTTAGTTTATTTCATCTTCATTTCATTAATCACATCTAGGAACATTTCAATTTGGTTAAAAAAATAGATTAAGCTTGGATTAAGTTTGGATGAACTTGCATTTCATAGTAGATTAGCTCTTCAAATCCTTCATTTAGATAGAGTCTAAAGTCACTCAATTTGCAATGATCTAAGAGAAAAGTCATACTCCTATCAACTAGAAGGAAATGAGTCACCTTAACTGATTTCAATTTTATTTATGCTATTTTCATTGTTAAAATAAGTTATTTAATGATTCATTGAAGTGTAGTCTTAGCACATTTTCACACTCACATTTCTAGCGCCCATCGTGGGGCTCAAAGTCCTTGATTTTCCTTCATTTTATTTTCACCTTTCATATTTTCTAACCTTGCATGGTTGTTTTATTTAATTTTTTCAAGGCTAACCCTTGTCCTGGTTGAGTTAAAGATAAAATCCTAGGGTTTTTGGAAGATTTGATCATATCTCACAAACGGCTTGGATTTTTTGTCTAAATTTTTTTACCGCAAGTCGGAGATGGTTCGAATGTGTCTCAGTCCAAAAATTAGATTTTTTGGATCATTTTTTTTTTATTTATAATTTTTTATTATTTTTCATAAAAATTCATTTCTGGTCACAAATTAGAGAATTTTTAGAAAAAATTACATTTTCAGGAAGGTACGAGAATTATAAAGAGGGCATATTCTTTATGTTTTTAATTTGGATGAAATATAAGAGTTCAAAATTTTGATCTTTAAAAATTGGTTTTTTTTCATAAATTAGGTCTCTAAGGCACAAATCAGTGAATATTGCTAAAAAATTTACTTTTTTCGAAATCTCTCAGATTTTTAGTAGGGGTATCTTCTTTTTATTTCTAATTTTGGGGCTGAAATTATGAAAAAAAATTAGATCTTGTTGAGTAGGTCAAAAGCAAAAAAAAATTATAATTTTCATGATGAGCTTGCATTTTTGTTTGCAAATAGTTTGATGCACCATAATATCACTTTAATTTTGGGAAATAGGTCCTATTATGAGTCTCAATTTCATGTGAAGTATACTTTTTAGTGTTGGCATTATCATCTTTTTCATGATTTCACATGCTTGATTTGAGTTTGTAATTTCAGGACACATGCCAAAGACAGAAACAAAAAGACTACTGATGCTTTTGTGCAAGCTACCTATAAAGGAAACAACCAAACATTTTATTTGCATTAATATTTTTCTTATGAACCCCACATGCAAGATATTTTAAAAATAACATCTGCTTGGTGTGTTTTGGAATATTGAAAAGGATAGGAAATTATGCTCTTTTCCCCTTGAGGGAAAATAAAAAATCTAGACCCTTGAAGCTATTATTTTCCTTATTTCACTCCTTTAGATGGGTCTGTCCAAGTGTGAAAAAGTACTCATCCTTGGAGAATGACCCACGTGAGCACAAGCTGTAAGCCACACCACTCAGACTCACATTAAATAAATTGCTTCTTTGAGGCTAAAGCCTTGGAATCTGGATTTAATTTGAGCTTATACACGGCTCTTGACTGACCACATTATAGGGTCTCAAGGTCTAAATCATGTTTACGTGACTATTGGTGCAAAGGTTCTTTGTGGGGCTATATTCCTAAATCATGCTTGCATGGACATAGAGAGTGAGTTCAAACGTAGACCCTTACTAAAATCCATAGAGTAGCAGCCACCCGGTTCACCCCCAAAAGTGGGATAATCCAAGTGCAAGGGAGATAGTAACTCCCCCAAGATAATCATCATATTATACCCCCATTAGCATTTGGATTCAAATAATACATCATTATACCCATTGTTTGGTTGGTGGTGGTCGTATTCTGATTAGCTATTGGGTGTGTACCTAAGCCAATGAGCAAGGATTTTCTCACTAAGCCAAATTGACTATAGGGATTAGGAATTGGTACTTTTTCACATGTGATTTTTGTGTTTGTGTACCTTGAAACACCTAATATTGAATCCTTAAAAAAACCAAAAACCAAATCATGAAACAAGAAATCAAACAACAATCCTATCAAACAGTTGACAAAAATAATCTAAAGCCTTGTCAATCTTCCTTTAGATATCTGGTCAAATTTGTCCTGATTGTGAGCTTGTCATAATTGATCCTAATCCTTGGTCATTCATATTTCTTCTATTGTGAGTTGTGTCTCGTTAATCCAGTCCTTTGATCAATTCCATCACCATCATCTTCAATCATCTTTATCTGTTGTCCTTCTTTGAGTCATGAGTGCATTATCATCTAGGTTTCTTAACCTTGGCTTGGATCTAAGTCATTTGCATCTCCTTCTTGATTGGATTTTATTTTTCTCACATCATCATTTACCTTGGACTTGTTCAACACATCTTTTTTTACCTTAGCACCTATCAGATGATCAAGTGATTCATGCCTATGCAAATGAGGAGTCAAAAATAGAAAGTTTATCTCAAGAACAATTCCCACATCATACTTTCTCTCCAAACTTCTAAACAAATGCATCAATATTATCTCACAATGCCTAAAAACAAATGGGATAAATCCTATACTCCTAACAAGGAAGAAGAGATTCTTATTGTAGACATATCAAAACAAATCCAATTTTTGAGATCTCAAATTCAAGACCTAAAGGAAGAAAATGATACATCATCCAACTAGTACTCATTGAGATCAATTTTCACTTCCTTCTATGATCATGATTCATCCATATCTTCCTCTTCCTCAAATAAAAATGATACTTCACAATCTTACATCAATCTCATCTTTGATCAAGAGCTTGCTTTGCGATCTCAAGAGAATCCATTTTTTGATCAAGAATCTTTTCCACAAATTCATGATACTCCAATCTATGATCAAGATCTTGAAGAAGATGTTACATCACATTTAGTTGAGAGTCTTTTATATCAGTCCTATGATAACAAAAAATCAAATCCATGTGATCTTGAATCCAACATCTCTACAAGTCTTGTGGATTGATCATTTACTCCTTTGGGACAATCCATTGCATCATCTTTGGAATAGATTCTTGAACACAATCTCATCATGCTACCTCAAATCACTTCACGTGGTTTTGTATTCTTGAGAAACTATTGTGCCTATAATCAAAATAATGAACATGAGACTTCAGATTGCATGGATTTGAAGCATAAAATCTAAGATCTAATAGATGAAGACATAATTGAAATTTAAAATCCTAATGAATCATCTAATGAAGATACTAATCTTAAGAAAGATAAAAAATGTGAACCCATGTCTAGTAATGGTTCTCATGCAAACTCTACTTCTTCCACCATTCTTTTGCCTCCTAAAGAAGCTAATCTATCCAAATTTCCTTCCTCAACCCTTCAAGAATCTCCTATGCAAATCCAAACTCCTACCTTGTCCTTAGAAGTGGCTCCATGTCAAGAGGACAATCCAAAATATAAAGAGACAAATATCAGTAATGATCAAGATCAAGGTACCATCCTTCCTCATCCAACAGTTGACCCAAATTCCATATCCCAAGAAATCTATGATGATCTTGTCATACCCTTCCATTTCTTCCAAGATGATACCTTTCCAGCTCAAGAGCTACATAGCCCTCCATCTCCTAAGCAAGATCAAGATATTTGTTCTATCATCTTTAATGAGCCTATTGAAAATCAAGAGAAAATTACCCTTTGTACACCATCTAAAGGTCCTTGTCAAGATCAGAGTATTCCATCACCCTCTTGTCATACTCCTCCATATACACCTCAAACCATCATTCCTACTATTTTATTTCATAAGAATAAATCTTATCAAGATTTTGTTGCTCTCATGCACCTATTGATATAAAGATGAATCCTAAAGAGAAGGTTCTTGGCCACACAACTCATTTTAAATATATTGATACCCCTTTCACACCTTATCTCCCTCTATTTACACATAAAATCATCCTTCTCCATCCTCCAAATACATCCTTGGTCCCTATATCCCAAAGCTGAAACCCTCAAACCTTCCATCCATATTGGGTCTATATATCCCTCCATCCATTATGTCTATCACTCCTAGATTTTCATCCACTTACCATCTCTCTTCTCAAGATCAAAAACTACATGCATCCTTGAATCCTCCATGTCAACCTATCTATATGAACCATCCATATCAGCCTTATTCATCCATAATTCCCAAGTCTTTTGGAAGCAATTTGGATGTACAACATAAAAAATAGAAATGTAAGAATCCATTTACATATAAAGATTACCATGTCCTATCTAATTGACATGTGACTACAAAGAAAAAGGAAATATTCAATATACCACAAGGTTCCTCTAAGAAAAGAAGAAAATCAAAGAAAATATGGGTTCCTAAATCCATCATGGAAGAATTGTGTTCTAAAGCATCCAAAAGCAAAGAAAAATCAAAAGTTATGTGGATTCCCAAGTCTCTCTTAAAGGACTTGAATACAAAAGAAATATCAAATTTGACATCCAAGCTTCCAAAGGCTTCCACTCCATCTCCTTCCAAAAAAATTTCATCATCCCCTAAATCAAAGCCTCAAGCTATTCCATCCATTTTTCCTCCATCCGTCCACTACCATTCAAGGTGTGTGTTGATGTTGATCTTATCACCCTTTCCACATACTCCTACACAAATATTTCTATACCATATCCCTTATCCAACACCTATGTATACTTCTTATCCTCCCTTTCACTATCCATCCATCCCCTTCATCCAATCCATCACATAAATCCTTAGCCACCATATTCTTATCTGATGCAGGAGCATCCTGGGTGTAAGAGCAATCTTGCATCACCCAAAAATATTTCTGTTTTTGAATTCAATAAGGGCTATTTTGTGCAGAGCTGCTATTTATGAAAAGTTACTATTTTTGGTAATTTTTGTATGTGCTCAGAATGATATGATTTCTTTCTTGGAGGTTCATTTTGGTCATATAAGTCTGCCAGTAAAGTTTCATTGCCAGATCAAGTGTATATTGGAAGATATTGAAGATTTTCGGTATTGGCAGTAGGGCACAGAAACTTTGAACTCAGTTTTGAAGGATTTAGAGGCCCCGGATGAGGTCGACAATTTGGGTGACGGGCGCTTGCGCTGGTCAAGCCTGTAGAGCGCTTCGTGGTGTTTCTGAAATGGGGTTATAATAGCCGAGCGGGTCAACTGGTGATGACTTATGGTCTTCGGAAGTTGGGCCACCTGAAATGGCGGAAAATAATTTTCTTCAAAATTTTTGTTCGGGTTTCAAAGGTTATCTTGAGCCGACTATGATGTAATAAAATGTAAAATAAAATAATTCTAAGTTGGTCGGCCTTATTGGCTAAAATTTTGGAACCTTCCCAGGCGGTGGAAAATTGCCTATATAAGGAAGGCTGTATTATTGTCTTAGGCAGTTCAGAATAGTTCTGGGTAGTAGATCTGGGTAATAGTTCGAGGCTTTGTCCTACAGAATATTGTAAGGGAATGCCCATGTGGCTTTGCATATTGTAATTCTGAAAGTTTGTAATTTCACATTTGTGGAGATAATAAGAAGCCAATTTTCTATTCTTGCATATTGTTGTTGTTTCTCTATTTCTGTTATGTGTTTGTGGTATTAAGGGGAGCACCCTTCATCAAGTGGTATCAGAGCCAGGTTACCCTTCATACCACAAACACATAACAGAAATAGAGAAACAACAACAATATGCAAGAACAGAAAATTGGCTTCTTATTATCTCCACAAATGTGGAATTACAAACTTTCAGAATTACAATATGCAAAGCCACATGGGCATTCCCTTACAATATTCTGTAGGACAAAGCCTCGAACTATTATCCAGATCTACTACCCAGAACTATTCTGAACTGCCTAAGACAATAATACAGCCTTCCTTATATAGGCAATTTTCCACCGCCTGGGAAGGTTCCAGAATTTTAGCCAATAAGGCCGACCAACTTAGAATTATTTTATTTTACATTTTATTACATCATAGTCGGCTCAAGATAACCTTTGAAACCCAAACAAAAATTTTGAAGAAAATTATTTTCCACCATTTCAGGTGGCCCAACTTCTGAAGACCATAAGTCATCACCAGTTGACCCGCTCGGCTATTATAACCCCATTTCGGAAACGCCACGAAGCGCTCTATAGGCTTGACTGGCGCAAGCGCTTGTCACCCAAATTTTCGACCTCATCCGGGGCCTCTAAAGCCTTCAAAACTGAGTTCAAAGTTTCTGTGCCCTACTGCCAATACCGAAAATCTTCAATATCTTCCAATATACACTTGATCTGGCAATGAAACTTTACTGGCAGACTTATTTGACCAAAATGAACCTCCAAGAAAGAAATCATATCATTCTGAGCACATACAAAAATTACCAAAAATAGTAACTTTACATAAATAGCAGCTCTGCACAAAATAGCCCTTATTGAATTCAAAAATAGAAATATTTTTGGGTGATGCAAGATTGCTCTTACACCTAGGATGCTCCTGCATCAGACACCTAGGGTAATTTGAGAAGTGACCCTGTCACGACTCAGGTGTGCAGAAAAAACCAAGACGGCTAACCTCCTCCTTTCTCAGCCATGATGAATCTTCAACAGGCCGTCCTTTCCACTTGACCAGATATTCTTCATATGTCTTGTTCCTTGTGCTTCTGTCAACACGACTATCCAGTATATCCTCGATCTCCTTAGTGTCTGAACTAGTTGCTGGAATACTCCACTGTGCTGCTGTGATCTCATCTTCAACACCTCCTTCATGATACTCTGTCAGATCTGAAATGTTAAACACTGGTGAAATATTCAGCTCACTAGGCAATTCTACCTCATATGCATTTCCTGAATCATGCTTCTTCAGTATCTTACATGGCCCAAACTTCTTCATTTTCAGCTTGTTATATGTACCAACTGGAAACCGCTCCTTCCGCAAATGAACCATGACTTCATCACCAACCTGAAATTCCTTATACCTCCTTTTCTCATCTGCCTTAGCCTTATACTGTGCATTCATCTTGATAATATGCTTCCTCACCTCCTCATGGATGTTCTTCAAGTGTTCTGCAAAATCCTCAGCTTCAGCACTACTTATTTCTCCTTTATCTATCTTTCTCAATTCAGATGCATTTCTTGGACTACTTCCATATACAATCTGGAATGGTGATTTACCAGTGCTCCTGTTGATAGAATTATTGTATGCAAATTCTGCCTGTGGTAAAATCAAATCCCATCCCGTTGGCTTATCTCCAACCAAACATCTCAGCAAATTTCCCAAACTCCTATTCTCCACCTCTGTCTGTCCATCAATCTGTGGATGATGTGATGAACTGAACTTCAAATCTGTCTTCAACTTCTTCCACAATGTACGCCAGAAATATCCAACAAACTTAGTGTCCCGATCTGAAACTATGGTCTTTGGCAAACCATGAAGTCTCACTACTTCTCTGAAAAACAATTCTGCTACATGAACAGCATCATTAGTCTTCTTGCAGGGAATGAAATGTGCCATCTTTGAAAATCTGTCAACCACCACAAAAATTGAATCATGTCCCCGCTGTGTCCTCGGTAAACCAAGAACAAAGTCCATACTGATATCCTCCCAAGGCTTCTCTGGTATAGGTAATGGCTGATACAACCCTGTATTCTGCTTCACTCCTTTCACCATCTGACATACTCTGCAACTCTGTACAAACTTCTTCACATCTTGCTGCAACTGCGGCCAATAATAATTTTCACTAACCAAACCAATGGTTTTATCACGACCAAAATGTCCAGCCAATCCCCCGCTATGCTTCTCCTTGATGAGATTCTCCCTCATAGAACTTCGTGGAACGCACAACTGACTCCCTCTAAATAGCATATCATCCTGGATGATGAAATCCAACCATTTCGTCCTGTCTAGAGTAACAGGTTCTGTACAAGCTTTCCAAGCTTCACCAAAATCAGGATCCTCTGGATACAAATTCTTGAGTTCCTTGAACCCAACCACCTCAATTTGCATCTCTGTCAGCAATAGTTGCCTTCTGCTAAGAGCATCTGCAACCCTATTAGACTTTCCACTTCTGTGTTTCAAAACAAATGTATAACTCTGCAAAAACTCAACCCATTTCAAATGCCTCTGATTCAACTTTCCTTGACTATTCAAATATTGCAAAGCTTGATGATCAGTATACAAAACAAACTCTTTAGGAAGCAGATAATGTCTCCACTTCTTTAATGCCTGAACTATAGCATAAAATTCTTGATCATAAATAGAATACTTCCTCTTGGCATCATTTAACTTCTCACTGAAATACGCAACAGGTTTACCTTCTTGGCTCATAACAGCTCCTATTGCAGTACCACTAGCATCACAATCTACTTGAAACACCTTATTAAAATCTGAAAGTGCTAAAACAGGTTGTTCTGTAACTTTTTGTTTCAACAATTGAAAACTCTTTTCTGCCCCATTAGTCCACTTAAACTCTTTTCTATCCCCTCTCATTATTTCAGTCAAGGGTCCACAAATACTGCTAAAATTTTTGATAAACTTTCTGTAAAAGCTAGCCAAACCATGAAAAGATCTTACCTCAGTAGCACTCCTTGGAGTAGGCCATTCAAGGATAGCCTGTACCTTCTCTGGGTCCATTTTTAGACCTTCTGCTGAAACTACAAATCCCAAATACACTAACTCTTTCTTCACAAAACTGCACTTCTTCAAATTAATCAACAATTTCTCTTCTCTCAACTTCTCAAATACCATACGAATATACATCATATGCTCATCCAATGTCTTACTAAAGATCAAAATATCATCTAGGTAAACAATGACAAACTTACCCAGAAATTCTTTCACAACCTCGTTCATGAGCCGCATGAAAGTGCTCGGTGCATTGGTTAGCCCAAAAAGCATGACTAACCACTCATATAGTCCTTCCTTTGTCTTGAAGGCAGTCTTCCATTCATCTCCTTCTCTGATCTGAATCTGATGATATCCACTTTTCAGATCTATCTTTGAAAAATACACAGCTCCACTTAAACAGTCCATAATATCATCCATTCGTGGCAATGGAAACCTGTACTTGATTGTGATCTTGTTTATTGCCCTAGAATCTGTACACATCCTCCATTCTCCATTCTTCTTTGGTGCTAACACCGCTGGTACAGCACAGGGACTCAGACTCTCATGGATCAATCCTTTCTGTAACAACTCATGTACTTGTCTGTTCAACTCCTCACTTTCTGCAGGTGTCATTCTGTGTGCTGCCTTGTTCGGCAAACTCGCTCCTGGGATCAAGTCCATCTAATGACTGATCTTCCTGACTGGTGGTAATCTATCAGGCACGTTATCGGATACAATATCCTAAAACTCGTTCAACAAATCTGTAACTTCTACAAGAACATCTTCTACTTCCTCTTTACCAGCTTTTGGAATTAAAGCAAAACATACATGCTCATGCCTCATACCATCTAGGAAATTTCTTCCATCAACAAAAGTTATCCTTGCATTACCACATACCTTTTCTCCAGTCTCCTTCAATGGTTTTAGCTTATGTCGCACTCCATCCTCTGTCAGGGAATAGGTATTCGCACGACCATCATGTACAGCACATCTGTCAAACTGTCATGGTCTACCCAACAACATATGACATGCATCCATAGATATGATATCACACAATACCTCATCTTGGTATCCGCCGATCTTGAACTTCACCAGGCATTGTTCATTGACCATGACCTTGTGGTCATCCTGTACCCAGGCAATCCGATATGGATGTGGGTGTTTCTGTCTCTTGAGCTTCAACTTTGTCACCATCTCTTCTGACACCAAATTGTCAGTGCTTCCACTATCAATAATCACATCACAACATTTACCTTCACACTTGCACCTGGTACGAAACAGGCTCCTTCTTTGCTCAGGTTCATTCTCACCACTCAACAGGACTCTTCTGTTAATCAACATTTCTCCTCTTTCAGCATCTTCAGAATTTGATGATCTGGCATCTTCATCTACATGTGCAACTCTGGCCTGGCCTTCATTTCTCCTGTCTGTTCTGCCTTGGCGCTGAGGACATTCAAATGCCCTATGACCTTCTTCTCCACAGTGAAAACATGTTCCACGGAAGCCTCCTCTTCCAGATCCTTGTCCTCTTCCTCTTCCTCTCTGATCTCTATTATTCTGATCCTGGAAGCGATTGGAATTATTTCCACGCTGATTCTGACTGCTACTGGCCTTATCCTTCTTTTTCGGATCTTCATTTCGGCCACCATATGACCGTCCACCAGATCGTCCACCGCGACCTCTTCCATTTTGTCTGCTCTCTAACTTCTTGTTCAGCTTTTCCTCTACTTTTAGGGAAAATTGGTATGCCTCCTCAATACTGTTCATTCGAACCAGATTCAGCTCCTCCTGAATGCTTGGCCTTAACCCATTAAGGTATCGGGCAACTTTCTCCTTATCAGCTTCTGCATGGCCTGTTCTGATGAGAAGTCGATAGAACTCCTCTGTATACTCCTGAATAGATCTTCCTGCTTGCTTCAAACTCTGCATTTTCTTCAGTAGGTCAAGCTCATAATCAACAGGAATGAACTGTCGCTTCAATTTATCCACCATCCGATCCCATCTTGTGATTTTATCTTTCCCTCTTCTATTTCGCTCCAACTGAATATCTTGCCACCAGATCTTCGCATGACCTTTCAATCTGGCCTTCGCAAATTTGACCCTATCAGGATCGTCAACATCTTCATACTCAAAATATTCCTCACATTCATTGATCCAGTCAATCAATTCCTCTGGGTTAAGATTTCCAGAAAATGTAGGAACCTCAATCTTAGGTCTTTTCCCAATCTTGGAAATGGCCCGAAAAAGTCTTTCTTCCTCCCGGTTCACAATTTCGGCTTCTCCTTCTTGATATTCTTCTTCGGCTTCATCCTCGCTTTTGTCTCTGACATTGAGATTCATTCCTCTACGAATCTCTTCTTGCAATGCTCGCACTTGTCTCTGCATCTCTCTAACCTCAAGTGTCACAGCACCAACTCTTCCGCCACGTTCTCGTCGTGGAGGCATTTTCGCGATGCGCACTGAAACCCTAGCCACGGTCCTGGTGCAAACTGCCTCACAGTCGGCGATCTGTTTACACACTCAAGAACTCCTGCTCTGATCCCACTTGATGAAGGGGTGCTCCCCTTAATACCACAAACACATAACAGAAATAGAGAAACAACAACAATATGCAAGAAAAGAAAATTGGCTTCTTATTATCTCCACAAATGTGGAATTACAAACTTTCAGAATTACAATATGCAAAGCCACATGGGCATTCCCTTACAATATTCTATAGGACAAAGCCTCGAACTATTACCCAGATCTACTACCCAGAACTATTCTGAACTGCCTAAGACAATAATACAGCCTTCCTTATATAGGCAATTTTCCACCGCCTGGGAAGGTTCCAGAATTTTAACCAATAAGGCCGACCAACTTAGAATTATTTTATTTTACATTTTATTACATCATAGTCGGCTCAAGATAACCTTTGAAACCCGAACAAAAATTTTGAAAAAAATTATTTTCCGCCATTTCAAGTGGCCCAACTTCCGAAGACCATAAGTCAACACCAGTTGACCCGCTCGGCTATTATAACCCCATTTCAGAAACGCCACGAAGCGCTCTACAGGCTTGACTGGCGCAAGCGCTCGTCACCCAAATTTTCGACCTCATCCGGGGCCTCTAAAGCCTTCAAAATTGAGTTCAAAGTTTCTGTGCCCTGCTGCCAATACCGAAAATCTTCAATATCTTCCAATATACACTTGATCTGGCAATGAAACTTTACTGGCAGACTTATATGACCAAAATGAACCTCCAAGAAAGAAATCATATCAGTCTGAACACATACAAAAATTACCAAAAATAGTAACTTTTCATAAATAGCAGCTCTGCACAAAATAGCCCTTATTGAATTCAAAAACAGAAATATTTTTGGGTGATGCAAGATTGCTCTTACACCCAGGATGCTCCTGCATCATTATCCTTCATATCATTTCCCTTTTGTCACCCTATTAGAATTCTTGAGGATACCTTTTAGTGGCCTTGGCCCATTAAAGAATATCTTTCCAAAGGAGCATTATCCAAAGAGAAGCATGTTTGAGTTCCTCCAAAAATTAAAAAAATAAAATAAAATAAAGTCAAAGAAGTCCCTTGGTGAAAACCTGGTAGACAGGCACCTTGGTAGAAAAATTAAAGATAAAAAAATTCATCCTATGGTGAAAACCACTACTTTTAGTGCCTTGGACAAGTACCATGATGGAAACCTGGTAAATATGTGTCATGCGTAATTCCTCCCTCTTGCACTCTACACTTGGGGACAAGATCCATCCACACTAGCTCTTTCATGTGCATCTATACTTCCTCTTTTCACCTTTGATCTTCACAAGGTTGAACTTATACATGAGCATCATTTAAACTTTCCATCTGTTATCCTTTCCATCAACTTACTCACTTGCTTCCATCCATGCTACCCTATCATGATCTTGCTTATCCAAAATTGGTCATCACTATTCCTAAGCATCCTTTCCATTTTCTCAAACCGTCCACTCATAATCTCCATCACCCTTTATCCTCATTTCTTGATCCTATACATGGCTTATCCAATCAACCCCTTGGTCTTGATCAAAATAAAGAATGATAAAATTGGTATTTCTCAACACCCCACAATGTGAAGAAATCACAAAAGAGTGTTTCTTAACACTTATCAGATAAGCTTAAATCATCAAACCAAGCGAATGACAAACTTGATAATGATCAAACAAGTGTTTCTTAACACTACACACTTCCACAAGCTAGAACGCCAAACACAAACAACACCTAAAACTTTCTGAAATAATGTTGATCACATCTCTATTGTGACTTGACGATGTCTAACCAACTAAAGAAGCAATGAAGGTTGTGAATTTTCTTGGTATGTCATTTGTTATCATTTGATTTCCTGATTATCCCTTTCTATGCAACTTGACGATGTATAAAATGACTAGAGGAACTTAGACTAGGGCATAATCATTTTCTTTATCTTCTTCTTTTCGGTGTGGTCCTGATGATCCTAACCTATCCAATAAATTCAGTGTCTACGATAAGAGCCTCCATCTTACTTGGAACACTGCACATACCTTGACTATTTTTATATGGATACTAAGGTGAAGTCGTAAATATCTCCTTGTCTATTATTCTATTTTTTACGTAAAAACCATTCAAGTCATCCTAGCTTCTTATGCCTTGATGCTTATGATTAATTTCTATATCAAATAGAAATGATGCTTAGTTCATCTTGACCTCTTATGCCTCAATGCTTGCATCAGATTCCCACATTTCTCTGATATAGGCTATATTCATATTCTCATGGTTGCAGTGGATCCAGTGAGAATTATATCAGCTAGAATGTCCTGCAAACACTCAATGATGAAAATTTTCAAAGCAAAATCCAGTGACTATGTCCTAGGGTGCATTCATGTTAGTTTTTCATTTTGCATTTGGACAACATTACTACTTCACAACATTATATCCTACGTGGAAGGCAAGGCCTGAGTTTAAAATGATCAGTATCTTCTTGCATCAACAAGCAACTACAAATATCATCCTTGACCCGATTAAATCATCAAATTATCCTCAAACTATATTCAGGATCGAAATTGAAATCTGAGATCATTTTATCTATCAAAATCACACATTCAATCCTCTGTCTTCAAAACCAATGAGATTTATTTCTCCACAAGTAATCAAAATGCCAGAATCTTGGTCAAACCTTATCCTTATTTTGGTCAAACTTGGTCAACAAGACCTAATAAAAGTGCAAAATGTGACTTACCCACTTACAACCTCATCAAAATCATATTAGTCTCTTCATGTATCATTTTATCAATCGAAATTACCCCAGATCACTGGGGCACCTAGCCATATTTCAATTTCACTCTTGAGGGGGGCATGATCATGACATCAACAATTCAGTGATCACATCATCAAACCTCATATTTAATCAAGCTCAGATCGTCAAATCAAACAAGACCTCATCGCTAGGGGCATCTCAGCTTCATTGCATCACATCAAGTTGAGATTCTTCATCATCATCAAATATCTATAAGAATATTAGTTTCATCGCTTTACATCAAGATAATTTTTTTCCTCACTGATCCAATTGACTTTATCTCATCAAATCAATTCAATGGTGCTATCAATCTCTTAATGATGATTAGTTTCATCGCTTCACATCAAACTGGTTATTCATTCAAACTAATCCAATGGTTTAAGAGTCTTTTCCGACATTAATCAATTTCATCGCTTCACATCAAATTGGCTAGTTGTCATCTTCAAATCAGAAAGGTGTTTAGTTTCATCACATCACATCAAACTAACCATTTTGTTCTATTCTCGTCAATTCTAGTTCAATCAAGTTCGGAATCAATATCTTCGAATCAATCGACTTAAGGGTAGTTTCATTTCTTCACACCAAACTATTCTTAGTCTCAAAACTAACTATTATTTGAATCAATGCGCTGATCACACATCAATTCAAAGAGGGTCAAATGTAATCACCTAAAAATGGTCACCAAACCCGTAAGCCCCTAAATCTTGATTATTCATAAAGAAATTCCTAATTTTGATCAAAATATCCTAAGTCCTAACCTAAGACAAATTCACTTCATCAATCTCATTTTGACCTATATTCTAAGTCTCATTCAATTATTGCACTTGATCCTATTTAATTAATTAATTCCTAAATTTTAATGTTATTGGCAATAAAATCCAACCTTACATTATTTATTTAATTAATATTGTAGGATATTGATTAAATAAATAGAAATTATCAATTAATCACAAAGAGGGAATTAAATTAATTATGTCATCACAATTTAGGATAAAATGTATTAAAATCATTTAATTATTCTAAAAATGCATTTATGAAGTCATCATCCAATAAACTGAAAATAATTTTGGAAACAATCGAGTAAACTAGATAAAAAAAATTGTTAACTCATATATTGATTTAGCAACTTCAATTCTACCTTGGAAGTTTCTGAAATAGTTGCTCAACCTAGTTCAATTAACTGATTCTCTCATCCAATCAAATGAGTTGCACATGGATTGTGCTATTCTATAATGAATCTCAATCGATCTTTTTTGTTCATTCTTGAGAGAATTTCTATATAATTAGGCCTCCATTCTCATAAGAAGGATCCCCAATCTTTGCTTAGAGTAATGTTGTCAAATTGATCATTTTTAGATAGATTAATTACATTAAATAGTTTGTTTTTGCATTACAATCTTAGTTTAGTTTATTTCATCTTCATTGCATCAATCACATCTAGGAACATTTCAATTTGGTTTTAAAAAAATGGATTAATCTTGGATTAAGTTTGGATGAACTTGCATTTCATAGTATATTATCTCTTCAAATCCTTCATTTAGATAGAGTCTAAAGTCACTCGATTTGCAATGATCTGAGAGAAAACTCATACTCCTATCTACTAGAAGGCAATGAGTCACCTTAACTGATTTTAATGTTGTTTATGTTATTTTCATCATTAAAATTAGTTATTTAATGATTCATTAAAGTGTAGTGTTAGCACATTTTCACACTCACAAACTCAGCTTAGGTATTTGCTTTGGCTAGGTGTACTAACACCTAGGTCTAGCAAAAAGTCAACATGGATTTTCACATTTTGAGGCAGAGAAAAATACTTTTTTTTTACATCGCCACTTTTTGGCCCCCCATGATCCCGCACTAACCCTTATGTTAAAAGTTTAGAAATAAATATATAGTAAATTTTTTTTATTTTGAAATTTGAATATAGTGTTATACTTTTTTGAGTATTAGACATACTTCTTCAAAATTTTTGTTCGGGTTTCAAAGGTTATCTTGAGCCGACTATGATGTAATAAAATGTAAAATAAAATAATTCTAAGTTGGTCGGCCTTATTGGCTAAAATTTTGGAACCTTCCCAGGCGGTGGAAAATTGCCTATATAAGGAAGGCTGTATTATTGTCTTAGGCAGTTCAGAATAGTTCTGGGTAGTAGATCTGGGTAATAGTTCGAGGCTTTGTCCTACAGAATATTGTAAGAATGATAAAATTGGTATTTCTCAACACCCCACAATGTGAAGAAATCACAAAAGAGTGTTTCTTAACACTTATCAGATAAGCTTAAATCATCAAACCAAGCGAATGACAAACTTGATAATGATCAAACAAGTGTTTCTTAACACTACACACTTCCACAAGCTAGAACGCCAAACACAAACAACACCTAAAACTTTCTGAAATAATGTTGATCACATCTCTATTGTGACTTGACGATGTCTAACCAACTAAAGAAGCAATGAAGGTTGTGAATTTTCTTGGTATGTCATTTGTTATCATTTGATTTCCTGATTATCCCTTTCTATGCAACTTGACGATGTATAAAATGACTAGAGGAACTTAGACTAGGGCATAATCATTTTCTTTATCTTCTTCTTTTCGGTGTGGTCCTGATGATCCTAACCTATCCAATAAATTCAGTGTCTACGATAAGAGCCTCCATCTTACTTGGAACACTGCACATACCTTGACTATTTTTATATGGATACTAAGGTGAAGTCGTAAATATCTCCTTGTCTATTATTCTATTTTTTACGTAAAAACCATTCAAGTCATCCTAGCTTCTTATGCCTTGATGCTTATGATTAATTTCTATATCAAATAGAAATGATGCTTAGTTCATCTTGACCTCTTATGCCTCAATGCTTGCATCAGATTCCCACATTTCTCTGATATAGGCTATATTCATATTCTCATGGTTGCAGTGGATCCAGTGAGAATTATATCAGCTAGAATGTCCTGCAAACACTCAATGATGAAAATTTTCAAAGCAAAATCCAGTGACTATGTCCTAGGGTGCATTCATGTTAGTTTTTCATTTTGCATTTGGACAACATTACTACTTCACAACATTATATCCTACGTGGAAGGCAAGGCCTGAGTTTAAAATGATCAGTATCTTCTTGCATCAACAAGCAACTACAAATATCATCCTTGACCCGATTAAATCATCAAATTATCCTCAAACTATATTCAGGATCGAAATTGAAATCTGAGATCATTTTATCTATCAAAATCACACATTCAATCCTCTGTCTTCAAAACCAATGAGATTTATTTCTCCACAAGTAATCAAAATGCCAGAATCTTGGTCAAACCTTATCCTTATTTTGGTCAAACTTGGTCAACAAGACCTAATAAAAGTGCAAAATGTGACTTACCCACTTACAACCTCATCAAAATCATATTAGTCTCTTCATGTATCATTTTATCAATCGAAATTACCCCAGATCACTGGGGCACCTAGCCATATTTCAATTTCACTCTTGAGGGGGGCATGATCATGACATCAACAATTCAGTGATCACATCATCAAACCTCATATTTAATCAAGCTCAGATCGTCAAATCAAACAAGACCTCATCGCTAGGGGCATCTCAGCTTCATTGCATCACATCAAGTTGAGATTCTTCATCATCATCAAATATCTATAAGAATATTAGTTTCATCGCTTTACATCAAGATAATTTTTTTCCTCACTGATCCAATTGACTTTATCTCATCAAATCAATTCAATGGTGCTATCAATCTCTTAATGATGATTAGTTTCATCGCTTCACATCAAACTGGTTATTCATTCAAACTAATCCAATGGTTTAAGAGTCTTTTCCGACATTAATCAATTTCATCGCTTCACATCAAATTGGCTAGTTGTCATCTTCAAATCAGAAAGGTGTTTAGTTTCATCACATCACATCAAACTAACCATTTTGTTCTATTCTCGTCAATTCTAGTTCAATCAAGTTCGGAATCAATATCTTCGAATCAATCGACTTAAGGGTAGTTTCATTTCTTCACACCAAACTATTCTTAGTCTCAAAACTAACTATTATTTGAATCAATGCGCTGATCACACATCAATTCAAAGAGGGTCAAATGTAATCACCTAAAAATGGTCACCAAACCCGTAAGCCCCTAAATCTTGATTATTCATAAAGAAATTCCTAATTTTGATCAAAATATCCTAAGTCCTAACCTAAGACAAATTCACTTCATCAATCTCATTTTGACCTATATTCTAAGTCTCATTCAATTATTGCACTTGATCCTATTTAATTAATTAATTCCTAAATTTTAATGTTATTGGCAATAAAATCCAACCTTACATTATTTATTTAATTAATATTGTAGGATATTGATTAAATAAATAGAAATTATCAATTAATCACAAAGAGGGAATTAAATTAATTATGTCATCACAATTTAGGATAAAATGTATTAAAATCATTTAATTATTCTAAAAATGCATTTATGAAGTCATCATCCAATAAACTGAAAATAATTTTGGAAACAATCGAGTAAACTAGATAAAAAAAATTGTTAACTCATATATTGATTTAGCAACTTCAATTCTACCTTGGAAGTTTCTGAAATAGTTGCTCAACCTAGTTCAATTAACTGATTCTCTCATCCAATCAAATGAGTTGCACATGGATTGTGCTATTCTATAATGAATCTCAATCGATCTTTTTTGTTCATTCTTGAGAGAATTTCTATATAATTAGGCCTCCATTCTCATAAGAAGGATCCCCAATCTTTGCTTAGAGTAATGTTGTCAAATTGATCATTTTTAGATAGATTAATTACATTAAATAGTTTGTTTTTGCATTACAATCTTAGTTTAGTTTATTTCATCTTCATTGCATCAATCACATCTAGGAACATTTCAATTTGGTTTTAAAAAAATGGATTAATCTTGGATTAAGTTTGGATGAACTTGCATTTCATAGTATATTATCTCTTCAAATCCTTCATTTAGATAGAGTCTAAAGTCACTCGATTTGCAATGATCTGAGAGAAAACTCATACTCCTATCTACTAGAAGGCAATGAGTCACCTTAACTGATTTTAATGTTGTTTATGTTATTTTCATCATTAAAATTAGTTATTTAATGATTCATTAAAGTGTAGTGTTAGCACATTTTCACACTCACAAACTCAGCTTAGGTATTTGCTTTGGCTAGGTGTACTAACACCTAGGTCTAGCAAAAAGTCAACATGGATTTTCACATTTTGAGGCAGAGAAAAATACTTTTTTTTTACATCGCCACTTTTTGGCCCCCCATGATCCCGCACTAACCCTTATGTTAAAAGTTTAGAAATAAATATATAGTAAATTTTTTTTATTTTGAAATTTGAATATAGTGTTATACTTTTTTGAGTATTAGACATACTTATACTATTAGCTCAAATTATATGTTTAAGTGTGCAGGCTTATGATTCTAAATCTATTGGAAAATAATATGTATGCCTGAATCATATAGAAAAAAAAATCACAATAGTGATTTCTTAGAGGGATAAACTTAATATCTATAAGCTTTAGTGGGGGCCTAAACCCTAAATCCTCCCTTAGATAAGAATACTCTTAGAATCTCAATATTCACTCACCATACATGACATTGACGATGAGTTTGTAGGGAGGACAAAGTTCCAATTATGTATACTAACTCTTCAAATTGGTCATAGTTTTATCTATACTAAGACTTTATCTCTTTAATGTTTTTAGTGGCCTCTTTGGTAGTTTGGTGATTCAAGAGAAAGTGGTGGTTTCCTACATGGCCTATAAATTCAATCTCTAGTTATATGAATAAAATACACCAATATGTGTCAATGGAATGTGTGTGTTTTTTTTGCATGAGGTTTTAGTTTGAAGGCATTAAAGATTCTCCTTAATAGACCAATATGCTTGACTGTGATAGATTGTATATAATGTGTATTCTCTTTTTTCTTTTTCTTTTTTGTTTGTGTGTTCTACTCCCTCATTAGAATTTGTATTTTGTTTTGACTTGGTAAAAGTTTCAATGGTTGAAAATCCAGTCAAGTTCAATATTTAGGATCTTTCCATATAAGTTTTGCACTAATGTGTAGATCCTCAGTGGGGTATGATGTGCATCCTTAAATGCACCTATCACTTTATAAATAATTTATCCATGTTATGCTTAGGTCTCTTAGTTTACTCTAGCTGAGAGTAGTTGGAATGTGATGTTGTATGGAATGAGCTTTAATGCCATTTTATCTCTTCCAAATAATTTATTAGAGAAGTTAAAAATTCTAGTTAAAGGATTATAAAAGTTTAGTTAGATAATTTTGGAGTCTTTAATGTATGTAAGTTTTAATAAAGTATTTGAACTATGTTGTCTATAGTTGTTTTTTTTTAAACATTCTATGATATAAATGAGATTGTGAACTTATATACATACTTTAAGTGAAATATTAGTTTTTGTTTAGAATAAATAGATTATATTATCTTTTGTATTTTGAAAGATTAAGTTTTAAATTATGAATTTATTAAGAAAATATTGGTTGAAGATTATTATAATGTAGATAAAAATAGTGAAATGAACCAATTTATTTTATTTTTAAATAAAACACATCTTAATTATTTTCACAAGGAGGTATTATAAATAAATTCTACGTACTATGAATATATTAGAGTAATAAACTTGCTACAAGTTAGTTACAAGTTGTGTTAAGATTATGTTTATCCTTTGCAAAAATGTTTCTAAGAAAATTCCTTTGTTCTTTTTGTTAAAATTGGATTTCTAGACACTTTTAAGCAATCTATTAATTGTTTATGACATTCCAAACATCCTTTCTTCATAAATACTAACCTTATTAGGTCAATAACAATCTCACTTTATCTAGTTATAAACACTCACAATTGTAACATAATCCAAAAAGTGTGTAGGAAAATTTATATTCTTTTAACAGTTCAATTACATACATATCCCAAAAAATAGGAATATAAATATAAACAAGTACTTGAGAATAAATTTTATTAAAATAAATCTCACACATACTTCTTTACTAATATAAATAAGAGTAATACAACCAGTTAATAGTATATATCATTTAATAACACAATGGGTGGACCCTAGAGTGTAGACCGGTTGGTCAAGCTGTTGGATAGACAAATGGTTGACACAAGTTCAAGCCTCATCCAAATTAACAATCTAGTTTACCCTACCACACACATGGTGGATCCCATGTTGGTTATCTAATGACCTAGTGTGACTAGTCTCATCTTGGCTCGCCCCTTCTTGACCCTAACTTGAGAATAAGAAAGCCTAAGGTAAGGAAGGTTGGGAGTTGCTCTAAGTCGTGGGGATACCCACTGAGATACTAAAAAATAACACAATGGATGACAAATAAAAACCTCAAAGAATAATTGCACAAGTATAATTAAGCCAATGAGAAATACACCACATAATTAATAGTAGTCTTACTCATAACACACTATATATTTGAGATATTTTTATCAAATCCACAAGCTAATTTCTTCAAGTTTAAAGTTTCAACTACCAATGTGGAAGGCATTGAACTCACTTTCTCAAAGAACTTGATCCTCCCTAATCAGTAGTTTGGTATGAAGTACTTCAATGATAATCTAAAGGTGTGACATAGAAATACTTATCATGATTATCTTTTTGGTTAATTTATTTTTCCATTCACATGGATATGTAATCAAATATATGATCCAAAGAAATTTTTAAATATGATTTACTTTCACATGTAGATTATTAAAATATCCCAATAGATCACACTAGATAAATTGATATCCAACACTACATCACAACACGTCATTTCAAATTATTTAAATACAAAGCCATAAAACACAAGATACACAACATGTATAAAATAAGATAATTGCATACATATAATACAATACAAAATTACAACACTTCAAAAAGGTATTCCAAAAATGATAAGGTAACCAATACCATGTGCTTGAGATCATATGCAACACCTCTAAATGGTTACTACTCATATCCTATAATAAAATATAACTCATCATTCAATGTCATGCATCTTAATTATTTGAATAATGCTTAACTCCTTAAAGTATAATGAAATGTATCCCTAGTACCCTATAAAAAACTCATATCTTCTTTGCATGGAACTAATTTATAGTCAACAAGAAATACAAGAACATACATCCATCAACAATTAAGGACATGAACAAAAAATTAATCACGGAGTACCAAGAACATAACACAAGACACAAGCAAGTCTAGGAATTAATCTCTACACTTTACAAGACTATAGTCCCAAAAACTTAGATGTGTCTCAACCAACTAAATATTTATCTCCCAATCATGTAGTTTTCCTAGGTAAGATATTCCAAAGAATCTGTAGCTACAAAGTTGAGAGATGTATAAAACATATTATGTAAAGGATAAATTGAAAACACATATGTTAGGGTTTTTAAAAAGTGATCAAATGGCTATATAATTTTGGGATGAATCTATGAATACAGGGACATCCATGGGCTTGTTTCATCTTAAAATAAAAAAAACCAAAAAAATGTTAATAATAAGGTAGCTACTACATAAAACATATAAAAATATAAAAAATAATAGTAAGTATGACATATAAATTTACATAAAATTCATATTCATTTACTAAAAAGAAGTCTTAATTTGAGACCTTAAAGATATAGTGAGAATAGACATTAAAATAGGTGCAATTTGTTAGAATTATATTTGTAGGTTGTATTTTATAAATTCACAATGACATAAAAGCTAATGATGATAATGTGAAACATGAAGAATTATTAGATGATAAATATTTTGTGGGAAACATTAAATCTAACCTTACATCTTTGTCTCCTATGGAACTATCAATTTCATTTTATGATGAGACAATCCTATAAAACAACTCTTAGGGACCATTGTACATCTAGAAATACATGTAAGAATGAGCAATATTAGATTTATATGATCTAATTAATCAACATGAATGATCATTTGATATATGTAAAGATGAAATCTTTATCATATATCATTCAATTGTTTTACAATTATGTGTAGTTATACAATTTAGAATGTTTTAAAATATTTTTGAATATTTGTTAGTATGCAATTTACAACTTTCAAATGACATGGAAGCAAATGATGATAATATGGAACATGAGGATATATCACATGATAAAGATTTTGTGGGAAATGTTGAATCTAATATAAATCTTTGTCCTCATATGGAACCATCAATTCACTAAGATGAAACAATCTTACATGCTTATGAGCCACTGTACATCAAAATATACATGAAAAAAGAGAAATTGAGATTTTCTAAATGATCCAACTAGGTGGGGTCCTATGAGGGGGCTTGGAATTCTAAGTTTTAAGAAGAGGAGGTCCCATGAACAAAAAATTCACATTATTTGAAATCTTCTCCTTTAAAATAGGAGCTCCTACTTTTTAGCTTACACATTTAACCCCATGTCCTTATGAAGTTGTTTATGCACAAAATTTTGCTTCCATGGGGCCACCAACTCCACAAATTGCTACTAAAAATGTTGAGCAACAAATCTTAACTAAAATAAGCTTAGCAGCTGCATGGGAACCTTCCCTAACCCCATGTCCCCATACAGTTGCCAAAGTATCTTTTGTGCTTAATAATAAGCATAAATGTGTCTCCATGCTAATTTTTGAATTAGCACAAAGGATAATTCAGAATCTTTTCCTATTTTTGTTGCTTAACAATTAGAATTAAGCTGTTAAAAAAAGGAGGGGTTGAAATTATGTAGTGACTGCATACTAAAAATAAGACCAGTTGTCTTCACCATTTTTCTTCCCTCCATTTTTACATTTTCGTCTTTTCTTTCTCCCTCCAAAATTTATATTAATATATTATTATAAATACAAATTATCCTTTCATATTTCACCATCTGTGGGCGTTGCAGACTTGAGCAAAGCATACTGATATGTTCAGCTCAGTGGAAAATATTTCAGAAACTGTATAGTTGGAGGTATGTTATATTCCCTATTTTCTTTATTGTCTTTCAACGGTTTTGCTGAAATGTTAAACGAGATGAAGATTGAATTTCTTTTGTTTTAAAAACTTATTGCAGTCTAATTTTTTGTTGATGAGCTATCAAGACCACCAAGTTTTCTTTGCCCTCTTCAATTTGGCTTCTCTTTAATATGATACATGTTTCATGCTTTCCAATATAACACAGATCTTTCTTACTTTAGATTGTGCATCTTCTTGGCTATTTAAACCAGATGTTGAATGCCAAGGGCTGGATCTTATTTATTTTCACTGTCTTTTCTATTTATTTTCATCGTCCTTAGCAATAGAAAAGGAAAAATACTTATGATGCAGCTTAATTTGTAGCAGAGCCTCCTCCCTTGTATTTCTCAGTATAATGGAAATTATTTTTCTGTATTAAAAATCTAAATAGATGCATGTATACTCGAGACAATGAATTTAAATAACATCATTTTACTTGGATTAAAACTCCTCGATCCCATAAGTAGGGATGTTACAATATAGCTTTTCTCAAACTTCCAGGAGAGCCATTTGACCATCCCTCACATAGAAAGGCTAGGAATGCCATGGTCTTCTAAACAATGGCTACAATATTTAAAGTTAACACATCTACCACTGATAATTAATATTACGAATATCATATTGTAAGTAGCTACTTCTGCTGCTGAAAACTGGAAGGCAATTGATGAATTCAAGGAAATTTGGGACCTCCCTGTTGGGTCTTCTAGTTTTTGTAGCAGGGGCACACTTGTTTGTTTCCATAAGTTCCAGGAGGAACACACAGAAACTTTGCACATCATTTCTTGCAGAAGGACAAGAAGGGCTTTTTGTGAGAGGTTGCAGGGCACCTGTAAGAACACCTTGGCCCACAATCTGTGTGTAATTGCATATCCAAACAAACATCAAAAGAATGTAAAAATAAACATAGTCTAGAAGAATACCAACAAAAATGCAACATTTTTCCAATAGGGGAAAATTAAGACATGTTTTAAACAAACCTGTAGGGAAAAGTGCATTCCGATAATGTCAGAATGAAGAGGGGTTCTTTAAGAAGCGGTCGTATTGAACTTATTGAAAATATTTTTACAATGAGATTCCTCCTGACCTTTTTTTTAGTGTCATTCCATACTAGATGAGTTTATGTTCACCGACAAGAAGATTTTATGTTTTCTTACAGTATTCCCTGCATTTCATAGTCATTATTTATGGATGATTGTTAAATTTAAAAAATACCTCATGTTCTTCTTATTACTAAGTTCTTTTACAATATCTTCTTATTACTAAGTTCTTTTACAATATATGATATCAGTTATATGTTTTTAAGTCTATACATGATGCCAGTAATATGAGAAAGGCATTATCTATAATTATGAGTGGAACCAACAAAAGTTTTATAAATAATCAACGCAACATAAATAACTAAGAAATCTATAATTCAGATACTCTTAGACATCAACAATTGACATTAATTTTTCACAGTCTATTAGATTTAGAAAGAGAATCAGATTTTGATTTAAACCGTGTCTGTTTTTTGTTCAACATTTCAGATCACACTCATCACCAAAATTTTCCTCTTCCCTACAATAGACCACTCAAGTCTGTGATCCAAATCATCAAGAAGAAACACAGTTTCAACTAGAAGCTATTTCTCTTTCTAAACATTAGTAATTTCCAACTGGGTAGCCACAAATGCTGATTTTAAGTATATTGAGTTGGGACCTATCGGTATGTAGCTCTCCTCATACAACCAAAAGTTAAAATTGTGAAAGGAGGGAAAGCTCAATTATTGAAAAATATAAGAAAGTGAATCATAGAAGAAAAATCTTACCCTCCTAAACTGTGCCATCAAAAGTGACTCCTTGTTGCTATATTGCATGTTTCCGTGCAACATTAAAATGCCATATTACTATCCAGATCCCAATATCAAGCTGAAATAATACTATTACAATGAAAACTAGTCCCTTTAACAATGTATATGTTTATCTGACCAATGCACTATTATATGACAAGACTAGAAATAACAATTTCTTTAAATAAGAGAAAGGCATAACATCATTGTGTTTGTTCAATAAGAAAATAAAAAAAGTGTTCCCACTAATAGTACATCTTTTTGTAATCAGTACACTACCAAGTTCTAGAAAATGAAACAGTAGTATGCCCAAAAGAACAAAAGAAAAAAACCATCATGACTTATGAATATAAAACACCAGTGTGGCCTTTGTGGCTGATCAATTATTATCTAAAAAGATCCCATTGTAGCATTATGTGAGATCAATCAAGAACTGTAAAAACATTAACTATAGTAGCATTGTACTGATGGATTTAAAGAGGGGGAAGGCATTACAGGATTGTATTTGTTCACTAGGAAAGAAAAAACTGTCCCATCTGAAAGTACATCTTTATGTGATCTATATACTATTAAATTCTAGAAAATGATACAAGAGCATACTCAAAAGAACAAAAGAATAAATCCATTATGACTTATGAACATAAAACATTTGTGATCTTTGTGACCGATCAATTATGATCTAGAAAGAGTCCCAATGTAACACTGTGTAAGATCAGTCAATAATTGGACACCAAAAAATATTGTAGTAGCATTGCACTTGTTGTGTGTAGTATAAAACGGCTCCCTTTCAAATTTTTGAGTTTAGGACAATTTAGCAAAGTATCGTTGCAATCTTGAACCTTGAACTTTAGCTTTTGTAAATTCAAAGTTCAAAGTCTTTCAATTTAAAAACACAAGCCTCCGGCGTTTTGGTCCTCTAGTGCAATGCGCATCTCGTTTATTGAACCGTGAACCTTGAACTTTAGTTTTTCTGGTTCAAAGTTCAATTATTAATGTGTTCCTTTCAACCGTCTCAAGCTGCATCAGTCTTGTTCTCCACATCATGAGCGTCACGTTTATTGAACATTAAACCTTGAATTTTATTTTTTTGAAGTTCAAAGTTCAATCCATGTTTTCCCTCACCACTACTAGGTCCCAGTTATGTCACACCTCTTTTAAGTTCTCAGCATTTTGAACATTGAACTTCAATCCCCTCTTTTTATGGTTCAGAGTTCAAAGCTTGAGCATGTGATATGACAAGATCAGATTGACATGTGCCAAATCTTTGCTCGCTCAAAGAGAAATGATTGAAGGAACAAGTAATAAATGTTGATTACTCAAGTGATATGTAATAAATAGTTAGTTGCCTTCCTGTAATTGGAGACACCGCATTGATTGGAGAAATTATTGAAGAGATAATGGGTAGGTTTAAGTCTAGAGAAGCCAGCGCCATGGCTGCTAAAATCATTGAGAGAGGGTTGCTAGAAGCTGCGGGCTTCTGAGAAGTTGTTCCTTTCCCAGAGCTAGTGATAGAGTATCGGAATAGATATAACAAGGTGGATAGGTGTATTTGCAATCCTTTTGGAGAAGCTCTGGTTTATACTAATAGACAAGTGTTCTTAGCTACTTTCAAAATCCCTGAGGCAAAAATGTATGGAGATTGGGAAATCAGTAAATCCATAGCTGAGCTCAATAAAAACATGAAGGATTATAATAGCATCATTGCTCATTTTTGGTTGAGAAAACCAAAGAAAGGAGGTTCTCGCCATCTGAGATCTCTTAAGAAAGATCATTTAAATCAGAATGTGGCAAACGTAGTAATCCTATTGAATAGGGTAAACGGGAATCCTCGGGATATTTTGTGGGAAGACTCAATGTATACTTTCATACAATCTATCCTGGATGATGCCAAGTATGTCAATTGGGCAGAAGTTATTGTTGAAGGCTTCATGAGGAGTTGTCCCAATCAGTGGAAACAACCACTTTTCACATGTCCTCGTACCTTTTCTACATATGGACATGTTGTAGAGACTGGGAGGGTTTACCTCACGAGCCACGGAATAAAGATATGGAAATCTTTGAGTATTGCCCTATGCTACATCAGAAGAGATGCTTAGAAAATTTAAGAAGAGTCCAGGAAATTTTCTTAGCCCAACTAGTCTTTCAATTAAAGGGTAAAGAAAATTCTAGAATGTCAAAGGAGGCAATGGAATTAATAAAGGTTTGTGGGAGTTTCTACATCTAAATTCTAGATTCACCTACTTGAGGGTTGGCAGTTTCAAGGGAGAACCATTAAAGTTTCCCAGGTATTGTCTAGATAAGTGATACCTCTTCCTTGTAAATATAATTGAACCTAATGAGTCTCAAGCCTTACAGGACTAGAAAATACGTTGATGATAAAGGTTTTATTTCTCACCATTTTAGAGTGGATGCTACTTTTATTCACCAACCTCAGTTAAAATACTATTGGGCAGATTGTATTGATGAATTTGAGGTTAGAAAAAGGTTGTGGTCAAGATTCACACTTAATCAAATTATCACTCTGAGATTACCTATGAAAACCAAAGGAGTTGAGGGAGATGATGAAGATATTTTGGATCCACAATGCGTTGAACTAGTCGAGTGTGTGCCCATTCCCAAAATTGACTGGAGTAAATGAGAAGAGAAAGATGTGAGACTCGGGATACACAATATAATTAAGAGGACAGAGCATTGGCTAGATGAGAAGATAAGGGAGAAAGTAGTTGAGAATAAACCCAAAGTGGAAAGAGAAGCTTCAACACCTCCAGAAGTTCATTCTCCACCCATTTACACTAACATAGTTGAAACATTACCCCCTACAGGTAAAATTGAACCTAAAATAGAGCCTCTTCCAGAATAACAAGAACAAGTGATTATTCAGTCAATTGTTAGAGTCACTCATTCCTGAAGAAGCCCAAACCTTCCAAGTCTTCCTGCATTATAATTAATTTAGAACCAATAGAAAAAGAAAAGACAGAATAGTCTGAGCCAACCATGGACACTTCTTAGAAGATCCCAACTATTGAAGAAATTTAGGTAGAAACAGGAACAAAGGTGCAAGGATCTATGGCACTAGGGAATCCATTAGACTTCCATACTCCTCTGGAAAACATTGGTACAAAGGCACCAAACTGGCTTCAACTGTCAGTGAATAAGAAGCGAAACATTATTCATGTTTCCGCCCCAGTAAGCGACATGGTTATTAAGTACCTGGGAAAGATGCCTAAGAGAAAAAGGCCAAAAATAGAGGCACTCCTAGATCTGGATGAGGACACAGGGCATTGGATGGTAAGTGTTTTTACTCCTACCACAAACAAGCCTGGAGAGGAAGTGACTCTGCAAGCTTTTAAAGTTGATAAAATTGATCTGGGACATGCCACAAGAGTTGCAGACTTGAAGGTGTTCGAGTTAAGTAGAAATAAGATTACTCACAGGATATGGAAGGATATTCAAGATAAACGGGAACTCAAACATTCTTTGAGACAAATGTCCCAATATATACAGGCCATTCAAAGTCTGACTCCGTAGCCCCTAGATGAGATTCCCCTGAGTGATGAGTCTAGTTTATGAGTTGTTTTGTTTATGATTTTCTGAGTCTAGACTTAAATATCTTATGGTTTTTCATAAGCATTATGCAAACTTTTATGTTTATATGCTTTAGCCATGTGTATATCTAATACTTTTGAAACTAAGGTAAAATACTGAATATATATATAGACTAATGGATATTATGATGAAATATGGTATTTCTCTTCTCTAGTGTTAATGGGTAGTGTTCCTACAGCCATGTGACAAGGATGCATTAAAATAGGAAAACTTATTATAAATCTTTGCCTTGGATTTGTGTTGCAGATTTTGGTATGCTAACCTTTTGCAGGGGAAGAATAAGTCAGTAAGGAGCACGGACTCAAAGATGAGTGGGTCTTTTAAGGTGAGTAATTGTTTCCAGATTTTATCATGGCTCCACTACTTCCATAACCTTGCGATTGCTGATTCAGATCGGGTCAATCTAGTTACCAGGTGTTCCTATATTCTTGAAGCACTAAATATGGTTTATCTTCTTGCATAAATGATGTTGTTGTTCCTGTAACTGAAGTCGTTATGATATGTAATGAAGGACCTAGTTTTTAGGTGTTTTGTTTTCTCAGTTGCTTTTAAATAAGCTGGAACTTATGATTCTAGGCTAGTTAGATGTTTTTGAGGAGTTTATACTGTAATCTAGCAACAAAGTGAATACACTTTGATATTCCATATTGTACTTGTTTTTTGTTAAATGAATATATGATAGTTCCAGATTTCAACATCTGAGTTTTAAATCATTCACACTTCCGTGGGGGCCCACGCGGGAGGTGAATTCCATGTTCATGTTCAAATAGGACTTAGTTAAGTTTCTTTGAAGTTGATAATTATTGTTGCTCCTGCAGCCACTGGTAATAGAACCACTGACTGTTTCCTGCAGCATAGGTTTACTTTTGAAGCATTATTAATTTACTGCTAAGCATTTCTTTTAAGTTGTGAGTTAAGTTGTAGTTTCAGTTCTTAGTATAAATCTCCTGCAGCAATACCTTTACTTTAGTAGTGATGACTTTTAAAAAGAACTAAAGCATAAACCTTGCAGCCATCATCTCAAGCTCACATTCCCAGATTGATACATTTAATGAAGTCTAGCATAATATTCCAAGTAGATATGTGATAATTTTAAGCAATGAATCACTGCCAAAGGATGTCCAATCCTTGAAGTTACTAGGATATTATTCTGACCAACCATTTTTGGCGCCATTGCCGGGGATGGTGTCAATTTAGTTCAACCAAGAAGTCATTAAGTTAGTTTGCATTCAACATTATTTGTATGCATAGACGTAGGGATCACCTTGGGAGATTCCTTCCTAATATTATCCAAGTAGAACCATTTGAGGTTTTTAATCAAGAATCCAAAGAATCCCACATTGAGAACATACAAGAAGAAGAACCCTTTGAGAATATATTTGCGGATGCCTATGAACAATTTCCTTCACCTACAACCTCATAGGAATCATACCATTTGAATGACCTATTTGCTGAACCTAAATATCAACCAATAATGGCCCAGCCTACCTTCCCTTTTCCTATTCCTAATCAACAAGTTAACCAACACCTAAAGAATATACCTTCTACTGCCCTTCCAAAATTATATGGCCTTATCACAAAATATCTTGAGATGTTTCTCTTTGAGTTCTATATACTCTGCAGAAGTTATGACTACTCAACTGACACCCATAAGCTAAAGTTGTTTCCCTCTACCTTGAAGGAAGTTGCTTTACGATGGTTCATGAGCCTGGGTGCCAATGTTGTACAAGATTGGCCTGGGATGAGCAATTTGTTTCTTACAAAGTACAAGGAGTATTGTAGAGGAAGAGACCTAAAAGGAGATGAATTTTTTAAAATGTCCCAGAGAGAAGATGAAACCTTGGAGGATTATTTCTCCGGGTTCTTGTTCAACCTGCAGCGCAATACACAACATAACTTGAATTCAGAATCCCAAAAACATCTTTTTCTAAAAGGTGTGGGTGATGGAAGTATTGAGGCCCTCAACCTCATGGAAGGAGGTGATATTACTCAAAACAATTGGGCTGAAATAAAGGATATATGTGTGAACTATTCCATAGCTACAGTCAAAAAGGGAAGAGGATTGAGAGACTTACCTCATAAGTCCAATGGTGGTTCAGGAGTATCAAAGATGGAGCTATCTAATTTTTTGTCCGACCTTAAGCAAGACATCATCAATGATGTTGCAACATAGCTGGATACCATGCAGGTGAGAAGAAAGAAAGATGAAGCTAATGCCATGCTAGTAGAGTACTGTCTACACTGTAGGGAGAAGAAAAAGAATTCTCGGTGCAAACCTGTTGCAAGCCTAGAGTCACAACCTATGCCTACTGAGTTTAAAGTCACCGATGATAATGGAGAGCTACTCTATGTTTCCCAGCGATGACCATGGGCTCAGAAACTAGGTATTCCCCAAGATCCTCTTAAAAAATTTAATAGTAATAATACATGGAAAAATCAACAGCATAGTGGTTTTAGTGGGTATAATAGTTGGCAATAGCCTCAACAAGGTTGGCAACAACCTCAACGAGGTTGGTCACAACCTCAGCAAGGCTGGCAGCAGCCTCATTAGGGTTGGTCATAGCCTTAGCAAGGCTGGCAGCAACCTTATCAAGGTTGGCAACAACCTCATCAAACTTGGCAACAGCCATAGCAGGGGTAGTAACAACCACACGATTGGATGAACCAATCAAGCCAGCAAGCTTTGATGCCACCACCTCAGCAACAGGCTCTAATGCCTCCTCCTACAGCCAACACTACTTCCCCTAAATAGACTTAATTGCTTGCTCAGCCTACCCCTAATCCCAACAGTATCAAGCCCACAGCACAACAGCAGAGCTATGCTATTTCCCTGAATAATATTCATTTAAGATTAGGCACAACCCTTTCTTCTCCATAGTAGCCTATCATCACTGAAGTTGAGGATGCCTTAGCAGAACCAATTGAAGTGCTTGTAAAACCTGCTTCTCCTTCAGCTCAAGAGCCCCCGTTTCCTCATCGATTGGAGGAACAAGCTAAACCAGTTGAAAACCAAGCAGTATTGGACTTGCTTACCCAACTAAAGAAAATGACAGTTAAAATCCCACTACTAGATGCCATAAAGGAAGTGCCTGCATATACTAAAGCCATTAAGGAAGCTTGTATCAAATAGCCCGGGAGGAAGAAAAAGGATCCTAAAACCATACATGTCCTAGGATAGTTATCTAACCTAATGTTGGAGAAATTGACAGTTCCAAAGTATTCTGATCCTAGTAGCCCTGTGGTTACAGTCGCTATTCAAGGAATACAAGTCCAAAATTCTCTAGTTGACTTAGGTGCATCCATAAATGTCATGACCAAGGAAGTAATGTCTCAGTTGCATATCATCGGTCTTAGGGAAACCCCAACCATCCTTTAGCTGGCTAATAGTTCCACCATTACACCTAATGGGATGGTAGAGGATGTAATAGTCACCTTGAATTCTTAGGAATATCTAGTTGAATTTGTTATCCTTTCTCCAAAGGCTAACATGGGAGGGTATCCAATAATTCTAGGCAGGTCTTGGTTGGCTACTGCAGATGCCTATATAGCTTGTCGGTTAGGAAAAATGACTATATCCAATGGAGTCAACACCAAAAATATGACTCTATATTCCCCAGCTCAACCTCTATTGCAAGATGACCAGATAATCTGGCCAGACTTGGGTGATACTGAATCTGAGGTCAATTCCATCCACCAGTTAATGATGATATCCAGGGAAGCATTTGTAGCCTCTAGGGGGGAAGATGAGATAATTTCCTCCATTATCATGAATGAATATAGAGTGCAATCCCAAGTGTGTCCCCAAGCAGACTGTGTTCTTGAAACTTTATTACCACCTTCAAATGCTCCACAGTATTCAGAAACTTCACAATTCCTTCATACATTATTGCCTCACAAAATGGAGTCTTTTCTAGTTGCTCAGTTGTCCATGGCAAAAAAGGTCATTAAGCTAGAAGTTAGCCTAGGATGAGAATTAAATATAAACAGTGCTTTGACACTCTCTCAACAGAAAGTTGTCGTGCAGCTTCTACAATAACATCAACAAGATTTTGCTTGGGATTATATTGACATGAAAGGCCTAGATTCTAAACTCTACACTCATAAAATCTATATCAATCCTGACTGCAGACCTGTCTGCCAACCTCAACGAAGGGTTAATCTAGCTTTAAGGGATATAGTTAAAAATGAGTTGCAAAAGTTGTTAAATGTCAGATTCATTTATCCCATTTCTAATAGTCAGTGGGTCTCCCCTCTTGTTATAGTACCTAAGAAAGTAGGGAAGTGGAGAGTTTGTGTCAACTATAGGGAGCTTAACTCAGCCACTAAGAAGGACCACTTTCCATTGTCGTTCATTGATCAAGTTCTTGATAATTTGGCTGGTAATAAATACTTCTCTTTTCTAGATGGATTCAGTGGTTATAATAAGATACAAATAGCCCCTGAAGACTAGGAGAAGACAATGTTCACCTGCCCATGGGGAACATTTTCCTACTCAGTGCTACCTTTTGGGTTGTGCAATACTCTTGCCACTTTCCAGCAAGCTGTGATAAGTATATTCTCTAATATATCTGTTGATTGCATGGAGATTTATGTGGATGACTTTACCACATATGGACATAATTTTGATGAGGCTAAGGCAAACTTGGAGAAAGTTCTTCACAGATGTCGTGACTATAACATTTCTCTTAATTGTGAAAAATGATTCATGATGATGGAAGAAGGGGTTGTCCTAGGACATTTCATATCTTCAAAAGGTATTCAAGTGGACCCTGCCAAGATTGAAGTGATTAGCACATTTCCTACTCCAGCAAAACAAAAAGATGTGCGAAGTTTTCTTGGACATGTCGGATATTATAGAAGGTTTATAAAGGATTTTAGTCAGTTTGCAACACCATTGAATAACTTGCTCAAAAAGGATGCTGACTTTTCTTGGGACTCTGAGTGTGCAAAGTCTTTCCTGCAGCTTAAGGAAGTTCTCACCATAGCACCGATTTTGAGAGGACCTAATTGGGGCTTTCCTTTTCAAATTCATACTGATGCCTCAGACTATGCTATTGGTGTTGTACTTGGTCAGAAGGTGGAATCAGTTGAGCATGCTATTTACTTTATCAGTAAAAATTTACAAGGTGTTGAGTTTAATTACACTGTCACTGAAAAAGAACTACTTGTTGTCATCTATGCCCTGAATAAATTCATACACTACATTACTAGATATGAGATCTATGTGCATACCTACCATTCTGCTATTAAGTACCTCATGAACAAGCCTACAATCTCTAGAAGACTGGCTCACTGGTTGCTTCTTATGCAGGAATTTGACATCACCATAGTAGACAGACCTGGTAAGGCCAATGTGATAGCTGATTTCCTTTCTAGGTTGCATGTCCCTGATGATCCTCCAGCCATTGATGATATTTTTCCTAATGAGCATCTCTTCCTAATGTCTGCACACAATCCCTAGTATGCCGATATTGTCAATTATCTCACCACTGGTAAGACACCAACTCATTTCTCTGCTAAAAAAAGAAGATTGTTGACTGAAAAGAGCTTTCATTATTCATGGATTTCTGGATTCATGTTTTATACTGGTCCTAATCAAGTGACTAGAAGATGCATAAGAGAGGATGAAACATATGATATCCTCAGGGCATGTCATGATGAACCTTGTGGTGGACATTTTGCTGCCAAAAGAACCACATTGAAGATCTTGACTACAAGCTACTACTGGCCCAGTTTACACAAAGATGCTGCTCAGTATACCAAAAAGTGTGACAAATGTCAACGCATGGGATGGACCACTAAGATAGATGAAATGCCCTTGCAGCCACAAGTAGTTGTCGCACCCTTTGATAAATGGGGGATTGACTTTGTCGGTCCTATTGAGCCCTCTTCACAAGGAAAATCCTATATCCTTGTATGCACTAACTATGTTACAAAGTGGGCTGAGGCTAAACCTATGAAGCACCCAAGGGATAACAATGTTGCAAAATTTCTTTATGAGCTCATCTTCACAAGATTTGGGGTACCAAGGGAGCTTCAATCTAATCAAGGTCCTCAGTTTACTTCCAATTTGATCGCTACTTTGATGGAAGAGTATAACATAAGGCATGGAAAATCCTCACCTTATCACCCCCAAGCTAATGGACAGGTGGAAGTTACCAATCAGGAATTGGAATCTATTCTCACCAAAACAATAGCCATCCATAAGAAAGATTGGACCACACGACTTCCTGAAGCTCTTTGGGCTTACCGAACTGCATGGAAATCTACAACTGGTTTCACACCATTTGAGCTTGTATATGGTCGATCTACAGTCATGCCTATTGAATTCAAACATAAGACACTCAGGACAGCTCTTGATCTTGATATGGTTCTCACTACAGCACAGCAAGAATGGATATTGAGTTTGAATGGCCTTGTTGAATGGCGTAAATCTGCCCTGCACACCATAGAATTGATACAACACCAACGCAAGCAATCGCATGGCAAGTATGTTAAGGATAAAATATTTTCTGTTGGTGACTGGGTGCTCCTCTATGACTCCTGGTATCAAAATAATCCAGGGAAATTCCAAACCAAATGGCTAGGACCGTATGAGATTATAGCAGTATTTCCAAATGGAGCAGTCCAAATTTCCACAGTTGATCCAGTTCGGTTCAAATTATTGGTCAATGGTCATAGGTTGAAGTTATATCACAAATCCCAGAGTAAGTAAGAGTTCCTGCAGCAATTCTCCTCTGTCGTTGGTGATACAATTCATGTAGCCTCTCATAATGATCTTTTTGCTCATTTTCCTTCCTCACTCTAGGTGTTCTTGTCACTTTCATAATAAACACTTTCTTAACAAAAGTTGCTTCTCCATAATAAAATTCCATTTCATTTCTTGTCTATCACCCATCCATTTCATGTATTCTTCATTCATGGATAACAACGACTGCCACCTCTGCAGCAATTCAGGTTTGTACACTTTCCAAGGTATGCAATTTTAATTTGTTTGTCCAATTATTATTTTTGTATGCCTTGTCACCTATGCAAGTGTGGGAGAACTTGCCTAATCTAGCTGGGGGGAAGTTATATCATTTTTTTTCATTATGTTCATGAAATATTTATATTTATTCTTTTATCCTGTTGTACTTGCATTTCTTGTCATGATTTGACACTTTTTGAAGATCATTGTGTTGCATTGTTATTTCACACATATGAAGTAAAGGTGGCAAGTATATGTCAAGTACGAAGTCTGAGGATGAGTACTTATGAGTAATTATGAGAAGTTAAGAGATAATTTGTATTCATATTACTTATGAGCTCATTTTTCAAGCTACACTACTTGAACTTTCCATATTTGAAATCTTCCTGTAACCTGCCTTTTCAAGCCTCCTTGTCTGAATTTGTTCTTGACTATTTTAATCTCCTACAACTCCATTTTGGGTATTTCGATAACTTGAAGATGGGAGGTGACCACATTCGTAGGGAGCCCACTGTGCATAATGTTCTGCTAGAAGACCAAGCCTGCAAGCCATATTTTCAGGCAAGAGGTTGGTTGGATTATATCCAGAAGCTAACAAATTGGGATGACGAAGTTGTGTTGTAGTTTTTGAACTCATTAAAAGGAGGAGTGGCTATAGTCATGGGATTAAGGGTGCCATTTTTGCAAGCAATTTTGGCAGAAGTTATGGGGTTACTGTAGGAAGGGGAGGAATTTGTAGAAAATCTTGATCCAACCATGTCTAGAGCTCAATTCACTCTGCATTCAGACCCACCTCTTGAGGTTGACCAAAAACAAGGTACATTCAGACTGTCTCTTCCAGAGCCATTTAGACAATGTGCAGTTTGTGTCATTACATATTTTAATTGTGAGGGACGACATTCATTCCTGCATTCTGTTCATTTTAAATTTTTGAGTTGTCTAAGGCATGACAATAGGCCCATCAACATTCCTAGTTTCGTGTTTAGCATCTTGTCAAAGTAGGCCACTCTAGTTCAGGAGGGTAAACGTAATTCTGTCTCACACCAATTTTTAGTCAAATTGATAGTTAAGAAAGCCTTAAGGGAGCAGTCAAAAATCTCTTGGGATGAATTTTTGCTGCAAGGGTTTAAGGAACCAACCCCAGAACCTATTTGGCAAAGAGTGGGGCAGAGAATTCAAACCGATAAAGGGGTTAGGAAAATTTTTATTGAACTTGGAAAAGGTTCTTCATCCAAGAAGAAATCTAGGGTTAGGACTCCTAATTCCCCTCATTCCTCTACTTCAAGGTCAGCTCATGAAGAGGAATTGGAGACTTCTACAGAAAAGGCTGAAGTTGCTCCTATGACGAAGAGGGTTTCTTCGAAAGATAGGAAAAAGAAAAATAATCCTAGTACTAGTCAACAGACTAAGGAATCATCTCCTGTAACCACAAGCACTTCCATAAAAAGGAAAGTTCCAGAAAATAAGGAAGACACTCTGTTAAGGAGAAGTAATAGGAGGAAGTCAAATACAATTGCAAAGATTCCATTTGAAGAACCAAATATGGAACAAGAAGCTTATGGGCAAAAAGAAGAAGAATTTAGAAACATTCAACAAAAAGCTAAAATACGACCCAAAATTTTGGAGCAAGAAGAACAAGGGACTTAGATTATGCAGCAGGAAACATTTGAAGGGTTTCCTAATATTGAAATAGAACAGGTTCCTGATAAGCCAGCAAATGCAGAAGTCATTATAATTGGTGATGACTCTAGTTTAGAAGAGCAAGCTTATGTGTTTCAGAGAAGAGCTTCAACCTCTAGGAGTCCTCAGAAAAATGACTTAGATAGTTATAAAAGGGAAGAAGATGAACCAAGGTTTTCTCCTACAGCTGAGAGGAGTCCATATGAGGAAAACCCTGATATTGATGCAGACCTCATTAATAAGGTAGTGGAGAAAATTTTGAATGAGGGATTAGATACATTGGCCTCTGTTGCTCAGCAATGCTCTAATACCAAGAGGTCTATGGTAATCTGGTCAGATCCTTTGAAGAGGGAAAGTTCTAACAATGGTAAGTCCCCTATTCCTAAATCAGCAGAAAATTCTTGCATTAGTTCTATGTCAGCTCAGTCTGGTTCAACATCTCTATTATCTGTTATCTTTCAATTGTCTAAGCAATTAGTTTCTGAGAGAGAGCAGTGGAAACAATAACAAAAAGAATTAAATAGGGTAATAGACTAGTACTATCAGGAGACCCTTGAACAGGAGTAAAAAGTAGAACAGTTGAGTGTGAAACTTAACAAAATCACATCTCTTATTCCTGACCTGATGGGCTGTAGGTCCCCATCACATGTCTATGCCTTGTTCCTCAAAGAATAGTTTTTAAACTATCAGATGACCTACATTATGCAAGATAGATCTCCCTCATTGCTAGAGCCTACTCAATTTTCTCAAGCCTTCAATAATTCTCCTGTAGCCATTTAGAATCTACTGTGTGAACTCTATCTCCACAACCTAGCAGTCCCAAATGACAAAGTTTGGAATCCCTTACTATATGTGGGGATATCCAACTTAGAGCCCTTATGTCTTGGGTGTAGAATGAGATTAGTTGGGATGCTTAAGCCAAATCGTATAGCGATTTAGAGCAAGAAATTCCCCTATATTTGAGACCTGAAGCCAAAGATCCAAAAACTTACTATTATGATTGGTTAAAAATTGCCCCCTCTGAATCAAGCAGCAAGATCATCTATCCACTTAGGAATGCATCATTTGATGCATATGAACAACTGGTGAATTCTGAATTGCCTGAAGCTAGAAATGTCATTCAGTGGCATTGGACCAGTTTATCTAGGGTGCTGAGAAATAAGGAACCACATTCACCCCTAAATTTTGACATGGAAAATCAACGTGCACCTTGGTATATTTCTTTGGGGAGAGAGATGTTAGGAATGAATGCTAAATGTTTGGTATCTATTCAGTAGCAGTTGTTGTTGCATTCATGACTATGATTGTCATTGATGTCAACACAGTGATTTACTGAAGACTTGAAGAGAAGCAGATAGAATTTGGATTAGCGCACGTGGGTTATTGTAGTTGGAGCTACGCGATGTTGAGGTTATACTCTTTGATATGTTATATGTCTATGGTTAAGAGCACAGATAGTAATTCATTTATTCATGGAAGTTATGATCATTTTGGTGGAAGCAGTATTCAGGCAGTGTTCCTGAGTTGCGGTTTGTGGAAATTGGATGATATCTCCTAATCGGGATGGAATCTGGTTTTTCACAGTTAAAGGGAAGTTGAAGACACATTGATAGTGATGTGGATGATAGCACAGACTTTGAGGTCACATGAGTGAATATTTATTGTATTTAGAAGCCGACAATTTTGTGTAATTTTGGTGTAGCGTGTGAAAACTTTTATTTTGTAATTGTATGCCAACTCATTTGTAATTATTTGAGTGTGGTATAAAGGAAGGAATGTATTTCCTTGTTAAAAAGTAGTAGTATGTATTTATGATGTGGAAGTACTGACTATGTGTGATGCTGTATGCATGAAGTGAAGAAAAGAGCTAAGTATGAAAGCGAATTTGTGAAGGAAGACATGCGAAGTACAAAGATCTGAAATTGAGATCTGATGTAACAGTGAGTGCGGTTTGGCATAGTCAGAGAAGAGGTAACATATTATTCTATTGATTAATGTAAATATTATTTGGACAGTGTGTTTAGTGATCTTACCCTGAAGCTATTTGGACAGTGGGTCCTTCTGTCTTCCATAACTCTTAACCGGGTTAGAATCTTTTAACAGGGATTAAAAATCTCCTAACAGGGATTCATATGTACTTAATGTATTTCATAAGACTCCTAACAGAGTCCATCCTTTCACAAGGAATATTCATATTAGTGCATCTTTTGTGGGCATCATTCCCACCGAGGTTTACTCTTTGATCAAGAGGTTCCCTAGTCAACATATCGTGTGCCATTGTGTTATTGTGTATGAATATCTTTCTATAGTTGGTAATTATATTGCTTATATGGTTTAATGCTCTTGAAGATGATAAAAGTTATAATTATCTGATAACTGATTCACCCCCCCCCCCCCCTCTTAGTTATCTTGGTGGACTTTACTTTCTAACAATTGGTATCAGAGTAGTAGGTCCTTGGAAAAGAAGTTTAACAGCTTAAGGAGATCCATGGTGAATTTCAGGAAAGAAAGCCCTAAGTTTGATGGAGTAAATTTTGACAGCTGGAAAGAAAAAATGAAGACACACCTACTATGTTTAGGACCAGGTTATTGGTTGATTACAAAGAATAATAAGACTATCATTGAAGAGGACAATCTTGAAACATGTACTACGGAAGAGAGAGATCTATTTATGTGTAACATACTTGCAAGAGAAGCAATTTTGACAGCACTTCTGGAGAATGAGTACAGTCAAGTAAAATATTTGAAAAAAAATCATGAAATTTGGAATACTTTACACTCTACTTTTGAAGGTGATGAACATGCAAAAAGAGTTTGATTACATAATTGGATATGTGCATTTGAAGATATAAGAATGTTGGAAGATGAACCTATTAGAAGTTATATTGGTAGAATGTCAGAAATCATTATAGGTATAAAATCTTATGGAGGAACAAAGATAGAGAATGAAGTGATATGGAAAATTCTGAGGACATTGACTCGTGTATTTAAGCAGACAACATAGATGATTGAACAAGTGATACCTTGTACAACAAAATTTACAAGAGAAACTCTTCTTGGAAGATTGGAAGCAACAGAAATGAACCTGAGATTATCAAGAGAATTACCTAGAATGGAGACAGCATTCAGTCCTCTTAGTGTTCACCCTACTTTGTCAAGAAGCTTCAGTGTGAGCAGAGATTATGCTGGCAGCAGCAGATGTAGAAATGAAGAAGACAAGAAGATTGAAGAAGGTATTTCCTTGCTTGTGAAAAGAGAACCAGACGGTAAGAAAATATTTAAATGTTGGACTTGTCAAGAATATGGTCATTTTGCATCTAAATGTCCTAAGAGAGTTAAAAATTATAGAAGCAATTTCAAACCTAGAATATCTAAGGAATGTTATTATGCTAATGATGAAGATCTTGAAGCTAGTATAGAAAGAACTTTAAGTGAAAGTGATACTGAAAATAATGATGACATAGGATTTGTAGCAATTAAAGAAGAGAATCTTGAAACTAATGTTAAGGAAGAAAAAGCCTTAGTTTCTCAAGTTGAAAAGAAAGCCGATTGGATTATAGACAATGGTTGTTCACATCATATGACTGGAGACATGAAAAAGTTCATAAAGTTGAATGAATATGATGGAGGAGTTGTTAGAGTTGGAAACAATGCACCTTGCTTGATTAAAGGTATAGGATCTATTACTCTTGATGGAAAGACTAATACTGATGATGTTTATTTTGTGGATGGATTGAAACATAATCTTTTGAGTGTTGGACAGTTAGTTGATAAGGGATATCAAGTTTGGTTTACTGAGAAAACTTGTGTGATAAAGGATAAAGATGGAAATCTGATTGGAACTGGATCTAGAACCAAAGGTAATGTATTTCAGTTGAATCCTATTGAGATGACATGTTTGATTACAAAAATTGATGATAGTTGGTTATGGCATAGAAGGTTATATCATATAAACTTTGATAACATTGTGAAAGTAAGTACTACACATGCAGTAAGAAGTACTACACATGCAGTAAGAGATTTACCAAAAATTATGAAGCCTACTAACATTATTTGCAAAGAATGTGTAATGGCTAAACAGAAGAGAAGTTCTTTTCCCAGTAAAAAGTTTACATCTACAAAGAAGCTGGAGATTGTTCATACAGATTTAAGCGGTCCTACTAGGACTAGAGGATTCTATGGAGAAAGGTATTTTATGATTCTTGTTGATGATTTTACAAGAATGATGTGGATAGCATTTCTTAAAGAAAAATCTAAAGCATTTGATAAGTTTTAGATCATTAAGAATAAAGTTGAGAATGAATCTAGAATGAAGATTAAATGTTTGAGATTTGATAGAGGTGGAGAATTTACTTCTAGAGTGGTTAACACCTTTTGTGAAGAAAATGGCATTAAAAGATAGTATTTTGCCCCTAGAAAACCTGAACAAAATGGCATTGCAGAAAGAAGAAATAGATCAATGACTGAAGTAGCAAGAGCTATGTTGTTTGAAAATGATTTGGTGAATATATTCTGGAGAGAAGCAGTGAACACAGCAGTGTATACAATGAATAGAGTACAAATCAGAGCAGACACAAACAAGACACCTTATGAATTATGGTGTGGACATGCACCCTCAGTTAAGTATTTTAGATTTTTTGGAAGCAAATGTTATATAAAGAGAGATGATGATATTGGAAAGTTTGATCCTAGAAGTGATGAAGGTATATTTCTTGGATATTCTTTGAAAAGAAAAGCATATAGATGTTTCAATAAAAGAACTAAGACTATTGTTGAAAGTGCAAATGTTAAAGTTGACGAAAAGTTCAAAATTCAAGAAAGAATGCTTGATTATGAATATGATGAAGAAGCTCATCCTAAACCTAACACTGGATCTACTGAATTATTTTATGAAACTAATAGTGATTTGTTGAATGAAAGCCACAGTGAAGTTATTGAAGAACCTACATCTGAAGAGAGATCTGAGACAGTGACACCTAGCAAGAGTTTGTTAAGGAATCATCCTTTTGAAAAGATTGTTGGGACCATCAAAAGAGGAGTTTTAACTTGAAATAAGGCACAAGAACAGTTATGTTTGATTTCTCAAATTGAACCTAAGACTACTAATGAAGCTTGTGAAGATGAAAGTTGGACTAATGCTATGAAAGAAGAACTAGATCAGATTGAAAAGAACAAGACATGGGAATTGGTCCCTAGACCTAAAGACAAGAATGTTATTGGAACTAAATGGGTATTCAGAAACAAGATGAATGAACAAGGAGAAGTAGTAAGAAACAAAGAAAGATTGGTATGTAAGGGTTACTCACAACAAGAAGGAATTGACTATGAAGAAACCTTTGCACCTGTTGCGAGAATTGAAGCAGTAAGAATGTTTTTAGCTTATGCAGCTTACAAGAAATTCAAAGTATATCAAATGGATGTGAAGTCAGCATTTTTGAAAGGAGAATTGGAAGAAGAAGTCTACATTGAGCAGCCTGAAGGTTTTCCTTTAACTCAAGAAGGAGACATGGTATGTAAATTGAAGAAAGCTGTATATGGAATTAAACAAGCACCTAGAACTTGGTATGCAAGATTGGACAAGTATTTGTTAAAGTTGGGATTTACAAAAGGAATAGCTGATAGCAATCTGTACACAAAAGAAATTGAAAATAGTTTATTAGTTATAGTTATTTTTGTTGATGACATTATCTTTGGAGGAGAAGATGAAGCTAGTAACAAATTTGTTGATGAAATGAAGACCGAATTTAAAATGAGTATGATTGGTGAGATGAAATACTTTTTGGGATTACAGATAACACAAAACAATGATGGTATCTTTTTAAGTCAAACAAAGTACTTGAATGACTTATTGAAAATATTTAGAATGGAGGATTGTAAACCAGTTGGAACACCTATGGTGACCGGACATAAGTTATCTAGCACGGATGAGACTCCTGCAATAGAACAAAAGAAATACATATCTATGATTGGAGGATTGCAGTATTTGACTCATACAAGACCTAATATAGCACATTCAGTTGGAATTTTAGCAAGATTTCAAGCTGAACCTAGAGAATCACATTATGCACAGTAAAGAGGATACTGAGATATTTAAGAGGCACAATGAACTATGGACTATGGTATGAAAAATCTGATGATTTTACCCTATGTGCATATACAGATGATGATTGGGGAGCCAGTGTTGATGATAAGAAAAGCACCATTGGTGGAGCATTTTTCCTTGGAGGAAGATTAGTTTCTTGGCTAAGCAAGAAGAAGAATTATATCTCACAAAGCACAACAAAAGAAAAATATGTAGCAGTAGCAAACAATTGTAACCAGATAATTTGGATGAAGCAAATGATAAAAGATATTGGAATAAAATTTGTTGAGCCTGTTGTCATACATTGTGACAACACCAGTACAGTTAGTATGTCTAAGAATCTTGTATTACATTCTAAGACAAAGCATATAGAGATTAAGTATCATGTTGTAAGAGAGAAATTTGCTAAGAAAGAAGTCAGACTTGAATACATAAGTACAAAGGAGCAGATAGCAGATATATTCACAAAGCCTTTGCCTAAGGATACATTTGAGTATCTAAGAGGTATGCTTGGGGTTATGCCTTAGCCTAATTTTGAGAAGTGATGTAGTTGGTTGCATCCATCTAGTGATATATGAGCCGTATCTTTTTTCTGGACTAGATGTTGGTACTTCCTCTATGGGGGAGTATGTGTATCTGAGCTGAGTCATGAGGACTCTAGTAAATGTATTTTCTGAAAAGTGTCTTTTGACATTGAGTTGTTGTTGACATAGTGATGAAATTTCTATCATTGATATCAATGTGAGAGAAGTATACATGAAAAACCATCTGAGACATCTGTTGGAGAGAACTGAATAGGATAACGAAGCAAGATTTGATTGATGAAGAGGATTTGAAGAAGCAATGTTGCAATATTGGATTTTTGGAACATTGGATGTTTTTCATCTATGTTGCCATCAATGCCAATGGGGGAGATTGTTAGGAATGAATGCTAAATGTTTGGCAGCCATTCTATAGCACTTGTTGTTGCATTCATGACTATGATTGTCATTGATGTCAACACAATGATTTACCAAAGACTTGCAGAGAAGAAGATAGAGTTTGGATTAGCGCACATGGGTTATTGCATTTGGAGCTATGCAATGTTGAGGTTATACTCTTTGATATTTTATATTTCTATGGTTAAGAGCATAGACAGTAATTCATTTATTTATGGAAGTTATGATTATTTTGGTGGAAGCAATATTCAAGCAATGTTCCTAAGTAGTGGTTTGTGGAAATCGGATGATATTTCCTAATTGGGATGGAATCTAGTTTTATGCATTTAAAAGGAAGTTGAAAACACATTGATAGTGATGTGGATGACAACGTAGACTTTGAGGTTGCATGAGTGAAGATTTATTGTATTTGGAAGCCGACAGTTTTGTGTAATTTTGGTGTAGTGTGTAGAAACTTTTATTTTGTAATTGTATGTCGACTCATTTGTAATTATTTGAGTGGGGTATAAAGGAAGGAATGTATTTCCTTGTTGAAAAGTAGTAGTATGTATTTTTGATGTGGAAGTAGCGATTGTGTGTGATGATGTATGCATGAAGTGAAGAAAAGAGCTAACTATGAAAGCGAATTTGTGAAGGAAGACATGCGAAGTACAGAGATCTGAAATTGAGATCTGATGTAACAGTGAGTGCGGTTTGGCACAGTCAGAGAAGAGGTAACATATTATTATGTTGAGTAATGCAAAGATTATTTGGACAGTGTGTTTAGTGATCTTACCCTGAAGTTGTTTGGGCAGTGGGTCCTTCTGTCTTCCATAACTCTTAACCAGGTTAGAATCTTTTAACAGGGATTAAAAATATCCTAACAGGGATTCATATGTACTGAATGTATTTCATAAGACTCCTAACAGAGTCCATCCTTTCACAAGGAATATTCATATTAGTGCATCTTTTGTGGGCATCATTCCTACCTGGGTTTACTCTTTGATCAAGAGGTTCCCTAGTCAACATATCTTTTGTCATTGTGTTATTGTGTATGAATATCTTTCTATGGTTGGTAATTATATTGCTTATATGGTTTAGTGTTGTTGAAGATGATAAAAGTTATAATTATCTGATAATTGATTCACCCCCCCCCCCTCCCTCTCAATTATCTTGGTGGACTTTACTTTCTAACAAGAGCAAGAAAGTTTCTAGATCCCACTGACTTTTCAGCCACCATTGTTGATGTCTCCTCTCCTAGAAAACTCAAAAAATTTGGACAGCTATGATATGAAGGGAGATAAAGAAAGGTGGAAAAGACATAGAGAGACAAAGGGATTCTATTGGAGTCTTGTAGAAGGAGGTTCTGATCAGAGGACAGCTACCGATTACATATTGATAGCCAGGTTGAAGAATTTTATGTTTGTTGTGGGACCAGCAAACAGCTAAGCTGGGGGGAATGATGAGTCTAGTTTATAGCTTGTTTTTTTTATGATTTTCTGAGTCTAGACTTAAATATCTTATGGTTTTTCATAAACATTATGCAAAATTTTATGTTTATATGCTTTAGCCATGTGTATATCTAATACTTTTGAAACTAAGGGAAAATATTGAATATATATATAGACTAATGGATATTATGATGAAATATGGTATTTCTCTTCTCTAGTGTTAATGGGTAGTGTTCATGTAGTTGTGTGACAAGGATGCGTTAAAATAGGAAAACTTATTATAAATCTTTGCCTTGGATTTGTGCTACAGATTTTGGTATGCTAACCTTTTGCAGGGGAAGAATAAGTCAGCAAGGAGCACAGACTCAAAGATGAGTGGTTCTTTTAAGGTGAGTAACTGTTTCCAGATTTTATCATGGCTCCACTACTTCCATAACCTTGTGGTTTCTGATTCAGACTGGGTTAATCTAGTTACCAAGTGTTCCTATATTCTTGAACCACTAAATATGGTTTATCCTCTTGCATACATGATGCTTTCATTCCTATAACTGAAGTTGTTATGCTATATAATGAAGGACCTAGTTTTTAGGTGTTCTATTTTCTCAGTTGCTTTTAAATAATCTGGAACTTATGATTCCAGGCTAGTTAGATGTTTTTGAGGATTTTATACTATAATCTAGCAACAAAGTGAGTACACTTTGATATTCCATATTGTACTTGTGTTTTGTTAAATGAATATAAGATAGTTCCAAATTTCAACATCTGATTTTTAAATCATTCACACTTCCATGGGGGCCCACATGGGAGGTGAATTCCCTATTCATGTTCAAATAGGACTTAGCTAAGTTTCTTTAAAGTTGATAATCACTGTTGCTCATGCAGCCACTGGTAATAGAACCACTGACTATTTCCTGCAGCATAGGTTTACTTTTGAAGCATTATTAATTTACTACTAAGCATTTCTAAGTTGTGAGTTAAGTTGTAGTTTCAGTTCTTAGTATAAATCTCCTGCAGCAATACCTTTACTTTAGTAGTGATGAAATTTGAAAAGAACTCAAGCATAAACCTTGCAACCAACATCTCAAGCTGACGTTCCCGGACTGATACATTTAATGAAGTCTAGCATAATATTCCAAGTAGATATGTGACAATTTTAAGCAATGAATCACTACCAAAGGATGTCTAATCCTTGAAGTTACTAGGATATTATTTTGACCAACCACTGAACATTGATATTAAGTCCCCCGAAAATCAAAAGTTCTTGGATCAGATCCAAAGGAACAGATATGTGTCTAAACAATTTGGTGAGTGGATTGACACTATTGCTAAAGAATTTGTTGAATATTTGGAAAATCTCAGCAAAGATTTTAAGGATGAGTTTTAGATTACTAAAGAATTAAAGGTTGAGGTAGCTGCTTGGGAGAATGAAAATAAAGAATGGGAGAATGTGGTTTTAGGTATTTATGAGATTATGGTCTATGGTCTTGATAAGTTCTTGAAAGAAAAACTTGTACTAAGGTTGAACGAGAATGTCTTGTTCTCGTTAAAATTAAACACAAGTTGGAGGAATGACATCTTTGAAGAAAGTATTGAGGTTTATACCAAATTCTTGAAAGAATTAAAATGCATTCATGAAATAATGGAAAATGACCTCAAGGCTATAGACTTATAGGTGACAGATAATGTGCCCAACCCTGATCATAAAGAAGAATAGGTTAGAACCTGTTTGGAAGAGAATTTGAGAAACCGTAAGAGTGCTAAAGATGTTCAGATCAAAGATTTCATTATAGTCAGGCAGATTGACTCTCTTGTGATTATGGGAAATGACCATTTGAGAATGCACAAATAGAAGATGGAAGAAGTACAAAGGGGGAGAGATATCTTGACTAGGAGAATTAAAATACTTGGCATGTCCAGTCAACAATTGTTAGCTCCTTTTGTGGAATATTTCTAGGAATGGAGCACAGAGCAATCAATCAAGATAGCTCTAGATCATTCAACTATTTCCTGATGAACTAAAAATTTCCTAAGATAGTTTTTTCAGTTGAATAGTTTAAGGGCCTAGTCAGTTAATAGTTCCTAGGAAAAAGGGGATGGGTAGTTTCTTTGACTCCATTTGGAGTTAGTCTCAAAAATGGTTTTAGCCATGCGAGACTATAAATTTTGTTTCACTCAACTTTGTGAGGGTCGATTCTATGGTGTTTTGAAAAACTTTATAATATTTTGAATTATTTTTCTTTAAGTACGCTATTTTGAATACTATAAGATTAGATTGTGTTGAATATAATATCAATCAGTTTTATAGCAGAATTTTGTGACTTTTCTAATTAGTTGCTTAGATTAGGCATATGTTCTGGTTTCAATTGGAATCAGTTGTATGCAAACAAAATCCGTAGATGCACTATTAAATTCTTGTAATAAGTTTTCTTATTCTGATCTTTTAGATCTGGAAATCGATCTTCTTGATAGGTTTATGAATCTTTATTCAGTTGGCTTTATTGATTCTATTGATCTTAATCTGTGATGTTCCTTTATAAATTTGTAATGGAATATTATTTGTCCTTTTGTACTTTCTATTAAAAAGTATATTACACAATCATTTCTTTTTTAATAAAGGAGCGAAAAATCAAATTGTTTTAGAAGGAAGCTGCGCCTTCGATCCAGAAAGTGTAGTTATGAGTAACTACCTCATTATGATAGTGATAAGATTTTCTTTCATTTGGGTAAGGATTTAAATGTTTTAAATTTTTTAAGAAAAGATAAATTTGTTCACTAACATATTTTTGGCGACTATGTTGGGGACTCTGGTAGGAAGAAGACCAATGCTTAGATATTTTGTTTAATGAATAATCATGGTGTTGCATGTTGATTTGATACCTAGTCAATAAGAAATTCTCCTAGTTTTGTAGTTTGATTTTCCTTTCTTAGACACTCAGGGGGACATTATTGTGGATCTTAACATTGTGGCCTGGAATTTAAGAACGAGCAATCATCAGTATCAACAAGTTTGGCTATTAATTAAAGAAGAAGAAGAAGAAGAAGAAGAAGAGATTGGCAAATGGTTAATAGGCCTCCATATAGCCCAAGAAGCTGGTGTGGTAGACAGGGCAATCCAAATACCCTAAAGCTAAAGATTAACCTTAGTATCTTGAATAATCACTACTAGTAAGTTGGCTGAAAGAAGGTAGACAAGGGGAGATAGAGATAAAGGTTTAATTAACAAAGATTTTGAGGCTTTAAGATGATTGAACTTTACCCCTGATATCCCTATAAGAAGGAAGGTTCAGACTACAAGTAGACCTTATTTTCCTACTAATTTATCTCCATCAACTACTGCTTTTCAAGCCCTCACTCTATGGCACACTTGTTCCATCTCATTTTAACACTTAGCCCCTAAATATCATTCTACCCAACATGACTCAAAAACAACCATGGGAAGCCCAAGTAGGCCCCCTTGACCTGACTAATTTTAACCTACAAGCCTTACCTAAAGGAGCTAGGGAGGTCCTTCCTAAATTCAATGGGGATGGAAAGGTCTCCCCAAATAATCATCTTAATGCATGTAACATTGCATGTGGGGTTATCGTTGTGGCAACTAAAGATGTAGCCATTTGTTTGTTTGTTCAAACATTGACTGAGGTTGTTGCAGACTGGTTCCACCATCTTCCTAATGCTTTTATCAAGACTTGGAATACTATGAAAATAGTGTTTTAAGCTTGCTTCAAATCAGCGAATGATGAGCACTCTTTTCTACATCAACTCTCTCAGTTAAAAAAAGAGATGAATGAGCCAATGAGGGAATTTTTTGCCAAGTTCAAATACCTAATGCACATTGGCCCAATGATGAGAACAAGAAAGGTTTCTTTGTGAACACCATACCTCTTGATATCATTTTTCACTTGCAATGTAGGAGAGTAGCAGATTTAGAGGATGCCCAGGCTCTGGCAATCGAACTTGAGGATGATATGATAACTACAGGAAAATGGAAAAGGGAAGTGCAAATCCCTAATAGTTAGGCATCTACTTTTGGTTCCATCGATCTGTTGTCTAGAGATTGGTTAATGGCATGATTTAAATGAAGAGACAATTACCTAAACCTACAACTCCATATCAAGATATCCCTCGTAGATATCTGAATCAAAGTGGGGGTACCTTTGGTAAGCAATCTAACCTTCTCCCAAGACAACAAAGGCTCTCAATTGAAGGCCCAACTATAAATAGAGGAAATATGTGTATTTTCCACATGATTGATGACCATGACGGTTCCTCTTGTTCTGAAATGGTAAGATACCATCAAATGGAGGCTAATAAAGAAAGAATAGTAGAGATACCTACCAATGAAGGAGCCTTAGGAGGACCTGGAAACTCTATGATTTACTACTTGAAATACAAATTAGATTATGATAGAGATGATGACGTTCTTCTTACTCTTGAGGATCCTTCTTGTTCTGTGCTTACCATAAACCAACATGGTGGTAGGAATCCAACTCAGTCTCCTTCTACAATGCCCATCAAGAAAGAAAAAGAACCAATGAATCAAGTCAATTGTGGTCATAAATTTCAAGGACCCCTAACACCATAAGTAAAGATACTAAAAAGGTCAGAGCCTGAACCTATTTTTGATATAGTTGATTTTTGTAAATCTTCCAAGATTCAAATTTCTCCAACTGATTATTTAAAGCTCAATCCTAAGGAATGAGATAAGTTGATTAATTATGTAAAAGGATCTACCCCTGTCAATGAAACTCAGCAAGTAAATATTGTATCTTCTTCTCAAATTCTTGTCAAATTAGGAGATGACATGTCCACAGATGAGGAGTCTACTGCTCATTTAGAAACCCCTCAAGTATCTCATCCCCCTACAAAATTAGAGCCCTTCTATGTTTCTTTGTTCATACATGGATCCAAACTAAATAATTGTATCATAGACTCAAGCGCCTCGAATAAAATAATGCCCTCCTCTATGGCCAAGGATTTAGACCTTCCTTTGAAATTTTTTTTTGGCTAATCCTATGCAATGGATTCCAAGCAAGTCCCACTGGTAGGATAGATCAAAGATGCTCAAGTTTCTCTTGCAGATCATCCTAATAAAAGGTTAAAACTAACAATCCTTGTTGCTGATATCCCGGCCAGTTGTACACACTAAAATATGCACTTCTATGAACCATTACATGCAAGGTTACTCAAGAGTGAGGCCTCACAAAGCGGCTCATAGCTCTCTATGCATGGAGTTGCAAGGGACTATGAGTTTTGCTCTTAGCTAGAGCCACAAGAAAGTGACCTTGCTAGTCAACCATACAATGAGAGATTCAAGTGAAGACAAGGGCAACAATGCCAATATCTCCAAGAATCTAAATGGAAATGAAATGCAAATGCAACTAGTATGAATGTGCAAGCTAAGCTAAATGATAACAATGCAATGCTTGAAAAGAAATCTAATCTATGAAAGGAAAGTGCAAACTAAACTATGAAGGGAAAGTACAATAGATTTCAAGCCCCTAATTAAGCTATGTGAGATCTATTCTATTGCATAAAAGGAAATCTAATCTATGATGCCATGAAGGTAACTATGAAAGCGAAACTATTATGAAATGCAACTAAAAATGTCAAGGCTTCAAAGCTTGAGTGTCTTCAAAGAGAGCTCCAAAACCTGCAGCATAACAATAGCATAAAATATGGATATATATCTATATGCAAATGGAGGAGAGAGCTCTCCTTTTATAAGAAATGAGGTGAAATGGACCATGGAGATTAAGAGGCAAAAGGTCTTAATCAGCGGTGGAGGTTGAAAGAGGAGCAATCCATGTGCACAAACATCCTCCAATGAGAGTGAAGTGTTGACTTTTGAGCCTCATGTGAGACAAAAGTGCTTTTTCCCTTTTTATAAAATATGAATAATGCTTTATTTGTGCAACTTAGGATAAGAGGAAAGGTGGGGGATTTTTATTTAATTGAAAGGGGAGGAAATATTCCTTTTAATTAAATAAAGACTTAGGATAAATGGTTAGCCCATAGGATAAAAATCCAATATATGATCAAAATTAGGATTTGATCAAGAGATTGATATTGTTGAAAATATTGATTATTGATAAAATTGATTCAGGGTTGATAAATCAAATAAATGGGGCCCAAAGTCTAGGCGACCATTTTAGGGTGCATACACCAGTTATGGTATGCTCCTGAGTAGAACCTTTTGTAAAGACCTAGGAGGTAAAATTAAGTTGGATTGGTCTCAAGCTACCATTCCCATAGGTAGCCAAAAGGTAGTCCTATATCATGAGGCTAAGTCTAAGTATACCATGTTCCCCTCTGAAGATCCCAAATCACATATTCTATATCAAGAATCAGATTTTGTTAATTACTTGATTATGCATGAAGTTGGTGAAGTTGATCTAGACACATTGAAAGGAGAAGACTTGTGGACTATGGAATTTCATGGGAGCTTTTCATCAACCAGGTTAGGGGCTCGAATAGTATTGGTATCTCCCTCTGGAGAAATGTTTCCCTCTACTTTTAAGCTTGAATTTGAAAACACTAATAACACAACTGAGTATGAGGCCTTGCTTCTTGGCATAGAAGAAGTAAAGAAGAAAGGAATTAAGCTACTGAAAGCAAAAGGAGATGCGGAATTGATTTTAAAACAAGTTAGGAGCTTGTTTGTTGTCAATAATGAAAGGTTCAAGTACTACCAAAATAGGGTCTGGGATGAGGTGGAATGGTTTGACGCATTTTAAATTAAAGCAATTCCTAGAAAATTTAATTCTGGAGCTAATGCTTAAGCCGGTTCAAGAGCATTGTTGATTCCACACCCCAACTTCAGAAGGGATAAATATTCAATAGAACTTATTCATAGGCCCAGCATGTTGGATAATGATAACTCATGGCAGGTGTTCACTGATGATGCTCATATAGTCATATTCCTAGAAGGAGTGAAGTTATCTTCTATATAATTTGAAGGATCAGATGTAGATTGTCATGAGTTTTGTATTGATCCTGGAGAAAAGATCAGATCAGAGGTCGTTGCATTAAAAGGAAATCACATCCCAAAGGGATTAGTGAATCTTGAAAAACTCTTTGAAAGAAGAGACTATTTTATCAATGAAACCATTGCACCTAATGAAAAATTGTCTAATGAGTGCAAGAAAATTAACATTGGCAACAAAGATGATCCAAAGTTTGTTAGTTTGGGCACCTATTGCAATGTAAAGGATAAAATGAGGTTTTCAAAGTTACTCAGAGAATTCAAGGATGTTTTCACCTGGTCATACGAAGACCTAAAATATTTCAAGCAAGGAAAATTCAAACATCACATCCCAATGAAGCCTGGAGCTAATCCTTTCAAACAAAAAATGAGGAATTATAACCCAAAAGTTGCAAATGTAATATTCCATGAGGTGGATAAGATGTTGAAAGATAGAATAATTTATCCCATTCATCACCCAATGTGGGTTGCAAATATTGTTTCAATGCATAAAAAAAGTAGAGAAATAAGGATACGTGTAGATTTCAGGAATCTAAACCAAGCAAGTCTCAAAGATAATTTTTCTTTACCTAACATGGATCATATTATGCAAACAATTTTCAGCTCTGAGATGATGTCCCTAGTTGATGGGCTTTCAGGTTATAATCAGATCAACATAGCCTCTAAGGACCAACACAAGACAACCTTCACCACTCTGTGGGGTACCTTTGCATACAATAGAATGCCATTTGGATTAATAAATATAGGAGTTGTGTTTCAGTGTGCTATGAACTCCTCTTTCAGACATCTGATTAAAAAAGTGATAGTAATATATTTAAATGATATGACAGTATTTTTGAAAAGAAGAAAGAAGCATTTGCACGACTTGAGAACAATCTTGCAAAAATGAAGAGATCATGACATATCACTCAACCCTAAGAAATTTGTTTTCTTTGTCATAGAAGGGAAGCTACTTGGACATATGGTGTCAAAGGATGGAATAATAATTGACCTGGAGAGGGTTCAAGAAATTCAGTAGCTTTGTTTTCCATCAAATTGAAATGGGATACATTCTTTCTTCAGTCGGATTAATGTTTTGAGAAAGTTTGTACCTGACTTCTCGGAAACCACCAGGCCTATGGTAAGCTTGTTAAGTGAGAAGAAGACTTTCAAATGGAATGATGAAGCTGTAAAGTCTTTTGAAAAAGTTGAAAATGCAATTTCTCAAGCTCCAGTATTAGTTCATCCCGATTTCAAGAAGGATTTTATAATCTACTGTATGCTAGCTAACACACTATGTCGGGAGTATTATTGCAAAAAAATGATAAAAATGAAGAAATCTCAATCTCTTTCATGAGTATGCCATTTAAGAAGCATGAGTTAAGGTATTCTTTGACAGAGAAACACACTTTCGTAGTAGTCAAAGTGGTAAAACAATTCTGGTTCGACATACTTCATTCACGCTCTATGATTTATGTGCCCAATGCAGCAGTCAAAAGTATACTTACACAATAGGAGGTAGCCATAAATAACTGAGAAACATGGGAAGCAAAGGTACAAAAACTTGATCTAGAAATCAAGCCCACTAAATTGGTGAGAGGTTAGGGTTTGTTCAGACTTATTGTCAAAAACAAAGAACTAGAAGAAGAAAGGAGTCATCCGGCATTGCTGGTAGGATTAAAAGATTCCTAGTTCTCAAAAATTGTATACTACCTGACCTATGGAGAATGTCCAAAGCATTTTATAGGTAAAGAAAAAAGAAATTTGCATCTTAAATCTGCCAAATATGTTATAGTTGATGATATATTATATAAGAAGGGATTATATGGGATGTTCCTCTTGTGCATAGAAGAAGACCACCAAAAATGACGGTTACAAACCTTTCATGGTGAATCTTGTGGAGGACATTACTCATCCACTGTCACTACTTTTAAGGTTATAAGGAATTGTTACTATTGGTTGGGAATGTTTAGAGATGCTTACAAGTGGGTAGGCCTATGTGAAAAATATAAACTATTTGTTGGGAGACCTCAATTGGTTGCACTTCCCTTACGACTTGTTGTCATAGACGAACATTTTCAATAGTGGGGTTTGGATTTTATAGGCCCTTTAAATCCACCATCAAGTGCAGGTCATACTCACATCTTAACAACCACTGAATAATTCACAAAGTGGGTAGAGGCCATTCCTGTCAAAAGAACAACTACTAAAGTAGTGTGCAATTTTCTCAAAGAAAATATTTTGCTTAGGTTTGGGGTGCTGAAAAATATAGTAGCTGATAATGCCCAAAACTTCTCCTCGGGTGAGTTACAGATTTTCTATTATGATAATGCCATAGAACTTTCTCATTCCTCTAATTACTTTCCTCAGGGAAATGGGCAGGCAAAATCCACCAACAAGAATCTCATTTCAATAATGAGGAATCTTGTTAATGAAAATATGAAAGATTGGCACAAATAGCTCTATGAAGCACTATGGACTGATAGAACAACACCCAAAAGAGCTATTGGTATGACCCTGTTTGAGGTTGTTTATGGAACAGAAGCTCAGCTATCTCTTCCTCTTGAGTTGGTGGCAACAAAACTGTAAAAGGTGATTGAGGATGAAATCTTTTAGAATGCTTTAGAAAAGAGGATTCTTTACTTGGCTAAGATTGAAGAAGAAAGAGACAATGTATTAGACCATATCAAGAGCCATCAAGCCAGGGTTAAAAAGATTTTTGATAGAAGAACCAGACCCAAAAGATTCATGGAGGGACACAAAGTCCTACTTTGGGATAAGACAAGGGAACCACGAGGATCTCACAGAAAATTTGATTCCTTATGGAAAGGTCCATTTGAAATCAGCAAAGAGCTCAGGCACAATTCTTTCAGGTTAAAGTATGAAGATGGAACATTACTTCCCCTGTCCTTTAATGGATAGAATCTTAAGATTTTTTAGTTGTAAATAGGGTGTCCTTGTGTACATAGTCTTTTGTTGTGCTTATAGTTAGAATTTTTTATTGTGTGTGTATGAAACCAGAGATTTTAATTTCATCCTTAGTCCCTTTCAGTCCTAGTCCCCAGTTTGAGCCACCTATTGTGTGTATTATAAAATGGCTCCCTTTCAAATTTTTGAGTCTAAGACGTTTTAGAAAAGTGTCGTTGCAATCTTGAACCTTGAACTTGAACTTTAGCTTTTGTAAGTTCAAAGTTCAAAGTCTTTCGGTTTAAAAACACAAGCCTCTAGCATTTTTGTCCTCTAGTGCAATGCGTGTCTCATTTCTTGAACCTTGAACCTTGAACTTTAGTTTTTCTAATTCAAAGTTTAATTGTTGATATGTTCCTTTCAAGCATCTCAAGTTGCATCAGTCTTGCTCTCTGCATCATGAGCTTCATGTTTATTGAACATTGAACCTTGAACTTTGATTTTTCAAAGTTCAAAGTTCAATCCATGTTTTCCCTCACCACTAGTGGGTCCTAGTTATGTCACGCCTCATTTAAGTTCTCAGCATTTTGAACATTGAACTTTGAACCCCTCTTTTTATGGTTCAGATTTCAAAGTTCTAGCATGTGATATGACAAGATCAGATTGACACGTGCCAAATCTTTGCTCACGTAAAGAGAAATGATTGAAGGGATAGGTAATAAATGTCGATTACTCAAGTGACATGTAATAAAATAAATACTTGTGAGAAGTTATTTGCATTAAAATTGGTGGGCACTATTATTACAAAAGCAAGTTTCTATAAATGAGCACCCAGGAAGTTAAAGGAAACACACACTAGTCTTTTCTTTCTTTCATTGTGTAACTGCAAGCATCCTTTCTCTACAATAGAAGAGCTGAATAGCAATGAGGTAAAATTGGTCCTTTCAAAAGCTGTGTGCACAACAAAGGTAAGTTTCGAGTTAGCCCCTCCTAGTTTCACAATTTAATAATTAACTGCTTATTATTTAGTGATTTCACAATTTTTCTACTATATAGAAGTTTTCCTATTTTCAAAATCTTATCTTCTTCCAAGTTAAAAATCTCTAGAGAGACTAAGCCTTCCCCCATAGTCAATTGCCTTCCTATAATTGGAGACACCGCTCTGATAGGAAAATGTATTGAAGAGATAATGGGTAGGTTTAAGTCTATAGAAGCGAGTTCCATGGCTGCTAAAATCATTGAGAGTGGGTTGCTAGAAGCTGTGGGCTTCCCAGAAGTTGTTACTTTCCCAGAGATTGGCAAATGGTTAATAGGCCTCCATATAGCCCAAGAAGTTGTTTTGGTACAAAGGGAAGTCCAAAGACCCTAAAGCTAAAGATTAACCTTAGTATCTTGAATAATCACTACCAGTAAGCTGGCTGAAAGAGGGTAGACAAGGGGAGATAGAGATAAAGGTTTAATTAACAAAGATTTTGAGGCTTTAAGACAACTAAACTTTACCCCTGATATCCATGTAAGAAGGAAGGTTTAGACTACAAGTAGACCTTATTTTCCTACTAATTTATCACCATCAATTGCTTCTTTTCAAGCCCTCACTCTATCTTGCACACTTGTTCCATCTCATTTTAACACTCAGGCCCTAAATATCATTCTACCCAACATGGCTCAAAAACAACCATGGGGAGCCCAAGTAGGCCCCCTTGACCTGACTAATTTTAACCTACAAGCCTTACCTAAAGGAGCTAGGGAGGTCCTTCCTAAATTCAATGGGGATGGAAAGGTCTCCCCAAATAATCATCTTAATGCGTGTAACATTGCATGTGGGGTTATCATTGTGCCAACTGAAGATGTAGCCATCTGTTTGTTTGTTCAGACATTGACTGAGGCTATTGCATACTAGTTCCACCATCTTCCTAATTGTTTTATCAGGACTTGGAATACTATGAAAATAGCCATTTAAGCTAGCTTCAAATTGGTGGATGATGAGCACTCTTTTCTACATCAACTCTCTCAATTAAAAAATGAGATGCATGAGCCAATGAGGGAATTTTTTGCCAAGTTCAAATACCTAATGCATATCAGCCTAGTGATGAGAACAAGAAAGGTTTCTTTATGAACACCATACCTCCTGATATCAGTTTTCACTTGTGACACAAGAGAGTAGCAGATTTAGAGGTTGCCTAGGCTTTGGAAATTAAACTTGAGGATGATATGATATCTACAAGAAAATGGGAAAGGGAAGTGCAAATATCTAATATTCTGGCATCTACTTCTAGTTCCACCGACCTATTGTCCAGAGATTGGTTAATGGCATGATTCAAATGAAGAGACAATTACCTAAACCTACAACTCCATATCAGGATATCCCCTGTAGTATCTGAATCAAAGTGGGGGTACCTTTGGTAAGTAATCTAACCTTCTCCCAAGACAACAAAGGCTCTCAATTGAAGGCCCAACTATAAATAGAGGAAATATGTGTATTTTTAACATGAATGACAACCGTGACAATTCCTCTTGTCCTAAAATGGTAAGATACCATCAAATGGAGGCTAATAAAGAAAGAATAGTAGAGATACCTACTGATGAAGGAGCCTTAGGAGGACTTGGAGAATCTATGAGTTACTACTTGGAATACGATTCAAATTCTGATAGAGGTGGTGACATTCTTCTTACTCTTGAGGATTCTTCTTGTTCTGTACTTAATAGAAACCAACATGGTGGGAAGACTCCAACTCAGTCTCTTTCTTCAATGCCCATCAGGAAAGAAAAAGAACCAATGAATCAAGACAGTGGCACCCATACATTTTAAGGACCCCTAACACCATAAGTAAAGATACTAAAAAGGTCAGAGCCTAAACCTATTTTTGATATAGTTGATTTTTGTAAATCTTCCAAGATTCAAATTTCTCCAGCTGATTATTTAAAGCTCAATCCTAAGTAATCAGATAAGCTGATTAATTTTGTAAAAGGATCTACCCTTGTCAATGAAACTCAACAAGTAAACATTGTATCTTCTTCTCAAATTCCTATCAAATTAGGAGATGACTTTTCCATAGATGAGAAGTCTAATGCTCATTTAGAAAACCCTCAATTCTCTCATCCCTCTACAAAATTAGAGCCCTTCTATATTTCTTTGTTCATACATGGATACAAACTAAACAATTGTATCATAGACTCAGGTGCCTTGAATAACATAATATCCTCCTCTATGGCCAAGGATTTAGACCTTTCTTTGACAAAAAAATTTGGCAAATGCTATGTAATGGATTCCAAGCAAGTCCCATTGGTAGGACAGATCAAAGATGCTCAAGTTTCTCTTACAGCTCATCCTAATAAAAGGTTAAAACTAAAAATCCTTGTTGCTGACATCCCGGCCAGTTATGGTATGCTCTTGAGTAGAACCTTTTGTAAAGACCTAGGAGGTGAAATTAAGTTGGATTGGTCTCAAGCTACCATTCCCATAGGTAGCCAAAAGGTAGTCCTACATCATGAGGCTAAGTCTAAGTATACCATGTTCCCCTCTGAAGATCCCAAATCACATATTCTATATCAAGAATCAAATTTTGTTAATTATTTGATTATGCCTGAAGTTGGTGAAGCTAATCCAGACACATTGAAAGGAGAAGACTTGTGGACTATGGAATTTCATGGGAGCTTTTCATCAACTAGGTTAGGGGCTGGAATAGTATTGATATCTCCCTCTAGAGAAATGTTTCCCTCTACTTTTAAGCTTGAATTTGAAAACACTAATAACACAGCTAAGTACAAGGCCTTGCTTCTTGGCATAGAAGAAGCAAAGAAGAAAGTAATTAAGATATTGGAAGCAAAAGGAGATGCACAATTGATTGTAAAATAAGTTAGGAGCTTGTTTGTTGTCAATAATGAAAGGTTAAAGCACTACCAAAATAGGGTCTAGGATGAGGTGGAATGGTTTGACACATTTTTAATTGAAGCAATGCTCAGACAATTTAATTCTAGAGCTAATGCTTTAGCCAGTTCAAGAGCATTGTTGATTCCACACCCCGACTTCAGAAGGGATAAATATTCAATAGAACTTATTCATAGGCCTAGCATGCCGAATAATACTAACTTGTGGTAGGTGTTCAGTGATGATGCTCATATAGTCATATTCCTGGAAGGAGTGGAGAAGTTATCTTCTGTGTAATTTGAAGGATCAGATGCAGATTGTCATGAGTTTTGTATTGATCCTGGAGAAAAGATCGGATCAGAGGCCGTTGAATTAAAAGGAAATCACATCCCAAAGGGGTTAGTGAATCTTGAAAAACTCTTTGATAGAAGAGATTGTTTTATCAATGAAACCACTACACCTAATGAAAAATTGTCTAATGAGTGAAAGAAAATTAACATTGGCAATGAAGATGATCTCAAGTTTGTGGATTTTGGCACCTATTGCAACGCAGAGGAGAAAATGAGGTTTTCAAAGTTATTGAGAGCATTCAAGGATGTTTTTGCCGAGTCATATGAACACCTGAAATATTTCAGGCAAGGACAATTCAAACATCACATCCCAATGAAGCCTGGAGCTAATCCTTTCAAACAAAAAATGAGGAATTATAACCCAAAAGTTGCAGATGCAATATTCTGTTAGGTGGATAAGATGTTGAAAGAAAGAATAATTTACCCCATTCATCACTTAATGTGGGTTGCAAATATTTTTTTAGTGCGTAAAAAAAGTAGAGAAATAAGGATATGTGTAGATTTCAGGAATCTAAACCAAGCAAGTCTCAAAGATTATTTTTCTTTACCTAACATGGATCATATTATGCAAACAGTTTTCGGCTTTGAGATGATGTCCCTAGTTGATGGGTTTTCAAGTTATAATCAGATCAGCATAGCCTCTGAGGACCAACACAAGACAACCTTCACCACTCTGTGGGGTACCTTTGCATACAATAGAAAGCCATTTGGATTAATAAATATAGGAGTTGTGTTTTAGCATGCTATGAACTCCTCTTTCAGACATCTGATCAAAAAAGTGATAGTAATATATTTAAATGATATGACAGTGTTTTCAAAAAGAAGAAAGAAGTATTTGCATGACTTGAGAACAATCCTGCAAAATTGAAGAGATCACAACATATCACTCCACCCTAAGAAATTTGTTTTTTGTGCCATAGAAGGGAAGCTACTTGGACATATGGTGTCAAAGGATGGAATAAGAATTGACCCAGAGAGGGTTCAAGCAATTCAATAGCTATGTTTTCTGTCAAATTGAAATGGGATACATCCTTTCTTCAGCCAGATCAATTTTTTGAGAAAGTTTGTACCCGACTTCTTGGAAACCTCCAGGCCTCTATGCTAAGTTTGTTAAGTGGGAAGAAGACTTTCAAATGGAATGATGAAGCTGTAAAGTCTTTTTAAGAGGTTAAAAATGTCATTTCTCAAGCTCCAGTATTAGTTCATCCTAATTTCAAGAAGGATTTTATAATCTACTATTATGCTAGCTAACATACTATGTCAGGAGTATTATTGCAGAAAAATGATAAAAATGAAGAAATATCGATCTCTTTCATGAGTATACCATTAAAGAAGCATGAGTTAAGGTATTCTTTGATAGAGAAACATGCTTTCATAGTATTCAAAGTGGTAAAACAATTCTGGTTCTACATAATTCAATTGTGCTCCACGGTTTATGTGCCCAATGCAGCAATCAAAAGTATACTTACACAGTAGGAGGTAGCCATAAATAACTGAGAAACATGGGTAGAAAAGGCACAAGAACTTGATCTAGACATCAAGCCCACTAAATTGGTGAGAGGTCAAGGTTTGTGCAGACTTATTGTCAAAAATAAAGAATTAGAAGAAGAGAGGAGTCATTTGGCGTTGTTGGTAGCATTAAAAGATTCCTAGTTCTCAAAAATTGTATACAACCTGACCTTTGGAGAATGTCCAAAGTATTTTACAAGTAAAGAGAAAATAAATTTACATCTTAAATTTTCCAAATATGTTATAGTTGATGATATATTATATAAGAAGGGATTAGATGGGATGTTCCTCTGGTGCGTAGTAGAAGACCAGCAGAAATGATGGTTACAAACCTTTCATGGTGAATCTTGTGGAGGACATTACTCATCCACTGTCATCACTTTTAAGATTATAAGGAATTGTTACTATTGGTTGGGAATGTTTAGAGATGCTTATAAGTGGGTAGGCCTATGTGAAAAATATAAACTATTTGTTGGGAGACCTCAATTGGTTGCACTTCCCTTATGACTTGTTGTCATAGACGAACATTTTCAATAGTGGGGTTTGGACTTTATAGGCCCTTTAAATCCACCATCAAGTGCAGGTCATACTCACATCTTAACAACCACTGAATAATTCACAAAGTGGGTAGAGGCCATTCCTGTCAAAAGAACAACTACTAAAGTAGTGTGCAATTTTCTCAAAGAAAATATTTTGGTCAGGTTTGGTGTGCTGAAAAAGATAGTGGCTGATAATGCCCAAAACTTCTCCTCAGGTGAGTTACAAATTTTTTGTTATGATAATGCCATACAACTTTCTCATTCCTCTAATTACTTTCCTCAGGGAAATGGACAAGAAAAATCCACCAACAAGAATCTCATTTCAATAATGAGGAATCTTGTTAATGAAAATATGAAAGATTAGCACAAATGGCTCTACGAAGCACTATGGACTGATAGAACAACACCCAAAAGAGCTATTGTTATGACCCTGTTTGAGGTTGTTTATGGAACAAAAGCTCGGCTATCTCTTTCTCTTGAGTTGGTGGCAACAAAACTATAAAAGGTGATTGAGGATGAAATCTTTTAGAATGCTTTAGAAATGAGGATTCTTTACTTGGCTAAGATTGAAGAAGAAAGAGACAATGTATTAGACCATATCACGAGCCATCAAGCCGGTGTTAAAAAGATTTTTGATAGAAGAACCAGACCCAAAAGATTCATGGAGGGACACAAAGTCCTACTTTGGGATAAGATGAGGGAACCAGGAGGATCTCATGGAAAATTTGAGTCCCTATAGAAAGGTCCATTTGAAATCAGCAAAGAGCTCAGGCCAAATTCTTTCAGGTTAAAGTATGAAGATGGAACATAACTTCCCCTATCCTTTAATGGATAGGATCTTAAGATTTTTTAGTTGTAAATAGGGTGTCCTTATGTACATAGTCTTTTATTGTGCGTAGAGTTAGAAGTTTTTGTTGTGTGTGTATGAAACTAGAGATTTTAAGTTCATCCTTAGTCCCTTTCAGTCCTAGTCCCTAGTTTGAGCCACCTGTTGCATGTATTATAAAATGGCTCCCTTTCAATTTTTTGAGTCTAGGACATTTTAGCAAAGTGTTGTTGCAATCTTGAACCTTGAACTTGAACTTTAGCTTTTGTAAGTTCAAAGTTCAAAGTCTTTCAGTTTAAAAACACAAGCCTCTGGCATTTTGGTCCTCTAGTGCAATGTGTGTCTCATTTCTTGAACCTTGAACCTTGAACTTTAGTTTTCCTGATTCAAAGTTTAATTGTTGATATGTTCCTTTCAACAATCTCAAGTTGCGTCAGTCTTGTTCTCTACATCATGAGCTTCACATTTATTGAACATTGAACCTTGAACTTTGGTTTTTCAAACTTCAAAGTTCAATCCATGTTTTCCCTCACCACTAGTGGGTCCTAGTTATGTCACGCCTCATTTAAGTTCTCAGCATTTTGAACATTGAACTTTGAACCCCCCTTTTTATGGTTCAAAGTTCAAAGTTCTAGCATGTGATATGACAAGATCAGATTGACATGTGCCAAATATTTGCTTACTCAAAGAGAAATGATTGAAGGGATAGGTAATAAATGTCGATTACTCAAGTGACATGTAATAAAATAAATACTTGCGAGAAGTTATTTGCATTAAAATTGGTGGGCACTATTATTACAAAAGCAAGTTTCTATAAATGAGCACCCAGGAAGTTAAAGGAAACACGCATCAGTCTTTTCTTTCTTTAATTGCATAACTGCAAGCGTCCTTTCTCTACAATAGAAGAGTTGAATAGCAGTGAGGTAAAATTGGTCCTTTCAGAAGTTGTGTGCACAACAAAGGTAAGTTTTGAGTTAGCCTCTCCCAGCATTTTCTTAAATCAAAGCAAACTCTCTATTATAAGCAGTTAATTATTTAGTGATTTCATAATTTTTCTACTCTATAGAAGTTTTCCTATTTTCAAAATCTTGTCTTCTTCCAAGTTAAAAATCTATAGAGAGACTAAGCCTTCCCCCATAGTCAGTTGCCTTTCCGTAATTGGAGACACCACTCTGATAGGAGAACGTATTGAAGAGATAATGGGTAGGTTTAAGTCTATAGAAGCGAGTTCCATGGCTGCTAAAATTGCTAAGAGCAGGTTGCTAAAAGCTGTGGGCTTCCCAAAAGTTGTTCCTTTCCCAGAGATAGTGATAGAGTATCGAAATATATATAACAAGGTGGATAGGTGTATCCGCAATCCTTTTGGAGAAGCTCTAGTTTATATTAATAGACAAGTGGTCTTAGCCACTTTCATAATCCCTAAGGCATAAACATATGGAGATTGGGAAATTAGTAAATCCATGGCTGAGTTCAATGAAAATAGGAAGGATTATAATAGCATCATTGCCCATTTTTGGTTGAGAAAAATGGAGAAAGGAGGTTCTCGCCTAGCGAGACCTCTTAAGAAAGATCATTTAATTCAAAATGTGATAGATGTAGTAAGCCTATTGAATAGGTTAAAAGGGAATCCTTGGGATATTTTGTGGGAAGACTGGATGTACACTTTCATACAAGCTATCCTAGATGATGCCAACTATGTCGATTGTGCATAAGTTATTGTTGAAAAGCTTCATGAGGAGTTTTTCCAATCAGTGGAAATGGCCAATTTTCACATGTCCTCATACATGTTCTACATCTGGGCATGTTGCAGAGATTGGGAGGGGTTACCTCACAAGCCATGGAATGAAGATATGGAAATCTTTGAGTGTTACCCTGTGCTACATCAGAAGAGATGCTCAAAAAAATTTAGAAGAGTCCAGGAAATTTTCTTAGCCAAACTAGTCTTTCAATTAAAGGGTAAAGAAAATTCCAAAATGTCAGAGGAGGCCATGGAATTAATAAAGGTTTACAGGAGTTTCTACATCCAATTTCCCAGATTTACCTACTGGTGGTTTCAGCGGAGAACAATTAAAGTTTCCTAGGTACTGTCTAGATAAGTATATTTTGGTTGAATTATGTAGACCTTTAGTTCAAATCGAGAGAAAATATAGGCTCAAGAGAGGTGTTGGTTATTTGTTTCGCATTGAAATCAGCCACTACAGATGTAAAATGATGCGTGACTCATCTGCCTTGGAAACATTATTGAACTTAATGAGTCTCAAGCCTTACATGACTAGAAACTACTTTGATGATAAAGGTTTTTTTTTCTCACCATTTCAAAGTGGACACTACTTTTCTTCACCAACCTCAGTTAGAAGACTACTAGGTAGATTATATTGATGAATTTGAGGTCAGAAAAAGGTTGTGGTCAAGATTCACACTTAATCAAATTATCACTCTGAGAATACCTATGGACACTAAAGGAGTTGAGGGAGATGATAAAGATGTTTTGGATCCACAATACGCTAAACTGGTCGAGTGTGTGCCCATTCCTAAAATTGACTAGAGTAAGCGAGAAGAGGAAGATGTGAGACTCAAGACACACAATGTAATTAAGAGGACAGAGCATTGGCTAGCTGAGAAGAGAATGGAGAAAGTAGTTGAGAATAAATCCAAAGTGGAAAGAGAAGCGTCAACACCTCTAGAAGTTCATTCTCCACCCATTTACACTAACATAGTTGAAACATTCCCCCCTATAGGTAAAATTGAACCTAAAATGGAGCCTCCTCCAGAACAACAAGAACAAGTGATTATTTAGCCAACTATTAGAGTCACTCATTCTTGGAGTAAGAAGAAACCCAAACCTTCCAAGTCTTCCAGCATTATAATTGATTTAGAACCAATAGAAAAAGAAAAGACAGAACAATCCGATCTAGCCATGGACACTTCTCAGAAGATCCCAACTGTCAAAGAAAGCCAGGTAGAAGCAGGAACAGAGGTGCAAGGATCTTGGGCACTAGGGAATCTATTATACTTCCAGACTCCTCTAGCAAAGAGTTGTAAAAAGGCACCAAATTGGCTCGAAATTTCAGTGAATAAGAAGCAAAGAATTGTTCATGTTTCCACCCCAGTAAGCGATATGGTTAGTAAGTAGCTGGGCAAGATTCCTAAGAGAAAAAGGCCTAAAATAGAGGCACTCCTGGATCTGGATGAGGAAACAGGGTATTGGATGGAAATTGTTTTTACTCCTACCACAGACAAGCCTGGTGACAAAGTGACTCAGGAAGATTTTAAAGTTGAGAAAATTGATCTGGGACATGCCACAAGAGTCGTAGACATGAAGGTGTTTGAGTCAAGTAGCAGTAAGATTACTCGTAGGATATGAAAGGATGCTAAAGATAAACGAGAACTCAAATAGTCCCTGAGGCAAATGTCCCAATAAATACAGGTCATTCAAAGTCTAAATCCACAACCCTTGGATGAGATGTCCCTAAGCATTGACATTAAGTCCCTTGAGAATCAAAAGTTCTTGGATTAGATCCAAAGGAGTAGATATGTGTCTAAACAATTTGGTGAGTGGATTGACACTATTTTTGAATAAGGTAAAAACTAGTTTTGAATGAAACCCAAAACCATTTACAATATAGCAGTAAGATAAAACATATCAGCTTTTACAAAAAAAGATGCTTGCAATGAAGACAAAAGAAAGACCCAAAACAACCCTAGAGTAGACAACAAAAACAAAAAGAAACAGTTACTAGCACAACTACTAGCAAGCTACCAGCAACCACCCAGAATAGACTACTTAATATTAATAGTTTTCTTTGCCTTCTTCTACAAGTCCTCCATCTTCTGAATGACTAGTTCTTTTAAGTCTTTCAGCTCCTTAGGAGTTTCAGAGACCTTCCTCTAGATGTGAACCCTAGTTCTTGTTCCCAGTCAAGTGTTCCCAGCCTCCTCATCAATTGTTATGGTCATTTTTTCCAGCAGACTTTTTTCCAAGTAGTTGTACAACATTTTCAGGTATATAACTAAGACATTAAGGCCCTCATTGTTGTGCTTTAGGATCTCATTTATTATGTACCCATTGTAACTAATTTTTTTTGTTAATTCTTTAAACTTGTTGTCAACCATCATTCTGATATCAACAGTAATAACCTCATTTGGGTTATTATTTTTTACCTTATCCAAAAACTTCTTTTCCAGATTTTCCAGCTTTGTAGTCAAGGTATTCGCAGTGTCCTCCATGGCCTGAAGGTGGTGTTTCATTTCCTGCATCTCCTAAGTTACCCACTTATTTAGGTGAATACCATGACCTTTGGTCTTGTTAACCTTCTCCAGAATTGTAGCATCCATCATGAAGTGTAAACATGTCTCCTTATGGCTCTCACCTTCCTCATAGCTTGACTGGCCCTTCCCTTCCTCTATTTTAGTTTGTTCTTCTTCTTTCTCTTCTGGTCTAGGGTTTTCCAGACCATCTTTCTCCTTTTCTTCAAGTTCTTCTTCTTCCATTTCTTCCTCTTCAATTTCTTCTTCTTCACCCCCTTCTTCTTCCTCCTCCACATCATCCATGTTTTGTTTTTCCTTCCTAGCCTCCTCCTTCTCATTTTCTTCAGGATTCAGGCCCTCTTTTTTCTGAGCCTCCTCCTCTTTACCAAAGTCCTCTTTGGCATTATCCTCTTGGATGCTTTCCTTTCCCTGAGACAAAGGGATTTTGTCACTAGCCTCATCACTGTTGTCCTTGATTTTTTCTTTGTTACTTTTATTTCCAGCACCATCACCACTATCACTGGCCTTTTTCTTGTTTCTCCTTCCCTTCTTGTGAGTTTCATCCTTTCTCTCAACCTCTTTGTTCTCCTTTCTTTTGCTAGTGACCCTTTTAGGAATAGGCTCCGGGATAATGTCCCTAGCATAGTCTATAATGAGGAGAATTAATCCTTCATGTAGCATCAGGTTACTCGCTTTCTTCCTGTGTTTCGTAATACTATTATTCAAAGAACTCAATAGAAAGTATGGGAAAGAGATCTTCTTGCCGTGCCTAAAGTGGTTAGCCAGAAGAAAGTGCATATTATAGATTTTAGAGTAATGCCCATCCAACATGAAATACTCAATCAACACCTTCAGCTTTTTATCCCAAAGCTCCTTAATATTTGTAATATCTACAAAATGCCTTTTTCTTTTAGTCATCGGAGCTTCTTCATCCACAGTTTTAGGAAAAGGCTTAAAAGCTTCAGAACCTAAACACTTATTGTCCCTATAAAAGTGCATTCCATCCATGGATAAACCAGTAATTTTGGAAATAAGGGTAAGAGTAAGGGGGAAAGATTTTCCCCATAAATTAACTTTACCATTTACCCAGCCATCAGCAAACTTAGTAGTTACCCAGCCATCAGCAACAGTGGATTGACACTGTTGCTAAAGAAGTTGAATATTTGGCAAATCTCAGAAAAGATTTTGAGGATGAGTCCGAGATTACTAAAGAATTAAAGGTTGAGGTAGCTACTTGGGAGAACAAAAATTAAGAATGGGAGAATGTGGTTTTAGGTATTGATGAGCATGGCCTATGGTCTTGATAAGTTCTTGAAAGAAAAAATTGTGCTAGGGTTGAACAAGAATGCCTTGTTCTTGTTAAAAGTAAACATAAGTTGGAGGAATGACATTTTTGAAGAAAGTATTGAAGTTTCTACTGAATCCTTGAAAGAATTAAAATGAATTCATGAAATAATGCAAAATGACCTCAAGGCTATAGACTTGCAGGTGACAGATAATGTGCCCAATCCTGATCGTAAAGCAGAACAGGTTAGAACTTGTTTGGAATAGAAGTTGAGCAACCATAAGAGTACTAAAGATGTTCAGATCAAAGATTTCATTATAGTCATGCAGATTGACTCTCTTCTGATTATAGGAAATGACCATTTGAGAATGCACAAACAGAAGATCAAAGAATTACAAAGGGGGAGAGATATTTGGACTGAGAAAATTAAAACACTTGGCCTACCCAGTAAGCAATTGTTAGCTCCTTTTGTGGCAGCTTTCCAGGAATGGAGCACAGAGAAACCAATCAAGACAGCTCTAGATCATTCAACTGTTTCCTGATGAGCTCAAAGTTTCCTAAGATAGTTTTTTCTATTGAATAGTTTAAGGGCCTAGTCAGTTAATAGTTCCTAGGAAAAAGGGGATGGGTAGTTTCTTTGACTTCATTTGGAGTTAGTTTCAAAAATATTTTTAGCCCTGCGAGGCTATAAATTTTGTTTCACTCAACTTTGTGAGGGTCGATTCTATGATATTTTGAATTATTATTCTTTAAGTACGCTATTTTGAATACTGTAAGATCAGATAGTGTTGAATATAATATCAATCAGTTTTATAGAAGAATTTTGTGACTTTTCTAATTAGTTGGTTGGATTAGGAATATGTTTTGGTTTTAGTTGGAATCAATTGTATGCAAATAAAATCTGTAGATGCACTATTGAATTCTTGCAGTAATTTTTCTTATTCTAATGTTTCAAATCTAGAAATCGATCTTCTTGATAGGTTTATGAATCTTTAGTCAATTGGCTTTATTGATTCTGTTGATCTTAATCTATGATATTCCTTTATAAATTTGTAATGGAATATTATTTATCCTTTTGTACTTTCTGGTAAAAATTATATTTCACAATCATTCTTTTTTTAATAAAGGAGCAAAAAGTCAAATCATTTTAGAAGGAAGTTGCACCTTCGATGTAGAGAGTGTAGTTGCATGTAACTACCTCATTCTAATAGTGATAATATTTTCTTTTCATTTGGGTAAGGAGTTAAATGTTTTAAAAAGTTTAAGAAAAGACAAATATGTTCACTAACAGTACTTATGGGTTTAAAGAGTTGAAAGGCATTACTAGACTGTGTTTGTTCAAAATGTTTTCCATGATGATCCATGAATTCTAGATGTTTTCCATAACAAATATTGTGGGTAGATCCATGCAAGTTTGTATTAGATGCATACATATTGAACAAGTATGTCTAATGTTCCAAAAAATGCAATCTTTATTTATGCCTAAAAAATTGGCCTTGAGGATAGCGTTGATTATATAATAACTTAGCTGATAAACTAATTGCAAATAACTATGTTAAAACATATTGTCAAAATTAAAGTCTTATGATAAGTTTGGTTAGCCTGAACCAATTTGGCAGATCACGTTGTATGATTTTGTTCTCCTAAATGCACTCAATATTCAGTCAATGTTTCATTTTTTTCTTCACTTCAATATTTTCAATGTGCAATGACAACTTTTGTTTCATTAAGGGTACATAAGAGAGTTAATTATGATATTTTAATGGGATTAATAGTTATGTTTCTCACTGTTAGAAGAAATAAATGAAAGAAAACAAGATCAAAATCAATCCAAGAAGTGAAGTGCAAGAAGAGTTTTACCATAAATCAAATGAGAGAGAGATGCAAGATCAACCACCAAAACCAAGATAAGACTCCAAGAATCCAACAAGAGCCAAGAGATTTTTGTAAGGGGAAAAGTAAAGAAAAACCCTTTTGTGTATTATGAATGAGGCATGAAAAGCCTAAAGAGAGAGAAAGAATATGAGCAAGAAGCTCAATACAATATGATAGAATTACTATGCAAGAGGAGAGAAATTGTGTGAGAGAATTGTGAGAAAATTAGTGTTGAGTGTGTGGAGAAATATCTCTTTAAGTAGAGATGAGTGAAGGAGTTTGCATGTAACTCCCTATGTGCATGAGTGCCACATTCATACTTAGTGTGTGCCAAGTGTGAGCATCCTCATAAGGAGGAATAATCTATTTTCCTTATTTAAGGAATTACAAAATATGAGTTGTCCTCCCACTTGGACTAGAGGACAAAATTACATGTAGAGATTCCTTTAGGAATATCCTAAAAATAAAAAAAGGAGGATACCTTGGTTTATCCTCAAATTAAATAAAACAACCAAGGAAAGATTACTAATTCTAACACCCCTCTTTAATCTTTACTTGGGGTGATTACATCGATGGGTATCAAACTCAAATTTTTGCAATAAAACTCAAAATTTTCTCTGGAAAGAGGTTTTGTCAAAATATCTGCAACTTGATCTTCACCTTTGCAATAGATGAGGGAAACTTTCTTTTCTGCAATGTTCTCTCTAATGAAGTGGTGGTGGAGTGAAATGTGCTTTGACTTTGCATGGTAAACTGGATTCTTTGCCAAGGCTATTGCACTTTGATTGTCACAATATAATGGTGTAGGTTCTTGTTGAGGTAGACCCAAATCTTCAAGTATTTTTCTAAGCCATATAGCTTCTTTAGAGGCATGAGTACAACTTTTATATTCAGCTTCGGTAGAACATAGAGACACAGATTGTTCTTTTTTACTTTTCCAAGATATAGCACCTGAACCAAGAGAAAAACAATACCCAAAAGTAGATTTCCCATCATTGGGGTCTCCACCTAAATCTGAATCAGTAAAACCTTTTAAAGAAAAATTAGAATTTTCATCATAAAATAATCCTAAGTTAATAGTACCTGTAATGTAACGTAATATTCTTTTAGCAATTTTGAAGTGAGTTTGTTGAGGTTCGGACATGAATCTTGAAACTAAACCAACCCTAAAAGATAGATCGGGTCTAGTGAGAGTTAGATAATTTAAACTACCTACAAGTTCTCTATAAGGAGTAGCATCTATGAATGGAGATTGCATATCTATCATTAACTTAGTTCCTAATTCACATGGAATTGAAACATGATTAGCATCATTCATATGAAATTTATCTAGAAGATCTGTAGCATATTTACTTTGAGAAATAAAAATACCCTTAGGGGTTTGCCAAATTTGCATTCCTAGGAAATAATGTAAAAGTCCTAAATCAGTCATTTGAAATTTTTGATTAAGTTGGAACTTAATATTAGAAATTAAATGGTTAGAACTAGAAGTAAGAATAAAATCATCAACATAAAGAATGATAATAATAATGTCATCTTCACTATGCTTGATATACAAGTTAGGATCATTTTTACTTCTAGAAAAACCTTGAGAAATAAAGAAAGTATTGATTTTAGAGTACCACTCTTTAGGAGATTGTTTTAAACCATAGATAGATTTATTTAGTTTGCATACTAGATGTTCATGGCCTTCTTTAATAAAATTGGGAGGTTGAGACATATAGATTTCTTCATGCAAATCACCATTTAAAAAGGCACTTTTAACATCCATTTGGTGAATAGGCTAATTCATTTTTGCAGCTAAAGCAAGAATAACTTTAATGGTAGGCATTTTTGCAATAGGAGCAAAGGTCTCATTATAGTCTATTCTTTCAACTTGAGAAAAACCTCTTCCTACTAGTCTAGCTTTAAACTTACTAATATCATTATTTGCATTTAACTTAGTTTTGTATAACCATTTACATGAAACTAAATTTTTTCCATGAGGTAAAGTAACTAAATCCCAAGTGTTATTAGAAATTAAACTATCATATTCTTCTTGCATAACAATTTTCCAATGAGGTTGGTTTTTAGCTTGAGAAAAAGTTTGAGGATCTTTAGAATGCATAAGAGAAGATATTAAAGCATAGTTGCAATAATTAAGTCTCCTAGGTCTAAGACCACCCATTCTAGAAATATAATTATCACCTTCATTAATTAAATCTTTAAACCATTTAGGATTTCTCTTAGAAGTAATGGAAACATCACTATGAGGAGTAAATTCATCATTTTCATCATCACTGTGAGGATTAAATTCATCATCATCATTATTAACATAATTACCATCATTATGAACAAAATTATCACTATGAGGAGTAGAAATATTGTTACTATCATCATCATCTTTTTTAATACTAGTAGGAATAGAAATAGGTGCATTAGGAGTAGGGTTTAGAATAAGAGGTTGGTCCTCCATGAGGTCAAGAATACCCCCTTTAAATTCATCATCTTTGGCCTTGGAACAATCATGTACTTCATTTTCTGCAATAACAACATCTCTTGCAATATGAACCTTGTTAAAAATAGGATCATAAACTCTATAACCTTTAGTAAATTCATCATACCCAACAAAAATAAATGGAGAAGATTTAGAATCTAATTTGTGCCTTTTTTGTTTGGGTGTGTAAACATATGCAATAGATCCAAAAATTCTCAAATGTTGTAAATTTGATTTTCTACCGGACCATGCTTCCTTGGGAGTAATATCTTTCAAAGCTTTAGTAGGAGTTCTATTAAGAAGATAAGTGGCACAAGCCATTGCTTCAGCCCATAACTTGTAATGTAAATCTTTAGCATGTAACATACATCTAGCCATTTCCACAATAGTTCTATGCTTCCTTTCTACCACACCATTTTGTTGTGGTGTATAAGGAGTAGTAAGCTCATGTTTTATACCAAAAGATCTCAAGTAAGAACGAAATGCATTGTTAACATATTCAGTACCATTATCTGCTCTAAGAATTTTAAGTGTAGAACCAGATTGCCTTTCCACAAACATATGAAATTCAGAAAATGTGTCAAGAACTTGATCTTTAGTATGCAAGAAATAAATCCAAATTCTTCTAGTGAAATCATCCACAAAGGTAAGAGCATACTTTGAACCTTGTATTGAGTTATTCTCCATTGGACCCAAAAGATCACTATGAATAAGATGTAACTTATGAGACGCCCTCCATGAAGTACTATGAGGAAAGGGCTCCCTTTTCATTTTGCCACTCATGCACCCTGTGCATGTAATTTTAGATGGAACAAGAGGAGGTAATCCTTCAACCATGTTAGATTTTAGCAATCTAGAAATATAATCAGAATTCAAATGGCCAAGTCTTTCATGCCATCTATTGAAATCAATATTCACTTTTAAAGAGTACCTAGAAGAGGCAAACTCATAGAATTTAAACAAGTTATCATGATCCATCTTAGCATTAGCAACAACAAGATCAGTGTTAGGATCAGTAATAAAGCACATATCCTTATGAAATTCAACTTTGTAATCTTGACATAATTGAGCAACTGAAAGAAGATTGGATTTCAATTTAGGAACATAAAGAACATTGTGTAATTTTCCATTTGGAACATTAACATCACCAAATCCATCAACTTTGCAACTACTATCATCAGCTAATTGAATAAGAATATTAGTAGTATCAGGTTGTAAAGAATCAAAAACTTCTCTATGAGATGTAACATGATGAGAAGTGCCACTATCAATAATCCATTCTAATACATGAGAAGTTTTATAACAAGCAGTAAAAGCACGACGAGATTGATTACCTTGAAATTTATTTTGATTATTGTTATTCATTGGCTTCTTATCATTTTGCTTTTTAAAACAATCATTAGTTAGGTGACCATCTTTACCACAATAAGTACAATGTGGTTTCCGATTTTGTTGATTATTGTAATTATTGTAATTATTGTTGTATGATGGCCTAGAATTAGACTTGTTGTTTGAATAATTATTATTATTTGAATAACCATTATTATGATGATTATTGTTATTGTTACGATAATTATTGTTGTTATTAGAATGGTTATTGTTATGATGATTAATATGAGACTTATTATTGTGATTTTGAGTTTTAGATACAAAAGCGTGTTCAAAAGATTTAATAGTACCAAATTGCAGTAATTTTGCCTCCTCTTGGCACTACAAATTTTGAAAAATAGGATTAGTTAAAAGAGGAGCTAAACTAGAAATAGCAAGCTGAGAGTGGATGTTAGTGATAAATTGCTGAAACTCCTTAGGGAGACATTTCTTAAGAATTATAGTAATCAATCTAATATCTGTAAGAGTAACATTTAAACCATTTAACTGAGTTCTAATAGCATCAAACTTGAGTAAAAATTCATCCATAGATTTAAAATTTGTATACCTTAGGTCTTCCAAGTTGTCTTGGAGCTGAATCTTACGTGATTCAGAGAAACTGTTGTAGGTTTGCTTCAAGATGTCCAATGCTACATGAGCTTTGGTGCAATGTCCAATCAAAACATAGAGATCGGGACTGATGGAGAGTCCAATTAGACCAAGTGCTTCATCATTCTTACTTTGCCATGCATCTTTGTCGGTTTGAGAAGCACTGGCAGCCGGTTCAAGAGTCGCATCTGTGGCAACTTCAAGCAAATGTTTAAAATGAAAGAGGAAGGAAACATGCGTCTTCCATTGATGATAGTTAGAGCTTGTTAGTTTAATTTCTGGAATTAGATTAGACATGATGAAAATAGCAAGATGAAGATATCAAAAATATACTTATGAAATTTGAACAGAGAGAGATTTTAAGAAAAAATTTAAAATTTTCTTAAATGCTTAAAAAACAAGGAGCTAGAAGAGAAAAAGAAATAAGTCAAGAGTGAAATATTTAATAAATAGATAAATTGAACAATGTAATAATGTTAATTAAGATTATTTTATACAAATTGATAGAAACAATTTTATATTTTTTTAAAAATCAAATGCTATTTAAAAAAAAAAGGTGGATTTGACAAGTTGAATTGAAAGTTAACAATATGAATTTAAATTAGTATCAATATAATAAACTAATTTAAAAACAAGATACCATTTAAATATAAAATTAATTTAATTTTCAAATTTGAACAAATTAATTTAAAAAATAGACAAGTAAACTGAAAATAGAAAAGGAAGAGAATGGATTCCCTGCAAAAAATGTTATATAATGAATAATGATTAAACACTCAGGAATCTAATGATAAAATAAACAACTAATATTAGAGTTGCAATGATGAAATAAAGTAATGATAAAAACTGATATAAACCAGAAGAATGATATGATGAAAAATCTGCAACAACAATTATGTTAGAAAGAAAATAGAAAATGCAGGCCGGAATAAACTGTCATGAAAAATACAGTCTTGGTGCGGAGGACATAACTCTCAAATGAACCGTTGGATCGAGCTAATTTTTGGATATGTTTGAGAAAACCTAATTATCTTGAATCTGACCGAAGCGATCTTCCTAATATATCTGCATTAAAAAGATATGAGTGTCGGAGTGAGGTCATGTCAAAACATAGATTAATTTATAACAGAGAGTAATACATCATAGATTAATTTATAACAACAAATATATATTAGAGATAAATAGAGAAGATGAAATAAAAAAGATTAGATTTAAGAGAAGATTTAAAGGTTAGAATAGATATTATTAACAAGAACCAAACTAATCAGCAATGAAAGTTAGATTATAAGCATAGAAAAAAGATGTAAAGTAAGAAATCAACAGATTAGAGAGTTATATATTGTCAAGATATACAAAAATATTTTAACCAGCAAAGAGGATGAAATAAATAATGAATTTGTTATTTGATGCAATGAGAAATGCCTGCAAAAAAGAGTAAAATATCTGCATGCAAGGGATTAGAAATATGGAAAAAAATGAGAGAGGCCTGCAACAAGTGAAAAAACCTGCATGCACAAGATTCTAGAAAACTGAATATGAAAGGTTACATAAAACCATAAACCAAATGAAATGAAGATTGGGTTTGGCGGTGAACCAACCAAACCCAAAAAAACTAAAAGAAAACTAAGATACTCTTTGGCGGCAAGCCTTCCAAAGAGGGTTAGAAAAAACAAACTTAATAAATAAACAAGTTAGAGTTGCAAAAAAAAAGTTAGATCTATAAGGTAAAACTTGAAAAATCTTGCTCCTTTGAAAGTCATCTTCCTACAAAACACTTAAACAAGGATTAGTAGCTAGCTCTGATACCATGTTAGAAGAAATAAATGAAAGAAAACAAGATCAAAATCAATCCAAGAAGTGAAGTGCAAGAAGAGTTTTACCATAAATCAAATGAGAGAGAGATGCAAGATCAACCACCAAAACCAAGATAAGACTCCAAGAATCCAACAAGAGCCAAAAGATTTTTGTAAGGGGAAAAGCAAAGAAAAACCCCTTTGTGTATTATGAATGAGGCATGAAAAGCCTAAAAAGAGAGAGAAAAAATATGAGCAAGAAGCTCAATACAATATGATAGAATTACTATGCAAGAGGAGAGAAATTGTGTGAGAGAATTGTGAGAAAATTAGTGTTGAGTGTGTGGAGAAATATCTCTTTAAGTAGAGATGAGTGAAGGAGTTTGCATGTAACTTCCTATGTGCATGAGTGCCACATTCATACTTAGTGTGTGCCAAGTGTGAGCATCCTCATAAGGAGGAATAATCTATTTTCCTTATTTAAGGAATTACAAAATATGAGTTGTCCTCCCACTTGGACTAGAGGACAAAATTACATGTAGAGATTCCTTTAGGAATATCTTAAAAATAAAAAAAGGAGGATACCTTGGTTTATCCTCAAATTAAATAAAACAACCAAGGAAAGATTATTAATTCTAACACTTACAAACTTAGTTTTTCTAATGTAGGTACCAACAATTTATTTTCATGGATAGAACTACATCTCGTCCAATTCCTTAACATACTTTCATGAATTTCACCTCAGTGCTTTCAGAAGACTGCATGGGCAAAAATTTGATTTCCTCTAATGATGACTATTACCCATAGTTTGTTCCTAGTACACAAGTGAACAATGGAAAAGTGGTTAGTGAAGAAGTGATAATTGAAAAGGAAATTCGAACTAGTGAAGAAGATGTTATAGAAAGTCGATATTCTATACTTCCTCAAACAACTCCTCAAACAAAAAGCAAAGTTCGTTGGAGCATTGCAAACACAATGGTTCTGATTGAAGCAAAAAGAATTGAGAGAGAAACACAATCAACTAGTGGTGCAATGAGAAAAGTATTAAATGCCACTAAAAAGTAGGAAATTATTCAAGAATATCGCTCTTCTCATAATTTTCTTCACACGACAAACCAATGTCAAGATCATTAGGAGCATATTCATCCTAACTACAAAAGGATCAGAGACTATGAACACAATATTCCATCTGGGCATGACAATTATTGGAACATGACAAGTCGGGAAAGAATTGATAAGAAACTTCCTGCAAAATTCATTGTTGAACTTTATGATGCAATGGAGACCACATTTGGTAAAGATCGAGCCATCAATCCAGGAAATATTACTATTGACTCATCTAATACAAGTTTTGCATTTGATGAGAACAATTCTCTAAATGAAGATAATCCATTGCAGGAACCTAAAACACCAAACATAGAAATTTTTAAGTAGCCTAACAATGGTAATGAAAGAGACAAACAATGCACAGGGAAAAAATGAAAATCTATTTCAAATGCAACTAGTATGAAGGATGTTATTGATGATAGCAATAAGTTGTTGATTTCTACTCTACATATAGTTGAAGAGGGGCATACAAAATGCCATGAACAACACATGAATAAAGATGATATGATTGAAGAAAGGTTATTTAAAATTGAAGAACAGAAAATTAATGTCCAAATGAGCATGGTTTCAGCACTAAATAATATTGGTCAAGCAATGTCGAAAATCAGTGCATCATATGCCAAAGAAGATTGAATTTGTATGTTTTAGTAGCATAACTCTATGAAATAAAACTAATAAGTTGTATGGAACTACTTATGAATAATGTTCATATTTTTTAACTATAATAAAATTTACTTGTGTAACAATTGCATTTTTTTTGTATTGATTCTCTATCATTAATTAGGCTTGTGTATGGTAAAATTGATGGACCTCAAATTTTCTTGTTTGCAGTAATGCATATTGTTATGTAGAATGGTATCATTGTTTTTGTAATTACACTATTTATATTTTACTTTTAGAGCATGGAAGTGGCTTTCTTTTTTCTAATACACTTTTTTATTAATAAGTTTTAATTTTGCAGTATAGGTGATGGATACAAATAGCAGAAAAAGAGTCAGGGTATTGTTACAATGACTTTCAGTGATACAACAAATTGCATTGCAAGTTTTTTGTGATGCTGAAGATTCAACAAACATATTAAAGAAATATAATAAAGAATCATCACAAGCTTCTCATTGTTTAGATGATGAGGAGGAAGATGAAATAAATTTGGAGCTTTATGCAATATGTTTTGAACAACAAAATGTACTCCTCAACTCAAATTTTTCTAATTCTCAATGGAAAGGTAAGGTCAGTGGTGAGTGGTATATCAAACCATGTTCCTTGCATTGGTGGAACCATTATATTTTTGAAGTTAAATGTGATGACAAGCCATTTCGTAGTATCTTTAGGTTGCCATATGCATTATTTCAATTTCTATGTGAACCATTGAATGAAGATCTTAAATAAGGTGATATACCTCTATCCTTAGCAACATCTATCAAGAGTAGGGTTCTTCCTGTTGAGAAACAGGTTGCTATTGCTATTTTAAGACTGCCAGTTGGAATGTCTATGATTAACATCAGTGAAATTTTTGGGTGTAGAAATTCAACAACTACGAGAGTTGTGACAAAGTTCATAAATGTTATGCAGGGTAAATTTTGATACTATATACAATGGCCAAATGACCATTCAACACTTGAACTAGTTAACCAAGGATTTCACCAAAAACAAGGCTTTTCCAAATTGTTGTGGGGCTATAGATGTAACACATGTTGATTTTGAGCTTCTAGCCAATGAATGTTCATCTGATTGGTATGATCGTGATGACAAGTACAGTCTGTCATTATAAGTAATTATTGATAGTAATATGTGTTTCATGAATGTGAGGATCAAATGCCTTACGCCATGAAAAAGGGAAAAGGTGCTGAGAAAAATGGAAATGGTGCAAAAATAGTGCTTGAGAGTGGTGCCTCTAACAAAATAGGGAGGTGGATTGGGAAGATCGTAGAAGAGGCCTTATCATTGTAAATACAAATCAAAATTGACTGGCTTTGCCTTGGAATGTGGAGTGTGTTACTGTGTTTAATGCACTCACCCTCTCTTCTTCTATCATCAAATCACAGGCCTACATACATATTACTACTGTATGAGATAAATGCCAGTCAATTTGTGAATTGCCATTGTAATTATTTGTTTGAATTTATTGGAGGAAATGATAAAGGATATGAGTTGGGATCTGTGTGTGTGAATTTTGTACCTGATTTGTAGACACAACACTTCAGTAAAACATTAGAGGTTAGCTATAATCAAAATCGTGCAAAATTAAAATCTAATTTAACCAAGCGATTTACTGCCTTCTAGTAGGTGCGAGATTAATGTTCTCAGATTGTTATCGAGATCAGTGACCTAGACGACACCTAAACGAAGGATTTGAATGCAAAACTGATATGAAATATGAATGCAATTAATCTATATTTTTGGTATTTTCTATGCAATAATAATAAAAAACTGATATGAATCTATGCTAAATGATATGCAATGCTAATCTAGAAATGATATGATATGAGAATGAAAATTCTAACAATAATATGAAAGCTATGAATTTGAAATTGATCTCACCAAGCTTCGAATCCTCAAATTTATCTTTCAAGCTCCAATTGTGCAAATTCTCCAAATCTGATATGCTATGATTCCTGTAGAGTAAGTTTGCAATTTGCGAGATATGAAATTGAAGAGCTGAGCCTTGGTTTTATAAAAATTCAGGGCTTTGGAGGTGCATGAGAAAAAGCCATAAATCACTCAAATAACTCAAGTTGATTTTTGAGTTATTTTTAAATAACAGATAATTAAGTCACAAAAATCATGCAAAAGCAGAGTTCAACTCGAATTAGAAGTTTAGATCAACTTTAAAACTCAAAAAGATGTTGAGTTTCAAAAAGCTAACAACTTGCATTGATTTTCCAATTTGAGTTTAACTGGTCCTTGAATGTGCATATGGATAATTATGATTTAATAAATAAATAAAGTGATTTATTCTCAACTTAACTGCTTTTTGAAATAAAATAATTCATTTATGGCTTAATTAACTATTTTATCAAACTTTTATTACAAACTATATTATTAAATAATGACAACTTGCTTTAATTAATTAAATAAGAATTTAATCAATTATTCATAGGATATTAGATTTATTGTCAAAATTAAATAATACAATTAATAATAGATAGAATTAAATTTAATTACACAATTAAGTGGCAAGATATTAAATCTAATTAATTAAATATGAAAATATTCAATTAATCGAACTTTAGGATAAATGTGATTTATCGCCAAATAATCATTAAATTAAAGATAATTATGATGATTAGGAATATTACTAAGAATATTCCCCGATGCAGAATTTAAGATAATCAATTATGATTCGATGATGTTTAGATGTGCCTTAGGCTAGGACTTTGATGTCGATTTTGTTCGAATTGTTGATATAGAAGGTTAATAAACATATAGCCCATTTTTGGGGTATTACATTTTGCCCCTCTTTGAATTATTGTGCAAAGTGCAGTGGTTCAAAGATAGTCTGTGTTTGATAAAGATATGAAACCAATGTTTGAAATTGATAATTGATATGAGACAGAAGCTGATTGATATTGATTTGATATGGAGATAATAGGTCCTGAATGACCAAAGATATTGTTCACTATAACAGCAAATGAACCTATGATTGTGAAAAAGTGTCAAAACGTCTGATTTCAAACCTTAGGATTGCAAAGAAGTGAGTGACCGGTTCTAGACTCGATTGTCTTAGCAGAACTAGCAAGTATCACATCCAAATCTTTCAGTTGCCGAAGAACCAAGAAAAGAACACTATGATCCGATAGTTGCAAAAATTGATACAGTTTACAAGATTAGGAGGATACCAGATTGATATGGATCTTGATGAATCTGATATGACCCAAGTGATGATAGATTTGCCCCGAGCGATGAGGTCTTTTTTTATGAATCAGTAACTAGACGTGATTGTTTGTCTTGATCACTGATGAAAGATATGATTTCAGCAAAGATATGATTTCAAATTTGATTACAGACTTTGAATGATATGCAATACCATGCCCCCTTCGGGATTAAAATTGAAATCTAACAAGAAAAGTTAGCGTTGATAGTTTAGAAGCATGTTAATTGATTGGAAAAGTGGTTATACACGTCCTAGAATGCGTTCTACATCGTTTAGAGGTCCTGAAGACCATGTTTGACTAGGTTAAACCATGAGTTGACCATAGTTGATCAAGTTGAAATTTTGATAGTTTGATGTAAGATAATCAGTTAAGTTGAATACTGGAGTTCTGTGATGATCGAAGGTCGAATATGCAAGTAGTTAATAATATGAATGATCTTAGATTTGAATTTTGATCCCGAAAAAAAATTCTACTTGCTATTTCATTAGAGGAACCTTCGTGTGGGATTCAGCTCTTGTTAGATTGGAAGAGGTGATTGAAGAATTGTTTAAGCATTGAAGTTCGTTTAGTCATTGTGAGATCATGCAACATGCAAAATGAAATGCAACCTAAGACCTAGGACCTAGTCACTGATCATATGTCAATTTTTTATCATCATTGAACTTTTAGGTAATCGGATAAATCAATACAATGCCCACTAGCTATGAAACCATAGACATATGAATATCGATTTGTATGCGCAAGAATCAATACAACACCCACTGGTCAACAACCATGGATATATGAATATTGATTTTATTTTCGGAATGTCGGAGTAGATATAAGCACCAAGGCACAAATGCCACAATGACCTGAATATCATGTCTATTTTGATATAGCAATTTGTATAAGCATCAAAACATAAACATCGTGATGACTTGAATATGCCTTACATGACAAACACATCAAACAGTCAAGAGATCATTCCAAATCCAATGTGAATTACCCGTAGTGACCCTTTATCGTTCACATCCTTAGGTAAGATCATGTTTCACAGTAGGAGAAAGAACTCACTCAAAAAGATAATAGTGAGATCAAACTTCCTTGAATTTTCTGGGTATTAATGGTCGAGGTATGCATGGCCATCCAATTTGAGATAGAGGCTCTTACAATCAAACACTATTTCAATCCAAAATTTCCAAAGTTGTTAGATTTTCACATACAAGTAGAAGACAAAGAAAAGATTATGCCCCCAGCCATCACTCTCTAAATCCTATAAAGGACATCATCGAAGGGCTCGAAGGGACACAATATGCAAAAATCTCAATGCGAATCAGTAAGCATACAAGGAGATAAAAGCATGTAAAAAAGCATAGATTCTTTTCAGTTTGATGTTTGATTGCGTTGTTGTAGATGCAAAATCCTTTCTGGAGACAAGACTGATTGACTGACTCACATGAAGCTTCAAAGGACTCTGACTGGATATGATACGTCTAAGATACACCGGAGACCATAGGATATGACATTGATTACCCCCAAGTTTGAACATTGATAGGATACAGACACTTGAGTTGAGTGGTGTACAGACCAACTTATTGAAAAATTGGAAATGCAGAAACAAACCAGGAGATATGTACAAACTAAAGCAAGACTGAAAGCTAGGAAAGACCAAGATTGCGCTGATAGATGGAGCATTTTGAAACAAGTGGCGCCCGTTTGCTGGGTTTTCACCATCTTGGCAGAGATTCTATTTTTGCTACCAAGGCGCCTGTTTCCAGGTTTTCACCAAGGCACTTTTTTTTTCTTTTTCATTTTTTTGTATTTTTTTCATTTTTTCAATTTTTTTGAATTTTTGATATTTTTTTAATTTTTTTTTAATTTTTTTTGGAAGAAGGCAAGCTTTTTAGATAATGCTCCTTGAAAGGATAAACCATGATATGCCAAGGATTCAAAATGATATGCTCAAAGATGTTGATAGGGAAAGGGAGACAGAAGAGAAAAATGGAGGATAAGGTTTTATGTAAAGCGAGTGAGGTTGGAAGATAGGAGGAATAGGAAAATGAGGAAAAATGATAGAAGGTAGAAGGATAATGCATTGAAGGATTGTGAAAGGGTAGATGGAAAGGAAGGCAAGCTCAACATCAACACATATCTTGAAGGGTGGTGAGAGGATGGAGGAATCGTGAATGAAGGAATACGTGAAGGAATATGGCGAATGGATAGCAGAGGTTGTGGTTTAGGCGCATGGAATGGAGGAATGCTTTTGGAAGAAGATGAAGTGGAAGTCTTTGGAAGCTTGAATGTCAACTTAACTTTTTGTTCAACACCAGACTCTTTCAAGAGAGACTTTGGAATCCATATAGCCATAGGCTTTTCATTTCTTTTTGGTAATTTAGAGAGAATATCTTCAATGATGAATTTTGGAACCCATACTTGTCTTGTAGTTTTCTTCTTAGATATCTCTTTTGACTTTATGTTTCCATATCTATTAGAGGAGACATGGTGATCTTTTTTTGATGGATTCTTGTATTGCTTCTTTTTCTTGTATTGAACATTCAAGTTACTTCCAAAAGACTTGGGACTTGTGGAAGAAGGAGGATATGACTAGTTTAGATGGGTGGGTGGATGAAAAGGATTCAAGGGTGTGCATCTATGTTGATCTTGAGGAAAGCTAAGAGATGGAGGTATGTAAGGACCCAAGATGGATGGTGAATTAGGAGAGTTAGGAGGGGAAAGTGAAGGGACATAAAGACCCAAGATGGAAGGCAGACGTGAAGCTCTTAGTAGTGGTGGAAGAGATCCAAGGATGGAAGTGCAAGATGCAAAAGGATAATCAACAAGTTCATCAGCATCTATATGGCAACCAAGGACATCAGCATCTTTAGAGTGAGCATTAGGATTTTCAATAGAATCATGGACATCATGAATATGAGCACCTTCTTTGATAGGATTGTTCAAAGCTTGCAAAGACTTAGGAAGAGTAGAAAGTGGAAGTGAACATGGAGTGGTAGAATAAGAAGATGGAAGACTTTGATCTTGACAAGGATCTTTAGATAGCATAAGTGCATAATTTGTCTCTTGATTTTCAATAGGCTTAACATTGGAAGTAACAACACTATTTTTACCAACCTTAATGGAAGTATCATCTTTGGAAAGCGAAAGTGTAGTAAGGTTATTTTGATTGTCAATAAGCTCAACAGTGTAAGTAGTAGCTTGATCTTGCTTAGGTGAAGACTTAAGACATGGTGGAATGCATGAAAAAAGGGGTACAGGATCAAAAGAACTATGAAGTGGATAAGAGACATTGGGAAAAGGAGTGGATGACATGGAGGGTTCTTGATCTTGATCTTTCTTTATGTTCTTTTCTTCATCATTTTTAGAGTCCTCTTGACATAGAGCCACTTCTAAGGACAAGGAAGCATGTTGGGATTGTATGGATGGCTTTGGAAGAGATGGTGGAGGACTAGTTGAAGTAGGGATTATAGCATATGAAGGCTTAGGCTCTTTAGGTTTATCATTATTGAAAGTATTTGCAGCCAAGTGAAGGTTAGCTTGAGTTTCTTTAAGAGGTAGCCCTGGAGGATAACTATAGGGAACCGCATGAAAAGTATCAGGGCTTGTGTCGGATGAAGGTTCTGTGAAAGATTTGAAAGACTCGGAAGCTTTAGGAGATGTACAGGTATTGGAGGAAGTAGGGGATGGAAGGGAACCATCACCAGACAAAGGTTCAACATTAACATGATCTTTCTTGAGAAGATAATCTTTATTTTCAGTAGGAGAGTCCTTAGGAGAAGGATTCTTATAATATTGATGCTCCAAGCTAGCACGATGCATTTTATAGTCCTCAGCAGTAGTAGATGGATCACAATCAAGGTATTGTCCACAAAAGCCATCAAAATCTCTTTCAAAATTAGAATCATATGGATCACCATCACGATCTATCCAATGTGACGGCCCATTTGTAGTAAGTAGGAACACACGATGAGGAGGACTCTTGGGAACAGAGGTGTCATAGGTATCATTACATTGTCTATCGTCATAGTCATCATAGTCTCCAAAGCTTGATGTGTCACACTCTGTGGAAGAGGTATCATAAGGGTTGTCACGTTGCTCACATTTTGTCTGAGGGCATGGTGACATGTACAAGTCTTTATCAAATGGAAAAGAGCATAGAGTTTCCATGGAGAACTCTTTAGGTTCCTTTTCTTTCTCAAGTTTGTCAAGCTGGACTTGCATAGCTTGCAACTGCTTCATCATAGCGGTGATTAGAGCTTCTTCCTCTTGTGTACTGATTCTTTGAGACATGTGTACTGATTCTCAATAGCTACTGATCTATTCTTGACACAGTGATTTGTTCGACAGATTCTGAAACTAGGCTGAAGAAGCTGAATATCTGGCAATTTTGACAATTTTCTGACAACTCTTCAAAATTTTGCCAAACGACACTCTGCAGACTCGTACGATAGTGGGTATGTTGTGAAACGACAGTTGCAAAACTCGTATGATAATTACAAGCAAGATTTTGACTCTTAGAATTTTCTGGCATCAAAACTCATACAACACTGGGTTGGTTATCATACGACAGTTGGGTAGCAATGAAACGACAGTTGAAAATCTCATACGACAGTTGGGTAGCAATGAAATGACAGTTGAAAATCTCATACGACAGTTGTAAGATTTTGACTTTGAGAATTTGCTGGCATGGAAACTCGTACGACACTGGGTACTCAATCATACGACAGTTGGGTAGGAATGAAACAACACTTGATGGAAACTCATATGACTTTCTGACCTCCTCAGATGACTTTTGACTCCAGAAAAGGATTTTACTTCAAAGTTTGCAAATTTTGAGTTTTCAGTTTTGAATCGTTTGCAAATTTCAATATCTAGATTTGAGGATTGTAACAGGTTTGTTCGTTTTCAATAACCAGATAGATAAATAAGCACGCAAAATAGCAAGCAAGTGATTTCAAGCATGTCTAAAAATAATGAACAAGGGAAAAAGCAACCTTGCGCATGAACAATCAAGTGACTTATTTGTTCTAATCCTCAGAAGTGCTAATTGTGTATGTTCCAAAAATGTTTTGCCATAACGCACATATACCCTATAAAATAAAAATTTGGCCTCGCTAGGGTTTTTAGTAATGGTTTGACTCTGCAACTTTTATGATCCAAAGGGGTGAACTCCAATCCCGGCGCACTGGGGTTTTGACACAGTCTGAGAACTTAATCTTCAGGAGCTACTAGGGAGATCTGACAACCCAACAATGAACCATACCCATGGAGATTTCTTCCACAAAGACATTTATATAGCGACCGTCACTACCACGGCAAAAATGGCTATTACCACTTGAGGTTTTGTCAACACAGTTTACCCTGTGAAGGGATTGTCCTCTATGGTTAACCCTCTCTAAAGATGACTCACAATAGTATACCACAAGGGGACTTGGCTCCAGATCCAAGGTTTTGATACCTCTTCACTTTTAACCCAAACAAAGCAAGTAGATTAATCAGACACGCTAAGACAAAGTTTGTCTCACCAAGGTCTATGATATCAACCCCACGTGATCTATCAACCTCTCCGGAGAGAGCATGTATCGATCAATAAGAGAAGATGTACTAACCAATTTTGATTCACCAAAGCTTGTGATGTCAACCCCACGTGATCTATCAACCTCTCCGGAGAGAGAATGTGTTGATCAATAAGAGAAGACACACTAACCAAGTTGAATGTGAAACGCACTAAGTATCCTCCCTACCTACAAGGATTCCATCATCAAGAAGGATTTTGCTGGGAATCCAATCTCTCAAGAATCACGAATAGTGTTCATAGGGCCTAATTACTATGTGAACACAGATGTATGTTTCCAAAAGAAAATCTACCAAAAGTATCCAAAAAGCAGAAAGAGGAACACTTAACGCTTAAAGCAAATATGAGATGAGTCCACAAGGTGGAACACTTAACACCTCACACAAGCTAAAAATGAGTCCCCAACTTAGAAAATAAGTGAGTTCCTAAAAGCACAAAAAGGTTGCCAAGTGGAACAATTAATGCTTCTTTCCTGTTGACCCCTCCCTTTTATGGCGCTGAGATTGCAACCATGGGGCGAAATGAGGGGTCAGCAGATTAGCGAGTCCAATAACCCAAGATAGCAATCAAGATCAATCACAAGTATCTGAGACTACTTAATGAACCCTTAAGGGGTCACAACCTAGTATCAATTATGCAAGTGTGTAGAACAAAAGCATAAAAAGAATCACCCAAGCTAGACACACGAGAGATTTATTTTAAGCCCCAAATCAAAATATTATCAACACAAGTGGAATACCTAAGATCCTCGCAATGCGCTTAGTAGATTTTACCTAATTTTTAGCAATTCTTGTTGAGTTTTTCCATGCAAGCAAGTGACGAACTCTCCAACAAGCAAACAAGCAAACAAGATATGCAACATATATTCAACTTATAAAAACCATAGGGTTAGCTCTAGAAATTAATTATTATCAGCAATAATAACCAACAATTAACCCAAATGACAACTCATATCATTCATTGAACCATGTAAAAAAATAAGTGCATACCCATCACAAAACTTTTTTTTTTTTTGCTGCATTTGACCTAGTCAACAAGATCTAATTTTTTTGATATGATTTTGGCCACAAAAATAAAAATTTAGAACAGAGACCCCTGTTAAAAAATAGAGAGCTTTCCAAAAATGTAAAAATTTTAGAAAAATCTCTTCATTTGTGCCTTAAAGACCCATTTTATCAAAACAGACCAGTTTTTGTAAATTGACTATTTGAGCTATTATATTGTGTCCAAATTTAAAACACAAAGAATGGACCCCCTATAGAATTTAAAGAGCTTTCCAAAAATATAAAAATTTTCAAAAATGTGTGTGTGAATTTTGTACCTGATCTGTAGACACAACACTTCAGTAAAACATTAGAGGTTAGCTATAATCAAAATCCTGCAAAATTGAAATCTAATTTAACCAAGCGATTTACTGCCTTCTAGTAGGTGTGAGATTGATGTTCTTAGATTGTTATCGAGATCAGTGACCTAGACGACACCTAAACAAAGGATTTGAATGCAAAACTGATATGAAATATGAATGCAATTAATCTATATTTTTGGTATTTTCTATGCAATAATAATGAAAAATTGATATGAATCCATGCTAAATGATATGCAATGCTAATCTAGAAATGATATGATATGAGAATGAAAATTCTAACAATAATATGAAAGCTATGAATTTGAAATTGATCTCACCAAGCTTCGAATCCTCAAATTTATCTTTCAAGCTCCAATTGTGCAAATTCTCCAAATCTGATATGCTATGATTCTTGTAGAGTAAGTTTGCAATTTGCGAGATATGAAATTGAAGAGTTGAGCCTCGGTTTTATAGAAATCCAGGGCTTTGGAGGTGCATGAGAAAAAATCCATAAATCACTCAAATAACTCACATTGATTTTTGAGTTATTTTTAAATAACAGATAATTAAGTCACAAAAATCATGCAAAAGCACAATTCAACTCGAATTAGAAGTTTAGATCAATTTTAAAACTCAAAAAGATGTTGAGTTTCAAAAAGCTAACAACTTGCATTGATTTTCCAATTTGAGTTTAACTGGTCCTTGAATGTGCACATGGATAATTATGATTTAATAAATAAATAAAGTGATTTATTCTCAACTTAACTGCTTTTTGAAATAAAATAATTAATTTATGGGTTAATTAACTATTTTATCAAACTTTTATTAAAAATTATATTATTAAATAATGACAACTTGCTTTAATTAATTAAATAAGAATTTAATCAATTATTCATAGGATATTAGATTTATTGTCAAAATTAAATAATACAATTAATAATAGATAGAATTAAATTTAATTACACAATTAAGTGGCAAGATATTAAATCTAATTAATTAAATATGAAAATATTCAATTAATCAAACTTTAGGATAAATGTGATTTATCACCAAATAATCATTAAATTAAAGATAATTATGATGATTAAGAATATTACTAGGAATATTCTCCGATGCAGAATTTAAAATAATCAATTATGATTCGATGATGTTTAGATGTGCCTTAGGTTAGGACTTTGATGTTGATTTCGTTTGAATTGTTGATATAGAAGGTTAATGAACATATAGCCCATTTTTGGGGTATTACAGGATCAACCATGAAAATTTTGCCTATTTACAGGCCTAAAAGTCACTTTAGAAATGTGCAAGAAGTATAGTGTGAGGTAATGATAGAGGCAGAGTTAAGACAGAGTGTTAAGAGTTTCTCAGAATGACATCGCTCATAACTAGAAGGACGTCCAATTAGTCATCAATTCAGTTTCTCTCCATAACAAGCAGTGGGTGGTCATTGAGATCATGCCCAGAATTTATAAACAACCTCTATATGTGCCAAAAATGAAGAATTTCATTACTTTGAGAGATATTGCTATGAAGAAACAATCCTGACTTGGGATAATTGTTAGCTTGTGGTGACTAATCAGGAAAGTACTATCCAGGAAAGTACTGTACATTTTTCCTCCCGACCTCGCCGGGGTTCGGGGCCGGGCTGGGCCTCGAGCGGGGGTTTGGGGGCGGCAGCCCCCAAGAGCAAGGGTTCGGGGGTGCAGCCCCCGAGAAAATTTTTTTTGAGGCCGACTACTTTTTCGGCCATTTGGGCCGACTACTTATAACTCATTCTAACCCTAAAGCGGGAAAATATTGTATAATATGGCTTAGGGTTAGGGATTTTTATGATGTATGATTTTAATACTTGCGGCAGAATTGGGCTGTAAGGGATTACGGATTGTAATCAGGTTGTAATCACTGGATAATAATAATATTGGACTCGCTGTTGGTGGACGTAGCCCAGGGATTGGGTGAACCACGTTAAATCTGTGTGTCTTGTGTTCTATTCTGTGTGGTTTATTATTTTCTGATATTAGTTATATTTGCACATAATTGTTATTTCTGCCTTGTTAATCCTAACAAGTGGTATCAGAGCGAGGTTATTTCATTCGTTCTTTCATCTATTCTCTGAATCAGGTCTCACGAGTTAGTGGGAGAGTCTCTCGGTTAAGTGGGAGAAATGGCAGACGAGGGTAGGCTGAAGGTTGATAAGTTTAATGGGCAGAACTTCCAGTTATGGAAGATGCAAATGGAGGATTATCTATATCAGAAGGATCTATGGCAACCATTAGAGGGAGTAGCCAAGAGAGAGCAATCAATGTCTCAGGAGGATTGGGATATTTTGGATAGGAAGGCACTGGGGAGTATTCGTCTATGCTTGGCACAATCGGTGGCATTCAATATTACTGAAGCAAAGACAGCTAAAGATCTGATGGAAACCCTAGCGAAGTTGTATGAAAAGCCTTCAGCTTCAAACAAGGTATTTCTTATGAAGCGTTTATTTAATATGAAAATGGTAGAAGGTGGATCAGTTACTGATCATTTGAATGAGTTTAATACAGTTACAAGTCAATTAACCTCAGTTAAAATTACTTTTGATGAAGAGGTTAGGGCTCTCTTGATTTTGTGTTCTTTGCCAGAAAGCTGGAATGGCTTGGTAATGGCTGTTAGTAATTTTGTTTCTGGTTCTAATACCCTAAAGTATGATGATGTTATTGGTGTTATATTGAGTGAGGAAATTCGTAGGAAAAGCTCAGGGGCATCCACATCGAGTAGTGTATTGAACACAGAAAGCAGAGGCAGAACAAGAGATAGAGGAAACAACTCTGGAAAACGTGGGAAATCAAGAGGAAAATCAAAGGGAAAGAGGTCTGAATCTAAAGGGCCAAATGATTGCTGGTACTGTGGAAAACTAGGTCATAAGAAGAAAGATTGTTAGTCTCGGAAGAAAGATCAAGGAGACAAAAATGATGGAAACAAGGAGGCAAATGTGGTAAGTAACAAATCCGAGGAGGATGCTTTGCTCTTGTCCTTAGAAAGTATTGATGATTCATGGGTTTTAGATTCTGGGGCTTCATTTCATGCTACACCCCATAGAAGTTATTTTGTTGATTATGTCCAAGGGGATTTTGGGCTAGTTTATTTGGGAGATAATGAACCCTGTCAGATTGTTGGAAAGGGAAAAATTAAGATTAAGTTGCAGAATGGGAAGCATTGGCTACTACAAGAGGTAAGACATGTTCCAAGGCTGAGTAGGAATTTAATTTCAGCAGGGCAACTAGGTGATGAGGGTTGCACAGTTACTTTTAATGATAAAAATTGGAAGGTTTCAAAAGGTTCTTTAGTAGTAGCAAAAGGTGTGAAAGTAGGCACCTTATATCTTTGTACAGGTCATACTGTTCCTTCTACTTTAATTATTTTAGAAGATAATGAATGTTCAGGAACAGTGGCTGCAGTTGAGCAGGAAGAACATCAAACTGTTGCTGTAGATTCTGACACAGCACTGTGGCACAACAGACTCGGGCACATGAGTGAAAAAGGTATGAAATTACTTCATTCAAAGAAAGTTTTACCTGGTCTGAAATGTGTCAATATGGATTTCTGTGAAAGTTGTGTTTATGGAAAACAAAAGAGAGTTAGTTTTGTGAAGAGTGGGAAGGAAAAGAAAAATGAGAGATTAGAGCTTGTGCATACAGATGTATGGGGACCAGCTCAGGTATCTTCCCTTGGTGGCTCTCTGTATTATGTTACATTTATAGATGATGCAACAAGAAAAGTATGGATTTATTTCCTTAGACAGAAATCTGATGTATTTCAAACTTTTAAGAAATGGAAATGCTTGGTTGAGAATGAGACTGGTAAAAAGTTAAAATGTCTCAGATCTGATAATGGTGGTGAGTATTGCAGCACAGAATTTGAAGAATATTGTTCCTCTAATGGTATTCGTAGGCAAAAAACTGTACCAAGGACTCCACAAGAAAATGGAGTGGCTAAATGCATGAACAAGACAATAATGGAGCGTGCAAGGAGTATGAGGTTGCATGCTAGGCTGCCCAAAAATATGTGGGCAGAGGCAGTGAACACTGTTGTTTATTTAATCAATAGAGGCCCCTCTACTCCTTTGGACTGTGGTATTCCAGAGGAAGCATGGAGTGGTAAGAAGGTGAGTTATTCTTTTCTCAAAACCTTTGGTTGTGAAGCTTTTGCACTTATAGATTCTGAAAATAGAACCAAGCTGGAAGCTAAGTCAAAGAAATATGTATTTGTTGGGTATGGCATTGATGAATTTGGTTATAGGCTTTGGGATTTTGAAAATCATAAAATTGTAAGAAGCAGGGATGTCATATTCAATGAGAAAGTATTGTACAAAGATCTGTTGCTGCAGCATGAGAAGAAAGAAAATGACTATGTAGTACTGGATGATACTCCACAAGTTCATGTTCTAGTAGTTCCTTATGCTCCGCAACAACAGCAACAACAAATACCACACACCCCAGTGAGTGTTAGACGGTCAACAAGGCTAAGTAGACCTCCAGAAAGATTTTCTCCATCTTTGTATTCTATTCTGTTAACAGATGCTGGTGAACCTGAATGTTATAATGAAGCTGTGTAGGTGGATACAAAGCTTCAGTGGGAGTCTGCAATGATAGATGAAATAGACTCTTTGTTGAAAAATCAGACATGGGATTTATGTAAGTTACCTGCAGGTAAAAGGGCTTTACAGAATAAATGGGTTTACAGGATCAAAGAAGAGGATGGAGGTACGAAAAGATTTAAAGCCAGATTAGTCGTAAAAGGATTTGCACAGAAACATGGTATTGATTTTGATGAGATATTTTCTCCAGTTGTTCAAATGACTTCTATTCGTACTATTTTAAGTATTGTGGCTACTGAAGATTTGCATTTAGAGCAGCTTGATGTTAAAACAACCTTTCTTCATAGTGATTTGGATGAAGAAATATATATGGTTCAGCCACAAGGATTTGAGGTCAAGGGTAAGGAGAATTTGGTGTGCAGATTGCAGAAAAGTTTATATGGCTTGAAGCAAGCACCTCGGCAATGGTATATTAAATTTGACACTTTTATGAATGGGCATGGATATAGTCGGTGTCATTCTGACCATTGTGTTTATTTTAAGAGGTTGGATGATGACAGCTACATTATTTTATGTTTATATGTTGATGATATGCTTGTAGCTGGGTCTAACATGGATCACATTAAGGGGTTGAAACAACAGTTAGCAAAATCTTTTGCTATGAAGGATTTGGGGGCAGCAAAACAAATCCTTGGTATGAAAATTTGTAGAGATAGGAAAAATAAGAAATTGTCTCTATCTCAGGCTGATTATATTGAGAAGGTGTTGCAACGTTTCTCTATGGAAAATGTCAAAGCTGTCAGCACACCTTTGCCTGGTCATTTGAAATTGACTAAGGATATGTGTCCCAAGACACCAGAAGAAGAGACTAAAATGTCTAAGGTACCTTATGCTTCAGCTGTAGGGAGCTTAATGTATGCTATGGTATGTACTAGGCCAGATACTGCACACGCAGTGGGAGTCGTTAGCCGTTATATGAGTAACCCTGGTATTGAGCATTGGAATGCAGTCAAATGGATTCTCAGATATTTGAGAGGCACATCCAGTAAGTGTTTACACTTTGGGGGTTCTACTACTACTATACAAGGCTATGTTGACTCAGATTTGGCAGGAGATATAGATAGCAGGCGGAGTACTATAGGTTATATATTTACTGTTGGTGGGACAGCCGTGAGTTGGATTTTTCGACTACAAAAGGTGGTTGCTTTATCCACTACAGAGGCAGAGTATGTTGCTGCTACAGAGGCAGCCAAGGAGATGATATGGCTTCAATTCTTCATGGAAGAATTGGGACATCCACAAAAGGATAATTTTCTACATACAGATAGCCAAAGTGCCATTCATCTTGCAAAGAATTCTGCTTTGCACTCAAAGACAAAACACATATAGTTGCGGTACCATTTCATTCGATCAGTTTTGGATGATGGACAGTTAAGGCTGGAAAAGATTCATACTGATGATAATCCAGCAGATATGTTTACAAAGGTAGTAACAAGGGAGAAGTTGAACTCATGTTCAGCTTCAATTGGTCTTCTAGACTGACCAAAATAAAGGAACAACTGAGTCCAAGGTGGTTCAATCCAGTGGGTGCCTCATGTGGGTAGCGGTATTGCTACAGGATCAGTCTCCAAGTGGGAGGTTTTTTAGTATAGTGTGGATACTGATCAGTCACCAAGTGGGAGATTGTTAGCTTGTGGTGACTAATCAGGAAAGTACTATCCAGGAAAGTACTGTACATTTTTCCTCCCAAAATTTTTTTGAGGCCGACTACTTTTTCGGCCATTTGGGCCGACTACTTATAACTCATTCTAACCCTAAAGCGGGAAAATATTGTATAATATGGCTTAGGGTTAGGGATTTTTATGATGTATGATTTTAGTACTTGCGGCAGAATTGGGTTGTAAGGGATTACGGATTGTAATCAGGTTGTAATCACTGGATAATAATAATATTGGACTCGTTGTTGGTGGACGTAGCCCAGGGATTGGGTGAACCACGTTAAATCTGTGTGTCTTGTGTTCTATTCTGTGTGGTTTATTATTTTCTGATATTAGTTATATTTGCACATAATTGTTATTTCTGCCTTGTTAATCCTAACAATAATACCACTGCTCGAATCGACCACAATCAGGTATGGTTTTATACTCTCAATATTCATCCAAAGATATCATGGACTAAAAAATCTTCTTTTCATTATTTCGTTAATGATGACTTATTTAGTAATTAGAATATTTTGCATTAGTATGAGCAGGATGAGAGCGTAATTGGTAGTGGAATTTTTTCCTATGGAAGCGTGATCATCGAAGGATCAAACTTCATTGTTGAGGGTATCACATTTGAAAATTGTGCATCTCTAACTCAAAAAAAATGGCGGAAGAGTTACTGGTCGCCCTCTGCTAAGTCTGCATAAGGTCGCCACTGCGTTGGTGTTTGAAATTGTCGGGGAATATCTGTGTTATCCCTTAACTGTTCAAATATTTTTTTAATGGTTTGTATTATTCCATTTTCACATTTTGCAATTATAATATTAAAACACAACTTTGTAAAGCTTTCATGTCCTTGAGGATCGCAAAATCTTCTTTGCATGTCATAATGGTTTTTTTAAATAATTAATGGCATGTAGTCTGTAACTCTAACTGAAATCCATTTGCGATGGCTACTCAGTTAGTTGGATAATTGATTAGGTGGACACGTGTCTTCATAGAGCTCCAAGTAATCCTTATGTATTTGCTAAACTTTAAGAGGAGAGTATTTACATTTTATTTTGAAACATCTAGTTGTTCGTTATTTGAGAAACATCGAAGATGGGTTCCATGGTTCTTCTCAAAAGCTTGGTGGAGGCAGCAACTATTCGCTGACCAAAGAAACTTAAGCAGTTTCAAGTATCCCGTTTTCTCTTGTTTTCTCATTATATACATCAGATGTCATGGAATCAATTGAAGCCGTTATTAAATAACCATTGATGTTATGCAATTGCAGACGGTTGTGTTGAGAGTTCGTATGGACTGTGAAGGGTGAGAAAGAAAAATGAGGAAATCACTAAAAAAATGTGAAAGGTGAGATGGTGCAATTCATAAACATTTTCCATTAAAATCTGTTTCATGTAGCGATAATGGGAGTGAGTATTAGTGCTAGTTGAGTGCAAGTGCAGGCGTGAGATATTTGGAAGTGGATAGAAAGAAATTTAAAGTGATAGTTACTGGTTACGTGGAGGCAAACAAGGTGTTGAAGAGGGTGAAAAGGAGGACTACAAAAAGAACAGAGATGTGGCCATACAAGCCATACAATCTGGTATACTATATATATGTTGCTCAAGTCTACCATAAAAAAGCTCCCGCCGGTTTTGTAAGGAATGTGCACCCCACCTTCCCCAATCCACAACAAACTAAGGAAAGATACACCTCTCTCTTCAGCAATGACAATCCATATGTTTGTTCAATTATGTAGAATTTGATGCTCTGCTCCCTTCTACTAAACTCAATTATGTACATAATAATTATTATTGTATATTATTACTACTCCAATTCACTTCATTATTTTTAGTACACTACTCTGTTTCTTCTCTACAATAATAGGGGGGACAACAATTAGTGTAGGAGATGGACTTGTTACTTGCGGAGAAGCTAAGATAAGAAACATGCGAATAATGAATATAAACTGATATGACTCATCTCAAGCTCGGTAAAGGTCGATGTCCTTCGCTGCAGTTGAGTTTTCTATTGTATATGCAAAATGTAAAGTTGGAAAAAATTGTACATTTCACACAATTTTAACTGAAACATTTCTCAACTTTGTAATAGCTAGAACATTTGTATCTATTAATAAGAGATTTTGTGAAGACTCTATAATCAAATAATGTAAAAAGCTTTCATCTTGGGATTAGTAAGATTTTCAATTGTATACGCAAGATGTGAAGTTGTGACAAAATATTTTGTTAGTTTTGGAGAGATTCTTTTAGATATTGTGTATGTCTCAAAATAAACAGGTATTAAGCTAACTTGGAAATCACATCGATTCCATTTATTGATGTTCATGGTAAAAAGGAAACACATTCTTCACGGTATTATAGCATACAATTAGATTTCTTCTAGGTGTTTTTCTATCTTGAAGATCAATTTTTCTGTTAATTATTGGTTAGCATTTATGGTATAGAGGATTACGTTGAGAATAAGTACATGGAAATTATCCTCAATTTTTTTTCAAAAAGATGGAGAGGAATGACATGATTGTGATCCTTTTCTCACACCCCTTATGCCAGAGGATGATGAGGATTTCTCATACCTGGACCAACATATGTTCTTGTTTAGAGTGGTATTGGTTAGTTTACCTTGCCCAGACTTAGATACTGCAACCCTTAAATACAGTATTTTGACAACATTCAGTCCATCATTGGAAACATTCAATAGCAAGGAACTGTAACAAGGTAAAATGTATGCAAATGACAAGCCAACTGAACTGTTTCAAATAATACCTCAAAGAAGTGTAATATCATGGAATGCCATGATTGCAAATATATTGCTTGCACACATATTTTTGTTTTTATATACACGGGTTTTTTCATATATTCTTGTACACATGGCTTCTAAATGAATTTTATGTAATTATGTAGTTTCCATGCTACTCAAACTTTATGAAGGGTGATGTGGACTCACATGATCTTCTTGCTAATGTCTAAACTGTTTAAAACGTGAAGTATGGATATCTAAACAATGAATCCTCTTCGTGAAAATAAGGTTTGTACCAATTACATAAATATAGTTTTTATATAGTTCATCAAAAAAGGATGAAGATCTCATTTTTCATGTTTCTGTATATTGTGACTATTTTGCATCAGCCATGTAACATATATATATATATATATATATATATATATATATATATATATATATATATATATATATATATATATATATATATATATATATATATATATATATATATATATATATATATATATATATATATATACAACATTTTGGTGAACAGTATTGTTAAATTCCTTATATTTTGAACCTTCCTTCTATTTGATTATGATTTGAATATTCATTTTTTTCACTCTGACATGTTGTGACATTTTAAAAAACTACTTTTTCTTCCACTAACCTTCCTTTACAAGTTTCTCAAGTTTCCTATGCAAAAAGAACTAAAAAACACTGATCAGAGCTCCCTTCAAAGGATTGTGCTTCCTAAGGTACCCAAATAATCTACAACATTCTGGTGAACATTATTGTTAGAACTTAACACTTTTGGTAATTTTACTTTACTACCCCTAATCCGCCTTTATGTTCCCAAGGAATAAATGGTTTAGCTATTTTTCTCACTCTACCATTCCTTATATTTTGAACCTTCCTTGTATTTACTTGTGATATGAGTATTCAGATAGAAATGACAACTCCCTTTCAAGGATGATGCTTCCCAAGGTACCCAATTCTCTTAGATTTTCTTAAAGCAGCAAAAACAAACCTTCCAGTGCGAAGTAGACTTACCTACTGGCTTTGCACCACAGATTTAAACATCCTTCCTTTCAAATAAGCAAATGTCAAGATATTAACCCATCAGTTTGGATTACCAATTCAAATACATATATTGTGCTCTAAACCAATTATTTTTAGGCCTTAAAATATGATGCTAAGGTGCTCCAATTTGAATACATATGCTCCTATCTACGTAAACATTGCACCTCGTTGGTGCAAGTGCTAGTTTTATGCTCTTTTTTTTAATGCATCTCATGGATACACTATGAAACTCATAAATTTTTATCTCCAAATCATTAATAATTTAAAAATAAATCAATTGAATTTTTTTTTAAGTTGAATAATAAAAAATAATTAGAATTATTAATACTCATGGGGCCTCCGGTTCCACAAAAAACTCCTAAAAATGTTGAGCAATCGATGCTAGTCAAAATTAGCCTAGCAACTGCATGGGGACCTACCCTAAGCTAGAAATTGCCCCACTAGTTTAGGAATGCTTTTGACCACTTGTCAAATATTTAATTTCAAGATTTTCTTATAAGGAAAAAATATTTTTTACTTAAATTTTTTAGTACAATATATGAAAGACAAAAGGTATTGTATTCATGAGACCAACAACTTCTTTAAATATGAAAAATTAAACTTTTAAATTCAATTGTACTACCAAATTCATGGACAAGGAAAAAAAAATTATCCATAAAATCCACCAACTTAAATAAGCCTTATCAATATAAAAAGTTATATATTTTTTTGGATCAAAGAAATGAACCTGTCATCTTATCAATTGAATTTGACCCAAAAATTATGCTATCATTTACACGTCATGCCCACTACAAATTGATAGACCACGATTTAAAATAGTAAAAAATTCAGTCTCCAATCGTTGTATTAAATTTTGTTCACAAAGAAAAAGATAACATTCGGAAAAAAAATTATGAACGAGGTAAACCGATTATAAAGCTAATTCACCTCGAGTTAATACCTAATTCCAACGGGCAGAAAAAATCCCACGCAGAGTAGCGATTCACAAAGATCTGTTTCAGTATCTCCTCCTTCCATGGATTACCTGATGTTCTTAAGAAACGCAGATGCATCCAGTTCCGTTTGCACATTAAATTTCAATAAATGCATTTCCTGTCGAAGCAAAATTGTACCACAAATTTAAAAATCTCATCAAGCAAATTGTACGTGAAAAATTTAAATTATCCCAGGAAGTAGATCTCTGGTGTGCTGTGTCAGCCGGTTTCCATTAATTCAAAACTGTTAAATTTGAACCAGTTTGGTGTGTTAATCACGGAAGCATCAGGAAAATTTCGTACGTGGGCATCTGGATCGGGTATGGTAGAATTAAGTGCAACCTGCAGATGGTGGCGAGGCTGTAAATACAAGGACTCATAGTTTGGTTCCGCCATTAATGACTCATTTAATGAGTCCGCTTTAAATGAAAGCTAATAATTTTCTTCGAATATATAAATGCATAAATGCATGATGCCACTGGGCCATCGCTTGTTCCGATGCACAACAGCGAAGGTCAAAGCGCGTGTAACCGCAGATGCAGGGGAAATCGCCAGGCTCGGGGATTTAATAATCTGGGTTCCTGATGCATCACATGCCCCCACCATATTTAATTGCTGGAACAAAACGGCCACATCTATAATCTGGAGGCGAAAGCGAAGGATCTTGGGGGTTACATCGTCTCTGGTTGCAGAACCGAGGGAATTTTCGGATCTTTAGGTTTAATGGCGAGCATAATTGGTCCCGACGGTTAGGGTTTCAAGAAAGCGAGTTCCAGAGGTCGCGGGTTCGAATCTCGGCAGAAGATGAGCACCAATTCCACAATGGGAGACATGAGCAGGGTAGGGCTTGGCTACGGAATCGCCATTGCGGTGGGAATACTTGTTCTGCTTTCGACTGTGATGTTGGCTTCGTATGTTTGCGTTCGGGTTCATGGCCGCAGTCAGATTGCTGGAGGCGTTGCGCTGAGAGAGGTGGTGCAGAGAGAAACAGGGGCGGCGGCCGCGGCGGGACTCGACCAGGCGACCTTGGACTCGTACCCACTCGTGACATTTTCGGAGAAGCGTTCGCATGGTGAGGAGGTTTCGTGCTCCATTTGCCTGAGCGATTATAAGGAATCGGAGGTTCTGCGTATGCTGCCTGAATGTCTTCACCTCTTTCATGTCCACTGCATCGATGCCTGGCTTCGTCTCCATGCCTCGTGCCCTATGTGCCGCACTTCGCCTCTTCCAACCCCCATTGCTACTCCTCTCTCTGAATTCATTCCACTTGCTCGCCACCCTCGGATTTCCTCTGCATGATTTGTGCATTTCACTGTGCATCTTCCAGCCAGCCCTAATCAAAATTTTCGGCAGTCTCTGCGTCTGGGTATTCCGTCTTTTTTTGGATTAATATATGTTTGACGATAATTCAATTTGAATGCCTTCGTCGGAGTCCTCATGCGGTACGTTATTGTACTGATTTTGCTCGTTCTGCAAGCTGGTTAACTTTGTTTGACGGACTCAGAAATCTAACCAAAATCGACATGTATCAAAGCTTCTTCTTTTAAGCCCTAATTTATTCTGTCTAATTTTGAATTAATATAGATATGCTTTGCCCCGGATGCAATTTGAATGCCTCGTCAGAGTCCTCGCGAGGTTTGTTCTTGCACTGGTTTTCTCGTTTCTACGACCTGGTTAACTCTCGTTGACGAACTCAGAAATCTAACCAAAACCGACATGTATCAAAGCTTCTTTCAAGCCCTAAGTGCATTTTTCAACGAACAATGCATCTGTGTATTCCGTGTGCTGAAGAGATTTGTTTCTGCACTGGTTTTGCTCGTTTCTGCAACCTGGGTAACTCTCTTTAACGGACTCAGCCAACCAAAATCGACGTAAATGGATTTAAGCTTCTTCTTCTAGGCCCTAATCACATTCTTCAACAGCCTTTGCATCTTTTTTTGAATTAATTTATATTTATGCATTGGATGCAATTTGAATGCCTCGTTAGGTATGTTTTTGCACTGTTTTTACTCGTTTCTGCAACCTGGTTAACTTTTATTAATAACTCAAATCGATACTTTTCAAATAAAAAATTCATATCACGCAGGATTCCATGCATTCTGATTACTTGCGATTAAAGAAAGCATTAAAATGATTGGAAAGATTTCAAGGTATGTTTTAGCGCAAATTTGCTCGTTTCTGCAACCTGTTTAGTTGTCTTTAACGGGGTGAAAAATCTAGCTAAAATCTAGCTTCTCTTTTTAAAAAAACATCAGAACATGATGGCTTTCATGCAATCTGCCTTCTTGCGATTAAAGAATGCACCAGAATGACTTCTTGCGATTAAAGAATGCACCAGAATGATCTTAAAGATTTCAAATTCCTGATTTGCAGGGTCATTAACGGAATCTATGGGATTATTTTACCTGGTCAAGTTGACTGGTAATCAGGTTTCAATAAAATAATGGCGTTCTTGTTCAAATTCAAATCTCCTCATTCCGTGGATCTCAGGACGGCTTTCAAATTTTTCGTTTTGTTGTTCAAATTCAAATCTTCTCGTTCAATGGATCTCAAGGCGGCTTCCGAAATTCTGGCTTTCTTGTTCAAATTCAAATCTTCTCATTCAATGGATCTCAGGTCGGCTTCCAGAATTTTGGCCTTCTGTAACGTAAACTTCCCCTGTAGATCTGACAGTTTTTTATTATCAATTGTGATGGTTGTGTTAGAGGATGATCGAAATCCACGGATTTTTTATGGCAAACTATGTCATTATTCTCGATAGGGCAGAGAGTTCTCAGAGAATATTCATGATGTTATTAGCAGCCAATACGCATCGTACCTCTCATTTCATTATTTTATTTATGAGTTCAATTTGAAACATATTGTGTGTCAATTGCGTGAAGTTCTAAAAATAGGAAGTGAAGCAAATTATATTTGATTTGAAGGGTGAGGATTCACTCTCTTAAACTGGAGTTGCTGGAGTCCATTAAACTTTTTAGATTAAATTTATGAGTTTAGGGGAAAGGACTCAGTAGTGGCCCAGGCTAACTTTGCGCACCTAGAACTCCTAAACCGTAAGGTGGATTTCGGTGATTTTTTCGGCATGTCTCTGTAGGTGAGTTAAGAGCTTAAAGCTAAGGTTTCAGCTTTTGGGTATTCACAGATCTCTCTGTAGAGATCATGGAGCGCCAAGTGGTCTAAAAGTACCATTTTAAAATGCTTGCCCGATACCCACCATGTTTCTCACCAATAACCGATCACTCAAATGACCCAGTACTTGTGTTCAAATGGCCCAATACTTTTGATCAAATGATCCAGTAATAATTATGAAATGACCCAATAGTGGTGCACAAATGAGCCAATCATTAAAAAAAATGATCCACTATTAGTACATGTGGGTTCAGCTATTGGGTATGTTACTAACACTTATTGTATTTTTTTTGTGGTTAGTTATTGGGGCTCTCTATGACACAGCGATAACAGTTATTGGACCCCCGTTTGCTATTGGGTCTTTTCCCCTAATGGCATGGTTGAAACTATTTTTTTAATCAGATTTTTTAAATGGGGTTATATATGTTTTAAAGAATTTATGAAAGGAATTAATTATTTAGTTGACTTTCATATTTATATATTTGACTTTTTTTTAATGAAAGCTTTTTATTTTTGTAGTACATATATTTGCTTTTTAATATTAATATAGCAATTCAATTATTGTGATATTGTAATGTGATTGGTGAAGACAAAACTAAAATATGGTTGATATAAATGTATGTATTTTATTGAGTAGTATTGTTGATTATGTAAGGTTGGATGATGTATACTTTCATAAAATCAATTCAATTACTTTGATATTATAAATGATTGATCAAAATAAAGTAAAAATATTGTCTACTTTAACACAAATATATGTAATAGAGTTAATTGATGTGTACTTCAATATATATCAGTTCAATTGTGATATTATAAATGATAGATCAAAACAAAGTTAATATATTGTCTATTTTTAAATAAATACAAATATTTTATTGAACAACATTGTTGTCTATGCAAGAAAGCTAGTTGATGTAGGGAGAGTACTCGACTTTTCAGGGCAATGCAATGCAAGAGTAGTGTAGTTAAATGTTCAATTTAATTGTTTTTGGTAGAAGTGAAAATTATGTTACCATTTCAAATTAAAAATTAATTATTTTAATTTGTATTGAGAAAGAAGTTTTCATAATACTATAGTATGGTTTATATAATGATATGTTATATTATTTTTTAAATTTAGTATATAAATTTATCTTAAAATTATAATAATATGCAATATGGAATTCAATATTTTAATTATGTGTATTGTTTTATATGTATATTAATTATATGTAATTTTTTTTCAACAATTTTTTTGAAAGTTTTACATAGCAATATTTATGTTTAAAATAAAAAATTGAGTCACAATAATAAATAATAATTAAAATTGGGGAACACCCCAAAGCATAGTGGTAGTGGTAAGTTGTGAGCCTTTCATTTGGGAGATCTTTGGGGAACACCCTAGAGCATAGTGGTAGTGGTAAGTTGTGAGCCTTTCATTTGGGAGGTCTTGGATTTGAGTCTACTTGAGCCCCATGTAGGTCGAAAGTAATAGACCTCACATGAGATCTTAATATCCTTCTGCTTCATCTTTCTAAAGAAGCTTTCATCGACTAAAAAAATAAAATAAAAAATTCCATGTGGGGGCAATCAATTTATAGGTACAGATGATGGCCTAGCCATCTGAGAAGCCATTCCACAATCTATTGTTGTCATTGGTGCTATTTTCCCTAGTCTTCCCCTCTTTCCCTTCGATTGCTTTCACTTGGACTCCTACTACACTTCGACATTGCTTGCATTAGCCTTGAAAGTCTCATAACCCTTAGCAATTAAATAATTTTTCCACAAGTCACCACCCCTAGAAACTTTCAGCCCTAGCCATTCTTGAAGAAATCTATGTTTCTGGATATAGTTGGATTCCTTTCTTCAATATGTTGAGTCCATGACCAAAACCCTTGCGGAGAGCCCAAAATTTGCTAGAAGAGAAATGTGCAGAATGAGAGAAATATGGCTTAAATTCGCTCTAAAACAAACTTGACTATCTTTCCATGACACATCTCCATTGTGTGATGATGATGATGATGATATATAAAATTTTGATTATCACCGAGGAGCCAACTTGCCTAATTATTATTTATTGCAGCATGTGACATGCGTAAGCTATTCTCAATTTTCTCTGACGCATTTGTTGTTATAATTTCAAGGATGTATAAAAACTCCTTATAGTTCAATGTCATCAAGCTATATTGATTTGATTATCTATTTGCGAATTCCAGCCTTGGAGTCCAAGGAATTACCCACATGACCAAGCCCCTCCACTTCTCAACAGTTAATTTTGAAAAAAAATTGATTTTAATTTAAAATTGATGGTGCCAAATTAAGCTCAAGGTTATGCTTCTCCACTAGTAATTAGACAAGCACATTTAACACTTTTATGCTAACTCCCTCCACCGCCAAATTAGCTAGTTGATTTACATCTTTATTGGCCTCCCTTAAAACATGATTAATTGTGAAAGCATTGAAAACCTTCATTATATCCAACGCCCTTCCTAATAGACCATTTAGTTTCCAAGTGTGAGTTCTACCTTATCTAACAACATTTACTACAATTGGAGAGTCTCCCCTGACTTTAATTTTATCAAGTCCCATTTATGTGCACAAGAGAAGGCGTAAAATTAATGCATTAAATTATGCGATGTTGTTGGTGTTAACCCCAAGGGGATTCATTTGCTTTGCAACCAGCTCTCCATCTCATTTCTTGATGATGCAACCAGCTCTTGAGGGCCCCGGATTGCCCTGGGAAGCCCCATTAAAGTTTAACTTATACCAACCATGCTTAGGAAGAGACCAACAAGCTTGTGCCCTTAGATTAATGTCATCCTTAAGAACATGGCCAATACAGACCAGAACCCTTAAACCAACTCAACTAAATCTCATTTTACCATTCCACACTATAAAGATAACACAATTCAGAGGCAAGATAGAGGCCCTATAGTTAGCCACTTCAACTATTACCACCTCCACCTTGTAATAAAAATGGATGAGATTAATTTCCTTATACTCAAAGATCATGCAATTACAATCTTTCCAAATCTCATAGTTCAAGAGGGAGGGACAAATCTTCCAAAGGCTTTTGAGAAAACCAAAATTTGTCTTTATTGGCCAACCTTAAAAGAGACTTACTATATCATTTGGGAGGGTAGTGATCCACCTCGATTTAGCACACATCTAGCACCAACATTATTGAGCAAAGTATCAACCTAAGAGAATATGATCCATTGATTCCTCCTCCCTTTTACGTTAAACATATCTCGAGCGGCCTTCAAAACCAAGTATTCTGAATCTTTCTATTGTTAGAATCTTCTTTTGCAAAGCAGCCCAAGCAAATGTACCTGCTCTAGGAACACACTATTTATCCCAATAGAGTGAGGTTGGGATCTCAGCCTTGGGGAGATGTTTACCTCTTGAACTCTAGTTATATACATTCTTCACATTATATTCACCATTTATTGAGGCTACCCAAATCAACTTATCTTCCCCTTGCTCGAAATTGATGTCTTTGAGTGAGGATGTTTTTCAAGGGTCCTATTTCCTGCCCCGACAAGGGAAGAGAATTCATATCCTTCCATTCTTGACCAACTACCAAGCCTTGTTGTTGTGACTTGATATAATCCTTGACTTTGTTTCCCGAATGAGTTTCAAGATAATGTTTCTTAGTCCCAATATCTATTAAGTTGTCTATACTTGGTAGACCACACCATGAATCTTCCCAAAAAAGTGCCTTATCCCCATCATGAATGTCCCATGAAAGAAACCTGCATATAATAGAAATGTATTTAGGCATAAAGTTCCATACTTTGGATCCCTTTGGTGCATTCTTTATCCTAACTATGTCCAACTCGTCATTGCCACTGAGATACTTCTCTTGAAGAATTTTGGCCCATTTCAGTTGAAGATGCCTAACCATTTCCCATATCAATTTAACCCCCAAAGCCTTGTTTTGTTCTAAGTGATTCTGCAATCCAAAACCCCTGCATTCCTTTGGTTTACAAATTTTGGCCTAGGAGACCAATGCCATATTATGCTTCTTCAACAGACCTTGCTAAAAGAACCTCCTCATTTTTGGACAAAGAATTTATTTGCCCCAGTCGTGAGAGCCAGTTATGATAGGAGGTAGATAGGGAGGGAGGAAATCACATATTTCAACAATATTATCCTTCCTACCCATAACAACCACCTCCCTTTCCATGATGCTTGGTGTTTTTCCATCTTATCTTTGAGAGAGTCCTAGAGTTTAGTGTAAATTACAAATTAATTTTGGGTAGTGTACTGACTATTGACCAACCTACAATATATTATGATAATTTGACATTACCTATATTATTGTGAAAATGTTTGATTATTTGTTACTAATTTATCATTCAAAATATATTTGTAAATTAATATTACATACAATTATATTTATTAATTAACATATTAGTATTATAAAAATGTACATAAAAATAAAAACACAAACAATACATAATACATAATACAAACCAAATTTTCTTCCTACCAATATTTAAAATGTTTAATTTGACATTTGCACTCACTTTTTTTAAATCATGGTCATTTTTTTAGAATACTTGATTTTAAAAATTTAAAATATAAATAGAAAATTTAATTCATAATCAACAAATCATTATGAACCTAATGTTGGGATTAAGGTGGCTCAACCTTAGGAGTCCCAAGTGGATTTTTAATGGTCCTATGTTGTTGTTTTTAATGAATTAATGTAGTATTATAAGTTTCCAAAGTGCATAGCTTAATTGTAGGTTCTAATGGGAAGTTGGGTGCAAATAGCATTCAAGAGAAAGAGAGGTTGTGACACTTGTCGCAAGGAGGGATGTTTGAAGAATCGCTAAGGAGTTCCTAAAAGTTCCTTCCAAGTGAAAATTGACAATACAATTTTACTTCTTTCTTATGCACAATTTTAGAAATATTTTCATTCGAACGAAATCTTCCACCCAGAAAGACTAGGATATTTAAAATTAGAAATTAATATTTATGCAAGAGTATGCAAAAAGAGAGAACTTATATGTTGAAGATACATTTAATGTGGACACATTTGAGAATATGTTATTTTTTACATGTTGTAAGCTCTATAAATACAAGTGTTGCTAGAGATTTTACTTCTTTCTTATGCACAATTTTAGAAATATTTTCATTCGAACGAAATCTTCCACCCGGAAAGACTAGGATATTTAAAATTAGAAATGAATATTTATGCAAGAGTATGCAAAAAGAGAGAACTTATATGTTGAAGATACATTTAATGTGGACACATTTGAGAATATGTTATTTTTTACATGTTGTAAGCTCTATAAATACAAGTGTTGCTAGAGGAATTGGATGAGAGAGAAATTCATTTCATAGGGGTTATATTGTTGGATTTTCTCCACAGTGGATTAGGATGTAAATCTCCATGTAATGGCTTAGACCTGAAGAATTTATTGTAACTATATTATGTTGTTGAATAGTACAATGGTTCTCTAGTTTTCGAGTGTGGGGTTTTTTGGTTTTAGATTGTTGGGATATTATCATGCATGTATGTGCTGACATTGATGTTTTGCCATTGATATCAACATATTCCTACTATTTGTGACAATGTTCCTAGTATGTATAGTGAGAAGATTTGTTTGGTATGACTAATGTATTGAAGATCAGATGCTACGAACATACAGATTATTTAAAGGATATTTGTAATTAACCTATGTCAATCTATAGAGGTTTGCATGGTGATTCGAGTGGTTTATGATTGATTGATTGGAAATTGGTATTTTGGATGTTCAGGAAGAGACAATGTTTCAATTTTTGGATCAGTGTGGTTCAATTATATAATATTTCTGGTTGCTAACCTGGTGGTGAGTTTAGGACATGGATGTGTGTCCTTAGCTCAATTGGTTCATGATTTGGATGTTGGCAAGTTATTTTCCTTGAGTGACGTACAGGTTACTGATTGGTGTTCTTGATGAACAGGGAAGAGATAATGGTGAATTCTGAAATGGAGTTATTTTCGTTGTTGCTATGGCATTTCATGTTGTTTGTTGATGTTTCTAGATTGTGCCCTATTTGTGTTGTTGGATTACATTGAGTTATGTGATGACATTTGGTGATTTTCATGTGGTGTGTTGGTGTTATTGTTCTTCGTCGACATGATGATGTAGTGTGTTGCGATGGACTGTGGTGTGATTTATGGAGCTGGAGCATGTTCAAGGATGAACATTTGAATCCTTACTATGTCTTTTCCGACATGTTTTGGATTGCATTGATGATTGCATTGTATTTGATTAAATATTTGTAATTGAGGAGTTAAGGTTGATGCCAACCTTATTTATTTCTATAAGGTTGATGAAATTTATAAAAAAGATGTAATCTTTTGTAATTGCAGATGTATGACAGATGATCACGTGTGTATGAGAGATTGTGTGAAGTGGTATGAATGGAATTTGCAATTGAGGCAGAGATCTTATGTAATATGTACTTCATTGGAAATGTATTGTTATAATAGAGATGCTATCAGTCAGTTCATGATTAGTGGATTGTTGTCCATATACTTGTTGTAAGGTATTGAGCCTTCCTTTGGGTTGTAGACCTTGTTGTATTTGAACAGTGAACTCTAGGAAATGTCCCTGGATGCATGTGAATTCCCCTTGTATTACTCTTAACTGGGTATAGTTATTTTAACAGAGTACATCGTCTTGTGGGTTTGACCCCCAATGTGGTGTTTTCCCTAACAAGGTTTCCACATCAAAAAATGTTGGTGTTATGTGTTGCTTAATGTGTTGTGATCTTGCTTTAATGTTCATCATTCAAATCTAAGATTCAAAGAGTTGATTGTGGTTTTAAGTTTTGTGACACAACTGATTAACCCCCCCCCCACCCCTCTCAGTTGTGTGTGTTGCCTTGTTTCTAAAAATTGGTATCAGAGCTAAGTCCTCTTTTGGGAGCTTTATTTATTGAGGAGATTTGGGATGACAACCTTTAAGAAATAATGTTTGAGATTTAAAGGAACTAACTATTCCATATGGAAGGGTTGGATGATTACACGTTTGATATGCATCGAAGAATATTATTGGGAGATCGCTAAGAATTCTTACAATACTCCTATGAATCTTTCTACGGTTACTGCAGATGAGAAGAAGTAATTTGAGTACAATATTAGAGAAAAAGAAGCCCTTCTAAGTGCCTTGTCAAATACAAAATATACAAATGTCATAGAATTAAAAATTGCACATAAGATATATTGGACAAAATTGGAGACTTTGAAGGAGATGCATGTGTGAAGAAATCCAAGCTACAGATTTTGAAAGGGAAATATGAAATATTGAAGATGAGAAAGGACGAAAACATCAATTCTTACATTCTAAAGGTGAATGAGCTTGTTTGTGGAATCAGATGCGCTAGTGAAACATTGGAGGAAGATGAGACTATTTCTAAGATACTTCGATCCTTGCCTCCTTACAATCACAAGGTTGCTACTATTGAAGAGATTAGGACCGTAACACCATTAACAAGAGACACATTGGTTGGCAAGTTATTTTCCTTTGACATGAGATAATTTGGTGATGATCTTCCTCAAGTTCAATCTACATTTAAAGCTACTATTTATAAGGATAAAAAGGATATGTCACTGGAGAAATTTCATCAAAGTATGCATCTAGATATGCAAAGGAATTGGAAGAAATTGAGGAAGAGGAGATAAAGATTAAAGAACTTGAAGCCCTAATTGCCAAGAGAGTTCCAAAGGGAGCTGGTAAGTATGAAGGTAAGTTACCTTTGAAAAAAAAATCAAGTAATAAAATTGGTCATTTTTCTTTTAGATGTCCTAGGAGAGTACCGAAGCATAAGCATAGGAAGTTTCAATCTACATATCAAAAGAAGTGTTATTTTGTTGCCACTGAAGGTGTAAGTGACGATGAATCTAAAAAGAGTGAAGATGAGAGTGTGTTTATAGCTATCAAAGATGAAAACCCTAGTTTCTTAAATGAATAAAAAGCCTTGGTTGCACATGTTGAAGAAAAACATGAATGGGTAATAGACAATGGTTGTTCACATCACATGACCAGAGATAAGAGAAATTTTTTGAAGTTGGAGAGGTATGATGGCGATGTTGTCAAATTTGATAAAAATACTTTGTGTATGATCAAGGGTAGAGGTTCCATTACACTTGATGGTAAGAATAACACTAATCATGTTTTATATGTTGAATATTTAAAACATAATCTTGTGAGTGTTGGACAACTAGTTGACAAAGGTTATAATCTACAATTAAAGGATGGAAAGTGCAAAATCATTGGAATCTTAGCAGTTGATATTGCATCAGGAACAAAGACCAATGGTAATGTATTTCATTTGAATAGTGCAAAAAATAGATGTCTGATTGCTCAAGTTGATGACAATTCATTATGGAACAAAATATTTTGTTGTGTGAAATTTGATAAAATTGTAAAGATCAACACTACTAAAGTTGTGAGAGATTTATCTAACTTGTTGAATCTTGCTAATGCGACGTGTAAGGAATGTCAATTGGCTAAGATAACTAAATCTACTTTCAAAAGAAAGACTTATTCTTCAAGTGTATTGTTAGATCTGGTACATACTTATTTGTGTGGCCCTGCTAGAGCTAGAAGTTATTATGGAGATAGATATTTCATATTATTCATTGATGATTATTCAAAAATGATGTGGGTTACATTTTTAAAGAATAAGTTTGAAGCTTTTCACAAATTCAAGATTTTCAAAGTAATGGTTGAGACATAAACAGGTATGAAGATGAAATGCCAAAGATCTGATTGAGGTGGAGAATTTGCATCTAGTGGATTTAATGCATTTTGTGAAGAGCATGGGATAAAAAGGTAAATGTCTGCATCATGGACCCCACAGTAGAATGGTATTGTGAAGACAAGAAATAGAACTATCCTGAATACCACATGGACAATGATGATTGAAGGAAATGTACCACAAGTCTATTGGAGAGAATTGGTTAGCACCACAGTCTACACATTGAACCAAGTTCAAATTAAGCAAGGCACTTATAAGACCCCTTATGAGCTATGGTATGGTCATGTCCCCATAGTTAATTATTTTAGAATCCTTGGAAGGAAATTTTATATCAAAAGAGATGAAGATTTAGGGAAATTTTATCCTAGATGTGATGAAGGTATCTTTCTTGGTTATTATACAAAGAACAAAGCATAAAAATGTTACAATAATAGGTTGAGAAAGATAATTGAAAGTGATGATGTTAATGTGGATGAAAGTTATCAGAAACAAGCTAGATCTTGCAGATATGAATCTAATGATGAGGAAGACAATCAGGAAATGCAATCTAAAAATTAGAGTTAGAATCAAAATGGTTTGGTAGATCAAGATGAAGTTGCAAATGAGGAAGAAGTGGAGACACAAGAGTCGGCTACAAATGCAAATCCAAAGACTCCAATGTATGTAAGAATAAATCATTCTAAAAATTATATTTTTGGTGAAAGAAATCAAGATGTTTAGACTAGAGGAAGACTTTCTAGAAATAGAGATGAGATTTGTTTGATTTATAAGATCGAACCTAAGGATATTGATGAGGCATGCAAAGATGAAATTTAGATTAAAGACATGGAAGAAGAATCAGAGCATATTGATAAGAACAAAACATGGATCCTAGTTCCTAGACCTAAGGACACGAATATGATCATAACTAAATGAGTATTTAGAAACAAATTGAATGAAGATGGTACAATGGGTATTGACTTCCAGGAGACCTTTTCTCTTGTTGCTATAATTGAAGATGTTAGAATGTTTCTTGCATATGCTACTTATACATATTTCAAGGTTTATCGGATGGATGTTAAATTTGTATTTCTGAATGGAGAGTTGGAAGAGGAAGTTTATGTTGAGCAGCCTGATGGATTTCCTTTGACTGGTCAAAATGACATGATTTTTCAATTGAATAAATTATTGTATGGATTAAAACAAGCCCTTAGAGCCTAGTACAGAAAGATTGGATAAGTATTTTTTGAAACTTGGTTTCAATAAAGGTATTGCTGACAATAACTTATACATCAAAATTGATCATGATAATATTTTGATTGTTGAAGTCTTTGTGCATAATATCATTTTTGGTGGTAATGACAAGTTGAGTAAAGAATTTGATAATGAGATGCAAAAAGAGTTTGAGATGTCCATCATAGGTGAGATGAAATTATTTCTCGGTCTGCAAATTACTCAATCAGAAAAAAGTTTTTTCTTATCTTAGTCTAGGTATGTGAAAGAATTGTTGAAGAAGTTTAGTATGGAAGATTCAAAACTAGTTTGTACTCCTATGGTTACCCGTTGAGAATTAAAAAAGGATGATGATTCTCTAAAGGAAAATCAAAGAAGATATAGATCTATGATCGGTGGATTATTGGATTATTATGGGCAAGTTACAAACTAGATGGCTTGGCCCGTATGAAATTGTAGAGGTTTTTCCAAATGGAGTTGTTCATCTCACTACAATTGATCCAGTGCAATTCAAGTTATTATTGAATGGTCATTGGTTAAAGCTTTATAAAAAACTGGCATCTAAGAAGGAGTTCCTATAGAAATTCAATGTAGATCTTGGTTCTAAACTTCCTGCAATTGCAGAAGGTGGACTTAATGTCACACCTTCTACCTAGTCAGCTCCATGCATGTAATTATAATAAATATTTCTAGATCCTATGGAAGTACACTTCTTCATCAATAAATGCACCACTCCACTTCATTTCACTTCTCTCCATAAATTTTTTTCCATTAGTACATGTATGGCACATAAGCTATCACTTCAAGTTTAACTCATCATATTTGCAATTAAAAGGTGACATGCTCAAGTAGAAAATATGAAATATAGTTATACAGAAGACATGATTCATGATGTGACACACACATTTCTCCCCCCAACCAAATTGGAGACAAGCTCCCACACATGTCCTAAAAAAGTGGGAAGGTAGATGCTATTATGAATGAATGCTAAATTTTTGGCAGCCATTCTGTAACAGTTGTTGCATTCATGACTATGATTGTCATTGATGTCAACACAGTGATTTACCGGAGACTTGTAGAGAAGCAGACAAAGTTTGAATTAGCACACGTGGGATATTGCAGTTGGAGCTATGTGATGTTGAGGATATACTATTTGATATGTTATATTGTTATGGTTAAGAGTGCAGACAGTAATTCATTTATTCATGGAAGTTATGAGCATTTTGGTGGAAGCAGTATTCAGACAGTGTTCCTGAGTAGCAGGTTGTGGAAATCGGATAATATCTCCTAATCAGGATGGAATCTAGTTTTGCATAGTTAAAGGGAAGTTGAAGACACATTGTTAGTGACGTGGTTGACAACACAAACTTCGAGGTCTCATGAGTGAAGAATTATTGTTGTTGGAAGCCGACAGTTTTGTGTAATTTTGATGTAGCATGTGGAAACTTTTATTTTGTAATTGTATGCCGACTCATTTGTAATTACTTGAGTGTGGTATAAAGGAAGGAATTTTTTTCCTTTTTGTAGTGTAGTGGATGAATATGAAGTGAAGAAAAGAGCCAAATGTGAAAGCAAATTTATGAAGCAAGACATGCGAAGGACAGAGATCTGAAATTGAGATCTGGTGTAACAGTAAGTGCGGTTTGGCACAGTCAGAGAAGAGGTAACATATTATTCTATTGAGTAATACAAAGATTATTTGGACAGTGTGTTCAGTGATCTTACCCTGAAGTTGTTTGGGTAGTGGGTCCTTCTGTCTTCCATAACTCTTAATAGGGTTAGAATCTTTTAACAGGGATTCAAAATCTCCTAACATGGATTCATTTGTACTAAATGTATTTCATAAGACTCCTAATAGAGTCCATCCTTTCACAAGGAATATTCATATTAGTGCATCTTTTGTGGGCATCATTGCCACCAGGGTTTACTCTTTGATCAAGAGGTTCCCTAGTCAACATATCTTGTGTCATTGTGTTATTGTGTATGAATATATTTCTATGGTTGGTAATTATATTACTTACATAGTTTAATGTTGTTGAAGTTGATAAAAGTTATAATTATCTGATAACTAATTCAACCCCCCCCCCCCCTCTCAGTTATCTTGGTGGACTTTACTTTTTAACAGTTGGTATCAAAGCGGCAGGTCCTTGAAAAAGAAGTTTAACAACTTAAGGAGATCCATGGAAAATTTTAGGAAAGAAAGCTCTAAGTTTGATGGACTAAATTTTGACAGCTGGAAAGAAAAGATGAAGACACACCTACTGTATTTAGGACTAGGTTATTGGTTGATTACAAAGAATGATAAGACTATCATTGAAGAGGACAATCTTGAAACATGTACTGCTGATGAGAGGGATCTATTCATGTGTAACATACTTGCAAGAGAAGCACTTTTGATAGCCCTTCCAAAGAATGAGTACAGTCAAGTAAAATGTTTGAAAAAATCTTATGAAAATTGGAAAGCTTTACACTCTACTTTTGAAGGTGATGAACATGCAAAAAGAGTTAGATTACATAATTGGATATGTGCATTTGAAGATATAAGAATGTTGGAAGATGAATATGTTAGAAGCTATATTGGTAGAATGTCAGAAATTGTTACAGGTATAAAATCTTGTGGAGGAACAAAGATAGAGAATGAAGTGATATGGAAAATTCTGAGAACATTGACTCCTGTATTTAAGTAGACAACATAGATGATTGAACAAGTTATACCTTGTACTACAAAATTTACAAGAGAGACTCTTCTTGGAAGATTGGAAGCAGTAGAGATGAACCTGAGGTTATCAGGAAACTTACCTAGAATGGAGACAACATTCAGTGCTCTTAGTGTTCACCCTACTTTGTCAAGAAGCATCAGTGTGAGTGAAGACTATGCTGGTAGTAGCAGATCTAGAAATGAAGAAGACAAGAAGATTGAAGAAGGTATTGCCTTGCTTGTGAAGAGAGAACCAGACGGTAAGAAAAATTTTAAATGTTGGACTTATCAAGAATATGGTCATTTTGCATCTGAATGTCCTAAGAGAGTTAAAAAGTATAGAAACAATTTCAAACTTAGAAGATCTAAGGAATGTTATTATGCTAATGATGAAGATCTTGAAGCTAGTATAGAGAGAACTCTAAGTGAAAGTGATACTGAGAATAATGATGACATAGGATTTGTAGCAATTAAAGAAAAGAATCTTGAAACTGATGTTAAGGAAGAAAAAGCCTTAGTTTCTCAAGTTGAAAAGAAAGTTGATTAGATTATAGATAGTGGTTGTTCACATCATATGACTGGAGACATGAAAAAGTTCATAAATTTTAACCAATATGATGGAGGAGTTGTTAGAGTTGGAAACAATGTACCTTGCTTGATTAAAGGTATAGGATCTATTACTCTTGATGGAAAGACTAATACTAATGATGTTTACTTTGTGGATGGATTGAAACATAATCTTTTGAGTGTTGGACAGTTAGTTGATAAGGGATATCAAGTTTGGTTTACTGAGAAAACTTGTGTGATAAAGGATAAAGATGGAAATCTGATTGGAACTGGATCTAGAATCAGAGGTAATGTATTTCAGTTGAATCCTACTGAGATGACATGTTTGATTACTAAAATTGATGACAATTGGTTATGACATAGAAGGTTTTGTCATATAAACTTTGACAATATTGTGAAAGTAAGTACTACACTTGCAGTAAGGGATTTACCTAAAATTATGAAGTCTACTAACATGATTTGCAAAGAATGTGTGATGGCTAAATAAAAGAGAAGTTCTTTTCCTAGTAATAAGTTTACATCTGCAGAAAAGATGGAGATTGTTCATACAGATTTGAGTGGTCCTACCAGAACTAGAGGATTCTATGGAGAAAGGTATTTTATGATTCTTGTTGATGATTTTACAAGAATGATGTCAATTGCATTTCTTAAAGAAAAGTCTAAAGCATTTGATAAGTTTAAGATTGTTAAGAATAAAGTTGAGAATGAATCTGGAATGAAGATTAAATTTTTGAGATCTGATAGAGGTGGAGAATTTACTTCTAGAGAGTTTAACACCTTTTGTGAAGAAAATGGCATTAAGAGATAGTTCTCAGCCCCTAGAACAACTGAACAAAATGGTATTGCAGAAAGAAGAAACAGATCAGTGACTGAAGCAGCAAGAGCTATGTTATTTGAGAATGATTTGGTGAAGATATTCTGGAGAGAAGTAGTGAACATAGTAGTGTATACAATGAACATAGTACAAATGAGAGCAGACATAGACAAGACATCCTATGAATTATGGTTTGGACATGCACCCTCAGTTAAGTATTTTAGAAATTTTTGGAAGCAAATGTTATATAAAGAGAGATGATGATATTGGAAAGTTTGATCCTAGAAGTGATGAAGGTATATTTCTTGGATATTCTTTGAAAAGAAAAGCCTATAGATGTTACAATAAAAGAACTAAGACTATTGTTGAGAGCGCAAATGTTAAAGTTGATGAAAATTTCAAAATTCAGGAAATAATGCTTGATTACGAATCAGATGAAGAAGCTCATCCTAAACCTAACACTGGATCTACTGAATTATTTTATGAGACTAACAGTGATTTGTTGAATGAAATTCATAGTGAATTCATTGAAGAACCTACACCTGAAGTGAGATCTGAGACAGTGACACCTAACAAGAGTTTATCAAGAAATCATCCTATTCGGCAAATTATTGGAAGCATCAAAAGAGGAGTTCTAACTCAAAATAAGGTACAAGAACATTTATGTTTGATTTCTCAAATTGAACCTAAAACTACTAGTGAAGCTTGTGAAGATGAAAGTTGGACTAATGCTATGAAAGAAGAACTAGATCAGATTGAAAAGAACAAGACATGAGAATTGGTCCCTAGACCTAAAGACAAGAATGTTATTGGAACTAAATGGGTATTTAGAAACAAGATGAATGAACAAGGAGAAGTAGTAAGAAACAAAGCAAGATTGGTATGTAAGGGATACTCACAGCAAGAAGGAATTGACTATGAAGAAATCTTTGCACCTGTTGCAAGAATTGAAGCAGTAAGAATGTTTTTGGCTTATGCAGCTTACAAGAAATTCAAAGTATATCAGATGGATGGGAAGTCAGGATTTCTAAATGGAGAATTGGAATAAGAAGTCTACATTGAGCAGCCTAAAGGTTTTCCTTTGACTCAAGAAGGAGACATGGTATGTAAACTGAAGAAAGCTTTATATGGACTAAAACAAGCACAAAGAACTTGGTATGAAAGATTGGACAAGTATTTGTTAAAGTTGGGATTTACAAAATGAACAACTGATAGCAATCTGTACACAAAAGAAATTGAAAATGGTTTGTTGGTTATAGTTATTTTTGTTGATGACATTATTTTTGGAGGAGAAGATGAAGCTAGTGACAAATTTGCTGATGAAATGAAGACTGAATTTGAAATGAGTATGATTGGTGAAATGAAATACTTTTTGGGATTTTAGATAACACAGAACAATGATGGTATCTTTGTAAGTCAGACAAAGTACCTGAATGACTTGTTGAAAAGATTTGGAATGGAGAACTGTAAACTAGTTGGAACACCTATGGTAACTAGACATAAATTATCTAGCACAGATGAAACACCGATAGTTGAATAGAAGAAATACATATCTATGATTGGAGGATTGTAGTATTTGACTCATACAAGACCTGATATAGCACATTCAGTTGGAATTGTAGCAAAATTTCAAACTAAACCTAGAGAATCACATTATGCAGTAGTAAAGAGGATACTAAGATATTTAAGAGGCACAATGGACTATGGATTGTGGTATGAAAAATCTGATGATTTTACCCTATGTGAATATACAAATGCTGATTGGGGAGGCAGTGTTGATGATAAGAAAAGCACCAGTGGTGGAGCATTTTTCCTTGGAGGAAGATTGGTTTCTTGGTTAAGCAAGAAGCATAATTGTATCTCACAAAGCACATCAGAAGCATAATATGTAGTAGCAACAAACAATTGTAACCAGATAATTTGGATGAAGCAAATGCTGAAGGATATTGGAATAAAGTTTGGTGTACTTGTTGTCATACATTGTGACAACACCAGCATATTTAGTATGTCTAAGAACCCTATATTACATTCTAAGACAAAACATATAAATATTAAGTATCATGTTGTAAGAGAGAAAGTTGTTGAAAAAGAAGTCAGACTTGAGTACATAAGTACAAAGGAGAAGATAGCAGATATATTTACAAAACCTTTGCCTAAGGATACATTTGAGTATCTGAGAGGTATGCTTGGGGTTATGCCCCAGCCTAATTTTGAGAAGTGATGTAGTTGGTTGCATCCATCTAGTGGTATATGAGCCTTATCTTGTTTCTGGACTGGATGTTGGTACTTCCTCTATGGGGGAGTATGTGTATCTGAGCTAAGTCACGAGGACTCTAGTGGATGTATTTTATTTTTTTTCTGAACAGTGTCTTTTGACATTGGAGTTGTTGTTGACATAATGATGAAATTTCTATCATTGATGTCAATGGGGGAGAAGTGTACATGAAAAAACTATTTGTACTATCTAAACAGGAAAATGAAGCAAAATTTGATTGATGAAGAGGACTTGAAGCAACAGTGTTGCAGTATTGGATTTTTGGAACATTGGATGTTTTTTCATCTATGTTTCCATCAATGCCAATGGGGGAGATTGTTAGGAATGAATGCTAAATGTTTGGCAGCCATTCTGTAACAGTTGTTGTTGCATTCATGACTATGATTGTCATTGATGTCAACACAATGATTTACCGGAGACTTGCAAAGAAGCAGATAGAATTTGAATTAGCGCACGTGGGCTATTGCAATTAGAGCTATGTGATGTTGAGGATATACTCTTTGATATGTTATATTGTTATGGTTAAGAGCACAGACAATAATTCATTTATTCATGGAAGTTATGAGCATTTTGGTGGAAGCAGTATTCAGGCAGTGTTCCTGAGTAGCGGGTTGTGGAAATCAGATGATATCTCCTAATCGGGATGGAATCTGGTTTTGCGTAGTTAAAGGTAAGTTGAAGACACATTGTTACTGACGTGGATGATAGCATAAACTTTGAGGTCGCACAAGTGAAGAATTATTGTAGTCGAAAGCTGACAGTTTTGTGTAATTTTGATGTAGCGTGTGGAAACTTTTATTTTGTAATTGATTACCGACTCATTTGTAATTACTTGAGTGTGGTATAAAGGAAGGAATTTTTTTCCTTGTTGTAGTGTAGTGGATGAATATGAAGTGAAGAAAAGAGCTAAATGTGAAAGCGAATTTGTGAAGGAAGACATGCGAAGTATAGAGATTTGAAAATGAGATCTGGTGTAATAGTGAGTGTGGTTTGGCACAGTCAGAGAAGAGGTAACATATTATTCTATTGAGTAATACAAATATTATTTGGACAGTGTGTTCAATGATCTTACCCTGAAGCTATTTGGGTAGTGGGTCCTTCTGTCTTCCATAACTCTTAACAGGGTTAGAATCTTTTAACAGGGATTCAAAATCTCCTAATAGGGATTCATTTGTACTGAATGTATTTCATAAGACTGCTAACAAAGTCCATCCTTTCACAAGAAATATTCATATTAGTGCATCTTTTGTGGGCATCATTCCCACCAAGGTTTACTCTTTGATCAAGAGGTTCCCTAGTCAACATATATTGTGTCATTGTGTTATTGTGTATGAATATCTTTCTATGGTTGGTAATTATATTGCTTACATGGTTTAATATTGTTGAAGTTGATAAAAGTTATAATTATCTGATAACTGATTCACAACCCCCCCCCCCTCTCAGTTATCTTGGTGGACTTTACTTTCTAACAGATGTAAGAAAGTTGCTATGTGAAATATGCATTTTAATTATGCAGAAAATAAATAAAGTATTTGATACAATAAATATACCTAATGCTTATGTGCATACCTAAATTGTGTAATAGATGTTGAGTATCATATCGTTACTAGAGGTGGTTGCTTGTTGAACTAGTAAATCAAAGAAGTGAAAGTGGGATGAAATGATGGAAACAAGTAAAAATCCCTAGGGAAAATAAGTCTACTCCTCAAAGGAGATGCCATAGGTTGAGAGAGAATCTTAGAAAAAACATTTGTACCTAATAAAACCAATGCCAACATTCAAATTGAGTCCTCTAAATCTATTCATATCAGTCCCAATGAGGAGGAGAGGGTAGTTTTTAACAGACCTCCTAGACCACCCATGGAAGACCCCCACTTTTCCTCTTCTAAAGAACAACAAGATAATACTCTTATGGAGGCATATGACTTGGATGAAGAGAGGGGTGAAGAAGTGTCTCAAGGGGGTGATTTGGATGAAATGCCTTCAAAAGAGCATGAGTTGTTGACAAATAATAAACAACCTCAAGATAATCTAGGCTTAGAAGGATTAGCTGAGCTTGTTGCCACTACTGAACAAATGGTAGAACAAGTCTCAATTGAAATAGAAAAAGGAGAGGTTCAAAAGAAGAAGATTTGGGTGGTAAGGCATAAACTTCTTTTTTCATGGGCATCTATAGCTTTGGACTTGTATCATGATATGATGGAAAGGGAAGAAGAGTGGGAAGAAGAAAAATTACAATTGTGGAAGGAAATTAATAGGAAGAATTAGGAGATTAAAAAGGAGGATATTGTAGCGCATTAAAAATTAAGGTATATAATGTTGTGACATTGATACCACAACTCCTAGAATTTAGATCACCACCTAGGGTTTATACATTATATTTGAGAGAACTCAACCTCTCCTTCAGATTGTCAAGGATTATGTCTAATCAAAATCCATCCATAAGAACCCCTCATGATTTCTATTATGTCTTTTAATCCTCTCTTACAAATGCCAAGAACCTAATTTATAAATTTTACCTACATAATTTTATTATACCGCATGATACAGAATGGAATCCATTGTTCTACATTGGTGATATTCATTTAAGGGCCCCGATGTCATGGATACAAGATGAGAACTAGAGGGTACCATTTTAGAAATTACAGGGATAAAGAACTTTCACTTCTCCTCACTCTTAGGGTCAAGGCAAAAAATTCAAGAATGCTCTACTATGATTAGTAGAAAATTATTTTCAGAGATGATTGTAAATCTTATATATTAGCCTTGAGAGAGGAAGTTTACCAAGAATTTGAGCACATGAGTTATAATTAAGGACAGAAAGTTTTAGGATTCCTTACACAAATATGGGCTACCTTGATATATTAGTTGAAGCAATTAGAGACACATTATCCCTATAATTGTTAGGAATGAATGCTAAAGCCTTTGGTAGTCATTCTGTAGTAGTAATTGTTGCATTCATGACTATGATTGTCATTGATGTCAAGACAGTGATATTCTAGAGTTAGCAGAAAAGCAAGCACAGTTTTGTTTTGCACACATGTTATATTGTAGATTAAGTTATGTGCAGTTGATGGTATGTTCTTTGTTGTGTTATTAGGCTATGGTTAAGAGCACAAAAATAAATTCATTTATTCATGAAATTTATAAGCATTTTGGTGGAAGCAGTATTCTGGCAATATTCCTGTGTAGCGGTTTTTGGTAATCTGAGGATATCTCCTAATTGGGATGAAATCTGATTTTGTGCAATTAAAGGGAATTTTGAGACTCATTGTTGGTGACGTGGTTCACAGCACAAACTTTGAGGTCACACGATTGGAAAGTTATTGTATCTGGAAGCTGACAGTTTTATGTAATTTTGATGTAGCATGTTGAAATTATTATTTTGTATTTACATGCTGACTCATTTGTAATTATTTGAGTGTGGTATAAAGGAAGGAATGTTTTCCTTGTTATGTGTGGATTATAATAGTTGTGGTATGAATTTTTGAAAGTTGTGATGCAAATATATGCATGAAGTGAAGAAAAGAGCTAATTCAGTGATGAAGGAAGACTTGCGAAGTACAGAGATCTGGATTTGTGATCTTGTGTAGCAGAGAGTGTAGTTTTGGCACAGTGTGAAGGAGGTAATATATTTCATATTATTCTATTGAATAATCCTAAGATCTATTGGACAATGAGTTCAAAGATCTTGCCTTGAAGCTGTTTGGGCAGTGGGTCCTTCTATCTTCCATAACTCCTAACAAGGTTAGAATCCTTTAACAGGGATTCAAAATCTCCTAATAGAGATTCATATGTACTGAATGTATTTCATAAGACTCCTAACAGGGTACATCCTCTAACAAGGAACTTTCATATTAGTGCATCATTTTGTGGGCATCATTCCCACCGTGGTTTACTCTTTGATCAAGAGGTTCCCTAGTTAACATATCCTATGTTATTGTGTCATTGTGTATGATTATCTTTCTATGGTTGGTTACTGCATTAATTATATGGTTTAAATTTGTTGAAGTTGATATTGAAGTTAATGTTGATAAATGGTTTAATTATCAAATAACTGATTCACCCCCCCCCCCCCCTCTCAGTTATCTTGGTGGTCTTTACTTTCTAACAATTGGTATTAGAGCAGCAGGTCCTTGAAAGAGAAGTTTAACAACTTAAGGAGATCTATGGTAAATTTTAGGAAAGAAAGCCCTAAGTTTGATGGATTAAATTTTGACAGCTGGAAAGAAAAGATGAAGACACATCTCTTGTGTTTAGGACTAGGTTATTGGTTGATTACAAAGAATGAAAGGACTATAATTGAAGAAGACAATCTTGAAACAAGTTCTAAAGATGAGTTAGATCTATTTATGTGTAACATACTTGAAAGAAAAGCACTTTTATCAGCACTTCCGGAGAATGAAATTGTTGCAGGAATAAAGTCTTGTGGAGGTGAAAAGATAGAGAATGAAGTAATATGGAAGATTTTGAGAACATTGACACTGGTATTCAGACAAACTACACAAATGGTTAAACAAGTGATACCTTGTACACCAAAATTTTCAAGAGAGACTCTTCTTGGAAGATTGGAAGCAGCAGAGATGAATTTGAGATTATTAGGAGAACTACCTAGAGTGGAGACAACATTCAGTGCTCTTAGCATCAGACCTACTTTGTCTAGAAGTGCAAGTGTGAATGGAGATTATGCCAGCAATAGCAGATCCAAATCTGATGAAGATAAGAAGATTGAAGAAGGTATTGCCTTGTGAAAAGAGAACCAGATGATAAGAAAATCTTTAAATGTTGGACATGTCGAGAATATGGTCATTTTGCATCTAAGTGTCCTATGAGAGTTAAGAAGTATAGAAACAATTTTAAGCCTAGAAGATCTAAAGAATGTTATTATAGAAATGATGAAGAAATTGAAGTAGGAATTGAAAGACATTTGAGTGATAATGATAATGATAACTTTGATGACATAGGATTTGTAGCAATTAAGGACGAAAATTCTGAATCTGATATTAAAGAAGAAAAAGCCTTAGTTTCCCAAGTTGAAAAGAAAGTTGATTGGATTATAGACAGTGGTTGTTCACATCATATGACTGGTGATAAAGGAAAATTCATAAAGTTTAACAATTATGATGGAGGAGTTGTTAGAGTTGGTAACAATGCACCTTTTTTTATTAAAGGTATAGGATCTATCATTCTTGATGGAAAGACTAATACTGATGATGTTTACTTTGTTGATGGATTGAAACATAATCTTTTGAGTGTTGGATAGTTAGTGGATAAGGGATATCAAGTTTGGTTTACTGGAGAAAACTTGTGTGATTAAGGATAAAGATGGAAATCTAATTGGAACTGGATCTAGAACCAGAGGTAATGTATTTCAGTTGAACCCTACTGAGATGACATGCTTGATGACTAAGATTGATGACAGTTGGTTATGGCATAGAAGGTTTTGTCATATAAACTTTGATAATATTGTGAAAGTAAGTTCTACACTTGTAGTAAGAGACTTACCTAAGATTATGAAGCCTACTAACATGATTTGCAAGGAATGTGTGATGGCTAAGCAGAAAAGGAGTTCATTTCCTAGCAAGAAGCTCACATCTACAGAAAAGTTGGAGATTGTTCATACAGACTTGAGCGGTCCTACTAGGACTAGAGGATTCTATGGAAAAAGGTATTTTATGATTCTTGTTGATGATTTTACAAGAATGATGTGGATTGCATTTTTGAAAGAAAAATTTGAAGCATTTGATAAGTTTAAGGTCATGAAGAATAAAGTTGAGAATGAATCAGGAATGAGGATTAAATGTTTGAGATCCGATAGAGGTGGAGAATTTACATCTAAAGAGTTTAACACTTTTTGTGAAGTAAATGGTATTAAGAGACAATTATCAACCCCTAGAACACCTGAACAAAATGGTATTACAGAAAGAAGGAACAGATCAGTGACTGAAGCAACTAGAGCTATGTTATTTGAAGGTGATTTGGCAAAGACATTTTGGAGAGAAGTAGTGAATACAGTAGTATATACAATGAACAGAGTACAAATCAGAGTAGACACAGACAAGACACCTTATGAATTGTGGTTTGGACATGCACCCTCAGTTAAGTATTTTAGAATTTTTGGAAGCAAATGTTATATTAAGAGAGATGATGATATAGGAAAGTTTGATCCTAGAAGTGATGAAGGAATTTTTCTTGGATATTCTTTGAAAAGAAAAGCATATAGATGTTACAATAAGAGAACTAAAACTATTGTTGAAAGTGAAAATGTAAAAGTTGATGAGAAGTTTAAAATTCAGGAAAGAATGCTTGATTATGAATCTGATGAAGGAACTAACCCTCAGCCTAACATTGAAACTAATGAACAATTTTTTGAGACTGGCAGTGAATTGTTGAATGAAAGTCATGCTGAAGAAAATAGAGAAGAATCTATAGTTGAAGAAAGATCAGTGACTATGACACCTAACAGGTATATATCAAGACATCATCCTGTTGAGCAAGTTATTGGAAGTTTGGACAGAGGAGTTATGACTAGAAAGAAGGTACATTTATGTTTGATTTCTCAAATTGAACCTAAGTCTACTAATGAAGCTTGTGAAGATGAACATTGGATTAAAGCTATGAAAGAAGAATTGGATTAGATTGAAAAGAACAAGACATGGGAATTGCTCCCTAGACCTAAAGACAAAAATGTGATTGGAACTAAATGGGTATTCAGGAACAAGATGAATGAACAAGGAGAAGTAATTAGAAACAAAGCAAGATTGGTATGTAAGGGATACTCACAACAAGAAGGAATTGACTATGAAGAGGCTTTTGCCCTTGTGGCAAGACTTGAAGCAGTAAGAATATTTTTGGCTTATGCAGCATTTAAGAAATTCAAAGTGTATCAGATGGATGTGAAGTTAGCATTTTTGAATGGTGAATTAGAAGAAGTCTACATTGAGCAGCCTGAAGGTTTTCCTTTGACTTAAGAAGGAGACATGGTATGTAAACTAAAGAAAGCATTGTATGGACTAAAGCAAGCACCTAGAACTTGGTATGCTAGATTAGATAAGTATTCGTTAAAATTGAGATTTACAAAAGGAACAACTGATAGTAACTTATACACAAAATAAATTGAGAATGGATTGTTAGTTTTGGTTATTTTTGTTGATGACATTATTTTTGGAGGAGAAGATGAAGCTAGTGACAAATTTGCTGATGAAATGAAGACAGAATTTGAAATGAGTATGATTGGAGAAATGAAATACTTTTTGGGATTACAAATAACACAAAACAAAGATGGTATCTTTATAAGTTAGACAAAGTACTTGAATGATTTGTTGAAAAGATTCGGTATGGAGAATTGTAAACCAGTTGGAACAACTATGGTTATAGGACATAAACTATCTAGTAAAGATGAGACACCAGAAGTTGAGCAAAAGAAATACAAATCTATGATTGGTGGATTGGAGTATTTGACACACACTAGACCAGATATACAACATTCAGTTGGAATGGTAGCAATATTTCAAGCTAAACCTAGAGAGTCACATTATGCAGCAGTAAAAAGGATATTGAGATATCTTAGAGGCATAATGGACTATGGACTGTGGTATGAAAATTTTGATGATTTTACCCTATGTGCATATACTGATCCTGATTGGGGAGGCAGCGTTGATGATAAGAAAAGCACCAGTGGTGGAGCCTTTTTTCTTGGAGGAAGATTAGTTTCTTGGTTGAACAAAAAGAAAAATTGTATCTCACAGAGTACAACAGAAGCAGAATATGTAGCAGCAGCAAACAATTGTAATTAGATAATTTGGATGAAGTAGATGTTGATGGACATTGGAATCAAGTTTGATGAGCCTTTTGTCATATATTGTGACAATACAAGTACAGTTAGTATGTCTAAGAATCCAATTTTACATTCTAAAACAAAGCATATAGAGATCAAGTATCATGTTGTAAGAGAGAAAGTTGCAAATAAAGAAGTCAGACTGGAGTACATAAGCACAAAGGAGCAGATAGCAGATATATTTACTAAGCCTTTGCCTAAGGATACATTTGAGTATCTGAGAGGTATGCTTGGGGTTATGCCCCAACCTACTTTTGAGTAATGATGCAGTTGGTTGCATCCGTCCAGTGGTTTATGGCGCTATCTATTTTTTGGATTGGATGTTGGTATTTCCTCTATGGGGGAGTATGTGTATTTGAGCTGAATCATTGAGGACTCTTGTGAATGTATTTTCTGAATAGTGTCTTTTGACATTGAGCTATTGTTTGATGTAGTGATAGAATTTTTGTCATTGATGTCAATGGGGGAGAGAATCATGAAAAACATTGAGGAACTACATTTTTTGGAGAGATTGAATAGGATAACGAAGCAAGATTTGATTGATGATGAGCAGTAGTGCAGTTGAGCTGCAGTGATTGGATTTTTGGAACATTAGATTTTTTCATCTATGTTGCCATCAATGCCAATGGGGGAGATTGTTAGGAATGAATGTTGAAGCCTTTGGTAGTCATTCTATAGCAGTGGTTGTTGCATTCATGACTATGATTGTCATTGATGTCAACACAATGATATTCTAGAGTTTAGCAGAAAAGTAGGCACAGTTTTGTTTTGCGCACATGTTATATTGTAGATTGAGTTATGTGCAGTTAATGGTATGTTCTTTTTTGTGTTATTAGACTATGGTTAAGAGCACAAAAAGAAATTCATTTATTCATGAAAGTTATAAGCATTTTGGTGGAAGCAGTATTCTGGTAGTATTGCTGTGTAGCGATTTTTGGTAATCGGAGGATATCTCCTAACTGGGATGAAATCTGATTTTGCACAGTTAAAGGAAAGTTTGAGACTCATTTTTGGTGACGTGGTTCACAGTGAAAACTTTGAGGTCACATGATTGGAAAGTTATTGTATCTGGAAGCCGACAGTTTTATGTAATTTTGATGTAGCGTGTTGAAATTATTATTTTGTATTTACATGCTGACTCATTTGTAATTATTTGAGTGTGGTATAAAGGAAGGAATTTTTTCCTTGTTATGTGTGGATTATAATAGTTGTGATATGAAGTTGTGAAAGTTGTGATGCGAATATATGCATGAAGTGAAGAAAAGAGCTAATTCAGTGATGAAGGAAGACTTGCGAAGTACAGAGTTCTGGATTTGTGATCTTGTGTAGCAAAGAGTGTGGTTTTGGCATAGTGTGAAGGAGGTAACATATTTCATATTATTCTATTGAATAATCCTAAGATCTGTTGGACAGTGAGTTCAGAGATCTTGCCTTGAAGCTGTTTGGGCAGTGGGTCCTTCTGTCTTCCATAACTCCTAACAAGGTTACAATCTTTTAACAGGGATTCAAAATCTCCTAATAGAGATTCATATGTACTGAATGTATTTCATAAGACTCCTAACAGGATCCATCCTCTAACAAGGAACTTTCATATTAGTGCATCATTTTGTGGGCATCATTCCCACTAGGGTTTACTCTTTGATCAAGAGGTTCCCTAGTTAACATATCCTGTGTTATTGTGTCATTGTGTATGATTATCTTTCTATGGTTGGTTACTGCATTAATTATATGGTTTAAATCTGTTGAAGTTGATATTGAAGTTAATGTTGATAAATGGTTTAATTATCAAATAACTGATTCACCCTCCCCCCCCCCCCTCCTCAGTTATCTTGGTGGTCTTTACTTTCTAACAATAATTACTATGCAAAAATATGTAGGTCCACCTGGTATATGCATTTGGTGGAAGGGTCAAGTAGAACAATTGGATACCACTCATCTTCTAGCCTCCTATACTTTTGTGGTCAATTCCAAGTTATAACCAGTTTGGGAATGCATTTGATGAAGCAGTTGAAAAGGCTAGATTAGACATGTTGGAAAGACATAATAGATTTTACTAGAGCCTAGCTAAAGGAGGATCAAGATAGACCATCCTAGGTGATTACGGGACATAGGCTAGAATGAAAATTTTGATGCTTGTTAGAGGACTGGTAAGATATATGGTTAGGGAAAATGATGAGCCCATTTAATGGCTATAAATTTTCATATGTTTTATACTTTTATAGGTTCTTTTAGGAAGTTCCAAGATAATGATAAGGTTTAAATACATTGTTTATATGTTTATGTTGACTTTATAGACAAAATCCTTTAGATTGACATAATGGTTATAAGCTTATCCATTATGTATTTTTTATTAAATGATGAGCCTAATATATGACATGTTATTCCTATTTGAGCATTAATGGTTGTCATTAGTATCATTCAATTATTCAGTCAGTAATGCAAAAAAAATAGGGCAGTCAGTCACATCACAAAGCCTTCACACTGAGAAGGAAAAAGGTAGATCTCTGAAGCTTATCCAACATGGATTTGACCAAGTACTCTCACCGAGACAAAGGGTTACCGATTACCAAGCATAGTGGTCACCGAGAATTCAAATTAACCGATCAACAGTTAATTACCGAATGAAGAATACAGTGAACACTGAATAAAATAGGAAATGGCATAGTAATTTAAAATGGCACAAACATCAATGCAAATGGTTCACACCAATCAGGAAAATAGGTTACCAAGATTGAGACAAAATTAAATATGGATGTAATCATTAAATTATTGATGATTCCTATGTAATTTTAGATCTAGGTTATTTTGTTACACCGTTGATCTTAGGTTTTCTAAGATATTGTAAAACCCTAATTAGGTCAAGATAGTTTGATATAAAAGAAGTAAAGATGTCATTATGTAAATATATCATGGAGTAGCTACACTAAGGACATCAGGAGATCAAACAAGGTTTTTGACAGAAAGGTTTGAAAGAAGCATTCAATTTTTCAAAACATGCACAAGGCTACCAAGTAGAACATAAGGACACATACATCACTACAAGGTGATATCTTTATGGTATATTAAAGATCTAAATCAAGCAAGATTAAGTTTATAATTATAGATACATTTTACTATTACCATTTAACCATTTTAGCAGATTCAAAATCTCCTAACAGAGTGGACTTAACAATTCTTGTTTAAATCACTTAACTGAGTACACACATGTATTGTGTTGTTAAAATCCTTTAACCAGGTAGATCTAGTTGATCTAATTATTACTCCTAATAGGGTAAGATCACCAGAAGTGATCACATTTTGTAGCCTTAACTAACATACTATGTTACTGCAGTAATGAAGATTTGTGGGTGTCATCCCCACCGCAATTTTTACCTTCTCAAAAGGGTTTCTGCGATACCAAAATATTTGTGTTATATGTTTGAAGTTTCATGAATGGCTTATTGATTAGATTACATGCAAATTACATTTTCATTTATATTTGAATGTGTGTTTCATACAATGGATTCAGTCAGTTAAATGCTATCTACACCTACAAAGTTTCAGTCTTGAAAAGTTTTGAAGGTACTAATTCACCCCTCCCCTCTCAGTACTTATCTTTCCATAATTCCAACAATTGGTATCAGAGCTAGATCTCTTGTTAAGGAATTTTAATCACTAAAGAGAAAAGATATAAGGATGGAAAGATATAAGGTAGATAAGACTATTGAGAATCAAAGATTAAAGATGCAAATCTATATTGAGAAATTCAAAGAAGCCAAAGAAGAACTGAAGAAGTTACTGATCAAGAGGAAGGATATGGAAATTCAGTATAATGAGACTGATTATCATGAAGAAGAGATAGATGATCTATTTGAGGTATTTAGATCTGGATCTAGTAGCATATCTTATGCATCTAAAGGAACCATATCAGGTCTATCTGAAAAGAATCTACATCTTGCAAAACAAGTGAAAGCACTGCAGATCGGTCAAGAGACACAAATGGTCAGAATGATTGATGTGATGAAGAATGCAAGGCAAGAAGAAAGGGAAATAAATTTGGCTATTGAAGATAGGAGGAAAATGACTGATAATTTGTAATAGAAGGAATCTAAAATACTAAGACTCACCAAGCATCACTTTGAAATATCTAATCAGATGGTTGTCATAAGTCAGGAAGTCAACCGAGTAAACAATGAGCTTACAAGAAAATTGGAAGGCACTGGTGAATTAAGAGAGGAAAATGAAAGATTGAAGAATGAAGTAAAGATGCAACAACAACATAATGAGATGATCAAGAAAGTTGAAGATGGTACTAAAAGAATGGATGAATATCTTATTAGTTAGAAAAGACTTGATAGCAAAATTGGCTTAGGCTACATCGAGAAGGGAGAGTCATCAAGACAAGTTGAACAAAAGAATTCCTATTCTTATCCAAGGTCAAAGAAGCTATCATGCTATCATTGTAGAAAACCAAGCCACACATCAAATATTTGCAGAAGTAAAGAAAAAGGTATTCCTAAATCCTTCCTAAATTCAATGGTTATTTCTATAACTGTAATAAGTATGGACATCAGGAACATGAGTGCAGATCAAAGTTGAATAGGACACCTAAGAAAACCTACATGGAGAAAAATTATCACACTTGCAACATGCATGGACACATGTCACAAGAATGTGGGACAAAAATGAAGCAAGTCTGGACACCGAAGGAACAGAACAAATCATATCAATTGAGAAGGAAAGGTAATGCATATACTTGGGATTACAACACTTGGGTTAATTGCATAGCATGTGGTAGGTATTGACATGTAGTAGAAAATTGTATGAGAAAGAACTGGAGAGGAAGAACTCATAATTGGACAAGTACTAGAATGACATGTTTGCACTATCACAAGGTCGGTCACTTAAGCAAGGATTGCAGAGACCGAGCACCAGAAATATAAACAAATACAAATGGAAATACAATTGAAGAAATCATGAGAATAAGAAATCAAATGTGGAGAAAAGTATCAAATGACAATGTTGGATAAAGCACTGCAGTCGGTGACACCTTATCCATTGGATTAGGTGATATCACCACCTCCACCTAAATCAATGAAGGTATGTATGGAACTAAATTTCAAATTAGTTATATTTTACAACAGTTCCTTGTATCTAGTGAATGCACACCAAATCAGCATGAAATAAGATGCACTATGGGTTTACATGTTTAGAACTTAAATTGTGTATAGTCGGTAAAAGCATGACCGAGTAAATGATTTCTAGTTGGTAAATATTAGCAAGGTTAACCGAGTTGTGGTGTCAACTGAATAATATCTAAGTGTTAACCGAGCCAAGGTCTTTTAAAGTGTAAACTGAGCACAACCATGTCTATCGAGTTGTGGTAGGTAAAGCATTTAATGCAAAATTTTGAGCAGGAAATGAAATTTTAGTATAAATACATGATGGACTTAGTTATTTTTCCACACAGTGATCACGAGAAGAACCAGACTAATTTTGAGCAAATTTGAGTGAAGAGATTCCAAAGCTTTGAGAAAATATTTAAAGAGATCCTGAGTAAGTTAATCATGACCTAAAGTAAGTTCCTCGACCACTGAGTTGTTTAAACAGTAATATTTGTGAAGCCCTAAGTTTGAGAAACTATGGCATCCTCATCCAAGGTCATGAAATCCAAGCCTAGAAGTGATAAGAAGGTCACCTTGATAAAGTTTGCAACCTGTGATGAACCAAAATATAAACTACACCTTGAGATTGCATCACAGATTGATCAAACCAGCATGTTTTTAAGTATACCACCTAGGGTTTTGTTGGTTCAAGACATCCACACTTACATCTACTGCAAGATCGATGAAATTGGAGATTTTGAGCTTCAATCCACTTATCAGGAGCCAATTATGAAAGAAAAGCTCAAGGATGAGCACAACCACCTGGAGATGAAGGGATTGATGAATGCTCTGTATTTCCTGAGATAACTTAAGTCAGAGTGGATTAGGATTTTTTTGAGTTGAGTGCATGAAGGAAAGTTATGGCTAGATGAACCGGTCAAAATAACAAAGGACATTATACATGTGGTCATCGGTTACCCTATCACTGATAAAGTTAAAGCCATAAGGAGTGCACCGAGGACCGAGACCAAGAATCTTATAGGACTAGAATGAGATGGAAGAGGTATGAAAGTCAACACAATTTTTGATCCTGAGATAAGGTTCAGAGCTTATGTAGTTAGTTACAAGATATTTCAATCAAGCAGGCCAAACAATATACCTTGTGGAGCAGTAGACATCGCCTACAAGATTGTTAAGAAAGGTTTGCAATTTGACCTCGTCGATCTTTTATTAAAACAATTGAGGGAGAATATGAGAACTATAAGGAAAAAAAAAAAAATACATGTAAGTTTGGTTCTCTATTGGTTTGTGTATTTTTCTATGTGCAAAACTTCTTTCCCTCAGTCGGTAATGTTGACTAGGATGTCAACCGACTAGTCATTATGCAAATCAGTGAATTTATTCAAAGTTTGGGTTAGAATTTTGTTAGTGTAATGGATGTTTATTTTGAACAATTCAAAGAAAGAATGCATCAAAGGAGTAGGATACCAGGTCAGGTGGTAGAAAAACATAAGAATGATATATGCTTCCTAGTGGACATTGACACCACTCTAATCAAGGTATTTGAGCCAAGGGCTACTTGGTTACCCCCAATGGGATATGAATTAGATATTGATAGAGATTCTAAGTCAATATAGGCATTATTGGCCAAGCCCAAAGATCAAAAGGCAACTAGGTTCAGAACCTATGAAGAGGTCAAACTAAGAATAAATATGGATCTAGTCGGAGTGAAAGTCAATAGGAAATCCAAGAAGATGATGGATATTTTGGTAAAATAATTTGGAGATGAAGCAGAAGAAGAAGAAGAAGCATCAACTAATCTTGTTGAAGAAGCAACTAAGGAGCAATTACTAATTGGAAATAGTGAACATGATGAAGAGGAGACCGAGTTGGATAAATATATCCAAGCTTCACCGACAAAGGCCACAGGAAAGAGAAAACAAGTATAAACACCTACAAGAGCAAGGACAAGATCCTCAACCACTACTTCTCTGCCCTTGAAGAAAGGAATTGTGAAAATATCAAGGCCAACTCCCACCAAAACATATCAGAAGAAAAAGAGAGGTTCCCAAGTCACCTCCGAGCAACCTAAAAAGAGGAGAAGATTAATAAGAGAAAAATATGATATTGATGAAGATGATGAACAAGAGGATCAAGGTAAATTAAAAGTTGTTGTAAATAAAATTCAATCAGTAGATGAGTTAGAAAATAGTATAAAGGAAATAGGGAGTCTAACTCACCCTAAATTGAATCGGTATGTATATATGTCTACCAAGGATCAAGAGAAAATAGAGGAAGCTATCATACAAATGATGATTAAATTTAAAAGAGTACCGATTGAATTTTCAAAATATGTACCTAAATAATTGTATGACAAAGTGTCAGCTAGGTGGACATATGCCCTCCACACTGAGAAGAAAATGAGGGAACACTCATTGATTTTGGCCATGCCTACTCAATTGGTTCCTGAGATAGAAGAATTAATGAAACAATACTCAAAATCATTTCTAATGAAGAGTAAAGCCCTTGACATATTGGCAGGAAACCTTGAAGAAGTTGATGAGAATAACAAGCTTCTATGGACGTCAATTTTGAAAGCTAGGGAAAAAGTTGATCAAGTGGAACTGGCTATCATTCCCAAGAAGAAGAACAAGAAGAAAGGTAAAGGAGTTCACTCGGATGATGTAGATATAGTCACCAAGGAGCCAATCCACATATTTGATACTGAGGTAGTAGATGACACTCGTACTATAGACTTTTACTCAACTGGATATAGTGAAGAACATAGACAGGATGCTCCTGAACAACTAGTAACCCCAGGGACAGATGATGTTTTGATTGAGGATATCACAAATGGAGATCTTGATGATGTAAATGATGATGAGGACATTAAAATTGTTGCAGACACCACCAAGAAAAATGTACCTAGTGAGGTAGAAACATGTGAAATACCATGCAACTTACCTATTTTGGTACAAGCAGTTGAAATTGTCATACAAAAGGAACCCAAAGGCTCAACCCCCAAGAAACCAAAAGATATACCTAAGGAACAAGGTACAATAGAGCAGAAAGATTCTAATGATCCTGAGACTAAAGAGGTAAAAACAAAAGAACCAAAAAAGGATAAACCGATAGAATTAGCTACAAAAGACACCACACAAGATGCCCAAGTTCAAGCCACCAAGACACCGGTCACCGGGAAACCTAGGGAAGAGAGTGTGTCTATCAAGATAGAAAAGCCAAATCCAAAGACTAAAGCTCTAGTGCCTTACACCAAATCTCCTACACCAAAGAAGAATAAAAAGAAGAAACATGGTAAGGGTCATGTCACACTTGATGAAATTATTAAAATTCCTGAATATGACCCTAGGACATTCGACCATGAAGCATTGAGAAGATATGGAGAATTGTGCACAAGGAAGGATGCACAGGAGAAAATGAAGAAAGAAAGTAAGAGAAAGCAAGTATTATTGGAAGTTAGAGATATCTGAATGCAGTAGTACCCAACATCAATGTTGATGACTCAACTCCCATCATTGATAAACTTGCTACTCTAATAGGACACATCAATGCCCCAGATGTAGATGTAGAGAAGAGAATGGAAGAATGGACATAAGCTAAAATATAGTTGAAATTAGTAGAGAAAATAAGATAGGAAGTGGCAATAAATAAGGTCAAGCTCTTAGAGGTTGTTACCGAGGTTGAAACCATAATTCCATAGATAATTAAAATTTTGTATAAGTTATGCAATGTGGACCACTTCACTGCAGAGCTTAGTGAAAAGATCAAGAAACTTGATGAAGAAATAAAGGTCAGTGCAAATAATTCTTTAACCAAACCCAATGCATATATTCCTTAAGTATTTTTCAAGGGTTCAAGAACTTCAGTAATTAAGGATTGATTTAAGGAAGAAAGAGGACATAATAAGGGAAAAAATTACCCAGCTTCAGGTTGAGTTGCTTCCCCATCTTAAGATAATGGAGAGACATGTCAATAAGACAAAGAATTTAGTTGCCACCCTAGAAATTTTTGTACTAGAAAATTTTTTTGACATGCATGCACAAGTCGGTTTAGAGCACATTTCTCTTGAGAACTTGAAAGAGGAATGGGAAAACCTCTTGGATTCACTCAAGAAAACCCATCAGCATATTTTTGACAAATTGTAAGTACATTATTTTTGTTTGGCATTAATTTGAAAAAGGGGGAAATTCTATGTATATATATGCCAGCATGTACTTCACACCAAGAGCATGTACAAAGGGGGAGTTAGCATTAATAGTTTTTATTAGCATCATTCAATTATTCAGTAGGTAATGGAGATAAAACATGATAGTTGGTCACATCACAAAGCCTTCACACTGAGAAGGAAAAAGGCAGATCTCTAAAGCTAACCAAATATGGTTTTGACTGAGTACTCTCACTGAGACAGATGGTTATCAAGTACTGATCATTCAAATAAACTGAGCACCAGTTAATTACCGAATGAAGAATGCAATGAACACCGAGTAAAATAGGAAATGACATAGTAATTTTAAATGGCACAAACATCAATGCAAATGGTTCACACCGATCAAGAAATGGTTTACCAAGATTGAGACAGAATCAAATATGGGTGTAATCATTAAATTATTGATGATTCCTATGTAATGTTAGATCTAGGTTATTTTGCTACAATGTTGATATTAGATTTTCTAAGATATTGTAAAACCCTAATTAGGTCAAGATAGTTTGATATAAAAGAAGTAAAGATGTCATTATGTAAATATATCATGAAGGAGTAGCCACACTAAGGACATCAGGAGATCAGACAAGGTTTTTGACAGAAAGGTTTGAAAGAAGCATTCAATTTTTTAGAACATACACAAGGCTACCGAGCAGAACAGAAGGACACATACATCACTACAAGGTGATATCTTTATGGTATATTACAGATACATTTTACTGTTACCATTTAACCATTGTAGAAGATTCAAAATCTCCTAACATAATGGACTTAACTATTCTTGTTTAAATATCTTAACCGAGTACACACATGTATTGTGTTGTTAAAATCCTCTAACCAGGTAGATCTAGTCAATCTAATTGTTACTCCTATTAGGGTAAGATCACCATAAGTGATCACATTTTGTAGCCTTAACCGGCATACTTTGTTACTGTAGTAGTGAAGATTTGTGGGTGTCATCCCCACCGCAGTTTTTACCTTCTTACAAGGGTTTATGCGTTACCAAAATATCTGTGTTATATGTTTGAAGTTTCATGAATGGATTATTGATTAGATTACATGCAAATTACATTTTTAGTTATATTTGAATGTATGTTTCATACAATGGATTCATCCAGTTAAATGCTATCTACACCTACAAAGTTTTAGTCTTGAAAAGTTTTGAAGGTACTGATTCACTCCTCCCGTCTCACTACTTATCTTTCCATAATCCCAACAATGACCTATGTTGTTGTATGAAATATCAAATTAATTATACATATGAATGGATGAATGTTTATTTTGATGTAACATATATATGCATATGTTTTTTTGTACATTCTACTAATGTCATGTGGGAGTATAATGCAATAATCAGAGGCCTTGCAACAAGGAAGTTCCAATAGATCAATTGGTTGAAGACAAAGTCCAATCTTGAAGAAGTCAGCAACTATCTCAAGAAGCCATAAATTGTAATAATGGAACCTTAATGACCATTTATAGAGTAGAATAAATATAGGGATATTATCTATGCTATATTCTCTTTGTAGTAGAAATTGTTTTGATTGTTTCTCTCTTAGAGCATAACTCCTTGTTTTATGTTGTAATAAAGAAGCATCCTCTTATTAGCATGTGAGTGAACTTATATCTTTCAATTTATAGTTTATAGTGAAGCATTTTTTCAGCCATTAGTATGTAACAACATTTTTTATCAATAATATGATATTTAAGCTTAGAAGCATATAGTTTAGTTTGAGAAGACTCATTAAGGGGGCCCACTTTGTGATTATTCCATATGTAGCACTTAGTAGTTATTATGTATGCAATAGTTAGTCATTATTTTGACAATTGACTATTCTATAGCCATTATAAATCCCTTCATGTGTTTGTTCTTGCAGCCAAAGCAAACAGAGTGATCCTTGTTTGTTTGTTAATACATTTATGTTATGCCTTGCATACATGTCCCTACATTTTGCATGGAAAAACATCAGGTCCCCTTTTCTTTCATTTTGTTTTTTCTTGGATTCTCTTTCATCTTATGTTTCTCCAAGATCCAATATCCCATAGCATCTTCTTGTCCATTGCCAAGAATTCTGGACTGTGGAGTTTCGGCATCGTCACTTTTGTTTTCATTTGAAGAAGTGAATGTCGGGTGTCTTAGGGTCTAGAATTTTGGGCTAACCTACCTTGGGATTCTAATTAGAAATTAATGTGATTAATTAGGCATTATAAAATGCTTTCACCCCTCATTTTTACATTTTCCCTTAGCAAAATTACTTTCTGAGCAATTAATTGAGAAGCACAAAGTGTTTTCCTAAGCCCAAGCCGTTGAAAAGTAGTTTGGTGCAAGTTCTAGTGTTCGTGTTTCTATATTTGGGTAGGGTAATTTGAGCTTTTGGAAATAATTGGGTGAGCTTCCTCATCATCTCTAATGTTCTTCTATTGCAAGTAGGCCATTCTTGGTTTTTGCTTCATTTTTTTGTTTTGTTTCTTTGTTTCCTGGTTTTGATCATTTTTTTTCTTCCCTTCTATTTTTGTTGCCTCATAACTCCACCCTGTAAATAGGGTTGGCATGGAGCTCTGGTGGGTTTGTTCATCATTTTTTGTTGTTGTTTTATTTTTTTTGTCTTCAGTGGCTTGTCCAGCTAGTGTAAATTAGTGTAAGCTAGTGTAAATTGATGTGGTTTGGTGTAGTCCTTTGTAAATTTGTGTAAGTTTATTATTTTTAAATGCCTATATTTAATGGTGTTCCTTTCTCATGTCCCTTGTACGTAGCCATGTAAATGATTCATGGTCCTGGTAGGGTTGGGTAGATGTATAGGGCGTCCAAAGTAAATTTTAGGCATTTTGTAAATAAATTTTGGTTCTAAATTCTTTACAAGGTCCCTTAGACCATGTCCCAACAATAACATGTCCCTAGACTCTATTCCTAGTCATTGTAAGTCATGCATTGTCACTGCAAAGCGAGTCATGTCAAGTCGTAGAGCTCACTTTGGTCATGAGGTCAAGTCCACAAGGCCAAAAATAGTCAATTTTTGAATTTACCCTTCATTTTCATTGTGCTCGCCTTAATAGAAGCACTAGTTCCCACAAGTGAGCATTCAAATTTTATCCAAGTTGGCCATTAATTCCCACCTTTTGTGCCAACTGTAAGGTTAAATGCCTTAACTTCATGTTTGTATATGTACTTATGTCCATCTTGGGAAATGACTTATCATTAAGAAAATGTCACATCAACTAGTTGTACCTTTCATCATTTCAACATCAAGTCCCTAGATATCTTGGTAGTTCCTGGCACTTAAGATTTTTAAATATTTGTGGTTCATCAAGTCATCAGTTTCAGACTCCAGTCTTCTTGGTCATGCTTTATGTGTTTCATGGCTTGCTCTAATATCTCTTATTACTAAAAAAATTTATTTCTTCAGTAATGAAATAAGCAGTCTCCGAGCCCCAAAGTCTATATTTTTTCCATAAGGATTTTGTCATGTATATCATTCTAACGATCATCTAGTCTTGCAGGTGATAAATTGGAAATATGGTAACAACAGGATCCCCTCCGAGAAGTTCTGAGTTCCCGAGCTCATCAATAGCTCCAACAAAGAAATCAAAGGTAGAAAAGTGTTAGAAATAGGGAATACTAAGAGGGGGGTGAATCAGTATTCTACAAACTTTTACTTTTCCCAATTATGGATATAACATATTATCTTAATACATGCATAACATAGTAAACTAAATAACATGCATAGAAATAGAGAAAATGAACTCATAACACATTATTTGTTCTCGAGGAAACCCTGGCCAAGGGAAAACCCCAGTGGGGATGATACCCACAAAGATCCACTAATCAAAAGTATCATGTTAAGGATGTTGACCCTATTAGGATCCTGTTATATTCATATAGTGTCTCAGTCCTAATTAAGGGACTATAGGCCTTGTTAGAAGCCTCAACCCTGCTAAGAGTTGGCAGTACTGATTACAAATGATTACAAGATGAGACCACTACCCAAACAAGTAATGTACAATGATTACTAATTACAAAAAGGGTAAGGTACATAACCTTATACTTATTTCTTTTCTTTCACAACTTCGCATCAATCTCTTTCTCTATATCATCTATATCACTACAATACATCATATCTCTTTTTGCATTTCATATGCCTTATATTTATACAAGTTATTAGGAATAATAACTTTTACAGTCGGCTTTACAAAACATAAAGCTTTACACAAAATACATATTTACCCAAGGGTTAACATCTAGGATGTCATCCCTTTATATTATTAAGACATTATTTTGATAAACAAAATAATCCCTTAACTCTTTACCAATTATGTCTTCTTCTCTGTCATGTTGGCTTTAACACTGTCTCTGGTAAAATTGTCATAACTTCTTCCGTACATGTCATATAGACTCATGCTCTCAGGTGAGTCTTCAATAGCCATCATAGTATCTATGTTCAAGTATGAAAGCACTAAACTTACTCCAATCGACATCACCAATCAAAACTGTCTCGGGTTACACTGGGAAAATACTGCACATACTTAGACAATTTTGCTTTGTGCTCTGTCATACTTGTTCTCTGTCATATGCGGTCTTCATGTAGATTATATGTTTCCATAATGACAACATCTAGATATCTAACTCAGCCAAATTTCCAACAATCTCCCCCTTTGTCATTGGTGGCAACATATGAGAAAATTGGCTAAGTCTCGAAACTTCAAAACTCAAAATTGTGGCCATAACAAAATATATCCGCTATCCTTATAACTCCATAAATCTGATCTATATTTTATACTCCCCCTAAGAATATACTTCCTTATCATCAATACATCAATTTTCTACTATATATCTCTCCCTCTTTGACAACAATGACAAAAAAAGGGTGCCAAAAACTGTGTTCAAAAAGATGTTATATACCTTGATTCAGAATTGCAGAGTTGGTAGGCTTGCGACACAATCTGCAAAATTCACTTTAATGCTCTCTATCTCCTTCTCCCATGCCTTCTTAAGGGAATCTGCAACACTAAGTAGTGCACACAATCCATAAAATGCGATCTCACATTCTTGAAGGTTTGTAAAACTAAACTTCTCAAAAGATGTCTTAGATGCAAGACAATCTTCCAACTATCCTTCAACAATGCTTATCTTTATTGAAATGTGCTCTCTTAGAAGAGTGAATCTTTTCAATTCCTATCCTTTTCATCATTTAGAATCCTTATTTCATCATTTACTTTGCTGATTCTTTTCTCAATATCCAATATCTTCACATTAGGGCTAGCTAAAAGATTTGTCTCTAACTGAATTTCTGCTTCTTTAGCCTTAATCTTCTCAACTACTTCAGATACATGGTTTTCAAATTTTGTACACTAAATATACAAAGTTTTACCTCTATCCAAATTCCTTCTCAATCCAGATTGTTAATATCATTTTTGATATTCTAACTTATATCATGAAATATTTTGGCCTCATAGGTTGCCTGAACCTTCACTTTAGCCATATCTGATAGGCTAGTGAACTCATTATCAAATGCTTTCATAACTTCTCTAGCTCTTTCCAGTGGGTCTACTTCCGCTATCTGGTTAGTCACAACACTTTGTAACTTCTCTGTTATTTCCAGCAAAGATCCTTCAAGGCTTTTCACCTTCTTGTTCTTTCCAATTATTTTGTTCAGGGATGTGATCAATTCCATTTGATCGTCATCATCAACTTCTTTCCCAAAGCTTTCAAATATTGATCCAATCTATGATTTCTTTGCAATCTCAGGTGTAAGATTGATTTCCTCTTTGTTAGGGACTTCTTTCTATCCTTGAATTTATGTACTTTCTTGATTCTCCATTTGCTTTTCTTCCTCTTTCCTTGTTACTTTCTTTCCTTCTTCACTAGATCTGTCCTGTTCTTCTAGAGCCGAATTGTCAACAATGTTTTCAAGATTTTTAAAAGGATTATCATCATAGTCTAATGTGATCTTAGTTCCTTCCACATGCATTGACTCATCTTCAATGTTAATTTATGGTGGAGAGGAACTCTTCTGATGCTCAGCTTCCTCTACCTATTCTGCTAGCTCTGTTGCACTAGAATGTTTTCCAACACTAGATGCCATTACCTTTACTATTACTTGCTATGTTTCTTTGTTTATCTCTTCATAGTTTCCTCCCATTATCTAAATGGTTATTTTCTTTGTTCTTAGATGGGTTCCAAGTTCTTTCATTATTTCTTTAAAATGATCTTCATCTCTGACATCACATAGTTTTCTCACAAGATTTTCTATGATTTTATTGTCTTCTTCAGTTGCTCTCTTTTTCCTGTTAACTAGCTTCTCAAATAAATCATCAGGTATCTTACCTTGAATTGTGTCAAACTTCTTATCTACTAGGATCATATGTCTCACAACTTAATTCTCCAAATTCAATCTTTCTGAATAGTTATAAAGATCATAGTACTTGTTCATCTTAGAAAAATCTCCATCATGAATAATCTGTTCATTTACCTTCTCAATCTTTGGTTTCCATGTCTTCTTTTTCACTTGAATATCTTCATCATCTTTTATCTTTGCTATTTTCCTTTGTACTAGTGGCACTATTATCTTTTGTCTCATACCTAATCTAGTTTCTATTTCTTTCACTCTTTTCCCTGGTGGAGTTGAAGATGATCTTGTAGATTTCCTAACTTCTTATTCTTCTTGCTCTACTTTTACCTTATGCTACAAATTTCCAGTTTCAACTGCTGAAAGGGGTGGAATAGACAAAACTTCCTTTTGTTCAATGTCTCTAATATATGTTGTTGTATTCTTTGCAATCATAAACTCTTGTTCTGTCATTCCTATTTCCTTTAGAATCTTCTTAATTGTACTTTCTACTCTTTTCTTTGACTATTTTTCTTCCTGAATAGACTTTACGGGGTTAAAGTTCTTGTCAAAAGTCCCAAATCTATTGTTGTGTATATCCAACTTGCTCTTAAGCAATCTATTCACATATTCTTCTACTTCAGCTTTAGTAATTTCATAGCAAAGAGGGTCTATGAACTCTTCTCTAGGTTCAACTGCTTCAATGAATGTAAAGTCAGTGTCAACCATCAAACATATCTCATTCTTATACTTTTCAACAATTGACTAAGGGATTCTTGATCTGTTCTTCATCAAGTTCTGAAATGTTTTAATCAATAAAACTGCACTCTCATTGACCTTGTCAATAAGATGTCTCTTGAATACTTGGTTTATTCTTTCCATTATGGTCTTGTCATCATTCCAATCATCTCCAATTGTAAATGGAAATCTTCTTAACACATGAAAAAACATATAAGTGATCAATGATGAGAATCTAAACTGGGAGTTCTTAGTCTTCTTTATCTTCTCCAAGTTCTCAAATAACTATATTCTCAAGATTTCACACATGTCTACTTGTATTTTGTCAACACACATCAGATAGGCTGCATGAATTATTCCAGCTACCATGTCATCTTCTCTTGAATTAGTACAAAATTTAGCTATAAGGATATTGCACAAATACCTAACATCATCCTATTGTATCTTGCTAATCACTATACCTCTACTATTGTAAGATGATTTAGTGTTGTCCAATACAGTTTTCTTCACAATCTTTTCATTAAATAGTATGACTCTAGATTTAGACAAACTAGTTACTTCATGAATTAGGTCTACTGTAATGTCTATCACTCTATCATCTAACAAAAAATTTCCATTATGTATTCTGCTCAGAATTATCTTAGTGCATTCTTCATCATCAAATTCATACTGCAAAGAATACCTTATGATTTCATTATCCTTCAAATGTTCAAACCCTACTCTCAATGACATATCCTGATTGTAAAGCTTCTCATACTCTTTAGTAAAATCACTATCACTGAGGGTTTCAATTTTACATCCCAAATAGCTTCTAACATTCTCTAAATGTAGAACTCTGTTTGGTACAAATGATAAAGCCAATTTAGGGTCTTCTTCCAAGGATTCTACTAGTTCCCTTTTAGGTTTAGGTCTAATCTTATCTCTTACATTGTGAATCAATTAAACATCCATATCTTCTGCAAATTCTCTAACTGACTGATAGATTTGCTTAGTAAAATACCTCAATTCTACAATTTAGGGTTTGCGTAAATCTGGCACAAAATTCTTTCACCAAATCCTTGCAAACTGCTTCAAATCACTACTCCTTTGATCTCCTTAACACATGTATTCTCTTTATTGATCAAATAATACCAATCATAACCTTTTAACCTTTCAATCTCACAAGATTCTGACATCGCATTCAATTCTTTTGCCGCTTCTTTCCAAAAAGTTGCTCCTGCTTACCTGCAAAACTTAAAACTTCTTGCGATCTCGCATAACATCATATTATCTTATGCGCTCTTAACCATAGTATCACTACATCATATACTACCTTGCATCAGCTGTGCAAGACTCAATTCATCCTATACTAACTTCTACACTATCCTAAGTTCCTATTCTACTATATTTTTCATGAATTAAGTACTTTGAGATGGGTTAGGTAGAGATTCACTCTTACCATTACCATTTGATACTTCACCTTTATGATTACCTTCAGTGCTGAATGAGTCTCCTTGATCTGTGACTTTAATAAACTTCAATTCTTCTGAATTACTACAACAACCTCCATGACTGTTGCTTGCATTTTCATTTATCCTTGCAGGACTTCTAGGGTTAGGGTTTCTCATGTTATTCATCCTGCAAAACCTTTCTGTGTGACCAAATTTGTTGCATATCTAACAAACTACTCCATTGTTTCCATATCTTGGTCCAGTCTGGTTGATTTGTGATCTACAATTCTTGGCAATGTGTCCAACCTTGTTGCATCTATAACATACCACTGCATTTCTTCTATTCATATCTTCAGTAGGTTTCTTATCTACATGGTTAGTATCTCTAAACATTCTACTACTATTATTATTCTCATTAAATTTAGGCTTCTTACATTCAATATCTCTATGTCCAAAACCATGACAATTATAACAATAATGTCCATTGAGAGGTTTAAATTGATTACCTGTACAATCTTTCTTCATATGACCAAAAGTATTACATGCAAAACATCTACCTTTAAATTCTCTCTACATACCTTTGGGTGATTCTTCTTGTTTAGGTGGTTCTTCTTCTTTAGGTGTATCTTCAGATTTGTCAACTTCATCAAATTTCTTTTCTTCTATGTTTTCAAAAACTTTCAAATCTAGTTCCTTGCTTTCTTCACTCACTTTAGATGAGTTAAATCCAAGACTAGTTTTATCATAGAATGGCTTTTGATAAGACATTTGTTCATCAATCTTCTCACTAGTAGAATATAGCTTCTCAATTTGTTGCTTAGACTAAGTCAATTCACCTTTCACAATAGTATTGTACTTTTCAAGTTCAGCATACTGCAATTTGGTTTTCTCAAGTTTAGATGTCACTTTAGAAAACTTAGATTTCAAATCTTCTTTCTCAGATTTTAGATTTTCATTCTCAGATTTCATATTTGCTTCATTCTTGCTATTTCCATCTTTCAAACTCAACTTTAGATTTACTAACTTTAATTCATGTTTAAGGATCTCATTTTCTTTTTCCAGATTATCATCACAATCTTTAACTTGAATTGTAGATTTTTTTTCTAATTTTAGTTCTTCCAGCTTATTCTTCAGCTTTTCAATGAGGTTCTTTGCATCATCATATTTTCCTTTTAGAGTATCTCTTTCTTCAGTAAGTATATCAATCTATTCAAGAGCTTCTTCAAGATTATTTTGTAGCTGATCCATATCCATAGAGATCTTACTCAAGCTGCTAGACTTTTTCTATATGATTCTTTTCCAAGTAACTAGGCTCTGATACCAATTGTTAGAAATAGGGAATACTGAGAGGGGGGGTGAATCAGTATTCTACAAACTTTTACTTTTTCCCAATTATGGATATAACAGATTATTTTAATACATGCATAACATAGTAAACTAAATAACATCCATAGCAATAGACCAAATGAACTCATAACACATTATTTGTTCTCGAGGAAACCCTGGCCAAGGGAAAACCCCGGTGGGGATGATACCCACAAAGATCCACTAATCAAAAGTATCATGTTAAGGATGTTGACCTAGTTAGGAGCCTTTTACATGCATATAGTGCCTCAACCCTACTAAGAGTTGGCAGTACCGATTACAAATGATTACAAGATGAGCCCACTACCAAAACAAGTAATGTACAATGATTACTGATTACAAAAAGGGTAAGTTACATAACCTTATACTGCTTGCTTGTCTTTCACAACTTCACATCAATATCTTTCACTATATCATCTATCTCATTACAATACATCATATCTCTTTTCGCATTTCATATGCCTTATTTTTATACAAGTTATTAGGAATACTAACTTTTACAGTCGGCTTTACAAAATATAAAGCTTTACACAAAATACATATTTACCCAAGGGTTAACATCTAGGATGTCATCCCTTTATATTATTAATACATTATTTTGATAAACAAAATAATCCCTTAACTCTTTACCAATTATGTATTCTTCTCTGTCCTGTTGGCTTTAACACTGTCTCTGGTAAAACTGCCATAACTTCTTCCGTACATGTTGTATAGATGTGTGCTCTTAGGTGAGTCTTCAATATTCATCATAGTATCTATGTTCAAGTGTGAAAGCACTGAACTTACTCCAATAAACATCGCCAATCAAAACTGTCTCGGGTTACACTGGGAAAATACTGCACATACTTAAACAATTTTGCTTTGTGCTCTGTCATACTTGCTCTCTATCATATGCGGTCTTCATGTAGATTATATGTTGCCATAATGACAATATCTAGATATCTAACTCAGCCAAATTGCCAACAAAAAGGCCTTGAAAAACTCAAATTAGTAATGAAATATAAGAAAGACAGGAAATCCATGGGTCTCGAATTGAAACCACACTTTGGGAAATCTTAGATACTGATTTTGGAACCTAGTCCAAATTGAAGGGTTTACAAAAATTAATACACCAATTGAGATGGGCCAATGACTTATTGTCAATCAATCTAGATGCCTCCAGGATCATGTAAGTCATGTTCTTCCCACACTCTTTGTAGGCTCCTAAGTTAATATTTCTCATGGCCAAAAATTATAATGTTGTCGTTTGAGCTATTGTCACATCCTCTAGGGTTCCCATTTCCTCCTTGGACAATGACACCATTTCCATGGCCTAGAGGATCCTATTCTTTAAGGATGTAGTTATTATGACTCATACATCTGCATTAGCACAATTCACAGTGGCGGGAGACACAACCCAGTGTCACCTAAATATAGAATGGCTGAAGAGCCCCTGCCAGGATGATTTTTGCATCTGATACCGACAACATGTAAGAATGTCAAAGGGTATGATGGATCATCTTATCCTCCGGTCATTCCCATGGAAGTTTTCAAAAAGTGGGTCCCTTGAATATCCTAAGTTTAAAGAAACAAGAATTGACAAGTTGGGTCTCCCTCTAGTGGGATGGAACACCTCAGAGATTTTGACAATTGAGGTCGTAACTAGGATAGTGATTGAGCGAAGCCATGCTCATTTTGAAAAGGCATGTCCAAAGAGCATCTTCTTGGACGCCTACCCAAAAGTATCTATCATTTATGGACCTTGGGCAATAGAGCAATCCAAAGCTCACGGGAAGTAAAAGTTTGACGATTCATCCCAACCACCCGACCCAATACCAGAGCCTCTTATGAGGAAATTAAATGAGCAATTAGAATAGTCCTAGAATTTGAAAGAGGTAGTTGAGGATGTCATAACCTTTATCCTTGGAGCCTTCCCTATAGGCTCCCAACCCACGAACACCCCAACACCCTCTGTGGCTACTACATTTGGTCTACCATTTGTTGAGGAGAAAGATGAAGCATAGATAGCACCTATTGGGACACCTCTCTAGAGGAGGAAGAAGCAACAAGCCAGAAGATCTCCAAATAATGACCCAGACCTGGAACTTAAAAAAGAGGTTGAGGTCCAAGAGATTCACTCCACCTCCTCCCCCAAGACAAATAATGCTCCAGAGGATCCGCTAGAGATTTCACAAACCAACGTCAATGATTTATTTCACCTTAATAAGCATGGCAGCATTCACCATATAGTTGAGGAGGTGAGGGTGACCAAGGAGGTGGTATGAGAGAAAGATGTAGATATCCTACGCGAGGCCAAAGAAATTGAAGAAGCACAAAAATACGCTCAAAAATAGGTGGAAGAGATCTAGAGAAGAGAAGAAGAAAAGATAGTTGAGGATGCTCACCTCTACATTGAGGAAGCCATAAAGAGGAAAAGGAAGTAAGAGGATGAGAAGATGGAGGAGGAAGAAAGAAGGAACAAAGAAGAAGAAGAGAAAAGAGAATAGAATAAAAGGGTTGAGGGACAATCTCTAGCTAAGGAAATCAAACCTTTGGGATCAACTGTACTCTTAATAGCCATGTCCTTCCAAGTGGATATTCAAGGCACATTACCTGTTAATACAGGTGAAGTTCATATTGAAAAAAGTCCTACAACCACTCCACTTGTAGAGGATACCCCCAAAGATAATGCAGAGGCAAAATATATATATATATATATATATATATATATATATATATATATATATATATATATATATATATATATATATATATATATATATATATATATATATATATATATATATATATATATATATATATAAAGTTAATACTAACGATAAAATTGAGGAAGTGGCCACAAAGGGACCAGAGTGAAGAATCGCGAGGAACCCCACCAGTCTAGAAATAATAATAGGTAATATCCAATGCCACCCCAATGGCTAGTCAAATCCTAGAGGAGAAAAAGAACCACAAAAACATCCACTCCCCTTTCACTAGCAGAGATGTTGGTAGAATAGCAGGTGCCTAAAAAGATGAAGAAGATCTGTACTCTCCATACAACTAGGAGGGTCTAGATGGAAATGTGGTGGCAATAGTGGTGGTACCACCAAAGAACAAGGAAGAATCTAAAGTAGTTGTCAAATAATATACAATAACAAAGATTCTCCTGGGCCAGTGAAATCAAAGAGGAGAACTGGACCTCCTTGATGACGCAAGTTGAGTCATCCATGAAAGATATGAGAAGGAAAATCAGAAGAAGAAAGAGCTCCAAGCGTCAGAGTCAAATCTCTAGAAGCTCTTAAAAGAGTTAGCATTCCCCATCTCTTTTGTAATGTCAGAGGCCTCGACCTCTAGAACATCGCTCCCACAAGGCAATATAGATGCACTTCGAGTAATGAATAAGGTACTAGCTGTGGATGGATGAATAGAGAAGAAATTGGAGGCAATTAGGAATTTTTTATTTGAATCCCTCTCACAATTGTACAGTGCTCACAAAGTTGTCAATAAAATTGGCAGGATCATCATTGCATGACAGACCTAGGTAGAGAAGTATGAGGATTAGAAGGAATGCCTCAAAAAAATTTTGAGCCTGGGAGAGGACAACTTGGCTAAGACATAAATTTTAGGGAATGATCTTTACTAGATCCCAAAGACCCAGTACCCCAAACTTTCTTTCAAAATAAAGACAAGCAAGCAACTGGTTAAGGTCTTAGATGAGCATAGGACTAAGGTCTTAGGTCCAATGGACCAATTCATTGGATTCATTTGTGAGGTGACATCTGCATGAAATTCAATGTGCCCAAATATTTGCATTCCTATAGATTCTTTATTGGTGAGATTTGATGAGCAAGATGATGCACATTTTTGGCCTTCGAGAGATTTTGATAGCTCAGTTATCAAAATTCTCTCCCAACTGATGTTGAAGGCTCATGATGCCACCAGGGTGACTTCTAAATTAAAAGAAAGATTGAAGATGCAAGAGACCATCTTGAAGAAGCCATAAGATGCATGGACTACCTAAAGGAGGTAGATGAGGAAGGTGTGACTAAGATATTGGAGGCCTTCCAGAAATTCTAAGAATAATAAATTCTTCGAGTTCCGGGACTTTTTCTCCCATGAACCCATATTCTTCTATTTATCATTCTTTGAGTGAAATCTCCCAGACTCCGGAGTTTCTATTTATATTTGTGTACTCTTTATAGTAGTCAGTTTCAATGTGTTCTCCAGAGTCAATTGACCATCGTCTCATATTTGTTGTTATAGATTGAGTAGGCACTATACAACCCAAAAGTGACACGAGAAAGATAAAATACTATAGATGTTATCCTGACTCTCAAGGTGTTGATCCAACATTTAATACTTAGCGTACAAGAAGAGTATTTAGAAACATGGAGTTGTCATTGTATTTATGGATTGCATTTCTTGAGGAACCTAGACTACACAAGTCACATCTACACACTTTGGTGGTGTCTTCCTGATGATTGTTTCCCCCAAATTTCTTATTCTTTTTCCTCCCCTTTATTATTCTTTCCTTTTCAATTATTGTAACATGATGGGAAATTTATGACAATGCAGGTACTACCAACTGTAAATATTATATTTTATGAAAACAAGTGGTTTTTAGATCACAATATAGATAGGAGGTTGTCTATAAATAAGAAGTTTGGCACCTTTCCAAGGGTTGACAGAATTTCTGATTTTGTTGTCCATACTATTTTTATGCTATTTGCTTTCAGTCTAGTTGTTAGTGTTCTTAGTAGATTAATGCTCCCATGGAGCCATGAATGTACCAATCAGTGATGTTGGCCCTCTCAAATTGATGAAGGAATAAAGACTACTCTTGGTGCCATACATCATGTTGTTCTTTTATTTTTGATTTAGTGAATATATTTCATGTTGTATGTTTCCTTATGTATTTTCCTCAAAGTTCTTTGATAAATAATTGAAATGCTTTTTCTTTCACTGTTAATGTATATTTTTATTGATGATTGTACTCATTCTTAGTATTGTTACTGGTTCTTTGTTTGAGCATTATTTATGTTTGGGATTTTATAGCCTGACTATAGGTATATTTCTACTAACTGTAGTCTATCTTTTGGTGTTACTTTGTTAAATCTAATGATTACTTACAGGAAACCTCACACATTCTAAATCTCTGATATTCAATGAGCACAAAACCAGACAATCCCTTTAACATAAAAATAGTCACTTGTCCAACTGAACCATCCCTGCACCATTGTGACTGAACTACTAGGTTCTTAAAGGCTAGGATAGTTCACTTTTTGATAAACCTTTTCAGGAAAAGTTGGTCGGTACGCTGGCACCTAGTGACAACTCTCATCCTATTGGTGAGGCTGTCATAAAGTCTCATCAACACAAACTGGCGTTAGAAGGAGGGCATGAGCTCATCCTTTTTAGAATATTTCAAGACCACACCTCCAGAGGGTTCCTCGAGTAATAGTTTTAGGAGTCAAGCTTTCCACTGTTTAGGATCATTCTCACCCTTGAAATTTAAAAGAATTATTTGATTGACCCTAAATCCCAAAGATTTTATTGAAATCAGACCTCCTGTCTAACAGAAAAGGACCTATCAAAAACAACAGGTCTCAACCTCGGGCTTAGATATACAACTTCTCATAGTACCCCAGTTTCCTAGCCAAGTACAATGACAAACACCACCCTTCCCAATCTAACAATATCAATGGCTGCATATTTCAACAACAATGGCTCTCCAATGGGACAACTTCCTAATGTGATGAATGAACTTATTTCACATCCAAAGAAAATATGCCCAAAATAGGAACACCTAGGTCCCCAGACTGCGAAGGAACACCTGCAGGCCTATAAGGATATCATGAACAGGCATCACATTCAGCATGAAGATGTGGTATGCAAGATGTTCCTATTGTCCCTTGGGGAAAATGAACTAAATTAGTATTTGAACCTCCCAAAAAACTCCATCAATGGTTGACAATACATGGAGGATTCCTTCCTAGTGGCATTTTGGATTCATGTGGACCCAGCTTGGTCCCACAGCCAATTTAGCTTCATAAATAAGGAACCTAATGAGTTGATGGCTACCTTCAACCATTGATTCCAAAGGATGTTGAAACAATACACATATTTTTTTTTTCCCTCAATGGAGGTGAAAATTTAGACTTATCTTAACACCTTGGATCCATGTGTTGTGACCCTTCTATGGAGAACCACCATTGCAAATGAGAGGGACACTTTAGCCAAAGTATATAGCCTCACCCTCGAATTATCCTAAAATCTTAACCAGGCTCCTGATAGAATTGGGAAGAGAATTTCCTATAACATATAACTCGGGGTAAGTGCCTACATGGTCGGATGCAATCCTAACATTGTAGTGGGTGCCCCAACAATGAACCTAGTACCCTATTATGTCTATCTCACTCATGTTCACACTCTTTTGACTCTTGAGTATGTCCCCTAGGTTGAGCCATGATAGTCAACGTCTCAAGAACCCAGGGTCCCCTTCTTTTCAATGGTTGCTTTGGTTAGACCATCACAGAGAGGGACCCCTCTCTTCCAAATGGTTGCATCCAATGAACAATATTTTGTAGCTCTAGCTGCCATGACAAATCTGCCACCCTAGTTGTCACATTATGACCAAACCACCTAATTATCCTCTAAGGTCAAATCCCTTTGGTGACTCATGTCCTTTCTCACTACAAACATGGGACAACTAAAAATGGGACCCTCAATGTCTGAGAACCCTGGCTCCTCTCACCAAGGAAATATCTTCTCATGATAATGAAGTTCTAATAACTTTGGGCCTTGAAACTACCATAACAATAATGGAAATCATGGTAATTCTTGACCCAACAATCAACTATGGAATAACACAAAAAACAACAAAGGGATATCCCCAAACCAGTCTGGTACTCAAGGGAGTGTGGGTTCTAGTTATTTTGTACATCTCATTGAATTTCATCCCTTGACCACTTGGTGCTGACTACATTATACTGGATCACATTTTGAGGTGAAATGTGCCACCCTAGAGAAAATCATTCAGATCTCCCAGTCATATCATCAACCACATACTAATTTGACTCCTCCAGAACCTCTGGTGGAACCTCATAATTCCACCTTTGTTTATGAAATCATTTTCTTTAGATCTAAAGGATATGATGAGGAAGAGCCTAATCTACAAGAGTTCTTTGATGGTTTCATCCTATCCTTTGAGGCTAATTCCTTCACCAGTTCACAGGCTCCTTACAATAGAGGGAACCAATCTAACAAAGGCTCCTTCACAATGTCGATTCCCCCGAGGAATACCAACATCCCTCCAAACCCCCATGCAACTATCAACTAGTCCCCTCCAAAGGGACCCATCTTTCATGCTACTCGTGAGTCCATGATAAAGAGCCTGGGAATCCTGAAGGGATGGTTTGACATCACGAGAGTGATGGAGAACACTGCTACCACCATGACCCTAATGAAGGTATTGCTTAGCTACCATGAGAAGAAGAAGGCCCTCTTGCAATATCTAGAAAACATGAAATCCCACCATAACCCACAAAATAATGTCATGTTTGATGATGCTAACACAACTGTGTTCTAGGGAAATATAGAAGACCCTCCCTTCCTTCTCAACCTTAATATTTATGGTAAAAACCTACACAATTATATAGTGGATTATGGAGATTCATGCAATGTCATGCCCTTATCTATCTACAAGAAGCTCAAGTTGGTCCCCATGCCATCCAAGGGTGCAGTGGTTCAACTTGAGAAAACTATTGTCTAGATGGTGGGTGAGTTGAAAAATGTTCAAATCTAGCTTGTCCAATAACCTCGGGTGTCTATTGTCATTGACATCCAAGTGGTTGACATCCCTGAAACCTATGGGATGCTTTTAAGTTAGAACTTATCCAAGACCCTCAATGGATATATCTCAACCAACTTCTCCCACTTGTAGCTTCCTTAGAGAGTGGAGGCCAATCAAATCAAAGTGGATAGTGAACCCCGAATGAAACAAGCCCTCACTGACTATGACCAGGTGAGCAAGGTAGCTTACGCTCAACTCAATTTTGACTTGTATCAAGCCAAAGGGATCCTAACTCTGGACTTCATTCCAAGCGGGACATTCTTTAGTGAGGACCATGTTATCACTCAAAGAATCAAGGATCTTATTATGAAATTGAAGCATGATGTCAATCTTTAGGGTAGTGACACCTCCCTAGCTACTGTCATGTCTCATACATGGTGTAGGGTGCATTGTCAAGAGCATTCTAAGTTGGAATGTAAACCTTGTGTGGATGCTACCACAATTCATCTTTCAAACCTCCCAGAGAGAGAAAAGGGAAGAAATTCCCACACAATGTAGTTCGCCAATAGATGTAACTGAAGGACTACTTCTCAAAGAACCCTCAACAGTGTCTCCTCTAGAGGAAATTCTAGCCCTCGTGTTTGTTTTCTTAGAAGACACATTGGAACCCCCTCCTATTACCAAATCAATACCACAATATATCCAGCTACCCAAACCCTAGCCTGATGATAATGACTTATGAATCTTGAAGTTTGATGGGTCCCAATCCAAACAAGGGTACAAAGCTGGGGTAGAGTTGATTAACCTTCAAGGAAAGTCTTTCCTTGCATCTTACCGACTGCGGTTCAATTGTACAAAGAATGTTACCAAATATGATACTTTGGTCTTAGGCCTCCTACTTGTGTTGAGAAAGAGAGTCACCCGCCTTTGGACCATGGGTGATTTAGAACTGATAGTCAAGAAAGTCCAGAGTTAGTATACATGCCATGAAAAAAAATTGGTGGCATATCATAAGAGAGCATGGAGTTTAATAGATGACTTTGATGCCTTTGGCATTGAGGTAATTCCCTGGAAATGAAACTATGTTTTAGATGCTCTTGTTGTGTCAACTAGTACTCTTGAACACATGGAAGATTCTTAGCTCCAAATATTTTTAGTTAAAATGGTCCCCACTCCCTTTGTCCCTGATAACATAACTCTTCTTCAAGTATTCGAAGATGATAAGCACATCCTTGCCTTCTTGGAAAACACCGATGTCTTTGAAAACCAGATTATAGAGGAGGAAAAATACAATGATACGAGACAAGAAAAAAATGAGGATGGTATCTTCAATCTACCAACCAACACCATCCTAAAGGGGATGGTTGCTCTTGAACAAATATTTTCAAAGCATGTGTTGAGGAAACAATTATGTCTACATAGCTACCTCTTGTTCCCTAGAGGAAAAGGAGAAAATCCTCGTAGTTCTTCAAGAGTATATTGATGTGATTGCCTCGAGATATGAAGACCTCAAAACTTATGATACATCTATCATGACACATACCATCCCCCTAAATCTTGATGCTAAGCCTTTCTATAAAAATAAATAGTTGGTTAATCCCTTGATTGAACCCATGATCTATCAGGAGGTTTAGAAGTTACTATCTACAAGAATAATCTTCCTGATTCAGTACACCACTTGGGTGGAAAATTTAATCCCGGTCTGGAAGAAAAATGGTGAAATAAAATTTTGCATAGATTTTTGGAACTTGAATAAGGCTTAAAAGAAATAAAATCATCCTTTCCTTTACTTGATGAGGTGCTTCAAACCATCAATGGCTCCTAGATGATGTCCTTCTTAGACAGATACTCAGTTTACAACCAAGTTGTGGTGAAATTCGAAGACTAGGTCAAGACTGCATTCACCACCAAGTGGGGTACATTCGCTTACAAGATAATGCCCTTTGGTTTGATTAACATTGGGACTACATTTCAAAAGGAAATAGAAATCATCTTTAAGGGATTCGTTAACAAATGCATAATCATCTACATGGATGATTTGACAGTTTTATCTCAGGACATGAGTGATCACCCTGCCTACCTCACCAAAATTTGTGAGAGATGTCACTGATTCAACATTTCCCTTAACCCTAAGATATGCATATTTGAGGTCATGAAAGGGTAGTTTTTGGGACATATCATATCTAAGAAGGGTATTTCCATTGATCCTGGGAGAGTAGAGGAACTATTGCATTTGCAAATGATGGGTAGCAAGAAAGAAATGTGATCTTTCTTTGGGAAGATCAACTTTGTTTGATGCTTCATCATGAGATCCGTTGTGGTTTTTAAGCCTCTAAATGATATGATGAAGAAGCACGTGAAGATTGAGTGGAATCTAAAATAAAATGAGGCATTTGTTTAGAATAAATAAGCTATTACGAAGGCCCGAGTCTTGGCAAGCCCAGACTACAACCTCTTGTTTTACATATACTCCTTCGCCTCCACCCAATCTGATGTTGTGATACTGACCCAAAAGGTTGAAGGGGAGGAATGACCCATCACTTTCATGAGTTCCCCTTTCAATAATGTCAAATTATGGTATTCACCCCTTGAGAAGAAGGCATTTTCCCTTGTTCGAGCAGTAAACAAATTATGACATTACATTCTTTGGAGTAAGATACACGTTATCGTGCCAGATTAAGCTATGAAATCTTTGCTGATGCAAAGTGAACTAGGAGAACATCGGGGAAAATAGATGGATATCCTCTAGGAATTTGACTTAGAGATGTATCTTATGAGGTTAGTCCATAAATAGGAATTATGTCAAGCCATAGTTGAGACCAGTTTGCTGTAATACCCCAAAAATGGGCTATAGGTTCATTAACCTCCTACATCTTCAAACTGAATGAAATCGATACAAAAGTCCTAACCTAAGGCACATCTACACATTATCAAATCCTAATTGATTTTATCCTTAATTTTGCATTGGGGAATATTCCTAGCAATATTCCTAATTTATCATAATTATCTTTAATTTAATAATTATTTGGCGATAAATCCTATTTCTCCTAAAGTTTGATTAATTGAATATTCTAAATATTTAATTAATTAGATTTAATACTACCACTTAATTATTTAATTGGATTTAATTAAATTATTCTTAAATTGTATTATTTAATTTTGACAATAAAATCTAAAATCTTATGACTAATTGATTAAATTCCTATTTAATTAATTCATGTCAATTGTCAATTTTTAATAATATAGTTTTTTGAATAAAGTTTGATTTAATAATTGATTAACCCATAAATCAATTGTTTTAATTCAAAAATCAGTTAAGTTGAGAATAAATCACTTTATTTTTAAAATTAATTTATAATTAAATCATGCACAATCAGAAAAGCAGGCAACTAGAAATTAACAATCAATTTTAAAATTAAACTCAACTTTTGATGATGAGTAGAAATTTGATCTAAAACTCTATTTTGAGTTAAACATTGCTTTTGCATGATTTTTGTGAGTTAATTATATCTAATTTCGTAATAACTCAAAAATCAACCTGAGTTTATCAAGAGTGATTTATGGCTTTTCTCCTGCATCCTCAAAGCCCTAGATTTCTATAAAACCAAGGCACAGCTCTTCATAATTATCAACACTCGAATTTGCACAATTACTCTGGTGAATTGGTGATTGAAGGATTGAGCACTTGTGACAGGCGATTTGTGAGATCTTTCATTGTTGGTCATAGATTCATAGTTTTCATATCATAGCTTTACATTCATATTCATTCATATCATTCTTAGATTAAATCTGCATTCAATTTCATTTCTAGCTTAGATTCATACAGTTTCTCATTCTTATTGCATAGAAAATCCAAAAATATAGAATAATTTGCATTCATAGTCTTTCATTCTTTGCATTCAAATCCTTCGTTTAGGTGTTGCATTGTCACTGATCTCGATTCCAATATGAGAACATCATACTCACACCTACTAGAAGGCAGTAAATCACCTGGTTAGCATAGTTTCAATTACTTGCAGATTTTGGTTTTTGCTAACCTCTAATGTTTTACTGAAGTGTTGTGTCTATAGCTAGGTAAAAAATTCACACACACATTTTTGGCACCCACCGTGGGGCCCTAAAATGGGTTTCCATTCAATTTCTATCAATTTCTTGTCATTTTCTAGTTAAAACTATGATCTTTTATTTTCTATCCGTACATTTTTCGTATGACTTTCTGACAAAAGTCATACCAGGAAGTACCCACTATCGTGCGATAGTTGATTCTATCGAGGCTCATATTAGAAGGTACACATTGTCATTTGGGAGCTCTATTGTCATATGAGAAGACACCCACTGTCATATGAGTTTTGACTCCAGGATTCAATTTTCATTTCAAAATTTTTGGTAGTTTTTTAGATTTGGACTAACAGCTAACCCTAACAATTGAAATCTACTATTTTTTACTGATATTTGCTGAATCTGATTGGAAAAAGTGTAACTAAATTACTAAAATAGGTAAAATCTACTAAGTGCATTATGAGGAATTCAGGTATTCTACTACGATCTGATAACACTTCGATTTGGACTTAAAACAAACTCTCACATGTCAAGCTTGTGTGACTTTTCTTTCTTTCATATCACAGACTTCATTTTGGGCTATAAAACGAACATAGATTTGCTTTCTGCATATCTGTTACACATAGTAAATAGGCCCTATGAACACTATTTGTGGATGATATCGAGAGAGTGGGCTTCTTCTACTTGTTCATGCATGTGAAGCTCTTCTTGACAAAGGATCCCCTTGTAGGTAGGGAGGTTACTGAGAGAGTCTCACGTTCTACTAGATTCATGTGTCTTCAACTTTTGATTGGTACATTCTCTCTCTGGAGGGGTTGATAGATCATAAGCAGTTGACATCATAGATCTTTGTGAGATAATCTTGGTCTTAGTGTGTCAGATTAATCTGTCTGCTTTGTTTTGGTTAAAAGTGAAAAGGCTAGAGGACTATTCTCTACTGCCTTTTTGGGCAGTATCAGAAACTCAGATCCTTGAATCTGGAACCAATCTCCATGTGGTATCTTTTGTGAGTCACCTTTAGAGAGGGTTAACCATAGTGGACATTCCCTTAATTGGGTCAACCACGTGGACAGAACCTCAAGCAGTAATAGCCATTTTCATCATGGTAGGAGCAACCACTATATAAATGTCCTTGAGGAGGAAATCTTCATAGGTGTGGTCTCTTGTTGGGCTGTCAGATCTCCCTAGTAGCTCCTGATTAATTAAATTCTTAGACTATGTCAAAACCCTGGTGTGCCTGGATTGGAGTTCGCCCTCTTGAGATCACAAAAGTTGCAGAGTCAAACCATTATTACAAACCCTACTAAGGCCAAATATTCATTTTTCTAGGAATATGTGCGTTATTGAAAAACTTTTTTGGAACATACACAAGTAGCATTTCTAGGGATTAGCACATTCAATCACTTGATTATTCATGCGCAGGGTTGCTTTGTCCCCTGTTCATTATTTTCAGACGTGCTCGGAATCACTTGCTTATTGTTTTGTATGCTTGTTTATCTATTTGGTTACTGAAAATGAATGATCCCAAAATAATCTTCAAACCTGGACAGAAAAAGTTGTAAACAATCTGAAATTGGAAACCTAAAATTTGCAAAATCTGAAGTAAAATTCTTTTCTGGAGTCAAAAGTCATCCCACAAGGTCAGAAAGTCATACAAGTTTTGGCAATTGTCATTTCAAAACCCCTGTATTGTCGTATGACAGCTTGTATAGTGTCGTACGAGTTTTGCCACCAATCAAAAGCAAAAAGTCAAAATCTTGCTATCAATTATCATGTGAGCTTTGCAATTGTCTCATAAGTTTTGTCAACTATCATCTCAGAGCATACCCACTGTCGTACAATCCTGCAGAAAGTCATTTGAGAAATTTTGAAAAATTGCTAGAAACTTATCAAAATTGTCAGAGACCCAATTTTTACAACCTATTTCCAGAATCTATCAAACAAATCACTGTGTCAGGAATAGAGTAGAAACTAGAACAAATTCATTCATTTTCCTCAAGTGAGCTCTTGAGTCTGATTTTGCCTTCTGATTTATCGATTTGAGTCTTTTTCATCTTGTGTAAAAACCTTGTCAAAATTATCTTCAAATTCAGTCTTGTTACTAAAATAGCTAAGTGTTGTGATCTTATGCCCACCAACTATTGGGCATCTACCCACACTACTATGGCATAGTATCCATCATGTATGTCCCATCTAATCTTCAATCATTTCAATCTTGACAAGGTTGCGTCATTCAATCTTCTTGAATCAGGTCATTCTTCAGTTGTCTTCATCTTGCTTTCTTGCTTCACCTAAGGTTAATGGTGGAAACTAGAGCTTCCTCACATAAGAAATTTGGAGAAACACTTAACACCACAACTTTTTCTACTCACATATGTCCAACTCTTGAGCAACTCTATAATTTTGGTCTTTACGAAGATGACGGTCTTGGCAATTTTTGATTGAAAACTGGTTATATACCCCCTCCATCAACTCACAGAGGTAATCAACAAACTCCTCACACTATCCCAGGGAGTCCTAAAACTCCTAACATGTCTCATAGAGGAACACAACATAGGTCTCAAGGACCTCATTCTCAACATGGTGTGGATCACAAACCTACACCTTCTAAAATTGCTCGATATCAAAATGATGATGACTTCAAGAAAATGATGAGGCATTTCTTGAAAGAAGATAGAGAGGCATATTTTCTAGAGTTAGCTCATCAAGGAGCTAAACTTCCTCCCAACTTTAATGTTGAAGATATCATTACACATGAGGAAGAAACTCCAATCATGGCTATGATGAAACAGATGCATGCCATGCAAGTCAAACTTAACAAACTCAAAAAAGAAAAGGAACCTAAAGAGTTCTCCATGGAGGCTCTATGCCCTTTTCCCTTTGATAAAGACTTGTACATGCCACCATTCCCTAAAAGAGTGGAGATGCCTAAATATGATAAGTATGATGGAAACTCTGATCCTCAAGATCATGTCAAAGAATTTTGTACTCAATTCATGGAGTTTATGCATGAACCAACTTACTTAATGCATCTTTCCCCTCAATCTCTGGGAGGGCCATCCATTCATTGGTTCTCTAGAATTCCTCCTACTATCAAAACTTTTGAGGAGTTAATCAAACTATTTTATCAACAATACTCCAACAATATTCAACATCTGGTCACCATGATCGACATCTGCAATATGAAATAATATCCAGGTGAACCATTCTTGACATTTCTCAAGAGATGGAGGAAGAAATTTTCTCTATATGCTAGACCTATTCTAGAAACTGAGAAGCTGGAAATCTTCATCAACAATCTTATTCCATAAATCAACTACCCTTTACAAATGTAAAATCATACATCTTTTGATAAGATGGTAGATAATGTGATCAAAATTGAGAAAGTACTTGTGAAAAAAGGAGACATCACACTTCCAAAGGACAAGTATGAATCTGGATCTAGTTCTAAGGACAAGAACAAAAATTGGAACAAGAATAAAGGCATTTTCATAGATGGTGTTGTTAATAATATTCGTGCCCCATTTAAGGCACCTACTTTCAATCTCACTATTGGTACCCAAGCCATCAAAGCTTTCGAAGATAAAGCAACAGAGTCCAACAAAAAGTCATCTAATTATAAACCTTGGGCTACAGATCCTAATCACAAATTCACTCCTCTTGGAGAATCCTTGGAATCTACCATGAAAACTCTATTGGCAAACAAAATCATCTACTTTCCTGAGATAAAAGTCTTTGATCCTGAACCTAAACCAAAATGGTGGAGAGAGAACAATTTCTGTGAATTCCATCGCAATAAAGGTAATAAGACTAATAATTGCGTTCGCTTGAAGCACATCATACAAGACAAAATTGATAATGGAGACATCATGATTGACAATCATAAGAGCAATAATGATCATACAACATTCAAAGAACCATTTCCCAAACATTGTAAAGAAGATTCTTCTTCTTAGCTGAATATGGGTGCTAAAGTCAATTATGCCTACTCTTTGTTGGGGCTCAAAAATGGTGGTCATTTTGAGGCCAACTGATAGGCACTGTAACAGGTGCCTTTGCAATTTTGGTTCAATCGAACCAAGGCTGGTAAACCTAAAATTAATGATTTTTCCTAAATGAATAAATAAAATAATCTAAAGAATTGCTATAATAAAAGGATGATAAAAATTAACTATACTTAAAATAAAGACCAGTGCCTACTCCTGATTAGAAAAGAAAAATATGTGTGATTACTTTAATTGAAGTCTACTATCAAAATTCATTCAGTTTTATCTATTAACGAAAAAATGAAATCTTGAATTAATAATATAACTTTGGAGACGGATTAAAATAAATCTATCACTTGAGATTGATCAAATAACAACAGAAACAGGAAGACAAATATTCAGAAAGATTTTAATTTCCAGAGGACAGACCGATTGAATTCAATGATATCCAAAAGGCATGCTTAGCCATACACAATGGAAAACTAATATGACATAGCTCTCAAATTCCTATTTGCAATTGCAATATAATAATTTCTAAGAAAGAAAATATACTTTATCCAAAGCATTAAATTCAAAACAACACAGAGGAACAGATGTTACCGGTGAACTTAGCAATTAAACTTCAAAAACCACTTGATCTACAAACTCATCCAATAATTTTCATATGATTCCAGAGCAAGAGCATTAGTCAGGTTTTCCAATATTTTCGAATGTATTTTTGTAAATTTTTCTCGTGTCCCTCTCTGTTTACAAATGTTTCTATATTAATATGTTTCCAAAAGGTTATCTGTGAAGAGTCATCTCTGTTCACAGAAAGCTAATCTACAATTAACCCTAAAATTTATGCAATAAACTATTACAATAGTTTTTAAGGAAATAATTCCCCTTCAAAAAAAATTGATTTGTTATCATTTTCGGACAATGTGCATAGTCATCTACAAATGTAATTCTTGCACACAAATATTTTGTTAAAATATGTTCGTTCATGTTTAATAAAATGACATATTATATATACATATATATAATGAAATACAATATATATATTAAATTGAAGATATAATATATATATTTGATATATTAAATAATCATAATATATATATATATATATATATATATATATTGCGTAATACATATAATATATAATATTGAATCGGTTTTAATATAACTGTCAAAGTATGTTGACTGTCGTAAGTGGTATTAATTGTATTATCTGCCGTAAGTATAAAGTCACGATATCTATCGTGACTGGCATATGTGGCAGTCACGATAATATCGTGACTGTTCACATATGACAGTCATGATAGTATAATGACTGTCGTAACTTTAGTGCAGTCAGTTTAAATTAAAAGTTAGTTTAATTAAAACAACAGTCGTGACTTATATTATGATAAGTCATGACTTTTAATTCCTGCCACCTTTTCGGTTCAATATAAATATTAAATATATGTTGTGGGATCAATCAATCACAACGGCAATTGTTTCCCACAGCATCTTAGTATTCTTAAGCATCTTCAGATCTAAATTTCTTAACATGGTATCAGAGCAACAAGGTTTTTAAGGAAGATATATTTATAAACTCTACATAATAACTGAGCACATTATTAAATTTTTATATTATATAATTATGGCTCAATGCATGAGAATGGAAGACAGATTAGAAGGTCCCTCAAACTTCGTATCTTGGAGGACTAGACTTACCTCTATTCTTATGGAACTTGAATTAGAGGAATATATTGAAAAAGACATTAAGATGCCTGAAGAAGAAACGGAGAAAACAACATGGAAAAGGAGAAACAACAAAGCTAGGAAGTTAATTATTGATTCCGTAAAGGATGCTATCCTCCCTAGCATATCAAGAATTACCAGTGCCTTTGAAATGTTCAAAATCATTCAAGACACATTTGAGATCAATAATGCCAGCAGAATTTTAACATTAAAAGGTCAGCTCCTTAACATGAAAATGAACAAAGGGGAAACTATCACATCTTATTTTCTAAGGATATCTGAAATAAGAGATCAACTTCTTTGTATTGGAAATACTATAGAAGACACTGAACTTACTCTAATCGCGCTAAAGGGATTACCTAACTCTTGGGAAACCTTCATTCAGTGCATTAGTACAAGACCACCCTTACCTAGATTCGAACAATTAAAGAACGACTATACTCAAGAAGAATCCAGATTAGCATCCAGAGGAATGGGGACTAAAAATGAGAATGAAGTACAAGCCCTTCATGTTAAATCATCTCAGAAAAAGAAGAGGAAATTCTCAAATTCAAATAGTGGAAAACATCACTTCAAGAAAGATCTCTCCAAAGTAAAATGTCATAAATGTGACAAATTTGGACATATTCACAAATACTGTCCAGAAAGATAGAAAATTCAAGCAGCCCTAGCAGAAGTGAAAAGACCAGAAAACTCACTCTTTTATCTAGCATTAGCAAGTGAACTAAATTCAAATAAAAATACTTGGATAATAGATAGCGGTGCATCAAGACACATCACTGGATTCAGAGATCAGTTCGAAACCCTCTCTGGAAACTCTTCAGAAGAAGTAACTATTGGTGACAACTCCACGTATCCGGTAAAAGGAATTGGGACCTGTTTGATACAGATAAGAGACGGAGTCACTCTATAGTTACAAGAAGTATTATATGTACCTGGAATAAAAAGAAACCTAATCTCTATATCTGGACTAGCTGATCAAGGATATAGGGTAACTTTTAATGAAGAAAAGGTTCTTATCTGGAACAAAAATACGAACATAAAAAATGCAATACACATAGGGTCCAGAGAAGGCAGCTTGTTCAAACTATGTAATGAACAGAAATTAGCTCTAATTCACAACACACAACAAGATAATGAAATTTGGCACAAAAGACTAGGACACATTGGATATAGTGCCCTTCCTACCCTGCATAAAATCACTTTTGGTATACCTTCTCTAAAATCTGATCACTCTAGTATTTGTAAAGGATGTGCATTAGGAAAGAACATTAAAAAATCTTTTCCCACAAGTGAACGTAAGACAAATAGTGTTTTAGAACTCATTCACACTGATATGTGTGGCCCTATGTCTACTCCTTCCTTCTCTGGTGCCCTATATTATCTAATATTCGTAGATGATTATTCTAGGAAAACATGGATATATTTTTTAAAACTTAAAGAGTCATGTGAAGTTCTAGCAAAATTTCTAGAACTCAAAGCATTAGTAGAAAATCAAACCAATAAGAAAATCAAAACTCTTAGATCAGACAATGGTGGTGAATTTACTTCTGATAACTTCAAAAACTATTGTAAATCTGTTGGGATTAAGAGGGAGTATACTGTAGCTTATAACCCTCAACAGAATGGAGTAGCAAAAAGAAAGAATAGGACCATCATTAAAGCAGCAAAATCCATGATGCATGATCATAATATTCATATATCTTACTGGGCAGAAGCTGCCAACACTGCAGTTTACATTCAAAATAGATGTCCACATGCGATACTTGAAAATACCACACCAGAAGAAGTATTCACAGGAGTTAAACCTGATCTTAGTCATTTAAGAGTATTGGGCTATCCAGTATATATACATGTACCAAAGGAGAAAAGAACTAAATTGGAACCTTCTGGTAAGAAAGGTATTTTTCTAGGCTACAGTGAAGACTCTAAAGGATATCGAATCTATATCCCTAATCAGAAATCAGTAGAAATAAGCAGAGATGTAAAATTTGAAGAAAACTTCTCATCCTCAAATAATGAAGACATCAGCCTTATAAGCCCTGACAAAGATTTCTCAATTGAGGGAGAAAATGAATATAACAATTCAAACATGGACTCAAATAATGAAGAAGAAATCTCTGATTCTGAACCATCTGATTTAGACCATAATAAAAAGAGACCATTATGGGCCAGAAAAATGCTTGAATAAAATAATGTGGAACCAACACAAATCTCCAGAGAAAACAAAAGAACTAGAACACAAAAATGTTACACTGCTCTTCTAACTGAACCCTCAGAATCAGAACCGGTCAGTGTTGAGAAAGCATTATCAAAACAAGCCTGGAGAGAAGCAATGATTGAAGAATATCAGTCCATTCTAAAAAATGATGTATGGGACATTGTTCCTAGACCTAAACATAAGTCAGTAGTATCATCAAAATGGCTATTCAAAATCAAGTATGCTCCTGATGGCAATATTGATAAACATAAAGCTCGATTTGTTGCTAGAGGTTTTTCACAAAAAGAAGGTATTGATTATGAGGAAAATTTTGCTCCAGTAGCCCGATACACATCTGTCAGAACCATACTTGCCATTGCAGCATCTAAAGGATGGAAAGTACATCAAATGGATGTCAAGACTGCATTCTTAAATGGTAAAATTGAGGAAGAAGTTTACATTGAACAACCAGAAGGATTTCTCACTCATGACAAAGATATATATGTATGCAAGTTAAAGAAAGCTCTTTATGGGCTCAAACAAGCTCCCAGAGCATGGTATGAAAGAATAGATCAGTACTTGAACAAATTAGAGTACTCTAAGAATATAGCAGATCCTAATATATACTTCAAAATTGAAAAAGGAGACATGATAATTCTAGTTCTCTATGTTGATGATTTGCTCATTACAGGAGAAGACCACCTAATTGATAAATGTAAAAAGGACCTAGTAGCTGGATTTGATATGAAGGATATGGGCCTACTACACTATTTTCTAGGTCTTGAAATTATTCAAAACAAAGATCACATTCTTCTTAGTCAAAAGAAATATATTTCTCACATTCTGAACAGATTTGGTATGGCAGAGTGTAAACCCCTAGCTACACCCATGGAGACAAATCTTCAAAAGTTAAAGGATGAAGCAGAAAATTCAGAACCTGCAGATGTTACACTATTTAGACAGATAATTGGATCTCTCATGTATCTGGTGAATACTCGTCCTGATATTTGCTATGCCATGAATGTTCTAAGTCACTTTATGTGTGAACCTAAACAGATTCATCTAATGGCATCTAAGCACATATTGAGATATTTAAAAGGTACAAGTGAACTTGGACTAAAATATGACAAAACTGAAATTCAACTTCAAGGTTATTCAGATTTTGATTGGGCAGGGAGTTCCACTAATCGTAAAAGTACCACAGGAGTTTGTTTCAGTTTGGGTTCGGCTATTATTTCTTGGTTTAGTCGAAAATAATCAGCTGTAGCTCAGAGTTCAATGGAGGCAGAATACATGGCTGCATCTATGGGAGCTAGAGAAGCAGTATGGTTAAGGAAATTACTTTTTGACCTAATTGGTAAACCCCTATTACCTACTATTATTCATTGTGATAATCAGAGTTGTATCAAGCTCTCTGTAAATCCTGTATTTCACAATAGGTAAAAACACATAGAGATTCCATATCACTATGTAAGAGATATGGTAGACAGGAAAATCATTAAACTAGTCTACATCAGCACTGAAGAACAAAATGCTGATATTTTCACTAAATCCCTTGCAAGGGTGAAGATTGAGTTCTTCCGAAAGAAAATTGGTTTAATCCAAATGTAATTATTGATGTACATATTATTCATGAATATATATATATATAAATTGAAATATTTCAAAATTATGAAGATGACGATCTTCTGTGTATCTGTTACTATTTCAAGGTGACGATCTTGAAAATAGTAACCAGGTTTCAAGATTGACTCCTGAAAAGGGTTGAGCCGGATTGGTCCGGACATCTTGTTTCTAGTGTTATCACTTGTGGTGTAACAGTTGTTAAGATAGACTCCTGAAAAGGGTTGAGCCGGATTGGTCCGGACATCTTAACATGTATATTGTTATTGTGTGTGATAACTTACCATGATATGAAAATTCTTCAAAGATGGTAAACTCTCTCTCAAGAGGGAGTGTTAAAATATGTTCGTTCGTGTTTAATAAAATGACATATTATATATACATATATATAATGAAATACAATATATATATTAAATTGAAGATATAATATATATATTTGATATATTAAATAATCATAATATATATATATATATATATATATATATATATATTGTGTAATACATATAATATATAATATTGAATCGGTTTTAATATAACTGTCAAAGTATGTTGACTGTCGTAAGTGGTATTAATTGTATTATCTGCCGTAAGTATAAAGTCACGATATCTATCGTGACTGGCATATGTGGCAGTCACGATAATATCGTGACTGTTTACATATGACAGTCACGATAGTATAATGACTGTCGTAACTTTAGTGCAGTCAGTTTAAATTAAAAGTTAGTTTAATTAAAACAACAGTCGTGACTTATATTATGATAAGTCATGACTTTTAATTCCTGCCACCTTTTCGGTTCAATATAAATATTAAATATATGTTGTGGGATCAATCAATCACAACGGCAATTGTTTCCCACAACATCTTAGTATTCTTAAGCATCTTCAGATCTAAATTTCTTAACATATTTAAGGTTAAATATTCATTCAATAAAATTTTAAAATTAAAATCATTACATTAAACTATCAATTAAATACAAATGATTTTAATCATTAATTAATAATATATATCAAATAAATATAACCTCATGATATAATTACACAAGTAATAAAATTACTCATAGAATTTAAATAATTAGTCATGACTTGCTTACTATTGTTTATCGGATATAAACATTACATTAATAATGCATAACCTAAAATATTAGGGTAAAAAGGTCATAACCTTTTTTGAAATATGGGAATAATCACCATAATAATAATTTTTTAAAAGGATTCACATAAATAAAGTTTTAATTTTGTTTGTAAAGTAATAACTCAAATGTTACAAATAAAAACAATTTTATAATCATTTTATAAAACACAAACTTGAAATAAAGGTAAAAAATAAAATAAAGAATATACTTCAAATCAATTAATTATTATTCCTAAAGTGAAAAATTACAAATAAATCACATATAGTAACATATAATCAATTAAACTCATTTTATCATACGAGTTTAATTTTGGAATTAAAAATAAAATTATAGTAAGATTTCAAGATTATATTTAAGAATTTGAAAACTAAAAATCAACATCAATTAATAATGTTCCAAATCCTAAAACATAGTAATCCTTTTGATGTGAATTTACATTAATACACTTTTCACTTTAGGTAAATTAGGAACTAATTTTTATTAAAGTAAATCACACTAGTAAAAAAAAAAAAAAAAAACAAATCACGTAAACTACAAAATCCCTTTTAAAAAATATCATGTACAAAAAACTTCAATATTCTAATAATTATTTTCAAATTATTAAAAGGGAAATAAAAACTCTAAAATTTATACCATAATTACTACCCAAATCCTCAAGGAAAAACATAGGACAATTGGTTAGGGTAGGTCAGGTAGTTTAGGTAGGATAAAGGCCGGCTTGAGAGGTTGAGTGTTCAACTCCCAATCGCCACCTTTTTGCTTTACCTCTTAATATTTATTCGTTTTATTTTAAAATAAGCTATTCTTTATTTCAAATGACTAAAATAAAATGAAATTGATAAATCAATCATCATAGTAAAAGACAAACATAAGATGCATTTTCACTTATTTTTATTTTTTATCAAAGGAAATTTATAAAGTATGATAGATATGTAGTATACTTCCCTGTTGTCTTGATTTTTTAGGCATAGAAATTCTCGGTATCAACATTGGCTCTTATTGGGGATGTACGTTCATATCTGGATGCAGCAAGATCCCAGCTGTCTCTGGAAAAGCAGACCATAGTAAGAAAAGAAACATAATACTTTTAAAGAAAATAAATAAAAATTATATACAAGTTAGGGAATACTTCCTGTTTTAAGAGAAAAATGGTTTCAAATATTGACCATGGGTAGGGAACTCTTGAAGGACTTCATCAGTGCCCTGTAAATAATAAGAATTTTCACCTACTTTTGAAACCACCATGTAAGGTCCTAACCACAATGCCTCGGACTTACCATGTTTTCCTTTGTCTTGGTCTTTAGCATTCCATTTCAACACCCAATCACCTTCTCTGAAAGGTCTATCAGTCGCTCTTTTATCATGCAAGGTCTTAATCTACTTTTGTTGATGAATATTCTTGTCTTGTGCTATTCTTCTCATCTCGTCTAACTCTGATAACTGGCTCAGTCGGTCTTCCATAAAGTTTACATCCTCAAGCTCTTCTTCTTGAATAAATTTGTATACTGGTAAGAGGTTGTTCAATGGTAATCTTGCTTGTTTTCCATTAACTAACTCATAAGGAGCAAAACCTGTCGATCTCTTCACTGTAACTCTGTCTGCCCATATAGCTAGATTTAGTTTAGAGTCCCAAGCTTTTTTATTGTTATTCAACATTCTTCTAATAATCTTCAATATATTCTTATTGCTCGATTCTGCCTGACCATTCCCTTGTGGATGATACAAAGATGAATAAGATAGATTTATGCCATATTTCTCACAAAATTCTATGAATTCTTTAGATCTAAAGCACATACCATTGTCACAAATAATTTTACACGGTACCTAAAATCTGGTAAGTATATTATCTATCAAAAACTTAATAACCACCTTGCTTGTTGCTTGTCTTGTAGGTATAGCTTCAACCCACTTTGTAAAATAATTGGTTGCAACCAATATCCATTTATGACGCCCACTCGAAGCATCTACAATTTCTCTGATAAAATCTATTCCCCACATTTTGAAAGGTTCCTCAGTCTGTAACGGAATAAGGGGTAAAGCACCGTTGTATTTCAATTTTCCAGAAAATTTCTGACAGGATTCACACTTTCTAACATAATCATGGCAATCCTTGAACACATGAGGCCAGTAATACCCAGCTTTCAATATCTTGTGAGCCGTTGTCTTAGCTAAAAAATGGCCACCGCACACCCCATCATGTAAATCTTTAATCATTGACTCGGCTTGATAGGTGTCTAGACAAAATAGGAGAATACCATCATTATTTTTCCAATATAGATCTCCTTGAATCAGCACATATCTTGATGCTTGTAACTTTATAGTTCTTTTTTGGTTATCATTCAAACCTTCTCAACATTTCATGTGTTTTAGAAAATATACTATGTCGGTATACCATGGACAACGCTCAATACTCATCTCAGCTTCTTCTAGACTTACTTGGTTGACCTGTGCTGCATCTAAATTTGTTTCCGCCATAAGCTTTTCCAACCCTTGTCCTCTGATTAACTTGGTGATTTGAATCTCAATGTCAAACTCTTGAATCTGATTTATCCATCAACATCTTTTCCCTGTAACCTCTGATTTCCTTAAGATATCCTTAGTTGCCGCATTCAGAACATAAGCCACAATTTTGGCCCCAACTAGATAAGGTCTGAATGATTTTACCGACTTAACCAATGCATAAGCTTGTTTTTCATGTATGTCATAACTCAGCTCAGAAGGTTGGAGAGTTTTACTAAAGAAAGCTATGGGTTGCTCATATCCTTCATCATTTTTCTGTAATAGGACTGATGCTATAGTGTGGAACGAAGCGAAGGAAAATAATTGAAATGGTTTAGAGAAATCAGGAGATTTCAAGACTGGAGCTTCCCTAATTGCTTTCTTGATATTGGAAAATGCTTGTAAAGCCTCATCTGACCAACTTATAACCGCACCTTTCTTTAACATCTTTGCAATAGGTTTTATGATTTTTGAGAAGTTTGGGACAAACCTTCTTACAAAGTTGATTTGCCCAAGGAAATATTGTATTCCCTTAACATTTTTAGGGATCTGAACCCTATCAATTGCTTCAATTCTCTCAGGATCTATTCTGACTCCTTCCTTGGAAACTATATGACCAAGGAGTTTACCCTCGGTTACCCCAAAATGACATTTCTTTGGGTTTAAGGATATTCCATATTCTAGAGCTCTTTTAAAGATTTTCTCTAGATGTTTGCAATGATCTTCTTCTTTCTTGGAATAAGCTGTGATGTCATCCTGATATATTACCATGATAATATCAATGAATTCCTCAAAGGCAACATCCATGGCCCTCTGAAAAGTGGCTCCTGCATTCGTAAGCCCAAATGGCATTCTTGCATAAACATATGTACCCCATGGCATAGTGAAAGTTGTTTTGTATTGTTGTTCCTCTTTAACTTTCACCTGGTTATATCCAGAGAACCCATCCATCATGGATAACAATTCATTTCCTGTAACTTTCTGCAATAATGCTTCCATGTTTGGTAGTGCATAATTGTCTTTTAATGAAGATATATTTAGATTTCTAAAATCTACACAAAGTCTAATATCTCCATTCTTTTTCCTAACAGGGACCAAGTTCGAAACCCAAGTGGAGTGCCTAATCGGTTTTATGATGTCGGCATCCCTCATCTTAATGAGTTCCTCTTTCATTTTAGGAGCCAAGGTTGGATTTATCGGTCTCTGCCTTTGTCTACAAGGTTTAGCATCAGGTTTTAATGGTATCTCATGTTGAAATAAGTCTTCTCTATAAGCTTTGAGATCATCATATGACCACGCAAACACATGCCTATACTTTCTTAACAAATTGATGATATCAGTTCTAATTTTAGGTGTTAACTTTTTACCAATAAAAATTTCTTTAGGAGCATGTTCATTTCCTAAATTTATCTTTTCCACTTCCTCTATACTAGTATTTTCCATTTTGACATTACCATTAGAATCTTTACTATCAAACATTTTTTCTAGTGTAACAAGCCCATTAGGAATCTTATTAGTTTTAAGCTGAATCACATCTTTTCCAAATAAAATATCTTTCTCATCTATTGTTTCAACATAAGCATTTAAATCAATGAGTTGATCTTCATACCTTTCTTCACATGCAAGGAACTTTATGATATCCCTATCATTGTCAAAAATTTGCCAATTATGTACATTATCAGGTATCGATGGCCTTGGTTTGATCTCTACCTGTGCAATATCTTCACATGGAATGTCATTATGCCTAACTGCTAGGTTAGCCATGAAATCAGCAAGAATATTCTCAGATCTATCTATCCAAGTTATTGAAAAAGCATCAAAAGCTTCTATAGAATCCCACACTTCATTTTTGTACCTTTTTAAGATGTGATTCTTAGTAATAAACTTATCCCTAATCTGAGATACAATTAATTCAGAATCACCATAAACAGAAAGAATTTTGATACCATGCTTACCTGCTATTTTGAGACCTAGTAAGAGTGCTTCGTATTCTGCGGTGTTGTTAGTACATTCAAATGCTAACAAAAAGGAATATTTAAAAGATTTCCCATTTGGGGATACAAACACTACACCTGCTCCATTACCATTTTTACTACATGATCCATCAAAAAACATTTTCCACATGAGATCATTATTTTCCTTGGCACACATTTGAATAGGACTAGTATTTTCAATGAGATTTTTATGAATCCTTACCTGAAAATTCTCCATGTCAGTATGGCAAAAATGTGTAATCTGGCTTGGATCAACATCTTCAATGATGTAAGTAGATCTTGGTTCTCTATCAATCCTTACAACCCTATCATTCACTGGGATAGAAACATAAGATAGATCTAATTGAATATTCCCACCTACCAAGTTAGACCACTGTCTAGATAGTAACATTCCATAATTAGGTGGTACTTCTACAACAGTAATGTCTATTTTATAAGATTTTTCAGGACATGAAGGGAACTTAAACTCAACATTTTTCATTATTCCAATAACTGGAACTGACCTATTGTCCATAGCATAACATTTTCCATAAGTAGTATCCACATTCATTCCTAACTCTTTCATTACCCCATGAGGCATAATATTAACTACTGCCCCAGAGTCTAACATACAATTTTTAACCAATTTATTGTTTATCAATAAAGTTAGAAAAAAAGGATCTACTTTAGTAGCATCTTCACTAACAGAAGTTCCTAGGTAAACAACTGGTAATTCTTCATTATCTTTTTGTTCCTTTGCATCTTTTTTAACAACATCATTTATTAACTTGATCATTTCATTCCTATAATTAGTTAATTTAACTATTTCCATTAGAGGGATAGAAAGTTTCACTTGAGATAATGCTTGAGACATAAATGAAGTACAGTTTGAAATTTCCTTACCATTGCTATGTCTATCCATAGGTTTGCTTATCTTCGATGTTTGATCAATTTGCTTTCTAGGGACATCTGCCTTTGACCTTTTTATCTCGGTGTTCTTGTTTGAAATCTTCTACATCCCCGCTGCTTGTTCATTTCCTGAGTTCACATTCCTATTCCTTAACTGATATTTGCTAAGCACTTGTTCCATCACTGCTACAGTGTAAGCTTCTCTTTCTTCTTTTGTTGTCCTTCTAATAACCGAACCCCTATCATCATCTGAGAAGACTTGCTACTCTTGTTGGTATCCCAACCTCCTGTAGCTTTCATCTGGCACATACTCCCCATCTGAATCATCACTGTCTCCTGACCAAAAGGGTGTTGATGAAAGGGCATTAATAACCGGCCTTTCCACATACTCCTGACTTTCCTCTTCTAAGATCTTTTGTGCTATAAGACTTGATCCTGAGGGTGAGGCATTTTACATATTTCACACCACATCTCATCCCCTATGAAATGATTATTCTTCTTGAGAGGATCTGGAGTATCGATCTGCTTCTTTACTGGCCTTCCGTCTTTCCACTCAGTATGGTAAGGCATATCATGTAACCTATACTTATCATTTCTGTTGAAATTTCTATCTTGTCTCCCTGCTTGAAAATTACCTTTATTTGGTTGCAAATTCTTCATCAGACTCACTAATTCATCCATTTTATCATTATCATCATTCTTCTTCAGGGCAGTGGGGTCAAAAAGCTTAGGATCACTTCTCTTATCAATTCTTCTGGCAGCTATCCTATTGTTTTCAATATTAAGAGCATTCTTGAAAGCCTATTGCAAGGTTGTTGGGTTATGAGATCTTATCTCATAGTTCATCTTCACATCAAAGGCTTATAAGTAAAAAGTAATCAGAAAAGAGTCCACAGGATGAATATCTTTAGGAATCTTGTTCAGTACTCTATTAAATCTTTTATTAAAATCCCTAACTGTTTCGTTGACATTTTTCCTTATAGTTGTTAATTCATGAGTTGTGAATGATGGGTCCTTGTGATCCCCGAACTCTTCTATAAACCGATCAATGAAGTTCTACCAACTAGTGATTGATCCATCTGGTAGATTCCTATACCACTCATTGGCACCATCCTTGAATGAAAGAACTAACATTTTCATGCGCACATCTTCATGTGTAATATCGTATTCATAAACAATATTCTTCACATTAATAACATGTTGTTCTGCTAGCTGAGATCCATCCCCCGTAAATTTAGGAATAGTGGTCTTCAATTTATTTGGTATAGGGTCAGGATAATATATTACTTCAGATAAATCTAATGGTTTATACCTTTCATTAACTTCCTGACATCTATTGCTCCCCTGCCCACTATTAGGATTTTTGCTCTGATAGTTATTCCTTGTCATATTCCATGGCATAGGATTCCTCTGATTCTGATCTTGTTCATAAACATTTTCATGGGCAGCCCTCTGTATGCTTTGATTGAAATCTTGATTGGATGGCTCATCATAATTATTCTGCCTATCTGAGGTATCAAAGCCCATTCTAAGTCGTCTAGGACCATCATAATTGCCTCTCTGAGGAATAATTTCATCATTATACCCATTTGCTATATCACGCTCATATGTTCTGTAATTTTGTTGAACAGGGTTTCGAACTATATTCTGTCCCACATACTGCCTAGAGTTGTGATTCTGCCTAGAGTTGTGATTCTGACATTGATATGAGTAATTTTCTTCATTAGAGTTAGGATAAATATCTCTTCTCTGATTATTTCTTCGATTAAGCACCTGACATTGCTTAACATTACAATTGGGCATATCACATGCATTGATTCTATCAAGATTATAATCATCACGCAACCTATTATCATATTCTCGATCTTGATTTCTCCTAGGATGCACTATGTCCCTATATTGATCGCAATTCTCTAGATCACATTGATTAAAAATGACCCTATCAGTTTCATTTTTATATATATTTTCACATCTTTGATCACCATTATTATTAAAATCCAAAACTTTATATGCACTATGTACCATATCTCTATTAGAAATATTTTCTGGCATATATCGATAAAAACTATTGCATTGATAATCTTGATTATTTTCAAAATTGATCCTATTTATATTCTGAGCATTAATATAATCAGACTTACCTGGAATTTTATGAGAATAGCTCAGAACTTTTCCTTACTGTGGGTGCTCTTTCAAGCTTTGTAAATTGCGATCGTTCATATTATATCCCCTTATTTGTAATGTGTTTGGTACCTGCATATTTATCCCTTCTTCCCGAGCATGTGATCTAGGGTTGTGTACTTCACCTATACATTGATCCACATAAGTAAATGGCAACTCCTTATTTTGATCCTGTGCAATCTGAGAGCGTACGTTCTTATTTAAATAATATATCGTTATTAGAACTGGTATCATATTTATCCATTTTTGCAGGTTGTTTATTAAAAAATGTCTGGTCTTGACTTCGTGCAACACCAGCAGGCTGCTCACATTGATTATATTTACCACATTTTTTATTATGTTGTTCATTAAAATGCATTTGCACAAGCTGATCCTCATCAACTTCATTCTGTGCAATTTTTCCCTGGAACTGCGTGAATACCGGTTGTTGCATTTTATTATCTTTATGATGTCTATATTCCATGCCATCCTACTAGTTATAATGGCATTGTGGCTCATTATTTTTTTGACCAGCTTGTGTAGAAATTCGTTGGTGCTGCACAGATCCTCGTAGCTGCTGAATATAGTATTTTCGTTGATTACTCCTTTTAAAACAATCAACATTGTCTGGCCCACCGTTAACATAAGGATATCCATGCAAATGTCAGGATTGCTGGTAATAAAAACAATTAAAATCTGCATCATCATTTGGATGCGTTCACCCTTCATAACACTTCTCCTCCTTTTGCACAAAATGATAAACCTTTTCTGGCTCACGTTTTTCTCCATGTTGCTCATTAAGCACAAATTCATCTTGATATTTCTTTTCGGGAAGATGCTGACTGTTTTGCCTTTGCAAAGGATAATGTTCATATGTTTTATCACCTTGCTCCAATGAAGGATCACGCTGGGCGTAACCTGAACCTTTCAGCGTGTTTTCACATCTCTGTGTAGAACCATGAAGCAGCTCACGCAAGCCTACCAATTGTTGCAGCTGCTTCGGATAATATGTTTTATTTTTTTGATATTCCTCTATTCTTGTAGGTTTCAGATTATGAATCACATCATTTTTATCTCCAACATTAAAAAATTGCTCACTACAAATTGACTCTTTAACGTTGTTATTAAAAAATTGCCTAACATCTTATTTTTTACCATCCTCCGTATGTAAAATAGAATGATGCTGATTATTAGTATTAATGTTACTATATTTTTTATGTGGCTGCATATTATTATTTTGATCAAATTTCTGCAAGGGCTGAGAATAATATCTGTTATTATATTCTTCACTCAGCACAAACTTAGGGTTTTTCATTTGCTTCTGTAACTCTTGGTCATGTGCAAGCTGGCCATTATCTGGCTGCTCACATGAATGCTCATAATGCTGCATTTTATCATTACATAGGCTATCGATATTCCCCTCTTCATGTGTGAAATCCTACACAAGCTTGTGATTACGCATGCCATGTGTATCATAATCAATTGTGTGCTTATTCTTTAGTCCTTGACATATATTTGATGCATTATCAAAATGTGCATAATGCCTGTCTTGATGCTACGTGTGCGTAAGATACGCATCATTTAGGTTATGTTGATAGACCTCCTACTCATTTTGCTGCTGGTTATAATAATCATTTCTTAATATATCATTACCTTGGTGCATGTTGAATAGTTTATCATCCTCCATATCCTTATTCCGCACCAATTTAGGAAATACATTTAAGTGTGTTTCTTTTAGTCTATGGTGCGTATTATATGGTTCATACTGCTTATCGCATGGATTATAATACTTGATTTGTTGATCTTTATTTTTAAATTTCTGTGCAATTACAGATGGCTGCTCACATAGACTATTATCATTTCTCACACATGGGTCGTAATGTTCATGACTGGCAGGATTAACGTGATTGAATTGTTGCATACGCCCATATGAATCATCACATTGTTGTGTACACCATTTTTGCTGATTATTATTTTGACGCATTGAATTTATATATGGTTTATTTCATTGTCTATCAACATGATATTCCTCATTTTGTTCATCCTTTAGATCACTGTCATTTCCTCTTCCCTCATTTTTTTGATTTTCACAAGGATTATTACTATCTTCTGACCTACTTCTTAGGTCATACATTGGATTATCTACCATTTTGAACCATTGTCTATCATTTTTCTTAATTTCCTCTCTTTTGTATGGTTTAAATATATGGTTATCAGCATCATCCTGAATAGTGTGACCACTATTCTTTCTATGCGAAGGGGTATAGACTGACGCCCGAATGCCTATATCTTCAATTTTATTATCATTCTCTTTATCATCTATGTTTTCACTGCCATCAGATAACAAAAGATCTTCCCTTTCTATTCCTATTCTTCTAAGGGTTTCATCTGATTGTCTCCTGAATGCTTTTATTATCCCTTTATCCTTATGTTCCAACCTAATCATCCCTTCAACTATATCATCCATCTGACTCTCACTATATTCTCGATTTTGATTTTCTTGAGAAATGTGAATCTCGTTATTGCTTTGGGATAATGGATTAGAACCTTCATCCCCTCCTTCCTCATTTTGATGGTGAGCACCTGGAAATTGTTCACAGGCAAACTCCTGATCATCTACGTCAGGCCGTCTTTCAGGAGATACATACAACATCTTTTTCTTAGGTTTTTTATTCCTCTTTTTAGGCTTCAATTCAAAAAAAGAATTATTTTTTAGGGATCTTCTCCCTAACATAGGTTTTGGTTGAAACTAAAAATTAGAGTCGCCACCTCACCTTCTGTGAGGAATTAACGTTTTCTCTGAGTTCTATATCCTAGTAGACTCTCTGTAATAATAACCAGAGATTCTGGAATAATCCTTAACTGATAGCGTCCCCAGTAGAGTCGCCAATTTGTTGGGGCTCAAAAATGCTGGTCATTTTGAGGCCAACTGACAGGCACTGTAACAGGTGCCTCTGCAATTTTGGTTCAATCGAACCAAGGCTGGTAAACCTAAAATTAATGATTTTTCCTAAATGAATAAATAAAATAATCTAAAGAATTGCTATAATAAAAGGATAATAAAAATTAACTATACTTAAAATAAAGACCAGTGCCTACTCCTGATTAGAAAAGAAAAATATGTGTGATTACTTTAATTGAAGTCTACTATCAAAATTCATTCAGTTTTATCTATTAACGACAAAATGAAATCTTGAATTAAAAATATAACTTTGGAGACGGATTAAAATAAATCTATCACTTGAGATTGATCAAATAACAACAGAAACAGGAAGACAAATATTCAGAAAGATTTTAATTTCCAGAGGACAGACCGATTGAATTCAATGATATCCAAAAGGCATGCTTAGCCATACACAATGGAAAACTAATATGACATAGCTCTCAAATTCCTATTTGCAATTGCAATATAATAATTTCTAAGAAAGAAAATATACTTTATCCAAAGCATTAAATTCAAAACAACACAAAGGAACAGATGTTACCAGTGAACTTAGCAATTAAACTTCAAAAACCACTTGATCTACAAACTCATCCAATAATTTTCATATGATTCCAGAGCAAGAGCATTAGTCAGGTTTTCCAATATTTTCGAATGTATTTTTGTAAATTTTTCTCGTGTCCCTCTCTGTTTACAAATGTTTCTATATTAATATGTTTCCAAAAGGTTATCTGTGAAGAGTCATCTCTGTTCACAGAAAGCTAATCTACAATTAACCCTAAAATTTATGCAATAAACTATTACAATAGTTTTTAAGGAAATAATTCCCCTTCAAAAAAAATTGATTTGTTATCATTTTCGGACAATGTGCATAGTCATCTGCAAACGTAATTCCAGCACACAAATATTTAAGGTTAAATATTCATTCAATAAAATTTTAAAATTAAAATCATTACATTAAACTATCAATTAAATACAAATGATTTTAATCATTAATTAATAATATATATCAAATAAATATAACCTCATGATATAATTACACAAGTAATAAAATTACTCATAGAATTTAAATAATTAGTCATGACTTGCTTACTATTGTTTATCGGATATAAACATTACATTAATAATGCATAACCTAAAATATTAGGGTAAAAAGGTCATAACCTTTTTTGAAATATGGGAATAATCACCTTAATAATAATTTTTTAAAAGGATTCACATAAATAAAGTGTTAATTTTGTTTGTAAAGTAATAACTCAAATGTTACAAATAAAAACAATTTTATAATCATTTTATAAAACACAAACTTGAAATGAAGGTAAAAAATAAAATAAAGAATATACTTCAAATCAATTAATTATTATTCCTAAAGTGAAAAATTACAAATAAATCACATATAGTAACATATAATCAATTAAACTCATTTTATCATATGAGTTTAATTTTGGAATTAAAAATAAAATTATAGTAAGATTTCAAGATTATATTTAAGAATTTGAAAACTAAAAGTCAACATCAATTAATAATGTTCCAAATCCTAAAACATAGTAATCCTTTTGATGTGAATTTACATTAATACACTTTTCACTTTAGGTAAATTAGGAACTAATTTTTATGAAAGTAAATCACACTAGTAAAAAAAAAACAAATCACGTAAACTACAAAATCCCTTTTAAAAAATATCATGTACAAAAAACTTCAATATTCTAATAATTATTTTCAAATTATTAAAAGGGAAATAAAAACTCTAAAATTTATACCATAATTACTACCCAAATCCTCAAGGAAAAACATAGGACAATTGGTTAGGGTAGGTCGGGTAGTTTAGGTAGGATAAAGGCCGGCTTGAGAGGTTGAGTGTTCAACTCCCGATCGCCGCCTTTTTGCTTTACCTCTTAATATTTATTCATTTTATTTTAAAATAAGCTATTCTTTATTTCAAATGACTAAAATAAAATGAAATTGATAAATCAATCATCATAGTAAAAGACAAACATAAGATGCATTTTCACTTATTTTTATTTTTTATCAAAGGAAATTTATAAAGTATGATAGATATGTAGTATACTTCCTTGTTGTCTTGATTTTTTAGGCATAAAAATTCTCGGTATCAACACTCTTGAAACAATGTTGTCATCAATATGGTTGAACCATGTCTATCTGAGCGTTGCAATGTCATCACAATTGTAAGAAAAGATAGAGAAAATCAATTTGCTAATGCAGTTACTCGATCACAAGCTTAAGCACACCTACAAGGAAAAATACTAGATTCATCCAATGTCCCTAAGGTGCCTTTCAATCTTTCATCTACTTCTAAATAGAAGGCTACATCTAAATCTTCAAATCCTAAAGACACAAGGCCTACTTCATACAGTATTGTCCAACAACTCCAACACACAAATGGAAAAATCTCCATGTTTGAGTTGCTTCAAATATCTCCAGCTCATAGAACCATTCTAGACAAAGCTCTGCTCGGATCCAATGTTCCTGATAACCTTGATTTAGATAGATTCCAGACTATGGTTGGTCATCTTACATCTCCATAGTATATTTCCTTTTCAAAGGAAGATGATAACTCCTTGAGTCATCCGCATAACCAGCCCTTGCATATTGAAGTCTTGATCCAAAACCATCGTGTCAAATGTGTGTTGATACATGGGGGCACTGGTCTAAACATTTGTTCTTTCAGCTTGATTACATAATTGGGATTTTCAGAAATGGTCATTGATCCTAGAAAGAAGATAACTATCAAAGCATATGATGAGCAAGAAAGATCTTCCAAAGGAACAATTGTCTTACCTATTAGAGCAAGTCATGTCATTAGAGATACTATATGTCAAGTTCTTGATCTACCTTTGGCTTACAACATCCTTCTAGGGAGACCCTAGATACATGAAATGAAAGCTATTCCTTCTACGTACCATCAGTGTTTGAAATTTCCTTATGAAGGAGTAGAGGTGATGATTCCAGTTGATCTATATAAAACTTTCAATACATTGAAAAAGAGTGTTGATAAACTTGTTCCTAATAACAGAGAATCTTCCACTAAGCATCTAGACGTTGCTTCAACATCCAAGATGGAAGACATTGCTAAAGAGGTTAAGATCAAAGAAAATGGTATGGGAGAATATACTATAGAGCTAGTCTTATCTTTGTCATCTCTCCCTATCTCACCTAAGTCCTATGGACAAGCTCTGAAATAGTCCAAACTAGAGTCTAAAGAACCTCTTGAGGCATATAAAGGAAATTTTGTTGCAGAACAAGTATCTAAACAAGAGTTTGAAGAAGATGAAGATGTGCTTGCATGGCTATACAAAGATGAACCTAAATCTCAAGTTATTCAAAAATGTGATGCTAAAATACCGAATATCCCTTCTAATTCATATGGCCTAGGAGATAAACTAATCACAAAAAAGGGATATAAAGGAAAAGGACCCCTAGGACTACATGGTAAAGGTCTTCTATCACCTCTTGATCATCGTGGCTGAGCAAACAAGAATACAATAGGTCTAGGATATAAGAAGAAGCCTTTCTATCTTAGCAAGAACTCTCCACATGTCTTAGAACAGGTTGAGCCATCCACAACAAATAAACTAAAGGGAGACACAATAGAACAATCTGATAATGATGATTCAGACACCACTAAAGATCTCATTCCCTATGAACATTTTCCTAAAGAAAGAAAAGACCACCTTGAAGCTGAAGATGATCCAATAAAAAGAATTAATGTAGTAGAAACACAAGAAACTACTATAGAGCAAGAGATAGTTGCAACACAAGAACTAGCTAATCTTGAAGATAATCAAATAGACAAAGAGGTAGGTGGCAGTTATTCTGAGACAGATTCCCAAGAGTGTGAATTCAAATCAGAATCTGAGGGTAACCCTTCTTGGGATATTCACCCTGACTTTACTCATGTTCTTAGATTTCCTAAAGGCATAGATGAAGAATCTAATGACTATGAATGGGGAGCCATTCCAGAAGAAGATGAGCTTATTACAAAAAAACATGTTGATATTATTCACCAATATACACCTAAACCCTATGTAAGTCTAGAGTGAAATGATGAACTTGTCAAGTCTGATCCACTAATGGTTGAAATGGACTTCCACAATGACATTGAGCCTATTCACGAATTGAATGTCTTAAGTTGTAATATCATCTTTGAACTCGAGCATCGGGTTAGGACCAATGATGATAGATCCATATCTGTAAACACTATTTCCCAATCTTTCACCACTTTGACTATCCAAAATCCTAAACTTCTTGACCAAACCTCTACGAACCTAAGCCAAGGTATTTATACCTTTCCCAATGACTTGCCCTTGTTTTCTACCTCAATGTAGTTGAGCCTATGAGGACTTCCATTAGTGAACCAAGCGTTAGCATGACGGAGTCAGACATCAAGTATCTTAGTCAAAAAAATAAGAATAAGAATATAAAAAAAGGAGTTCTGAGGGTGAAAACCACTTTGTGGCAATCTTAGAACCTACAAAAGTAAAAATAAAAGACATATACAAAGGTGAAAACCTCTTTGAGTTGCCTAAGGATGAGATATTTGATGTCCTTCCAAGTCATTTACAGGATAGATCTCCAGTTCTAATTGAGCCCACTCAATCTATCAACTTGGGAACAATAGAAGAACCACAATTGATTCATGTAGCACAATCCTTATCAAAAGAAGAAAAGAAAAAATTTACAACATTCTTAACAAAAAAGAAGATCAACTTTGCATGGAAGTATTCAGATATGCGAGGGTTGGATCCTGATCTTATAATGCACCATTTATCTATAGCTCCAAACGTTAAACCTGTTAAGCAGAAATTGAGAAAGATGCATCCACATGTTGCAATCTTGGTAAAAGCTGAATTAGAGAAAGTACTAAAAGTCAGATTCGTTTGTTTTATTGACTATGCTGAATGGATCTCTAATATTGTACCTATTTCAAAACCAAATAAATTAATCAGAGTGTGCATAGACTTTAGAGATGTGAACAAAGCATGCCCTAAGGATGATTTTCCACTACCTAACATTGATATGATAGTGGACATGACTGCGGGCTTTGAGATGTATTCTTTAATGGATAGTTTCTCCAGATATAATCAAATAAAAATTGCTCTAGAGGATCAAGAGAAAACTTCTTTCACATGTGCATGGGGTACCTTCTGTTGGAATGTCATGCCATTTGGGCTTTAAAATGTTGGTGCTACATATCAAAGAGCTATGACATCTATTTTTCATGACATGATGCATCGAACTATGGAGGATTATGTTGATGATACTTTAGAAAAATCTATGATTAGAGCTGAACATCTAAATGACTTGAGCAAGATACTAGACAGAATGGAAAAATTTAGTCTCAGACTAAATCCTAAGAAGTGTACTTTTGGTGTCACTTCTGGAAAGCTCTTAGGATACATAGTTTCAAAGAAAGGCATTGAGGTTGATCCTGCTAAAGCAAAAGCTATAATGGAGATGCAACCCCCGAAGAACATCAGTCAAATGAGAACATTGCAAGGGAGAGTAAAATCTATTAGATGCTTCATATCTCAGTAGCTGACATATCACAGACTTTTACAAAAACATTACATAAAGGTGTGACTTTTGCATGGAATGAGGAATGTGAAAAGAATTTTAATCATATCAAGAAATATCTATCAAATCCTCCTATCTTGATGCCTCCCATTCAAGGGAAGCCTTTGATCTTATATGTCTCCGCTACAGATACATCACTGGGGGCATTGCTTGCACAACATGATGAGAACAAGAAAGAAAGAGCTATATACTATATCAGTAAAATATTGGTGGCATATGAAAAAAACTATTCTATGATTGAAAAGGCTTGTCTAGCTGTGATTTTTGCTTCACAAAAACTAAGACATTATATGTTGGCTCATACCATGCATTTAGTAGCTAAGATTGATCCACTAAAATACCTACTAAGCAAAGCTGCCCTCACGGGTAGATTAGCCAAATGGGTCATGCTCTTAAGTGAATTTGACATTGAATATGTTGAAAGACAAGATATTAAAGGCCAAGTTATTGTTGATCAGGTAGTAGATGCACCTTTGTTTGATGACACACCAATGCAAATGGAATTCCCAGATTCCTCTATCATGAATTTTTCTTCTAGAGAATGGCAACTATTTTTTGATGGCTCCTATACATAGAATGGATCCAAAGCAGGCATTTTTTTTATCACTCCTCAAGGATACTCAATTCCTAAGGCCTTCAAAATCAAATTTCCTTGTACAAACAATATTTCTGAATATGAAGCCCTTTTGAATGGTATGAAAATAGCAATTGAGTGGAGAGTAACAGAACTACACATTCATGGAGACTCACAACTTGTAATACACCAAGTCAATGATGTGTATCAAATGAAGGATGAAAAGCTCATTCTATACAAGAGAATGGTAAATGATCTAAAGAAATACTTCATATATATCACCTTTGAGCAAATACCTAGAACAAAGAATAGGGTTGTCGATGCAATGGCAACGCTATCTACTTTATTGCAGCAGCCTGAACATGAGCTACGCTACGAGTTCCTGGTGGAAGCACTATCTTATCCTTCATATGATTCCCCTGAAACTCACATGATTTTCACTATTGTAGGTCATGATTAATCCTGATATAAAAACCTATTCTCCTATCTCAAAGACCAAATCATTCCAGATACCTTTAACCACCATGAAAAGAGATACCTTATCCACAATGCCTCCTGATATGTTATCATTGGTCATGATTTGTATAAATGAGGTCTAGATGGTATGCTACTTATATGTTTAGAATGGGAAGAGTCTTAACATGTGTTAGAGGAGGTCCATGATGGTATTTGTGGGTCACACTCGAACGGTTTAACACTAGCCCAAAAACTTATTAGGGATGGGTACTATTGGTCAGAAATGGAGAAAGAGTCTATCAAGTTTGCTAAGAACTGTCAAAAGTGTCAAGTGCATGGCAACTTAATTCATGCTCCAGGGAGTGATCTAATTCCCTTCACTACACAATGGCCTTTTCACCAATGGTCATTTGATCTTATAGGATCCATACATCCTCATTCATCTAATGGGCATACCCATATAATCACAGCTACAGATTATTTCACAAAATGGGTAGAAGCAGTCTGTTTGACACAAGCAACTAGAAAACAAATATCTATGTTCATCTTGAACTACATCACATGTTGGTATGGTATTCCACATTCTATAATCACATATTAATGGTGGACAAATCAAGAATAAAGACTTAGATGATCTATGTGCCAAATTCAAGATTACACAACATTGGTCATCTATCTACTACCCTCAAGGGGATGGACAAGCAGAGGCTTCTAACAAGAATCTATTCAAAATCTTGCACCGTATAGTTAATAAAATAGAAAGAGACTGACATCTCATGATCAATCTAGCTCTTTGGGCCTACAGAAAAAGTATCAGAATGCTCATTGGGGCTACACATTTCACTTTAGTTTATGGGTTTGAAGTGGTACTGCTTATTGAGGTTGAAATCCCATCACTAAGAATCAGAATGCATGGTCTAGTAACTGATGATGACTACAGAGTATCTAGGTTGCAAGAACTTGAACTACTAGATGAGCGCAGACAAGTAGCATATGATCATCTTAGAGTATATCAGAAAAGAATGTTTAGAGGCTACAACAAGAAAGTCAGACACAGAGAATTTCAGGTTGGTGATCTAGTCTTGAGAGAGAATCCTAAAAATCAATCATATCGAGAATGCAAGGGGAAGTTTGAACCCAACTGGTTGGATCCCTTTGTTATCACTGCTACTTTTGGCTCTAGAGCCTATCAACTCTCAATGACTGAAGGAGAACAGCTCCAAGAACCAATCAACATTCTCCATCTGAAGAAATTCTACACCTAAGGCATTCAATCTATGGTAAAATGTCCTGAAAAATTTATAAAAATTTGAAAAAGTCATAAAAAAATGAACGTCTTGGTGAAAACCTAGCAATAGGTGCCTTGATGATTCACAAAAAAATTTAAAAATGGAAAAGTACAAAAAAATTGAAAATATGACAAATACAAAAAAATGAGAAAAAGAAAAAGTGCCTTGGTGAAAACTTGGAAACAGGCACCTTGGTAGCAAAAATAGAATCTCTACCAAGATGGTGAAAACCCGACAAATGAGCGCCACTTGTTTCAAAATGCTCCATCTATCAGTGCAATCTTGGTCTTTCCTAGCTTTTAGTCTTGCTTTAGTTTGTACATATCTCTTGGTTTGTTCCCGCATTCCTATTTTCAATAAGTCAGTCTGTGCACCAATCAGCAAAAGCGTATGTATCTTATCAATGTTTCAAACTTGGGGTTAATCAATGTCATATCCTATGGCCTCCAATATATCTTTGACGAGTCATATCCAGTCAGAGTCCTTTGAAGCTTCATTTGAGTTAGTCAGTTTGTCTCCTCTCCAGAAAGGATTTTGCATCTACAACAATGCAATCAAACATCAAAATGAAAACAATCTATGCTTTTACATGCTTTTATCTCCTTGTATGCTTACTGATTCACATTGATATTTTTGCATATTGTGTCCCTTCGAGCTCTTCGATGATGTCCTTTACAAGATTTAGAGAGTGATGACTGGGGGCATAATCTTTTCTTTGTTTTCTACTTGTATGTGAAAATCTAACAACTTTGGAAATTTTGGATTGAAATGGTGTTCATCTGTAAGAACCTCTATCTCAAATTGGATGGCCATGAGTACCTCTACCATTGATACCTAAAAAATTCAAGGAAGTCTGATCTAACTATTGTCTTTTGAGTGAGTTCTTTCTCCTATTGTGAAATGCGATCTTACCTAAGGATGTGAACGATAAAGGGTCACTATGGGTAATTCACATTGGATTTAGAATGATCTCTTGACTGCTTGATGTGTTTTTTTTGCAAGGCGTATTCAGGTCATCATGATGTTTATGTTTTGATGCTTATACAAATTGCTATATCAAAATGGACATGATATTCAGGTCATCTTGGCATTTGTGCCTTGGTGCTTGTATCTAATCTAACATTCCAAAAACAAAATCAATATTCATATGTCCATGGTTGTCTAACCAGTGGATGTTGTATTGATTCCTGTGCATACAAATCAATATTCATATATCTATGGTTTCATAACTGGTGGGCATTGTATTGATTTATCCAGTTACCTAAAAAGTTCAATGATCATAACAAATCGACACATGATCAGTGACTAGGTCCTAGGTCTTAGGTTTGCATGTCATTTTGCACTTTGCATGATTGCATGATCTCACAAATTGCTTGAAAATCTTCAACAATTCTTCTAAAAACTAAACTTAAAACTGAAAATGAAGAGTTGAATCTCATACGAAGGTTTCTTCACAGAACCGCAAGTAGTAACCATCCTGGGTTAAACATCCTTTTTGACATAATACCAAGTACTTGTCTTCACTAATACCTACAAAACATATCATGTGTATCATTGCATTTACATTACATATTCATAATCATTCATTCCATCTATTGCATTACATACATTTCCATACATACACTTTCCATAATCAATCACATTTGCATAACATTCATACATTTGAAAGAAACCATTGCATTGCATAAATCCATACATACATTCTACTCTACTCATGGCATTTACATCACATGATATCATCATAAATAAAAAACATGACAAGTACACATGAAGTCACAACCAAAAATCTCGATCTCATATCATATAAACTCAAACTAGTCAAGGGTGCACTACTGGCACAGTGTACAAAAGAATGAGAAAATGAGCTCATGTGAGCTATCAGAAGTTAGAACAGTATCAAAATCAAAAGAGAAAAAATATCAGAACATATCATGATAGATCAGCTATCTTCCTGATCCTCTACATTTGGTGGAGGTGGTGGTGGTGCATCAGGCACAACCTCAGCTCTAGGTGCTCTAGCTCCCTCTGATGCTATCATATATTGAGAGTATGTAGGAACTCTCTAAGAAAATGAGACAATAGCATAGTACGCAGAAACATAATAGTTAGATTGTGAGGTTTGATGTGTCACCTTTGTCTGTAATCTACGAACCTCCTCGCAAAGCTCAAACCACTGTCTATCTACCTCAAGAAATCTCTCCTCCCAACAAGTACTCTGTACCTTTAGGTCCTTGACCTATAATTTGAGTCTCCTAATGATCTCCTATGGAGTAAGTGGTACACTAGGATTAGTATCGATTGCTGGCATATCAGTATCTACAACAGGATGCTCTGTGGTCTCTGCTCTCTACGCTTTACAACGTCTAACCTCTACACCAAGATCAAAACTAGTATCCTCCTATAAAGGATCAGAATCACCACCTACAACCTACTCAGTTGTAATTACATCATTTGTTGTGCCCACACTACCCAAAGTGCCACTCTCTCCTCTAGTGTATCTCCTAGAAGTACCTACTAATCTGACTACTGAAGAACTAGTCAGATGAGGAGGTGGTCTAGTATGTCTAGCTGGTCTCTATGGTGTCACCACTGCTCTCAGCCTAGGAGGTGTAGGCTGGGGTATCTGTGCCTATGCATGCCTCTATCCTCAACCTGTTGGGGCACCTGTAACATCCATGGCCTCCTCCATAGAATGAATCAACTCTGTCAAATCTAAGAACCTATATATGGGATGCTCTGCAAGCCATCCAATGAAACCATCTGTAATGCTAGCATCTGCCACATCTGCTCTATAATCCCAGTCTCTATCGACTATACCACTATACTCTTGTGTACATAGAGCATATGATAATCGAGGGCCCCATCCTAATCCAAGCTCTCTCAAAATTCGTGCATAGGCAACGTGCTCCTATGGTGCGTCCTAGATGATGCCATACTACCTCCATACCCTGGTAATAAGGAAGCGCTCTATAACAGATGTGGATTGCCCAATCAATACATGGCTCTGAAAAAAATAACTAAACTACTCCCTTGCAATGGGCCAAGCGTCTATAAGCAAATATGGTCTCCATACTACAAAAGTCATATCATCAAGGCACCATCTAAAGTACTCTATGTGGCCCATGCAAACCTATGTAACATAACCTGAATAAGTATAAATCACCGGCTCCTGCGGCTGGCACTATGACTGACACACTGGTCTACAAACTAGGATGTGCTCCTAGGCTGATATCTGAAGAACTAAAGCACTACAGGAAAATGATTTTCTCTCCTAATACACAATCTCGTGCATCTTGGAGAACATATGTGCTAACATACACTGACCCCAAGCCAACTCAGAAGGAGTAGCCATCAACCGTGCCACCATCGGGGCCCAGCCCATCAATAGACTATTCTGCTAATGATCAGACATAATGATTCCTCCTATCATCCCAGAAATAATGCACTCTAGTCTATGGGTCTGCCCATAGCATTGTACCAAGGTCTCCCAAGAAATAGAAGTAGTTAGTTGTGTATCATCTCCAAAAAGATGTCTGAATGCTAGTAAACAACCATGGAATGGTATACACAAAATCCTATACACATCCTTGGGTTTGACAGTGATCTCTCCAGTTGGCAAGTGGAAAGTCTGGGTCTTAGAATGAAACCTCTCTATCAGGGCAGTCAATAGTCCATGGTTTACCCTAATCTCGGGTAACTGGATCAGATACACAAACCTACAAGAAGCAAGATGTACCCTCATAGGGTCAGGCAGTGATACACAAAATCTCTGAGTAGTAGGATGAGAAATGTGCACATGAACATTGGGATATGTAACCTACACAGTACAAAAATAGGGAATCCTATCAGTAATTTGGTTGAAAAATAGGCTAACAATACAAAAATTGAACAGTTCACTATCTCAAAAGGTACATTCAAAGCTCTGCAATCGGCCTAAGAAATCAGAAAATCAAAATTTTTGACCTAAGATGGAGTTTTAAGCTTACTGTTTCCCATACAACAATTCAAACTGGCACGAAAACTCGTACGAGTTTCTACAAGGTATCATATGACAAAGTATAGTGATATGAGTTTCTAAGGCTTCCCGTATGACAGAGGAGGGACCCGATGAAATGTCGTACAACTCTTGGGTCCCTCTCATATGAGTCTTGGGGGGTTTGCATACAACAAATGAAATGAAATTGGAAAGTTGTACTAGTCACTGAGGACAGTCATACAAGCTTTCATGCATGCAAGATTTCAAAATTACAAACGTACGAAAAATGACCTAAATAGGCTACAAACATGCAAAAATTGAATTTTCAGAGAGGCACAAAGGTCCACCTACTGGATGTCCATACTGTCGAGGTTGCTGATGTCTACGGTTGTGCTCAAATCAATGGGAACTGACAAGTACCTTCATTTCTACCATTTTCTCACTCAGAGGGCTCCACGAGGTTTCAAAAGTCAACGGTGAATAATGAATTGAAAATGACCCTTCTGGCCTTTATATAGCTTTTGACCTAATTTTCAAAAGTGCTCCATTTTTCATGAAAATTGCACCCCTGGCTAATTTCAACATTCTAAACCCATTTTCGGGATCAAAATTGAAATCTGAGATCATTTACTATGTCAAAATTATGATTAAAAATTTTTAGAACCAAGACGGTCTACTGCTTGCATAATCGATCTTCAATCAACATAGAAATCCAGAATTCAACTTAACTGATTATCTTACATCAAAGTCTTGAAATTTCAACTTGGTCAACCATGGTCAACTCATGATCAAACCTAGTCAAACTTGGTCTTTTGGACCCCCAAACGATGCAGAATGCGTTCTCAAACGTCTATAACCACTCCTCAAATCAATTAACATGCTTCTAAACTATTTAACACTGACTTTTCTTGTCATATTTTAATTTTTATCCCAAAGGGGGCATGGTATTGCACATCATTCAAAGTCTATAAATCTCAAGTTTGTAAATCAAATCTTTCTCTCAGTAATCAAGACAACAACCACATTTAGTTGCTGATTCATCTAAAGTCCTCATCGCTTGGGGCAAATCTATTGCAATCTGATATCCTAAATCTATTTTGTAAACTATATAAGCTTTTTGTAACTATTGGTTCATTAGTGTCATTTCCTTGGTTCTTCATAACTGATGGGTTCAGGATGTGATACCAATATGATTCATACAAGGACATTCAGGTCTGGAATCGGTCACTCACTTCTTCACAATCATAAGGTTCAGAATCGGGTGTTTTGACACTTTTTCATAATCATTGGTTCATTGTTGCTATAGTTGACATTATCTTTGGTCACTCAGGACCTAAATCTCAAATCTTTAATCTTTAAATCTTTCAATCGATTTTTATCTCAGAATCAGTGAATCTTTCAAATCAAATTAGTCTCATACATATATCAAACACAGACTATTCTTTGAACCACTACGCTTTGCATAGTGATTCAAAGAAGGACAAAATGTAATACCCAAAAATGGGCTATAGGTTCATTAACCTCCTACATCTTCAAATCAAATGAAATTGATACAAAAGTCCTAACCTAAGGCACATCTGCACATTATCAAATCCTAATTGATTTTATCCTTAATTCTGCATCGGGGAATATTCCTAGCAATATTCCTAATTTATCATAATTATCTTTAATTTAATAATTATTTGGCAATAAATCCTATTTATCCTAAAGTTTAATTAATTAAATATTTTGAATATTTAATTAATTAGATTTAATACTGCCACTTAATTATTTAATTGGATTTAATTAAATTATTCTTAAATTGTATTATTTAATTTTGACAATAAAATCTAAAATCTTATGACTAATTGATTAAATTCCTATTTAATTAATTCATGTCAATTGTCAATTTTTAATAATATAGTTTTTTGAATAAAGTTTGATTTAATAATTGATTAACCCATAAATCAATTGTTTTAATTCAAAAATCAGTTAAGTTGAGAATAAATCACTTTATTTTTAAAATTAATTTATAATTAAATCATGCACAATCAGAAAAGCAGGCAACTAGAAATTAACAATCAATTTTAAAATTAAACTCAACATCTGATGATGAGTAGAAATTTGATCTAAAACTCTATTTTGAGTTAAACACTGCTTTTGCATGATTTTTGTGAGTTAATTATCTCTGATTTCCTGATAAATCAAAAATCAACCTGAGTTTATCAAGAGTGATTTATGGCTTTTCTCCTGCATCCTCAAAGCCCTAAATTTCTGTAAAACCAAGGCTTAGCTCTTCATAATTATCAACACTCAAATTTGCACAATTACTCTGGCGAATTGGCGATTGAAGGATTGAGCACTTGTGACAGGCGATTTGTGAGATCTTTCATTGTTGGTCATAGATTCATAGCTTTACATTCATATTCATTCATATCATTCTTAGATTAAATCTACATTCAATTTCATTTCTAGCTTAGATTCATACAGTTTCTCATTCTTATTGCATAGAAAATCCAAAAATATAGAATAATCTGCATTCATAGTCTTTCATTCTTTGCATTCAAATCCTTCATTTAGGTGTTGGGCACTGATCTCGATTCCAATATAAGAACATCATACTCGCACCTACTAGAAGGCAATAAATCACCTGGTTAGCATAGTTTCAATTACTTGCAGATTTTAGTTTTTGCTAACCTCTAATGTTTTACTGAAGTGTTGTGTCTACAGCTAGGTACAAAATTCACACACACATCTGCAAATCAAATGCCAAACTTACACAATAGAGTCTCTCACCCAAGATCCCTGGTATGCTGACCTGGTGTACCTTCTAAATAATTGATGCCCTAAGATACTTCCTTCTAACAAATGTTGAGCGCTCCAGATAAAGAGTGCAAATTTCAAGATTAAGAATGGGACTTTGTTCTATAGGAACTACGAAGGCATATATCTTTGGTGACTTGACCAAAAACAAGTTGCATGAATGATTGATGAATTCCATAGACAATTTGGGAGTGTGCATGGCTCATTTGATGCCATTGTCCATCAAATTAATTTTTACGAGTACTATTGGCCCTATATCTTAAAGGATGTCCATGCACATGTGAGGAAGTGTCACACTTGTCAAATTGTTGCCTCTCAGGAGTGAAACCTGGTAATGCCTCTCCATCCTATTTTTGAGGTCAGACCCTTTTCCCGGTGGACATTTGATTTCATCAAGCAAATAAACCCCAACTCATCCATCAGACACCGATACATCTTAATTGTCACAGACAATTGCACCCAGTGCTTTGAAGCCATACCATGTAAAAATAACACAATGAATGTGGTAATAAGCTTTATTGAGGAAAACATTGCCACCATATTTGGAATGCCCTTCACCCTCATGTGTGACAAAGGTCTGACATTTTCCTCTTTCTAGTTGCTTGAGTGGGATTACAACCCGAACATTGCCCTAAAATTATCGAGCAATTACCATCCACAAGGCAATGGAGTAGCAAAGTCAACAAACAAGAACCTCTTGAAGGTAATCAAATATCTTCTCAAAAGGAATCCCCGAGATTGGCACTAGAAACTTAGGTTCACCCTCTAGACATATTGCATCCAAATCAAAGTCACCTTGGGGACTTCCCCATTCTATCTAGTTTACAAGTAGAATCTAGTGTTTTCAGTAAACCTACAAATTCTAGTCCTACAATTCATGGAGATTTGCCTCCTCAACCTAGTCCACTCAGAAGAAAAAAGAGACATCGCCCTTGAGCATTTTGTGAAATATAAAGCAATTATCAAATTTTGGTTTGAAAAGAGAGCCCAATATAAGGCTTTCCAGATCTCGAACTTATTCCTCCTATGGGACAAGTCTTGGGAGAAGAAGGGTAAGCACACCAAATTCCAAAGGCTTTGGCTTGGGCCTTATCAGATATTAGAGATCTGTGGGGCTAATACTTACCACCTTAGTTCCTTAATTGGAGAATTTGTCATGTTGCCTGTAAATGGACAGTTCCTTAAGCACTACTTTTAATGGGGCCGAAAGAAATGAAAGCATGTCTAGTTTAAATGGTTTCTCCATTTCTTTATTTCACCACATAATAACTCATAAAAGCATCAAGCATGTATGGTGTGAGTATGGATTCTCTATTTCTCCTAGAAACTATAAGGTGCATATCTTTAAAAGCACACACCTCACATCTTAACAGGAATGAATGATCATATCACGATGAATTAGATTCCCCAAAGCCTAAAATTACAATGACAAATCTCTTGGATGATGAAAAGACCATGGTCTAGTTCATTGGTAGATTTGGGAGTTCTCAAATACACGAGGCATTTTTCCCATCAAGTCACCATTTTTTATGTCCTACATAACCATCCCTACATTTTGCACAAAAAAACATTGATTCCCCTTTCTTTTCATTTTGTTGTTTGTCTTGGGTTGTCTTTTGTCTTGTGTTACGTTGAGTGTCTTAGGGTCTAGAATTTTGGGATTGCCTACCTTGGGATTCTAATTAGAAATTAATATTCTTACTTAGGCATTATCAAAGGATTTCACCCCTCATTTTTATATTTACCCTAAGAATAATTACTTTCTGATTAATTAACCAAGAAACGCAAAGTATTTTCTTGAACCCAAGCCTTCGAAAAGTAGTTTGGTGCAAGTGCTAGTGTTCGTGTTTCTATATTTGAGTGGGGTAATTTGAGATTTTAGAAAGTAGTGGGTGAGTGTCCTCATCGTCTTCAATGTTATTTTGTTGCAGGTAGGCCATCTTTGGCTTTCACTTCATTTTTTTTATTTTGTTTCTTTTCTTCCTAGTTTTGGTTGTTATTTTCTTTTCTTTCCTTTCGTTTGTGTTCCCCCATAACTTCACCCTGTAAATAGGGTTGGCATGGAGATTTGGTGGGTTTTTTCATCATTTTTTTTATGTTGTTTTGTTTTGTCTATCTTTTGTGGCCTGTCCAACTAGTGTAAATTAGTGTAAGCTAGTGTAAATTGATGTGGTTTGGTGTAGTCCTCTACAAATTTGTGTAAATTTATTGTTTGTAAATGCCTGTATTTAATCGTGTTCCTTTCTCGCATCCCTTGTACATAGTCATGTAAATGAGGCATGTTGTAAATAAGTTTTTGTTTTAAATTATTTATGAGAATCATCAGACCGTGTCCCAACATTAACATGTCCCTGGACTCTATGCCTAGTTGTTGCAAGTCATGCATTGTCACTACAAGGCGAGTCATGTTGAGTTATAGAGCTCACTTTGGTCATGAGGATGAGTCTGCAAGGTCAAAAGTAGTCATTTTTCAAAGTTACCTTGCATTTCCATTGTACTTGCCTTAATAGCGGCACTGGTTCCCACGAGTGAGAATTCAAATTTTGTCCAAGTTGGCTATTAATTCCCACCTTTTGTGTCAGTGGTAAGGTTTAAATTCCTTAACTTCATGTGCGTATGCATACGTATGTCCATCTTTGGAAATAACTTATCATTAAGAAAATGTCATATCAACTAGCTATTGTACCTTTCCCCAGATGTCTTCATGGTTCCTGACACTCACGATTTTTAAATATTTATGGTTTATCAAGTCATCAGTTTTAGACTCTGGTCTTCGTGGTCATGCTTTATGTGTTTCACATCTTACTTGCGGAAAAGACATCTCCCTCGATATCCCTTGTTACTAAAATATTTTATTTGTTAAGTAATGAAATAAGTGGTCTTCGAGCCCCAGGGTCTAGATTTGTTTCCATAAACCTTTTGTCATGGATATCATTATGATGGTTGTCTATTCTTACATGTGATAAACTAGAAAGATGGTAGCAGTAGGATCCCCTCTCGGAAGTCCAGAGATCCCAAGCTCATCAACAACTCTAACAAAGAAATAAAAGGTAGAAAAGGCCTTGAAAAACTCCAATTAGTGATGAAGTACAAGAAAGACAGGGAAATCCATAGGTCACAAATTGAAACCATGCTTCAGGAAATCTCACATGCTAATTTTGGCACATAGGCTTAATTAAAGGGTTTACAACTAAATAGAGGTAAAATTGAATCACCTCTATTTGTAATGTAAATGTGTTGTATGATGTGTGGGGGGAATATGAGATCCACTCCTAAATCCAAATTCCCAAAGGAGAGATCCAATTTGATCAACCAAAAGGTTAATGCACAATCGAATCAATCTATGGAGAATATGAAAGAGAGAGAAAAACCCAATATTTCCTTTATGGTAGAATTGAAGTGTTTATAATTTGAAGTAATCAAAATGCAAGTACTAACCTCAAATTAGGGCAAATTTGGAAAATGCCAAATTCTGATGTCTGTGTGTACTTTTCGGCAAATCTGCAAACTATTCTAGACTGGAAATGCTGAGACAAAGAAAAACCAAAAATATTTTTCCAAGATGAGCTCAAGTCGACTTTAACCCTCATAAAAAGTCAAAGGCTAGATTCTTTATTTGAAGGTCAATTTTGATTTTGTTCGCAGATCTCAGAAGTTCACCAAAAAGGGTATCCAAATCCACTCTCAGATCTAAAATCTCGCACCTGTACCTATAAGAAAAAGAGGATTTTTGTTGTTTGTTTAAGGGGTTTGCCTTGGTCAAACCCCGGTTTGAAATCAACCTTAATATTGAAATTGAAATTGAAATAAGAATGCTAGCAAGTAGTAGAAATGGATCTAACAATGAAGCTATGCAATTTGATAGAAATGTAATTGTATTTTGAATGTAAACAAGTATATTGATATGAAAGCTTGAACACAACAATGGTAAATCAAACCTCCATGATTGTATGTTTGGAATCCACCTTGATAGGAGAATGAAAGGATCTTGAAGGAAGATCACACCATCATAATGGCTAGATCTAGAGTTTTTGAATGATGAATCTTGAATGCTTGAACCAAATCCCTTCAATGGCTTGAATGCTTGAATCCTTGATCTTCAAGGGAGAACTTGGATGGAGTAGAGAACTTGAATGCTTGAATGAATGCTTTCTTGATCACCTTGAGAGTTTGAGAGCAATTGCTTGAGGATGAGATATGTGAAAATGAGAGAGGAAGGTCTCCTTTTATAGTGAACTAGGGCACAATCCTCTAGAGGGTCCACCTTGGAGAATTAAATCCCAATTAGGTCCTAACCTTTATAAAATATACCTAGATTAAATGCAATTAGAGGATTTTCCATTTTGAAACCTGAAATAGCCAACCCGAAGGTGAAAAAATAAATATCCCCGATACCCAAAAATTAAGGAATTTGGAGATTTGAGAGAGGGGGGAAAAATCAAGGTTGGGACTGACCTAGTTAAGTATGACCTTGATCCTGACCTAGTCAAGATCAACCTCGAATTTGACCCTGGGCCCAGATCCAGCTAGAATTAGGACAGGAGGTCCCGGGGATGCCCGGAGACCTAGAAATGATATCAGAATAGGACAGAATGCCAGGGATAGGCAAAAAATCCTATGATGACTATGATGAAGGCTAAGAGGACCTATTTCTAAGTCCTACCTATAAAATAGAGCCATGGAGAGGGGAATTAAGGAGAATCCTTAGGATCCTAACCCTAATTTCACCTAGAATGAAGAAGAAAAGAAGTGGAAAGTGGGGAGAAAGCCAAATCAAAGCAAAGATCAATCCAAGGCATCCAATATGACCCCAAACTACTTACTCGAAGGGATAAATGCTCTTAACATGGAAGTGCTTCAATTTTAAGATGATACATTAAGCCCCCACTTTAGCAAGAGTATGGACTCGATGCAAACTCTTGGTAAAGGAGAAGAAAAAGAAGATCCAAGTGGATTCACAACAAGATAAAATAACACTTAGCTCAGGACACAAGCCCCCATACTAAGGATTCTAACTCAACATACACACATGAGGGTGTGAAAAGAGAAAACCAAAAGAACACAGATTAGTACTAAATAACCCAAATCAATTAGCATAAGAAACCTCGCTAAGAAATATTTATCATACTAATATCATATTTGGAAAGCTATCATAAAAGCATAAATGTTTACATAAGAAAGACAAGAACAACACTATAAACAACATAGCTTCATGATCCAGTCCTACTAGCATGAAAGAGAAAAGAGAGAAAGGGAAAAGAGTGATTACCTCACCTAGTAAGGTGCCCACCTTACCATGAATCACCCTAGAGGGAGAGCCCAACAGGTTCACCCATAAACTATGCTTGTAATTGTAATGCATCTTCTGATGACTTCTAGAATACTCATAGATCCACCTTCTTGTATCACTATGAATATAAAATGTGTGTCTCCTTAGGATTTAGCAACTTATGTGCATTACCTTCAGAAGATTTAGCATACAAATGCGTGTCGTTTCAGGATTTAGCAACTTATGTGCGTTACCTTCCAAGATTTAGCATATTTGAAAATTGGAAATGCATGTCCCTTCAGGATTTAGCAACTTATGTGTGTTACCTTCAGAGGATTAGCATATTGAAAATTTTGAAAAATACATGTCTCCTCACGATTTAGCAACTTATGTGCATTACCATCAGAAGATTTAGCATATAAATGTGTGTCTTTTCAATATTTAGCAACTTATGTGCGTTACCTTCCAAGATTTAGCATGTAAAAAATAAAAAACTATAGTACAAGGGAGGCCCTATATATGCCCCCCTCCTTAATATGGAAAAAACATACTATTTTGACATGTTAAGGAAAGTAAAGAACAAGGAAAAAGCCTTCCTCAGCATCAAGACAATATCCACAAACAACACCCAGTCCAAGCCAAGAAGGTCACAGCTCCTATGAGGCCATGGAAGGGACGAATGTAAAGAGATATCATGCAAGAAGTGAAAAGAAAGTAACCCTTATGAGGGATAGCACATTGTTCAGTTTCCAGGGTGAGAGATATATCAACCATGGAAACCCAATGTCAAACAAAAAAATAGGTTGTGATTAAGGACAAAGATCCTCAATGTAAACCAAAATTTTCATGTATGATTGGATATCACATAATTGATAAATACTACTTACCCAAGGAAAGAGGTAAATCCCAAAAAGATAGAAAAGAAGGAGATAGCATCCTTGTCCCCCCCAAGTGTAGGAACAAAGATGGAAGAGTATACCTACTTCACAATGCAAGGAGATATCCTATTTAGCAACAATGTATACCATATCCTGAGTGAGGGATATTGACCCCTACATCCAAGAATATGGATAATCATGAAAATGATATGTCACTCATGGAAGAGGATCCTCAAAGAAAGAGATCTTATCAACAAGACTGCCTACCAAAGAGGAGTGCTTTAGATAAAATATCATCTTTCAACAGCGGGAAAAAGAATCAATCATCAAGCCCCCTACAAATAAGAGGAAGAGGAATCTTTGAAATGAGGGAAACAACTCTAACACCAAAGAAAGGGTGAGAGTTTATAAAGAACATAATTTGCAACATGGAGAAGAAGTGACAACTTAGGACAACAACTTTCATGTAAGAAGGTTATCCATAGTCAGAACATCTACCAATATGTTGAAATAATATTGCAATATAAACAAATACCACTAAGATAAAGGAAAGCAACTCCCTAGACAAAGAGAAAGAAAGAGGTACCTTGCCCCCCAGAGATAAGGAAAAGGGATACCTTTGCAAAACAAATGTCTTAGAAAAGATATCATGAAATATTCTATGGATGATTAAAAACATATTGCAAAACCATAGAAAAGTAGGAGAGAAAGAATACCAACTAAGCCCCAATAAAAGACCTAATGGATTCTAGGAGACTGGATGAAGATACACCTCTTGCCCCCCAGTCATCAAACAAGAGGGAAAGAACATGTACATTATATCTAAAGGAGGGGAATCCCCTATATCAAAATTATGAAGGAATTGTAAAACTGCACGAGAGTGAGATATAATTCTTAAAGCAACTCTTTCTCTAACATGTAACTTGAAATGTTTACAATCAGCAAGTAAATGTTTGTTACTATAATGAAAAGGACATTTGTATTTGTGTAAAGCATCAATCGGCATAGGTCTAAATATTTCTTCCTTGGAATTCATTAGCTCAACATATACCTTCTTAGCCACTTCTTGACAAGTATTAGGGTTATCTAAGATAGATGTGGGGAGAGGAGGATGATGTTTAGCATCACCTACCTTAACTTGAGATTTTGAACACCCAACACCATACATATTCAGTTTAGGGTTTATATGAACTGGAAATCTAATACCATGCTCATTAACTCTAAGCCCTAAACCTTTATAACCTTGTTTAGTCACCATATTATATCCGGTAGTGTACATATTATGTAAAGCTTCTATGGGAGGTGATTTTTTTTCATGTTCATGAGTAAAAGTTGAATAAGGTGGGATAATAGGTTTTGAAGAAGTTTCTTTACCCTTTCCTTTAATATCATCATGAATCAGAGGAGAAGGTAAATCAAAGAAATCTTGCACATCCACATCCTGAACTATAGCTTGAATCCCATCATAATTATGGGAAGAGTGAGGATGAACAAATGGAGAATTAGGTATCAGATTTGGATTAGGAAGATTAGGATTAGGATTGATAGGATTAAAATTAGGATTGATAGGATTATGATTAGGGAGAATAGGATTAGGAAGATTAGGAGATGGTGTATCATCTACCAAATTCTTCACATAATCCAAAAGATTAATAAGGCTACCACATAAATCTCTAATGAAGGTTTTAAATGTAGGCAGACTAGTGTCGGTCAACTTCACAAAAGCATAAGCAAGAGCAAAGTGAAGGGTCATCAACATAATGAAGTGGATGATACTCTCATAAAAATCATAGGTATTATAAAGAGATGCTAAAAGAAGAGTAATGAAGAACATAACTACACACCAAAGCATCTTAACAATCACCATAGAAAATGAAATGCAAGAAATATTTTTGGATTTTATTGATTATATAGATTTTTTTGTATTTTTGAATTTTAAAATGCAAGAGCATAAACTAGATCTAATCTAAATGCAAGAAAGGATCTAAAATCTAACACAATAGGGTATCTAATTCCACAAAATAAAGGAGAGTAAGTATGTCGGGTTCACCAAAATGAATAGAGGTAAAATTGAATCACCTCTATTTGTAATGTGTGTGTGTTGTATGATGTGTGGGGGAAATATGAGATCACTCCTAAATCCAAATTCCCAAAGGAGAGATCGAATTTCATCAACCAAAAGGTTAATGCACAATCAAATCAATCTATGGAGAATATGAAAGAGAGAGAAAAACCTAATATTTCCTTTATGGTAGAATTGAAGTGTTTAGAATTTGAAGTAATTGAAATGAAAGTACTAACCTCAAATTAGGGAAACTCTAGAAAATGCCAAATTTTGATGTCTGTGTACTTTCTAACAAATCTACAACCTATTTTGGACTAGAAATGTTGAGATGGAGAAAACCCAGAAATCTTTTTACAAGATGAGCTCAGGTCGACTTTGACCCTCATAAAAGGTCAAAGGCTAGATTCTTTATTTGAAGGTCGATTCTGATTTTGTTCACAGATCTCAAAAGTTCGCCAAAAAGGGTATCCAAATCCACTCTCAGATCTAAAATCTTGCACCTGTACCTATAAGAAAAAGAGGATTTTTGTTGTTTGTTTGAGGGGTTTGCCTTGGTCAAACCCCGGTTTGGAATCAACCTTAATATTGAAATTGAAATAAGAATGCTAGCAAGTAGTAGAAATGGATCTAACAATGAAGCTATGCAATTTGATAGAAATGTAATTGTATTTTGAATGTAAACAAGTATATTGATATGAAAGCTTGAACACAACAATGGTAAATCAAACCTCCATGATTTTATGTTTGGAATCCACCTTGATAGGAGAATGAAAGGATCTTGAAGGAAGATCACACCATCATAATGGCTAGATCTAGGGTTTTTGAATGATGAATCTTGAATGCTTGAACCAAATCCCTTCAATGGCTTGAATGCTTGAATCCTTGATCTTCAAGGGAGAACTTGGATGGAGTAGAGAACTTGAATGCTTGAATGAATGCTTGCTTGATCACCTTGAGAGTTTGAGAGCAATTGCTTGAGGATGAGATATGTGAAAATGAGAGAGGAAGGTCTCCTTTTATAGTGAACTAGGGCACAATCCTCTAGAGGGGCCACCTCAGAGAATTAAATCCCAATTAGGTCCTAACCTTTAGAAAATATACCTAGATTAAATGAAATTAGAGGATTTTCCTTTTCGAAACCCGAAATAGCCAACCCGGAGGTGGGAAAATAAATATCCCTAAAACTTGATACTTAGAAATTAGGGAATTTGGAGATTTGAGAGAGGGGGGAAAAATTGAGGTTGGGACTAAACCCAGATCCAGCCAGAATCAGGACAGGAGGTCCTGCGGATGCCCGGAGACCTAGAAATGATACCAGAATAGGACAGAATGCCAAGGATAGGCACAAAATCTTATGATGACTATGATGAAGGCCAGGAGGACCTATTTCTAAGTCCTACCTATAAAATAGAGCCATGGAGAGGGGAATTAAGGAGAATCCTTGGGATCCTAACCCTAATTTCACCTAAAATGAAGAAGAAAAGAAGTGGAAAGCAGGGAGAAAGCTAGATCAAAGAAAAGATCAATCCAAGGCATCCAATATGACCCCAAACCACTTACTCAGAGGGCTAAACACTCTTAACATGGAATTTCTTCCATTTTAAGATGATACAACAACAAGTAATACACTAATTGAGATGGGTCAATGAAACATTGTCAATCAATCTAGCCACCTCTAGGATCATGCAAGTTGCGTGCTTCCCTCACTCCATGCAGGTTCCAGAGTTAATATTGCTCATGGACAAGAATTACAATGTGTTTGTTAGAGATGTTGTCACATCCTCTAGGGTGCCCATTTCCTCCTTGGATAACAACACCATTTCTACAACCTACAGGATCCTATTATTTAAGGCTGCAGTTATTATGACTCGGATGTCTTCATTGGCACAATTCATAGTGGTGGGAGACACATCTTGGCTTCACCTAAATATAAAATAGATGAAGGTCCCCTGTTGGGACTACAAAAATATCAAAATGGATATCCCTCGCACCAATTTCAAGGAGCTGATTCAAGAAGGAATCATATTTGTATGCAAGGTTTTCGATGAGTCTCATGCCTGGGAGTTCTCTCTATGTATGTACTATTTCATGTACTGTATGACCACCAACAAGAAACATTTTTATTGGGCTTGTATTATCTCCAACCACTTGGATGCCCAAATAAGGAAGGCAGAGGGAGATTATATATATATATATATATATATATATATATATATATATATATATATATATATATATATATATATATATATATATATATATATATATATATATATATATATATATATATATATATATATATATATATATATATATATATATATATATATACAAGACTTCTTTTATTTTGTGGTCACTGGCCTGACAATACAAAGGAAATGAGACAGTCTACCCCATGGGATCATTTTCCCCAGATCCAATGGGATGAATATTTTTGAAATTTTTACATAGTTAATGATACCTTTGTTTATCACAGAGTTAAGGCGCTAACTAGGGATGTAGGTTTCACGTTGTCTCTAGAGTAAATGGTCATGATTAGCCCGTGGGGATATTATTTCATCCAATTTTCATATTTCACCTATATTTAGGTCACCGTGTTTAAAGGGAAACCATTTTTGTTGTCCAAGCATTTCGGAGATAAAGTTGTTTTATTAGAATTTTATGGGTAGATTTTTGAGGTACATAGCCTATTGGCAACAAAGAAAATTACCTCGATGTCCTTCCCTGTCACCTATGGAAAGTACATGTGCTCCCTCATAGCTTCCTAAGAATCAAAGAATGAGTTAGATAGTTTTGACTTGTCCAAATTTTCACTTAGGTGCCACAACTATGATCCACATGGGCGCCTCAAGAAACCAATGCCCCAGGGATCTCAACCCCATGAGCTATACTTGGATGATTTTTAGGAGGTTTTCCAAGATGATTTTGACATTCGATACTGACAACATGTAAAAATGTCAAAGGGTATGATGGAGCATCTTAGCCTCTAATCATTCCCATGGAATTTTTTAGACATCAGGTCCCTTGAAGACCCTAAGTTTAGAGAAACAAGAATTGATAAGTTTGGTCTCCCTCCAATGGAATTGGACACCCCAAAGATTTTGACAATTGAGGTTGTAATCAGGATAGTGATTGAGCAAAGCCATGCTCATTTTGAAAAGGCATGTCTAAAGAGTGTCTGCCTGGATGCCTACCCAAAAGGAGCTACCATTTCCAGACCCCAAGTAGTAGAGCAATCCAAATCTCATGAGAAGAAAAAGGTCGGTGATTCATCCCAAATGCTCAACCCCATATCAAAGCTTCTTATGAGGCAATTAAATGAGAAATTAGAGTGGTCCTAGAAGTTGAAAGAGGTAATTGAAGTCGGCATAACCTTTTGCATTGGATTTTTCCCTGTAGTATCCTGACCCTTAGACGCCCCAACACCCTCTATGGATACCCTATTTGGTATGCCATTTATTGAGAAGGAAGACAAAGTAGAGATAGTAGTTGTCAGGGCACCTCTCTGGAGGAGGAAGAAGCAACAGGCAAGAAGATATCCAAATAATGACCCAAACTTGGAACATGAAAAAGAGGTCAAGGTCCAGTAGATTATTGCTGCCTCCCCCCCTCAGATAGACAACACTCTCTAGTATCCGTCAGAGATTTCACAAACTAATGTTGATGATTTCTTTCACATTAATGAACAAGGTATCCTTCACCATACAATTGAGAAGGTGAGGGTGACTGAGGAGATGATCTGAGAGAAAGATGCAGATATCCTATAGGAGGTCAAAGAAATTGAAGAAGAGCAAAAATGCACTCAAGAATAGGTAGAAGAGATCTGGTGAAGAGAAGAAGAAGAAGAAAAGATAGTTGAGGATGCTCACCTTCATGTCGAGGAAGCCATCGAGAGGCAAAGGCAAGAAGAGGTCGAGAGGATGACAGAGGAAGAAATAAGGAAAAGAGAAATAGAAGAGAAAATAGAACATAATAAAAGGATTGAGTGACAATCTCTGGCTGAGGAAACTAAACCTTAGGGATCTATTGTACACTCAATAGTCATGTCCTCCCAAGTGGACATTCAAGGCACATTGCTTATTAATATAGGTGAAGTGGTGGCCCCTTCAGGATTCCAAGGAGAGGAAGTTGATATTGAACAAAGTCCTCTAGTTTCTCCACCCATAGAGGATACCCCCAAAGATAATGTAGAGGTAGAAGAAAATATAGAAGTTAATATTGAACAAAGTCCTCTAGCCACTCCTCCTTGGATGGATATTTTAGCAGTTGGTTCAGAGGGAAGCTCACTCTGATTGACAGGTTGTTCCACGAGGTCATTCTGAGGATGCAAAGTTTTATTTTGAAAAAATTCATCCTAGTTAATGGAGACACATCCCTCAAAGACCTCTCAAAAAGAAATTTAATTAGAGCATGGTGGGTAACAAAATTTGTTTTTCCCTTTTGGGTTTCTTCGGCACCAATACTCAACATATTATAAAGAAAATTTGAAACATTCACTAGAGAATTATGCCTGACATAATTAAGCAATTTAAAATTATGTGCATGCAAATGAGAAAACCTCCCTTCACAAGTGAGTTACCTTATAATATGCATTCCTAGCTCATCAAATGGAGAAGGGAGAGACACACACTTGCAACCTTGTTTGTTCACCTCCATCATGTTTGTAACTTGCCTGGTATTTCTTGAAACCGTGAATCAAATAGTAACACCCAATCACCTACTGAGAATATTTTGTTCTTTATGTGGGATTCATTAAATTTCTTCCTCTATTTTTGGACTATCTCAATTTTCTGCAATGCAGATTTTCTCATATCATCTAAAGAGTTGAGGTGGAGAACGCGGTCTCGTTGTGCTGCAGGAAGATTAATGTTGAGCTTCAGGATTGTGCACAATGTTTTATGTTCAAATTCAGTGGGAAATATTGTTGTTTTCCCATAAAGCATTTCAAAAGGAGTGAATCCTTTTGTTGTCTTCCATGTTGTTTTGTAAGCCCAAACTGCTTCTGGAAGGTGGCTACTCAAATCTCGACGGTTTAGTTAAACTATTTTGGTAAGAATTGCTTCAATTTCTTTGTTGGTAACTTCCACCTGGCCATTTTCTTGAGGATGGTAGGGACTGGACTTCCTGTGTCTGATATTGTACTCATTCATAAAATATGTGATTAGGGTTGATGTGAATTGTGCTCCTTGATCTGTTACAAGCTCTCTAGGCACACCATAACGAGTAAATATTTCTCCATACAGGAACTCAACCACTTTGTTGTCACATGCATGTTTCTTGGCTTTGACCTCTACCCATTTGGTGACATGGTCAGTGCAAACTAGAATGTATGATTTACCATTAGATGGTGGGTCTATAGGACCAATAAAATCCATGCCTCATTTATCAAATGGTGTGACCACCACTTGTGGATTTAGAGGCATTTCATCTATCTTTGTAGGGTGACCCATCTGTTGACATTTATCACATTTCCTGGTGTAGTTTGTTGCATCCTTATGAAGTGTAGGCCAGTAATAACTAGTTGTCAATATTTTCATAGCTATCCTTTTAGCTACAAAGTGTCTGGCACAAGGTTCATCATGACAATCTTGAAAGATGTCATAGGTTTCATATTCATGTAAACATATTCTCATAACTTGGTCTGGACCAGTACAAAACAATGTGTTATCAATCCAGGAAAATTGAAAACTTTTCTCAACTAGCAATTTTCTTTCCTTAAGAGAAAAATGTGTAGGCATCTTGTTAGCTACAAGGTAATTTTCTATATCAACGTACCATGGGCTTTTGACAATAATATGAAATAAATTCTCATCAGGGAATGTATCATTTATCATAGAAGTGTCAGTGTCATCATTCTGGAGCCTTGATAAATAATCAGCCACAACATTAGCTTTACTTGGCTTGTCAATGATAGTTAGATCAAATTCCTATAATAGAAAAAGTCATCTTTCTAACCTGCCTGAGATGGCAGGTTTGTTCATAAGATATTTTATGGTTGCATGGTCAGTATGAACAAAGATTGGGTATCATGTAACATAACGATGAAATTTATTCAAAGCATAGACAACAACCATCAATTCTTTTTCAATGACTTTATAATTGAGCTCAGGTCCATGTAAACTCTTGTTGATATAGTAAATGACATTTTCAAGGTTATTGGATTTATGATCTAGGAATACTCCTATTGCATAATCAAAAGCATCAGTATGAATATGGAAAAGTAAAGACCAACCAAAATTTCTAAGCATTGGTGTTTTTGTAAGAATAGACTTGAGCTATAGGAAAGATTTATCATAGGCTGGTGTCCATGTGAACTCAAACTCTTTTGTAAGTAATCTGTATAAGGGACTGGCTATTTGACTAAAAATTTTAATGAAACACCTATAATAAACATCATGTCCTAAAAAGGATCTAACATCTTTTTGCTTTCTAGGTGTAGGATGTTAGGAATGAATGTTGAATATATCATATGGGGGAGTATTAGTAGCCATTCTGTAGCAGTTGTTGTTGCATTCATGACTTTGATTGTCATTGATGTCAACAGAGTGATCTACTGAAGATTAGCAGAGAAGCAGATAGTGTTTGAGTTAGCGCACTTGTGATATTGAAGATGAAGCTATGTGCAGTTGAGGACTTATTCTATGATGTGTTATTAGATCATGGTTAAGAGCGCAGACATTAATTTATTTATTTATGGAAGTTATGAGAAAATCAGTGGAAGCAGTATTCAGGTAGTGTTCTTGAGTAGTGGTTTGTGGAAATCAGATGATATCTCCTAATCAGGATGGAATTTGGTTATGCATAGTTAGAGAGAAATTGGAGACATGTTGATAGTGATGTGGATGACAGTGCAAGATTTGAGTTCGCACAAGTGAAGAATTATATATATTGGAAGCCGACAGTTTTGTGTAATTTTGATGTAACATGTGGAAACTTGTATTTTGTAATCTGTATGCCGACTCATTTGTAATTACTTGAGTGTGGTATAAAGGAAGGAATGTTTTCCTTGTTGTAATATGGAATGTAATGAATGTAAGTGTATTGAGAAAGTGAAATTGTTGAAAGAGGACATGCGAAGTACTGAGATCTGGTATTGAGATCTGAAGAAGGAGTTGGTGCAGTTTGTCATAGTCAGAGAAGGAGTATTGGATTGTTGAGGTCAGTAATCTTTTGGTATTATTCTATTAAGTAATACAAAGATCAGTTGGACAGTGAGTTCAGTGATCTTATCCTGAAGCTGTTTGGGTAGTGGGTCCTTCTATCTTCCATAACTCCTAACAGAGTTAGAATCTTTTAACAGGGATTCAAAATCTCCTAACAGGGATTCATATGTACTGAATGTATTTCATAAGACTCCTAACAGAGTCATCCTTTCATAATGAATATTTATATTAGTGCATCTTTTGTGGGCATCATTCCCACCGGGGTTTACTCTTTGATCAAGAGGTTCCCTAGTCAACATATCATGTGTCATTGTGTTATTGTACATGTATATCTTTCTATGGTTGTTGATTACATTTCTTACATGATTAAAATCTATTAAAGTTGATAAAAATTATATTTATCAGATAACTGATTCACCCCCCACCCCTCCTCTCAGTTATCTTGGTGGACTTTACTTTCTAACAATTGGTATCAGAGCGGAAGGTCCTTGAAAGAAAATTTTAACAGCTTAAGGAGATCCATGGTGAATTTCAGGAAAGAAAGCCCTAAGTTTGATGGAGTAAATTTTGATAGTTGGAAAGAAAAGATGAAGACACATCTACTGTGTTTAGGACCAGGTTATTGGTTGATTACAAAGAATGAGAAGACTATCATTGATGAGGATAACATTGAAACATGTACTAATGATGAAAGAGATCTATTCATGTGTAACATACTTGCTAGAGAAGCACTCTTGTCAGCCCTTCTAGAGAATGAATACAGTCAGGTAAAATATTTGAAAACATCTCATGAAATTTGGTTAGCTTTACAATCTACTTTTGAAGGTGATGAACATGCAAAGAAAGTCAGATTACATAATTGGATATGTGCATTTGAAGATATAAGAATGATGGAAGATGAATATGTTAGAAGCTATATTGGTAGAATGTCAGAGATTGTTGCAGGTATAAAATCTTGTGGTGGAACAAAGATAGAAAATGAAGTGATATGGAAAATTCTGAGGACATTGACTCCTGCATTTAAGTAGACAACACGGATGATTGAACAAGTCATACCTTGTACTAAGAAATTTACAAGAGAGAATCTTCTTGGAAGATTAGAAGTAGTAGAAATGAACCTGAGGCTATCATGAGACCTACCTAGAATGGAGACAACATTTAGTTCTCTTAGTGTTTTCCCTACTTTGTCAAGAAGCTTCAATCTGAGTGGAGATTATGCTAGCAGCAGTAGATCTAGAAATGAAGAAGACAGGAAGATTGAAGAAGGTATTGCCTTGCTTGTGAAGAGAGAACCAAATGATAAGAAAATTTTTTAATGTTGGACTTGTCAAGAATATGGTCATTTTGCATCTAAATGTCCTAAGAGAGTTAAGAAGTATAGAAACAACTGTAAGCCTAGAAGAACTAAAGAATTTTATTATGCAAATGATGAAGAAATTGAAGCTAGTTTGGAAAGAACTTTAAGTGAAAGTGATACTGAGAATAATGATGATATAGGATTTGTAGCAATTAAAGAAGAAAATCCTGAAACTAAAATTAAGGAAGAAAAAGCTTTAGTTTCCCAAGTAGAAAAGAAATCTGATTGGATTATAGATAGTGACTCCTAACATGAATCTATCAAGGAATCATCCTGTTGAGCAGGTTATTGGAAGCATAGACAGAGGAGTTCAGACTCAAAATAAGGTACAAGAATGGTTATGTTTAATTTCTCAAATTGAACCTAAATCTACTAGTGAAGCTTGTAAAGATGAACATTGGATTAAAGCTATGAAAGAAGAACTAGATCAAATTGAAAAGAACAAGACATGGGAATTGGTCCCTAGACCTAAAGATAAGAATTTTATAGGAACAAAATGGGTATTCAAAAACAAGATGAATGAACAAGGAGAAGTAGTAAGGAACAAAGAAAGATTGGTATGTAAAGGATACTCACAGCAAGAAGGAATTGACTATGAAGAAAATTTTGCACCAGTAGCAAGAATTGAAGCAGTAAGAATGTTTTTGTCCTATGCATCTTTTAAGAAATTCAAAGTGTATCAGATGGATGTGAAGCCAGTATTTCTGAATGGAGAATTAGAAGAAGTTTATATTGAGCAGCCTGAAGGTTTTCCTTTAACTGAAGAAGGAGACATGGTATGTAAACTGAAGAAAGCTTTATATGGACTGAAGCAAGCACCTAGAACTTGGTATGTGAGATTGGATAAGTATTTATTGAAATTAGGATTTACAAAAGGCACAACAGATAGCAACTTGTATACAAAAGAAATTGAAAATGGTTTGTTGGTTGTAGTAATTTTTATTGATGATATTATCTTTGGAGGAGAAGATGAAGCCAATGATAAATTTGCAGATGAAATGAAGACTAAATTTGAAATGAGTGTGATTGGTGAAATGAAATATTTTTTGGGATTACAGATAACACAGAATAGTGATGGTATCTTTGTAAGTCAGACAAAGTACTTGAATGATTTATTGAAGAGATTTGGAATGGAGAACTGTAAACCAGTTGGAACACCTATGGTAACTGGACATAAGTTATCTAGCACAAATGAGACTCTTGTAGTGGAATAGAAGAAGTATAGATCTATGATTGGAGGATTGTAGTATTTGACTCATACAAGACCTGATATAGCACATTCAGTTGGAATTGTAGCAAGATTTTAAGCTAAACCTAGAGAATCACATTATGCAGCAGTAAAGAGGATACTGAGGTATGTAAGAGGCACAATTGAGTATGGATTGTGGTATGAAAAATTTGATGATTTCACCCTATGTGCATATACAGATGCTGATTGGGGAGATAGTGTTGATGATAAAAAGAGCACCAGTGGTGGAGCATTTTTCCTTGGAGGAAGATTGGTTTCTTGGCTAAGCAAGAAGTAGAATTGTTTCACAAAGCATAGCAGAAGTAGAGTATGTATCAGTAGAAAACAATTTTAACAAGATAATTTGGATGAAACAAATGCTGAAGGATATTGGAGTAAAATTTTTTGAACCTGTTGTTATACATTGTGATAACACCAGCATAGTTAGTATGTCTAAGAACCCTATGTTACATTCTAAGACAAAGCATATAGAGATAAAGTATCATGTAGTGAGAGAGAAAGTAGCAGAAAAAGAAGTCAGACTTGAGTACATAAGCACAAAGAAGCAGATTGTAGATATATTTACAAAACCTTTGCCTAAGGATACATTTGAGTATTTGAGAGGTATGTTTGGGATTATGCCCCAACCTACTTTTGAGAGGTGATGTAGATTGTTGCATCCATCTAGTGGTATATGAGCCCTATTTTTCCTCTGGACTAGATGTTGGTACTTCCTCTATGGGGGAGTATGTGTATTTGAGCTGAGTCATGAGGACTCTAGTGAATGTATTTTCTGAATAGTGTCTTTTGATATTGAATTTGTTGTTGACATAATGATGAAACATCTATCATTGATGTCAATGGGGGAGCAGTGTACATGAAAATACCATTTGTACTATCTGCTAGAGAGAACTAAATAGGAAAATGAAGCAAGATTTGATTGATGAAGAAGACTTGAAGCATTTTCAGAGCAGCAATGTTGCAGTGATTGGATTTATGGAACTTGGATGTTTTTTCATCTATGTTGCCATTAATGCCAATGGGGGAGATTGTTAGGAATGAATGCTGAATATATCCTATGGGGGAGTATTAGTAGCCATTCTATAGTAGTTGTTATTGCATTCATAACTTTGATTGTCACTGATGTCAACACAGTGATCTACTGAAGATTAGCAGAGAAGTAGACAGTGTTTGAGTGCACTTGGGATATTGAAGATGAAGCTATGTGCAGTTGAAGAATTATTCTATGATGTATTATTAGATCATGGTTAAGAACATAGATAGTAATTCATTTATTTATGGAAGTTATGAGCAAATCAGTTGAAGCAGTATTTAGGCAGTGTTCCTGAGTAGCGGTTTGTGGAAATCAGATGATATCTCCTAATCAGAATGGAATATGGTTATGCATAGTTAGAGAGCAGTTGGAGACATGTTGATAGTGACATGGATGATAGTGCAAGATCCAAGGTCACACGAGTGAAGAATTATATTGATTGGAAGCTGACAATTTTGTGTAATTTTGATGGAACATGTGGAAACTTGTATTTTGTAATTTGTATGCCGACTCATTTGTAATTACTTGAGTGTGATATAAAGGAAGGATTTTTTTCCTTGTTTTAATATGTAATGTGATGAATGTAAGTGTATTTTGAAAGTGAAATTGTTGAAAGAGGACATGCGAAGTACTGAGATCTGGTATTGAGATCTGAAGAAGGAGTTGGTGTGGTTTGGCATAGTCAGAGAAGGAGTATTGGATTGTTGAGGTCATTAATATTTTGGTATTATTTTTTTGAGTAATACAAAGATTAGTTGGACATTGAGTTCAATGATCTTACCCTGAAGCTATTTGGGCAGTGGGTCCTTCTGTCTTCCATAACTCCTAATAGAGTTAGAATCTTTTAACAGGGATTCAAAATCTCCTAACAGGGATTCATATGTACTGAATGTATTTCATAAGACTCCTAACAGAGTCCATCCTTTCACAAGGAATATTCATATTAGTGCATCTTTTGTGGGCATCATTCCCACTGGGATTTACTCTTGGATCAAGAGGTTCCCTAGTCAATATATCTTGTGTCATTATGTTATTGTGCATGTCTATCTTTCTATCCTTGTTGATTACATTGCTTACATGGTTAAAATCTATTGAAGTTGATAAAAGTTATATTTATCAGATAAATGATTCACCCCCCCCCCCCCCCCCTTCCCTCTCAGTTATCTTGGTGGACTTTAATTTCTAACATAGGCAATGTAAGAATTACCTCAATTTTTGCAGAGTCCACTTGTATTCTAACTTCTGAGATGAATTGTCCTAGCACAACTCCTTGCTATTCAAGGAAAAATTGTGCTCTTTTCATCTGATCAGCACATTCTCTAAGTTTACCAAAGCTTCTTCAAAAGTAACACCAAATGTGGTGAAATCATCCATGTAGATTTCCATGCAGTCATGTGAGATAGCAAAGATACTGATAACAACCCTTTGAAAAGTAGCTAGAGCATTACATAAACCAAAAGGTAACATAGAATAGGAATATATTCCCAAAGGACATGTAAATGTGGTCTTTTCTTGATCCTCTAGAGAAATGTTGATCTAGTTATATCCATTGTATCCATCAAGAAAAGAAAAATACTTTTTACCGGCTAAGGTATCTAGAAATTGATAAATGAATGGCAAGGGAAAATGATCTTTCTTTGTAGCATTGTTCAATTCCCTATAGTCCACACATATTCTCCATTTACCTCCCTTTTTAGGGACTATTACCAAAGGAGAAACCCATTTTTTGTTTGAGATTGGATAGATAAAACTAGTATTCAATAGTTTTTGTAACTCAGTCTTCACAATTTCTCTCAAGGCTGGGTTAATTCTTCTCTGAGGTTGACAGAGTGGTAAACTACCTTCATTGATATAAATTATGTGTGTAAAGAGATTTGGGCTCAATCCTTTCATATATCCATAATCCCATGCAAAATATTTCTCATGTTTACAAAGGAGTTGAGTTAACAGAGATAATTGTGATGGTGATAGTTTATTGTTGACATGCAGGTTGTGACTAGGTGAGAGCTCCACCTTAGTTGTCAGTTCAAGCATTGATACTTTAGGTATAGGAGGTGTGGATGTCTCATAGGGTAGTAATTGATGGATAATATTAGGTTCAATGGGTAGAACACAGTCCTCATAGGTAGACAACTGCAAAACAAAACTTTCAGAGATGTCTTTTATTGTTACACAATCATTAGTAAGGATGCTTTGAATCACATCATCATCTTCTTGAAGTTGTAGGAAATATTTTCTATGTAACATCATTAGTTGAGAAATAGAGTTAAGCTCTTCCACCTCATCTCCCAAATCAGGCCAAATAGGAGTACTCAAATCTGGTTGAGGTTGGGCTAGAAGATATAAAGCTAACTTCTTAATTGTCTAGTCATCTGAAATGGTCATGTTCCCTAAATAGAAACTTATATTGGCATTAGTTGTGGCTAACAAAGGTCATCCAAGGATGACTAGGTAACTAGCAAGAGTTACTTTAGGTGATAATATCATGAAGTCGGCAGGATATTCCTAGGAATTCAATATAACTACAATATCATAAATTATGCCATTTGGGGTGATAGTGAAATTGTCTACAACTTGAGAACCACTCCAATAGTCCTACAACTTGCAGACAATTTCACTATCACCCTAGATGGCAACTTGCAGACAATTTGAATATGATATGCTATTCTTGAAAGAGTGGAATTTGAATATGCATGTTTTTCAATTGCTCAAGAATATCAAATGGTGTTTCATCCTGGGGTATAGATATATCAGCTCTAAGCCTTTGAGGAAAAAGAGGATTAATTGTGGTATGAACATCAACTTGACTTGATGGACTAGTTGGTGGGACTTTATTTGGAAAATTAGTTTCTGGAAGTGGTGCTGATGCTATAGGAAGGTCTAGAACTTCTATCATAACAAGGGATTCTAGTGCAGGTAAAGAAGTGTCAGATCTTAAATGAATATTAGTTATTTCTAAATCATAGGCAGGGTATTGTTGGGCATATATAGCATAAACAGGTTGTTTTTTCTTATTTTTAGGATTAGATTATGGCTGAGAAAGTAATTGTGTTAGCCTTGGTGGAGCACTTGCGGCTGCAAGAGGTGGCATGAGTGCAGGTTGAGACGCTGGAGGTGGTAAGGATTGATAACCAAGATTTTGATTAGGCCATTGTTGGGGTCCAATCCACTAGTTATATGGTTTTCAATTCCCTTGTGGTGGTTACCATTGGTTTTGAGGTTGTGGTCATTGGGTTTGTTGTGAATTAAACAATTGGTTATGTTGAGTATTAGGCCAGGTATTATTCCAAGCAAGTTGGGAATATTGAGAAGGGTATTGAAAATTTTGGTTCTGCCATTGGTTGTTATAAGGATTAAAAGATTGCAAAGCATCTTGGGGAATACCTTGTCTCAGGGCCCATGGTCAATGTTGAGAAACAAAGAATACTTTCTCATCCTCTCCTTCCATTTTTCTAAACTTAGTAGGAAGATGTTGGGTCTCCAAATTTTCCACTAGCTTGCAGTGACAATCCTTCTTTTGTTGTCGACAGTGAGGACAGTGTTTAGCTAGCTTTGCCTCGACATCTTCATGCTTCTTTTTGGACTGCATTATGTCCAAGTGTGCAGAAACATCATTGATAATATCTTCTTTGAAATCTTATAGCAAGTTAGAAATTTCCATCTTAGAGATACCAGAGCATTGCCCTTTATCAAGTGTGGGTCAAAATCCTATGCCTTTCTTCACTGCTGATCTTGAATAGTTAAGACATAATTTCTTAAGATCATCCCAGGAAGATTGAGAAATGTCTCCTAAAACCATAAGATCTAGTGCTTCAAGACAATTGTCATTTACTCCCCTCAAGAAAATGAGTTTTTGTGAATCCTCTTGTAGCATATGTTGAGGATTCATCTGCAGATTATACAGGAAGTATGAAATATAATCTTATAGAGTCTCATCTTCCTTTTGTGACATTCAAAAAAATTCATCTCCCCTTAAGTTGCCTTCTTTACAATACTCTTTATACTTCTACAAAAAAAAAAAATTGTATCTCATTCCAAGTGGTTGTTTCATTAGCCCCTAATCCCATGAACCATTTTAAAGTTGACTCCTTTAATGTTGTTGGAAACAATTTGAGTTTGTAACTATCAGTGTTATAATCAAAATTTCAACAAATAATGTCAAACTCAAATAGAAAGGTGTCAGGGTCTTCAATGATTAGACCATAGAACTTTGGAAGTGCAATAGTAGGTATGTTCTTGAGATTAGAATTGTTTATAAGACTAGGAAGAGGGAATGAAAAGGTAGGTTGTGCCATCACTGTAGGTACTTGGGAGTGAGTTGTGGCTGGGAAGTGATAGTAGCCAAAGGATTATTAGGAACAGGTATACTTGCGGTGGAATTATCAAGAAAATTGGCTAAAATTTTAGCAAAAGGTTGAAGATCAGATGGATCAAAGGGGTCTTCTACAGATGATGATGTTGAAGGAAATTCAGGACTTGCATCAACAAAAGGTTGTTCAACTTCTTCAGATTCATTTTTCAGATAATTGGGTTCTCTTGGAAGAAATATTTCATGGACATCTCGTCTTATTCCTCTTCGATGCATGCAAGTAATTTGACAAGCTTGTGAAGTAATTTCAGAACTACAAACTACTATCTAGAAAATAGGAAATTATCTAAAATGACTTGATAAGGTTCTTAGCTTGACACCATCCTCAACAACGATGCCAAAAATAAACAGCCCCATAATAGGTAATAATAATCATGCCAAGGGTTCTCCTAAGAATAGTATATTCAAACTAAGTATCATTTTCCCTATCATGAAGTGCATTTAAATTGTCAATCCAGGGATGTATACTTGAAATGGGATAGCACAGTTTGTGCACTAAGTCTCTCATGGAGTCATTTTTCATAAGTTACAGGAATGAAAATACATGAAAGAAACTTACACTATTGTTGTAGGAAAGTAAACACACTCATCTATTAATGAAAATGGTGCTGACAACTATAACTTCAATCTTAATCTATTATGTCAATCCAAAAGCATTCACAATGATTATTTCTACAAGTGTTGAAGGAACATACACAGTGTACAATGCTATAGGAAAGAATAGTGAAATCTGCCTGAACTACTATAAATACTTAATCGACTTAATATAATCTACTCTAATCCACCTTCCAAGTGAGCCCCCTTGGTCGGATTCTGCTAGTTACCAACACATAATAGAACTTAAAATCACTTCTTCATTGTATTTCCAAAAAACTGATTACATTATCATGAAACAACACATAGAACTAGAAAAGTAACTTTGCTTTAGATTATATCAATAATACAACCATCTAACTAACTCTCTATCTAACCCTCATATCCCTTTATGTAGAGGATTGATGCTTATTTGAACATAAAAGATAATCTCTAACTAATTTGTGCCATAAAGAAAGGAAAGTGCAATAGTCCATGATAGAATATCATAAAGCCTGCATAATTGCTTCAAAAAAACATTGATCATAGAGAGAATATAGCGTAAGAGCATTCCTATATTTCTTGGAATGATTCTCCCTTCAATTTATCAGGCATGTCCCTTAGTATTATAATGGCTCTCCATCATCATGACTGAGTCTTCCTCGCTCTTCATCAATGCTCGTTGATCAATTCTCCAGTCACTCCTCTTTCTCTGGTAGGTTAGTAGTGCATGCATATCTTCAAGTATTTAACCATTCAACTTAATCCAATTACGAGAACACATATTCAAACAATTATATGAAATATTGCAATCTATATATATATATATATATATATAAAATATTTGACAAAGTATATCAACTATTATCTACCCATAGGTTTTGTTGGTTTGACTGTACTTATAACATGTTCATAAGTTCCAATACTGAAAAGGCATAACAAGTGTTTTAGAAATGTTTGGAACAGAGCATAAAAGTATCATAAAACAAAGACAAATTATTGACTCATCAAGAATGACTTTTGAAATGAAAAGCAAGGTTGAAGATGCAAGATACCATCTCGAAGAATCCATAAGCCACATGGACTACCTAAAGGATATTGGAGTTGATGAGAAATCAACCCACAGCTCCCAAGAATCACCTACATGCAAACCCCTATCAGAGAAAGAGAGAAGCAAAATCTATGGTGGTCTAAACGCAAGGATCCATGAAAGAGGAGACATTCTTGATATGCAAAAACAAAAGTTGCAATTCAATAAAAGTGAATGTGTTGTGTTACAAGAGAGATCAATCCTTATAAAAGGAGATCAAAACCCTAAAAGGAAACCTAGGTTGCATAATAATAATTAATAAAAGAATTAATTATGATATGCCTAAAATTTAGATTAAGTAAAGAAAGAGATAATAAATGACTTAATAATTAAATCAATATGATTTAATTAATAAGTAAAACAACTTATTACTCTAACACCCCCCTGTAATACCCCAAAAATGGGCTATAAGCTCATTAATCTCCTATATCAACAATTTGAATGAAATCGACATCAAAGTCCTAACCTAAGGCACATCTGCACATCATCGAATCCTAATTGATTATCTTAAATTCTACATCGGGAAATATTCCTAGCAATATTCCTAATTATCTTAATTATCTTTAATTTAATGATTATTTGGTGATAAATCACATTTATCCTAAGTTTGATTAATTGAATATTTTCATATTTAATTAATTAGATTTAATATCTTACCACTTAATTGTGTAATTAAATTTAATTCTATCTATTATTAATTGTATTATTTAATTTTGACAATAAATTCAATATCCTATGAATAATTGATTAAATTCTTATTTAATTAATTAAAGCAAGTTGTCATTATTTAATAATATAGTTTTTAATAAAAGTTTGATTAAATAATTGATTAACCCATAAATCAATTATTTATTTTCAAAAATCAATTAAGTTGGAAATAAATCACTTTATTTATTAAATTAATTCATAAATAAAACATGCACAATCATAAAAGCAGACAACTATCAATTATCAATTAAAGCTAAACTCTATTTTGAGTTAAAACTTAGCTTTTGCATGTTTTTGTGAATTAAATTATCTTTATTATCAAATAACTCAAAAATCAAGCTGAGTTAATCTGAGTGATTTATGGCTTTCTTCCATGCACCTCCAAAGCCCTGGATTTCTATAATTAAAGGCTCGGCTCTTCATAATTCATACAATCTTCGTACGAGTTTCTGACAAAAGTCATATGATTTTGAACCCACTATCGTATGACAGTTGACCGAGTATCATTTCATCAAGCACCCAGTGTCGTATGAGTTTCTGGACTGTCGTCTGGTAATAGACCCAGTGTCGTACGAGTTTCGGCATCAGTTTTCAACTGTTGTCTGGTAACAGACCCACTATCGTACGAGTTTTGGTACTAGATTTCAATTGTCGTTTCATTTTTGCAAGCAGTTTGTCAGATTTGATTTTTGGATTTTGACTGACAGCTAACCCTAACAATTGAAATTTACTATTTCTGATTGATTTCTACTGGTTTTGATTGGAAAAAGTGCAAGAATTGCTCAAAATCAGGTAAACATCTACTAAGCACGTTGCAAGGATCTTAGGTATTCCACTTGTGCTGATAATATTTTGATTTGGGGCTTAAAATAAATCTCTCGTGTGTCTAGCTTGGGTGATTCTTTTCATGCTTTTGTTTTACACACTTGCATAATTGATACTAAGTTGTGACTCCTTAAGGATTCATTAAGTAGTCTCAGATACTTGTGATTGATCTTGATTGCTATCTTGGGTTATTGGACTCGCTAATCTGCCAGCCCCTCATTCCGTCCCATGGTTGCAATCTCAGCGCCATAAAGGGGAGGGGTCAATAGGACAGAAGCGTTAAGTGTTCCACTTGGCAACCCTTTTGTGCTTTTAGGAACTCACATGTTTTCTAAGTTGGGGACTCATTTTCAACTTGTGTGAGGTGTTAAGTGTTCCACCTTGTGGACTCATCTCATATTCACTTTAAGCGTTAAGTGTTCCTCTTTCTTCTTTTTGGATACTTTTGGTAGATTTGCTCTTGGAAACATACATCTGTGCTCACATAGTAATTAGGCCCTATGAACACTATTCATGATTCTTGAGAGATTGGATTCCTAGTGAAATCCTTCTTGACAATAGAATCCTTATAGGTAGGGAGGATACTTAGAGCGTTTCACATTCAACTCGGTTAGTGTGTCTTTTCTTATTGATCGTTACATTCTCTCCCCGGAGAGGTTGATAGATCACGTAGGGTTGACATCATGAGCTTTGGTGAATCAAAATTGGTTAGTGCACCTTCTCTTATTGATCGATACATTCTCTCCTCGGAGAGGTTGATAGATCACGTGGGGTTGACATCATAGACCTTGGTGAAGCAAAACTTTGTCTTAGCGTGTCGGATTAATCTACTTGCTTTGTTTGGGTTAAAAGTGAAAAGGTGTCAAAAACCTTGGATCTGGAGCCAAGTCCCCTTGTGGTATACTATTATGAGTCACCTTTAGAGAGGGTTAACCATAGCAAACAATCCCTTCACAGGGCAAACTGCGTTGACGGAACCTCAAGCAATAATAGCCATTTTCATCGTGGTAGTGACAACCGCTATATAAATGTCCTTATGGAAGAAATCTTCATAGGGTATGGTTCATTGTGGGTTGTCAGATCTCCCTAGCAGCTCTTGAAGATTAAGTTCTCAGACTGTGTCAAAACCCTGGTGCGCCAGGATTGGAGTTCACCCCTTTGGATCATAAAAGTTGCAGAGTCAAACCATTACTAAAAACCCTAGCGAGGCCAAATTTTCATTTTATAGGGTATATGTGTGTTATTGTAAAACATTTTTGGAACATACATAATTAGTGCTTCTAAGGATTAGAACGAATAAGTCACTTGGTTGTTTATGCACAAGGTTGCTTTTGCCCTTGTTCATTGTTTTCAGACATGCTTGAAATCACTTACTTGCTATTTTGCGTGCTTGTTTATCTATCTGGTTATTGAAAATGAACAAATTTGTTACAATCCTCAAATTTGGACATTGAAATTTGCAAACAATTCAAATCTGAAAACTCAAAATTTGCAAAATCTGAAGTAAAATCCTTATCTGGAGTCAAAAGTCATTTCAAGAGGTCAGAAAGTCATACGAGTTTCCATCAAGTGTCATTTCATTACAACCCATCTGTCGTATGATTGAGTACCCAGTGTCGTACGAGTTTCCATGCCAACAAATTCTCAAAGACAAAATCTTGTAACTATCGTATGAGATTTCAAACTGTCATTTCATTGCAACCCATCTATCGTATGATTGAGTACCCAGTGTCATACAAGTTTCCATGCCAGCAAATTCTCAAAGTCAAAATCTTGCAACTATCGTATGAGATTTTCAACTATCATTTCATTGCTATCCAATAGTCATACAAGTTTTGCAACTATCATACGAGTTTTGCAACTATTGTTTCACAGCATACCCACTGTTGTACGAGTCTACAGAGTGTCGTTTGGGAAATTTTTGAAAGTTGTCAAAAAATTGTCAAAATTGCCAAAAATTTAGCTTTTTCAGCCTAATTTCAGAACTTGTCGAATGAATCACTGTGTCAGGAACAAAGCAGTAGCAATTAAGAGTCCAATCATTTTCCTAAAGTGGTCTTTTGAATTCGATTTAGCCTTCTATTTAATCGATTTGAGTCCTTATCATCCTGTGTCAAAACCTTGTCATAACTATCAATCTTCAATTAATCATCAAAATGACTAAGTGTTGTGATATCTTGTCCGCTATCTTTTGGGAACCTACCCATACATCCAAGGCACAATATCCTTCATCCACGTCTAATCAAATCTTCAAATCAATCAAACCTTGACAAGGTTGCATCATCTGATCATCTTGATTCAATTCATTCCTCGATTATCTAGATCTTATTCTTTTGTTTCACTTGAGGTGAATGGTGGAGACTAGAGCTTCCTCTCACAAGAAATCTATCACCACTCTCCAAACTCCAACTCTTAAGCAACTCTGTGAGGCCTCACCCCGACCCGGCATAGCATCTTTTCTTTCTGCATTTTGATACATTGATACACTTGTTGATCTATTTTGATAGAGACTCGAGATATGATATTTTGATGGTGATTATTATATTATGTATGTGTGGATGTGGATCTAGAGTACATCTTGATTTTGATTATACATGGTGGGTAAAATGAATTATTCATGTTTAGATTTGATTACTGCACCTGATGATTTATGTACTTATGATGTTTGGATATCATTGAATAGAAATTGGTAATTTGAATTGAACTACACATATTGAGTTACGATACTAAATAGGAAATTGAATATGTATATTTCATGTAATGTTATCATCTTGAACTACTGATGCTCGATGTGAAGTGTGTAGGTAAGAGAACCATGAGAATTATTGGAGAACCAAGGTTAAACACATGTGAACTGAGTAAACCAAGGCTTAGTCCAATGTGGAATTACAAAGCCTCGTTGTAATGTGAATATGTCGTAAAAGTGAATTTTCATGTGCATTAGTAGTTAGCTTCGTGTTGTCATTCATGGCATTTGTATGTAATGTGCAATTGTTAGTGTCACTTGACACTTGTAATGTGCTCATTTAAATTTATTTTAATCCAGCCACTTCTAGAGGCCAATAAGAAGTTCTAGGGGTCATTTTTAGCATAATTTAAGTATCTTAATGTTAGGGGTATGGGTTAGGAAGGTTTTGAGCATATCCTAAACCCCCTAGAGACTTTGGCAACCCTTTTTTGGACCCATTTACCCTTACCTACGAGATTGGATGGATCTTGACCCTTACCCAACTTCACCTTTCCTTCCAATCAAGCATTAATCATGGGGGGACAAGGAAGACCAAGTAGACCATAGAGTCAAGTCTGCATTTATGTTGGTGGGTGGGTAGAATTTTTGGAGCCCTTTTTAGAGGCCCTTGCTAGAATTGGAGGGTGTTCACCCACTCTCTAATTTTAGAGACTTTAGGGTTTTGGAGGAGGAAGAAAAGTGGATAGCTCATCTCAACTATCAATTGCCATCACACTTGTGAAGGTAGGTCTTTCATTTCCATGGAGGTTTTCTTGTTTATGCTCAATAGATTAGTTTTGTTCTTTCTCTTGCATGTGTTTGGAGTGTATACTTGTTGTGCTATTGCATTGTATGGGAAGGGAATTTGATGTTGAAATTTATGTGTTTCCTTTGTTTTGCTTGAATGAGGGTGTTTATGTGTATGGGAGTGAGGCATTACTCACCTCTTGGGGAAGAGGAAGAAGTGGCCTTGGGTGAAGGGGTTAGTTGGGCTCTCCATGAGGTGAGAGTCTCTTCTCTTGGAGAAGAGGGAAAAATTCATGGTGTATGGGCACCATGAAGCCATTTGCAATCTTTATATCATGAAGATATTGATAAGCATTATTGTGCATGTAAGATGGAATTGTAGCCTTGAAAGGGCAATGAGATATTCTTGTTGAGGAATTTGTGAAAGCAATGGCATTCTCCCCTTGGAAAATCCCACCTTCACCCTTCTTCAATGAGCTTGCAAAGTTCATATGTGTAACCTTGGAGGGAGTAATTTTTTGTTGTTTCATGTGTGCAAAATTGTGAGCATTTTGTTGATTGTGTACCCCATTTATCCTTGGTTCTCCAAGCTTGGGGGTGGTCTCGTAAGAGACCTAGGTTGGGTGGTGAGCACCCATGGTTCTCTCTCTCTCCTTTTATTGTAGGTTTGGAAGCCAAGATTCTTGTGGAAAAAGCTTGAAGAGATCCCCTCCTTGATATGTTTGTAGTAAACTTTCATGGTTCTTGCATTGGTGATCTTGTAGAAGACCCTCCCCTTGTTGCAAAATGTAAAATTGTTCCTACTATTGGTTTCATATGAAGTGAAGTTGTTATGTTTATGGTTGTATTTCATTGAATATCTCCTCCAAATTGTATTGTATAAAAGGAATGTAAATGCTCCTTCCTCATAGTAATTGTGTAATGAATTTGATATGATGTCTATAATGAAAATGCATCTCTTTTTATCATGTCTATTAGTAATTGTTTCTTAAGCTAATGGAGTTCATCTTCATGAAATAATATTCAAAAGTTGATAAGAATGCTATATGATAATTCAATGTCTTCCAAAGAATAGCTTAAGAATGGATATACTAAGCTCTCTACTATAGTTGAAGAATAGACTTAGTTATATAATCAAACTCAAATGAATAAAATTATATGCTCACCCCTCAAAAATGTGTAGTAGGAAACAAGGAACAAAAGAACATAATTGATTGCTTGTAGAAATCTCTTCAACTAATAATCAATCCATCAAACTCATTAGTATGATTCACTAATAAATTGATGCATCTATTGTTTCAAATTTATAAGCAAGCAAGTAAAAATAAAAATAGAAATGAAGAATAAACCATGCTTCTTTTAATGACACTTCCCAGAATTTTATTTAGAGCATTTAGCTCTCTGGATTTTGTATAGGGAAGGAAAATATTCTCTTCCCACAGAGAATATTCCCCTTCCCCTCTTAACATAAACATCTAATAAAATTTAGTAGTCTAAACTACACTTAATCCCATGCTAATACCAATACCACATTGATGATTAACCAAGTAAACCTCAACTAATAAATGACTCTTTCTATGACTTGTTTCCACTTGATATTGTGGCCCCCACATAGTCCTTCTTTCCATGCGCAGGTTACTGACATGGAAATAAAGTTTTAGTTACTTTTTTTGGGGTCAAGCTCACCATCCCTTGCATGAGTGCTTGGGTATTTGTGACTTGACACTTCACCTAAGCTTTTTATTAACTCCCCTTCTCATACTTACGCCATGCACATGAGCTGACTTGGCATTAATTTCCACTCAATCAGCAATCTACCTTCTTCCCATGCGCACTTGCATCTGACATTAGCATTTATCATATTCATTCCTTCCATGGTAGTCTTCTCCATCCTTGCCATGCGTACCTCCACTTAAGCTTCACCTTGGGAAGAGCAAGGTACTTCTTGCTGACTTACTTTAACTTAATAATATTAACCTTCCCTTTTGGCTCCCTTGTAAACTGCAAAAATCTCATCCATGATATTTGGTGGGGCCCTCAATCTTATCTCATCTTGTCCTCTTGAAGTGCGCTCCCCTTTGACATTTATCATTGGTTAGTGGGTGTTGTAGGTTAGCCTAGGTGATAGTCTAGCCTTTAGGACATTTGAATTTGTTATTTTGTTATTTATTTATGTTGGTAATTACATAGTGTTTTAGATGATTTGTGTATGGAATTGATTAAGCACTAATTTTACTTATTAAAGATAAATTATTTTAGGGGAGAGTTAATAATGTTAGAGAATGTCTAGGAGATGTTACTTTTATATAACTTTTAATGTGTTAAAATATTAGATTAATGTTTTAAGTTTTTTTTTAATTGGTGACCTGTTTAAGTAAGACCAGCTATGTTAAACATTGGAGACTTATTTAATTGATGAAATTGACACTTAAGATGATAGTCTAATTATTTATTAAATGTTTTAGTAGGACATGTATTCAATAATTTAATCAATTAGTTAGCAAGGGAATGATTACTCGTTAATATGTTAGATTCTTTAAGAGGAGAAAACATAATATTAGTATGTTAGACCCATCAATTAATCAATTGGTTAGAAAGTGATAGGTATGGTGAACCATTAGACTAGGGTTATTTGAGCATGACATTAGTCATTTAGATGACAATTATAACCTTTAGCCATTAAATTCTAATTTTGGAAATTAATGAATTAGACTATTAGTTAGTAGTATTAATGTTCCAACCTAACTAAGAATGAAGTAAATTATTAGTTTAGTAGTTTTTTTCGGTATATATTCATACACATCTAGCAGTGGAACTTCTTAACAAGATAATAGTCAATTCAATTAAAGTTCATTCAGATAACAGGACCTTCAACATTTGCTAGATGAGGACTTAGTTGAGATAGACCTCCTTGATAGATCCATTTAATGTACTGTCATTTCTAGCAATTTCCTCATCATTTTAGCATAGGAGCATCCGTGTTGAACCTTGGAAAAGTAAATAGGAGTACATGACAATGATTTTTGATGTTACATTTCACCCTTTTAAAAAAAAAATTTGTTACATTTTTGGTTGTTATTTTTGGGCATGACAAACTCATCAATTCTGGTCTTTACGAGGATGATGGTCTTGGCAACTATCAATTGAAATCTGGTTACATACCTCCTCCATCAACTCACGGAGGTACTCAACATACCCCTCATCAATCTAATCCAGGGAGTCCATAAACTCCTACCATGTCTCAAGCAGGGACAAATTTTGGCTCTCAAAGAGCTCAATCTCAACATGGTGCAGATCAGGAACCCACACCTGAAGAAATTGCTCAATATCAAAATGATGATAACTTCAAATGAATGATGAAGCATTTCTTGAAAGAAGATAAAGAAGCATATTTTTTACAATTAGCTCATCAAGGAGCTAAACTTCCTCCCAACTTTAATGTTGAAGACATCATTACACATAAGGAAGAGAATCCACTCACAGCTATGATGAAACAAATGCATGCTATACAAGTTGAACTTAACAATCTCAAGAAAGAGAAGGAACCTAAAGAGTTCTCCATGGAGGCTCTATGTTCTTTTACATTTGACAAAGACTTGTATATGCCACCATTTCCAAAAAGAGTGGAGATGCCAAAGTATGACAAGTATAATGGACACTATGATCCCCAACATCATGTCAGACAATTCTGTACGCAATCAATGGAGTTCATGCATGAACTGACCTATCTGATGCGTCTCTTCCCTCGACCTCTAGGGGGAGTAGCCATCCACTGGTTCTCTAGACTACCTTCTACTATCAAAACTTTTGAGGAGTTGATTAAATTGTTCTACTAGCAATACTCCTACAATATTCAGCACCCAGTCACCATAATTGATATTTGTAATCTCAAACAATACCCAGGGGAACCATTCCTAACATTTCTCAAGAGATGGAGAAAGAAGTTCTCTCTATATGCCAGACCTATTCCAGAAATAGAAAAACTGGAAATCTTCATCAATAACCTTGTTCCAGAAATCAATTATCCTCTACAAATGCAAGATCATACATCTTTTGATAAGATGGTGGATAATGCTATCAAAATCGAAAAAGTGCTTGTGAAAAAAGGAGAAATCACACTTCAAAAAGACAAGTACGAATCAGGATCTAGTTCTAAAGACAAGAACAAAAATTGGAACAAGAATAAAGGCATCGTCACAGATGGCATTGTTGACACTGTTTGTGCCCCATCAAAGGCACCAGCCTACAATCTCACTCTTGGCACTCAAGCCATTAAAGCTTTAGAGAAAAAGTCTTCTCCACCATCTCAAAGGAAGCCAGAATACAAAAAATGGGATAAACATAAAAAAATTTACTCCTCGAGGAGAGTCTTTAGAATCAGCTATGAAAACTCTATTGCTGATAACATCATCTCTTTACCACCAATCCGACCAAATGATTAGGACCCCAAACCAAAATGGTGGAGAGAAAATGAATTATGTGATTTCCATCGGAGTAAAGGTCACAAAACTAGTAGTTGCTACCACTTGAAGCATACCATTCAAGATCTGATCGATAGTGGAGACATCACAATTGACAATCCCAAGAGAAATAACAATCATATAGCATTCACAGAACCATTTCTAAAACATGCTCAAGAAGTTTCAACTTCTCAGCCTAATATGGGGGCAAAAGTCAACTATGCCTACCCTAGAAATAATGTTGTCATCAATATGGTTGAACCATGTCTCTCTGAAAGTTGCAATGTCATCACAATTGTACGAAGAGATAGAGATCATTCCTTAGCTAACGCAGTTACTCAATCACAAGCTCCAACGCATCTGAAAGGACAAATCCCAGATTCACCAAATGTCCCTAAGGTGCCCTTCAATCTTTCATCTGCTTCTAAACAGAAGGCTGCTTCCAAATCTTCCAATCCAAAGAATACAAGGCCTACGTCTTATAGCATTGTTCAACAACTCTAGCACATTAATGTGAAAATCTCCATGTTTGAGTTGCTTCGAATATCTCCATCTCATAAAGCCATTCTCAATAAAGCTTTGCTCGGTTCCAATGTTCCTGATGACCTTGATTTAGACAGTTTCTAGACTATGGTTGGACATCTTACATCTCTGCAATATATCTCCTTTTCAGAGGAAGATGACAACTCCTTGAGTCACCCACATAATTAGCCTTTGCATATAGAAGTCTTGATCCAGAACCGTAGAGTCAAATGTGTGTTGATAGATGGGGGCGCTGGCCTAAACATTTATTCTTACAGCTTGATCACACAATTGGGATTTTCAGAATTGGCTATTGATCCTAGAAAGAAAATAACTATCAAGGCCTATGATGAACAAGAAAGATCTTCTAAACGCACCATTGTCTTACCTATCAGAGTGGGTCTAGTTATCAAAGATACCATCTGTCAAGTGCTTGATCTACCTTTGGCCTATAATGTCCTTCTAGGGAGACCATGGATACATGAAATGCAAGCTATTCCTTCTACATACCATCAATGTTTGAAGTTTCCTTATGAAGGAGTAGAGGTTACTATCCCCGCAGATCTGAATACAACTTGCAACACCTTGAAGGAAAGTGCAGATAAGCTTGTACCTAATAATAGAGAATCTTCCATTGAACCAACTAAGGAAGCATCCACATCTAAAATGGAAGATCTTGTAAAAGAGGTTAATATCAAAGAAAATGGTATGGGAGAATATACTATCGAGCCAGTCTTATCTTTGACATCTCTCCCTATCTCACCTAAGTCTTATGGACAATCTTTGAAACAATCCAAACCAGACTCTAAAGAACCTCTTGAAGCATATAAAAAGAATTTTTTAGCAGAACAAGTATCCAAGCAAGAATTTGAAGAGGACGAGGCTATGCTATCATGGTTGTACAAAGATGAACCTGAATCTCAAGTTGTTCAAATGGGTGACTCTGCAGTCTCCAAACTCCCTTCCAAGTCATATGGTCCAGGAGATAAATTAATAGCTAAGATGGGATATTCAGGAAAAGGACCTCTAGGAATCAGAGGAAAAGGTCTTGAGGTACCTCTCCCACATACTGGTAGAGAAAATAAAAACAAAGTTGGCTTAGGCTTTAAGAAGAAACCCTATCACCTCAAAGGTAATTGCTCTCATGTCATAGAGAAGATCGCACCAGGGGAACCTCTTCTTAAGAAAGAAGAAACAGAACCATCCGATAGTGATTCAGATAGTTCAGAACTCATCCCCTATGAAAAATTGCCTAAAGAGATCAAAGACCTTCTTGATGATAAAAATGATCCTATCAAAAGAATTAATGTAGTAGAAACACAAGAACCTACTATCAATTAAGAGATAGTTGCAACACAAGAACCAGCTAATCTTGAAAACAATCAAGAAGAGGGAAGTGGTAGTGATTCTGAGATAGATTCTCATGAGTATGAATACAAATCAAAATCTAAGGGTAACCCTTCTTGGGGTATTCACCTTGACTTTACTCATGTTCAAAGATTTCTTAGAGATCCTAAATCAGAAGCTGAATCAAATGACTATGAATGGGGAGCCATTCCAGAACCAGATGAAGATGAGCTTATTACAGAGAAACATGTTGATATTATTCACCAATATGTACCTCAAACCAATGTAATTCTAGAGCGAAATGATGAACCTATCGAGTCTGATCCACCTATGGCTGAATTGGACTCCCACGATGACATTGAGACTATTCACAAATTGGATGTCTTAAGTTCTAGTATCACCTTTGAACTTGAGCGTCAAGTTAGGACCAATGATGATAGATCCATATCCGTAAACACTATCTCCCAATCTTTCCCTACTTTGACTATCCAATATCCAGAACTTATTGATCAAACCTCCACGAATCCAAGCCATGGTATTTATACCTTCCCGAATGACTATGCCCTCGCTTGCTACCTCAATGCAATTGAGCCTATGATTACTTCCATCAATGAACTGAGTGTCAACATGACCGAGTCAAACATCAAATATCTTAGTCAGAAAAACAAGAGTAAAAAGAAAAAGAAAAAGAGTTTTGAGGGTGAAAAACACTTTGTGGCAGTCTCACAACCTACAAAAGTAAAAATAAAAGATGTATCCAAAGGTGAAAACCTCTCTGAGGCACCTAAGGATGAGATATTTGATATCCTTCCAAGTCATTTATAGGACAAATCTCCAGTTCTAATTGAGCCCACTCAATCCATCAATTTGGGTACAACAGAGGAACCACAATTGGTACATGTAGCACAATCATTATCAGAAGAAGAGAAACAAAAATTTACAACATTCCTAATAGAGAAGAAGATCAAATTTGCATGGAAATATTTAGATATGCCAGGATTGGATCCCAATCTTATAATGCATCATTTATCTATTGCTCCAAATGTCAAACCTGTCAAGCAAAAATTTAGAAAGTTGCATCCTCATGTTGCACTCTTGGTAAAAGCTGAATTAGAGAAGCTCCTAAATGCCAGATTCATCTGAGTTATTGACACTGCAGAGTGGATCTCTAATATTGTACCTGTTTCTAAACTAGATGGCTCAATCAGAGTGTGCACAGACTTTAGAGATGTGAATAGAGTATGCCCTAAGGATGATTTTCCACTACCTAACATTGATATGATAGTGGACATGACTGTGGGTTTTGAGATGTATTCCTTAATGGATGGTTTCTTTGGATATAACCAAATAAAAATTGCTCCAAAGGACCAAGAGAAAACTACTTTCACATGTGCATGGGGCACCTTTTGTTGGAATGTCATGCCATTTGGGCTTTAAAATGCTGGTGCTACATATCAAAGAGCAATGACATCTCTTTCCCACAACATGATGCATCGAACTATGGAAGATTATGTTGATGATACTTTAGCAAAATCTATGATCAGAACTAAACATCTAAAGGACTTGAGCATGATCCTAGATAGAATGGAAAAGTTTAGTCTTTGACTAAATCCTAAGAAGTGTGCTTTTGGTGTCACTTCTGAAAAGCTCTTAGGATACATAGTTTCAAAGAAGGGCATTGAAGTTGATCCAGCTAAAGTCAAGGCTATAATAGAGATGCAACCTCCCATGAATGTCAGTCAAATGAGGATGTTGCAAGGAAGAGTTCAATCTATCAGAAGATTCATATCACAGCTAGCGGACATATCACAGCCTTTTACAAAAACATTACATAAAGGAGTGCCCTTTGCATGGAATGAAGAATGTGAGAACAAATTTAACCATATCAAGAAGTATCTATCAAATCCACCTATCTTGATGCCTCCTATTCATGGGAAGCCATTGATCTTATATGTCTCCACAATAGCCACATCACTGGGGGCATTGCTAGCGCAACATGATGAAGACAAAAAGGAAAGAGCCATTTATTATATAAGCAGAACATTGGTGGTGTATGAAAAGAACTATTCTATGATTGAGAAAGCTTGTCTCACTATGATATTTGCATCACAGAAATTGAGACACTATATGTTAGCTCATACCATGCATCTAGTAGCAAAAATTGATCCACTAAAATACCTACTAAGCAAGGCTGCCCTCACAAGTAGACTGGCTAAATGGGTCATGCTTCTAAGCGAATTTGACATTGAATATGTTGAAAGAAAAGCTATAAAAGGTCAAGTTATTGCTGATCAACTAGTAGATGCACCCATGTTTGATGACACACCAATGCAAATGGAATTTCCAAACTCCTCTATTATGCACCTATCTTCTAGAGAATGGCAATTGTTCTTTGATGGCTCCTATACACAGAATGGATCTGGAGCAGGCATATTGTTCATAACTCCTCAAGGATACTCCATCCCAAAAGCATTCAGACTAAAGTTCCCCTGCACAAACAATATTGCAGAATATGAAGCCCTCTTGAATGGTATGAAACTAGCAATTGAATGGAGAGTAACAGAGCTACACATTCATGGAGACTCTCAACTTGTTATTCATCAAGTCAATGATGTGTACCAAACTAAAGATGAAAAGCTCATTCCTTACAAGAGAATGGTAGATGATCTTAAGAAATATTTCATATCTATCACATTTGAGCAAATTCCTAGAATGGAGAACAAGGCTGCCGATGCAATGGCAACACTATCTACTTTATTACAGCAGCCTGAACATGAGCTATGCTACGAGTTTCTGGTGGAAGCACTATCTTATCCTGCATATGACTCCCCTAAAACCCACATGATCTGCACTATTGTAGGTCATGATTCATCCTGATATAAAAACCTATTTTCCAATTTCCAAGACCAAACCATTCCTGATACCTTCAACCGCCATGAAAAGAGATACCTTATCCGTAATGCCTCCCGATATGTCATCATTGGTCATGATCTATACAAACAAGGTCTAGATGGTACGCTACTTAGATGTTTAGAATGGGAAGAGTCTCATCGTGCATTAGAGGAAGTCCATGATGGTATTTGTGGGTCACACTCGAATGGTTTAACTCTAGCTCTAAAACTTATTAGGGCTGGGTACTATTGGCCTGAAATGGAGAAAGAGGCTATCAAATTTGCTAAGAATTGTCAAAAGTGCCAAGTGCATGGCAACTTAATTCATGCTCCAGGGAGGGATCTAATCCCCTTTACAACATAATGGCCTTTCCATCAATGGGCATTTGATCTTATCAGGATGATTCATCCTCATTCTTCTAACGGACATACCCATATAATCACAGCCATAGATTATTTTACAAAATGGGTAGAGGCGGTCCCTTTGACACAAGCAATAGGGAAACAGATATATATGTTCATATTGAACTATATCATATGCAGATATGGGATACCTCATTCCATAATCATAGATAACGGTGGGAAATTTAGGAATAAAGACCTAGATGATCTATGTGCCAAATTCAAGATCACACAACATTGGTCTTCTATCTACTATCCACAAGGGAATGGCCAAGCAGAGGATTCTAAGAAAAATCTATTAAAGATCTTGCATAGAACAGTAAACAAAACTGGCAGAGACTGGCATCTCATGATTAATCTAGCTCTATGGGCCTACAGAACAAGTATCAAAACACCTACTGGGGCTACACCTTTCACTTTAGTTTATGGGTCTGAAGCAGTACTACCTATTAAGGTTGAAATCCCATCACTCAGAATTAGAATGCATGGTCTAGTAACTGATGATGACTACAGAGTGTCTAGGTTACAAGAACTGGAACTACTAGATGAGCACAGACAAGTAGCGTATGATCATCTCAGAGTATATCAGAAGAGAATGTCTAGAGGCTACAACAAGAAAGTCAGACACAGAGAATTTCAGGTTGGCGATCTAGTTTTGAGAGAGAATCCTAAAAATCAATCCCATCAAGAACGCAAGGGGAAGTTCGAACCCAACTGATTGGGTCCCTTTGTCATCACTGCTACTTTTGGCTCTGGTGCCTATCAACTCTCAACGATTGAAGGAGAACAGCTCTGAGAACCAATCAACATTCTCCACCTGAAGAAATTCTACGCCTAAGGCATTCAATCTATGGTAAAATGTCCTGAAAAAATCTTAAAATTTGGAAAATGTCCTGAAAAAATGAACATCTTGGTGAAAACCTAGCAATAGGCGCCTTGATGATTCACAAAAAAATCAAAAAATATCAAAAGTACAAAAAAATTGAAAAATATCAAAAGTACAAAAAAATTGAAAAAATGAGAAAAAAAAGAAAAAAGTGCCTTGGTGAAAACTTGGAAACAGGCGCCTTGGTAGCAAAAATAGAATCTCTGCCAAGATGGTGAAAACCTAGAAAATGAGCACCACTTTTTTCAAAATACTCCATCTATCAACGCAATCTTGGTCTTTCCCAGCTTTCAATCTTGCTTTAGTTTGTACATATTTCCCGGTTTGTTTTTGCATTTCCAGTTTTCAATAAGTCGGTCTATACACCAATCAACTCAAGCGTCTATATCCTATCAATGTTCAAACTTGGGGACAATCAATGTCATATCTTATGGTCTCCAGTGTATCTTAGACGTATCATATCCACTCAGAGTCCTTTGAAGCTTCATGTGAGTCAGTCAGTCAGTCTTGTCTCCAAAAAGGATTTTGCATCTACAACAACGCAATAAATATCAAACAACAAACTAAAAATGATATGTGCTTCATGCTTTTATCTCCTTATATGCTTACTGATTCGCATTGAGATTTTGCATATTGTGTCCCTTTGAGCTCTTCGATGATGTCCTTTATAGGATTTAGAGAGTGATGACTAGGGGCATAATCTTTTCTTTGTCTTCTGCTTGTATGTGAAAATCTAACGTCTTTGGAAATTTTGGATTGAAATGGTGTCCGACTGTAAGAGCCTCTATCTCGAATTGGATGGCCATGCGTACCTTGACCATTGATACCTGGAAAATTCAGGGAAGTTTGATCTAACTATTGTCTTTTTGAGTGAGTTCTTTCTCCTACTGTGAAACACGATCTTACCTAAGGATGTGAATGATAAAGGGTCACTACGGGTAATTCACATTGGATTTAGAATGATCTCTTAGTTGTTTGATGTGTTTGTAATGCAAGGCATATTCAAGTCATCACGACGTTCATGTTTTGATGCTTATACAAATTGCTATATCAAAATGGACGTGATATTCAGGTCATCCTGGCACTTATGCCTTGGTGCTTATATCTAATCCGACATTCCGAAAACAAAATCAATATTCATATATCCATGGTTGTTGACCAGTGGGTGTTGTATTGATTCTTGCGCATACAAATCGATATTCATATGTCTATGGTTTCATAGCTAGTGGGTATTGTATTGATTTATCCAGTTACCTAAAAGTTCAATGATGATAACAAATCGACACATGATCAGTGAGTAGGTCCTAGGTCCTAGGGTTGCATTATCATCCTGCATGTTTCTTTGCATTTTTGCACTTTGCATGATCTCACAAATTGTTTGAACGCTTAAAAGATTCTTCAATCACCTCTTCCAATCTAACAAGAGCTAAATCCCACGTGAAGGTTCCTCCAACGAAATAGCAAGTAGAATCTTTTTTCAGGATCAAAATTAAAATCTGAGATCATTTATATTATTAACTACTTGCATAATCAACCTTCAATCATCACGAAAATCTAGTATTCAACTTAACTGATTATCTTACATCAAACTATCAAAATTTCAACTATGGTCAACTCATGGTTTAACCTAGTCAAACTTGGTCTTTTGGACCTCTAAACGATGCAGAATGCATTCTCGAATGTGTTTAACCACTTTTCAAATCAATTAACATGCTTCTGAATTCTCAACGCTGACTTTTCTTGTCAGATTTCAATTTTAATCCCGAAGGGGGTATGGTATTGCACATCATTCAAAGTCTGTAAATCAAATTCTATCAATCTTTCCTTAGTAATCAAGACAACAACCATGTCTAGTTGTTGATTCATCAAAAGACCTCATCGCTCAGGGAAAATCTATCATCACTTGGGGCATATCAGATTCATCAAGATCCATATCAATCTGGTATTCTCCTAATCTTGTAAACTGTATCAGTTTTTGCAACCATCAGATCATAGTGTTCTTTCCTTGGTTCTTCGACAACTGAAGGGTTCGGATGTGATACCTGCTAGTTCTGCTAAGACAATCAAGTCTAGAACCGGTCACTCACTTCTTAGCAATCCTAAGGTTTGGAATCAGGTGTTTTGACACTCTTTCACAATCCTCGGTTCATCGCTGCTATAGTGAACATTATCTTTGGTCATTTAGGACCTATTATCTCCATATCAAATCAATATCAATCAGCTTCTATCTCATATCAATTATCAATTTCAAACATCAGTTTCATATCTTTATCAAACACAGACTATCTTTGAACCACTGTGCTTCGCACAATAATTCAAAGAGGGGCAAAATGAAATACCCCAAAAATGGGCTATAAGTTCATTAATCTCCTATATCAACAATTCAAATGAAATTGACATCAAAGTCCTAACCTAAGGCACATTTGCACATCATCGAATCCTAATTGATTATCTTAAATTTTGCATCGGGAAATATTCCTAGCAATATTCCTAATTATCTTAATTATCTTTAATTTAATGATTATTTGGCGATAAATCACATTTATCCTAAGTTTGATTAATTGAATATTTTCATATTTAATTAATTAGATTTAATATCTTACCACTTAATTGTGTAATTAAATTTAATTCTATCTATTATTAATTGTATTATTTAATTTTGACAATAAATTCAATATCCTATGAATAATTGATTAAATTCTTATTTAATTAATTAAAGCAAGTTGTCATTATTTAATAATATAGTTTTTAATAAAAGTTTGATTAAATAATTGATTAACCCATAAATCAATTATTTATTTTCAAAAATCAATTAAGTTGGAAATAAATCACTTTATTTATTAAATTAATTCATAAATAAAACATGCACAATCATAAAAGCAGACAACTATCAATTATCAATTAAAGCTAAACTCTATTTTGAGTTAAAACTTAGCTTTTGCATATTTTTGTGAATTAAATTATCTTTATTATCAAATAACTCAAAAATCAAGTTGAGTTAATCTGAGTGATTTATGGCTTTCTTCCATGCACCTCCAAAGCCCTGGATTTCTATAAATTAAAGGCTTAGCTCTTCATAATTCATCCATAAATTTGCATTCTCACGCTGTCGAATTGGAGTCTGAAGAATCATCTTTGCGAATCCAAGCTATTGTGAGATCTTTCTAGTTTTTAGCATTGCATACCATTTAGCATAGATTCGTATCATTGTTAGATCAATTTCCATATTAGCATAGATTCATATCATTGTTAGATCAATTTCCATATTAGCATAGATTCATATCATTTTTTCATTATTATTGCATAGAAAATATCAAAAATATAGATTAATTGCATTCATATTTCATATCAGTTTTGCATTCAAATCCTTCATTTAGGTGTCGTCTAGGTCACTGATCTTGATAGCAATCTGAGAACATCAATCTCGCACCTACTAGAAGGCATTAAATCACTTGGTTAGATTAGATTTCAATTTTGCATGATTTTGATTTTGCTAACCTCTAATGTTTTACTGAAGTGTTGTGTCTATAGATTAGGTACAATTTTCACACACACACACCCCTTAAGATAAACTTAGGGAGTAGCTAAAAACATAGAACATCTACTGAAAGAAAATGGGTCCCGGCAACAAAGGCCTAATCAGGTATCCAATTACAAAAGAGAGTCTCTATAAAGTAGAGAAATAGAGAAAACCACATAGGAAAATCTCTACTTCAAAAAGAGACAAAGACTAGTGAAGGACTGAAGAAGACTCCAAAACTAGACAATGTTCCATAAAAATAGGAACAAAGAATGAACATGTAGAACACTACTGAAGCAAAAAGATGCAAAATCTATCAAGAAGTAACTGCTAATCTGAAGAACCTCCACTGAAATAGAACATGACCAGATAGAGAAGACTGCAATCTACATGAGTGCCCTCAAATGACACTACTTGAATCAGGAGGAAAACAAATGAACTCAAAGATATAGATGACATAAAACACCAAAGCCTGAAGAGCTAATCAATCAAACATGGAATATTTCCTCCAAAAAATAGGAATGAAAGAGTTTCCATATGGTAAATGATCTATCTCACTGAAATGCATAGGTACCTAGCCACTGCACCCACCTAGTACATAGGAACAAATATTGAATACATAGCTCACTCCATCGAAACAAGGAAGCATAAGAACCAATAGTAGAAACCTCCCATAATGTTGACAAGGGAGGGGTGAAAAGTACACAAAAAATATTGGCCAATAAGAATTGCATCATGAATAACTAGGAACATTGAAGGTGTAGAGAAAGTACAAACACATATAAATATATCCTAAGGATAATGTCATGGAAGGAACACTCACTTAATAAAGGTAGATGGAAAACAAAGGCAAACATCAAACCTCCCATGACACTTTATAAAGGAGTGTGAGTACAAAAGGAACAAAGATGTGTAAGATCTCAAGCATGTAATAGAATGACACTTTATCTCGGTCTGTTTGCATAAAAGAATGCTTACAAAAGATGTCTAAAATTCTCAAAGAATATAGAAGGATTTAGAAACATGAATAACATCCTAAGATGATCCATCCTATATAGGGAAAAGATCCCAAGACCTGAAACATCCAAGATATTCACTAGAGTGCATAAATACAAAAAATTGAATAAAATATACCTAGAGAAGAATTTAGAAAAAAACCTCATATCATTTAAAATATCACATAATAAGATTTCCAACGATATCTTGTTTACCAAAAAGGGAGTCCAAATGTACAAGATATGGCTCCCGGAGTGCAAAATGGAACTTTTTCCTTTCACAAAAAAAAACACTATAAAAAAGCAAAATTATAAATTCAAACCTCCAGATCTGGATAGAGCTCGTAAAGAGCGTTATGACGATATCTTTTTTACCCAATGTTGACACCATATGCTCAAGATATGAGGAAAAAACCACATGGTACTCCAGAAGGGCCCAAAAGGGTCATGCAAACTACTGATGTAGTGCTGATGTCAGCAGTTCACAAGCCTAAAATTGACGGCCATATAGACGTCATCACAAAAAAATAATAGAGCCTAGGGGCTGAAATTTTTTGGCCCTTGTTCATGTCATGACCAGGGGGCTGGGAGCTAGTAGCAAAACTCTAGGTCACGTGGGTGACCGGCTGCTTGGGCAGCAGGGGTTGTGAAGCCAGTACTGATCGTGACATTAAATGTTGGTAGTTATCATGGCGGTAACCACAATGGTCACCATGGTGGACCCACTGGTGGTTCTACTGGTAGTGGCCACTGGCAGTCTTGCTAGCGCTGGCCACTAGTGGCACCGTTAGCATAAATATTTTGCCTCAAAATGTGTGCCCAGGGTCATGCAACCTTGAGGCAAAAAAAATGCCTCAGAGGTCAATGTTGGCCAAAATGGATAAGTTTTGTATGGAAATAGGGGTTTTTGGGTGCTCTAAGCTCAACGATGAGGTCTTTTTGAGTCCAAAGTTATTAGAAACAAAGGTCCCCCAAATCTGACACAAAAACTCTAAAAAATATAGATCTGACGAACAAGGCCAAATCTTTCAAGAAGAGAATAGGGGTATGAAGATCTGAAGCTATGATACCATATTGGAGTTGATGAGAAATCAACTCACAGCTCCCAAGAATAACCTACATGCAAACACCTATCACAGAAAGAGAGAAGAAAAAGCTATAGAGGTTTGAACGTAAGGATCCATGAAAGAGGGGACATTCTTGATGTGCAAAAACAAAAGTTGCAATTCAATAAAAATGAATGTGGTGTGTTACAAGAGAGATAAATCCTTATAAAAGGAGATTAAAACCCTAAAAGGAAACCTAGGTTGCATAATAATAATTAATAAAATAATTAATTATTATATGCCTAAAGTTTAGCTTAAGTAAAGAAAGAGATAATAAGTGACTTAATAATTAAATCAATATGATTTAATTAATAAGAAAAACAACTATTTACTCTAATAAAGGACATATATGAGGAAGGCATGACTAAGATACTAAAGGCCTTTCATAAATTTTGAGAACAATAAATTCTTTGAGTCCCGGGACTTTTTCTCCCGTGAACCCATATTCTTGTATTTATCATTCTTTGAGCGCAAGCTCCCAGAATCCGGAGTTTCTATTTACATTTTTGTATTCTTTACGATGGTCAGTGTCAATGTTTTCTCTAGAGCCAACTGACCGTTGTCTCAAAAAAATTTTAGAGGCATTATTAGAGATTGAGCAGGCACATTACGGACTGAAAGTGACACGGGAAAGATAAAATACTGCAAACATTATCTTGACTCTCCAGATGTCGATCCAACATTTAATACTACGTACATGAAGATTATTTGGAGACATGGAGTCTTGGCTACATTTATGGAGCACACTGCTCAAGGCACATGGACTACACAAGTCACATCTGCACGCTCTGATGGTGTCTTCTCAATGATTGTTTCCCCCTAAATTTCTTATTCTTCTTCCTCCCCTTTCCTATTCTTTCATTTTTAGTTATTGTAAATGATGGGATATTTATGACAGCATAGGTAGTACCGACTGTAAATATTATATTTTATAAAAACAATGGGTTGTAGATCCCAATATAGATAGAAGGCCATCTATAAATAATAATTTTGACACCTTTCCAATGATCGACAGAATTAATGATTTTGTTGTCCATACTATTGTTGCGCTATTTGTTTTCAGTCTAGTTGTTAGTGTTCTCGGTAGGTTAATGCTCCCCTGGAGCCATGAATGTACCAACCAGTGATTTTGGACCTCTTAAAATGCTGAAGAAATAAAGACTGCTCTTGGTGTGATACTTTGTGTTATTCTTCATTTTGGATTTAGCGAATCTCTTTCATGTTGCATGCTTCCTTATGTCTTTTTCTCAAAGTTTTTTGATAAATAACTAAAATGTTTTTGATTTCACTGCTAATGTATGTTTTGGTTGATGATTGTACATATGCTTAGTATGGTTATTGGTTCTTTGTTTGAGCATTATTGATGTTTCAGAGTTTACAGTATGACTATAGGTAGATTTCTACTAACTCTAGTCCATCTTTTGGTGCTTCTTTGTTAAAGCTAATGATTACTTGCAGGAAACCTCTCCCATTCTAAATCTTTGATATTCGATGAGCACAAAACCAACAAGCCCCTTAACATAAAAATAGTCACTTGTCTAATTGTACCATCCTTACATCATCATGACCTGACTAGCAAGTGTTTGGAGGCTAGGAGAGTTCTCTTTCCGATAAACCTTTTTAAGGCAAAGTTGCCTAGTGCCCCGGTACCTGGTGAAAAATATCACCCTATTGGTGAGGCCATCATAAAGTCTCATCAATAATTTCATTTCTATTATTTAGTTAGGTTCATTTTAGATGATAGTTCCTATTCAACATTCAAGTTATTTCCTTTTCAAGCACTTTGTTTCTAGCATTATTTCCTTTTTAGTTATAGGAAGCATGGCTACAAAATGAGTTCTTAGTACATATATTTTTCTGACCCATTTCAAGTAGTATGACCCTAGGTTGATAAGTAGTGAATCTTTATAATGACCAAATAGCTACTTAGCATAGATGATCAATCCCTAAGTTTAGGTTTTACAACCTAGTTATTGAAGCGGTTATGGGAGACCAACAAATAATTGAAAAGTGGATTCAAAATTCATTGAATATCCTAAGATCTTTTCAAAAAGTTAAAAAATCTCATGCCTTTTGTGAAGCCAATAAGGTTACATTTTTTTTTTTAAAATGAGGGTTTTTGTGCTAATAATATGATGACTTGGCAACTTGGTGACTATGTTCTAGTAGATGTGAAATCCTCGATGAGATTTGATTCATCTCAAGCACAAAGAGTACTTCCATGTTGGTTTGTGGTGAATGATCGTACAAGTATTGTACACTTTTCATTTATCATGGGGTTCGGGGTTAACTCATCAAGCATTTTTTAGTTGACACGTCAAGCATTTCCCTAGGTTAACTCATCAATCTTTTCCCTAAGTTGACTCGTCAAGTATTTTTTAGGGTTAACTTGTTAACTGACATAATTCTTTTTATAATGGCTTAGGTTTTTCTCAATATATGATAATTTCAGAGCTTCTTGCAGCGGTATAGAGTTGCAATGGATTGGAGATTGCAACATGCAAAAATTACTAGATAATAAGATTGACTCTCTATTTGGTGGACGTAGCCCTAGATTGGGTAAACCACATTAAATCTTTGTGTCTTCTTGCTCTACTTATGTGTGCTTTATTCCTTTTCATTATTGATTGTATTTGCATGTAACTATTAATTTTTTGTCTGCTAATCCTAACATTCCCCCTACGGATTAGTGACGAAATATTTTGTGCTGACACTCATTTCCATCATTATGAGGATTGATATGAAAGTTTGGGGTTAATTAATGCTTAATTTTTGTATCATTTATCATTCTTTATAGGTTCTCTATAAGATCTTCTAGCATGTCATCTATTTTTCATATTGCTTTCTTGGTCAATCTTGTTAACATGGTTAGAGATAGGTGAAGATCCAAACCTCTTGAATATGAGGAGATCATAAATGATGCTACATCTATATGGATAATTTCAAAGCAAGACAACATAACCCATTTCATTGAGAAGCTTCATGGGTTTCATCCCAATGTTATTATGTGTACAGTAGAAAAAGGGAAGCAAGGTAGATCACCCCTCCTTTCCCAAATGCACATTTAAAAGGACTATGGCCCAATAGGATAAAGTAGGACTTAAGTGCTAAATGAGTGTAATGATCCTTTACCAATAATGAATTAGGGAAAGATGGATTTGAAGGAAAATAATATGATAATGGAAGATAGGAGGATAAATAAGAAAAAAATGACAAGATTCAGGAAATATAGACTGATGAAAAATAGACAGATGACTATAGTGACTTGAAATAGAACCAGGAAGCTATAGTGACTTGTAGATGAAATTTCAAGATGATTTTGAGGGAAGAAAAATCCTGGGACATTTTGTTCCTAGGGATTTTAATCAAAAGTTTGAAGGATGATCTCACAAATCTTAAAGTTCTTAGAAAAGCTTTGATAGCTGCACCACCTATTCTTACACATAGAAAAATAGGGAAAGGTTTGTGGAAAGGGGTTTTCTTTGTTCAAACCCTTGTTTAAGAATCAACCTTTAAAATGAAATTAATTTTCATAAAGGAAAGATTGTTGATATGAAATAAAAGCTATATCAGAATTGTTAATTGCCTTATAACTTGATGGCACAATGCATCTTTTGATGTAATCACAAGTATCTTACACTATGAATGTTGTAGTTTTCCACAATGCTTGATGAATGAGAAGAATGATTCTTTGAAGGCTTGAAGACTTGGATGCTTGAAGATCTAGAGAATGCTTGGATGAAAATTTCTTGATAATGATTCTTGATGATGGATACCAAAATGAGGAGAGATAGACCACTTGTAGTGTCCTTAATTAGGTTGATAACTAGGAACATATATTCCTCTACTCAGGAATTAGGTATCACAACTAGCAGTTATAATCTACTTAAGGACAACATTTAATTGTCAATCTAGGGATGTTAGAATTGAAATGGGTCTGCACAATATATGCACTAACAACCTATTTCATACATGTGTTCTTCCTTGAAAATACCATTTTGGAATTGAAATTGTTGGAAACAAACTTTAGGTAACATCTACTTGGACCAAAATGAAAACTAAACCCAGTTTTGAAGATGGGAACTACTCTATCCCTAGTGGTTGTAGGAATAGTTGACAACTCTGTAATTCTACCAGCTACGGGAATAGTCATTAAGAAGTTCTAGGAAAATGAAGTACATTTACTGTAATCATAGAAATGAAAACTATATACAACTTCTCTAAGTGGGACCCCTTATGTAGTGTCTGAAGTACACAAAAAATTAAACTACAAACTCCATGAAATGCTTTGATTGAATTGAAACTGAAAAGTACATTTCTCACAACTTGCAACTTACAACTATATTACTTGCAACTAAAGCTAATACAACAGTAAACTTCTAGCTCTTTTTTTGAAGGAGAACATAGATCTTTATTTAAATTTGAAACCTAAAAAATAACTAACCTTTTCCACATAAATGAGAAACCTTTATTACATCTTGACCTCTACATTGAACAAGTGGACATGAGAGAGAGAGAGAGAGAGAGAGAGAGAGAAATGAGTCATATTAGTTTGAAATAATTAATGCACCACTATCCTGGATTTGTGTGTCATCAAGATGCCTTCTGCTAAATTCCTAGAATGCTCCCCTTGCATGGAAGATAACTTCTCAGTTGTCTCCTCATTTCTTGTTGTTGAATCAGTATGCTTTGAATCAGTCCTGCAACGATCTAGTGGAGGCTAAATCTTCTCCTTAAGACTTGGTACCTACAATAACTAATATTTATTTCTATGAAAAAGGGTCATCTAAACACATCCAACTCATTAAATGATTCATTATCTCATTCATACATTCATTAGGTATTGACTTCAATCAAACAAAATTTTGCATATGGTTGTAGGAAGGTGAATAGTAGTGGTTGTAGGAAAGGTAGTTCATCTTGTATAGTTACAAGGCACACATCTTTCATCAAACTGATAAAACATCAAGCAATAACCATAGAAATTCTATCAAAGACTTGTCATAATAAATTTGTTATATTAAGCATAAAAGTCTATATATTACTTCTATAATCACTACCTAATGTCTATTTTAGCATAAAAATATATAAAGATACTATAAAGATAGCCTAAAACATGCCAAAAATGGGGCTCATCATTTCCTTAAACCTACTATTTTTTGGCCCCCTCAGCAAGCCTAACATTCTTCCTGCATGCAAATTCTCTCAAGTCTGCATTCAACTATTGTCCACATTCTCCATTTTGAAAGCTCCAAAAGTGAGCCCTCATAAACTCCAACCACTACCACCTTTTTTCCTCAAATTCTTTATTATAGGTACTATTTTCTCCCTGCATGGCTAGAAGTGGCCATAAGAGAATGGGTGGTTGTGTGTCCAATGGGAGCCAATTCTCCTTCTTTGTCCTTGAATTCCTCATGTAACTTTTTTCTCTTTTAGTGGTTTCATATAGGTTATGTGGAGTATGTGTCTCTTTCCTCTTTAATCATAATAGAAAATGCTCCCATCTTGTCCCACTACGATTTGTAGCACCATCAAGGTCATCATTCACAATTTGAGATACCTGGTCAAAAACCTCTTGCCTCAAGGGTTCTATTATTGGTCTAGCCCTCCTATTAGCCCACAGTTTCTTCTAGTCAAAATAAATTCTCATCCCCTTCTTGGATTCATTCCTTACTGCCAATGGCATGTTAACTTCATCATATTTATAACTATCAAATTGTTCTCATCTACTTATCTCATTCTTGATCCAAGAGATCAAAGCACTAATGTGTATGTCTCCTATACAACACAAAGGATTCCACTCTGTATCATGAGGCACAACCAAATTGTGTAAATAGAATTCACACAAGAGGTGTCTAATGTATTGTGTGAATCCTGATATGCATCATATAATTCCTGGGGAGTGCTCAAAGAAGGGTTCTAACCTTTCCAAATTCTTATTAATTAAAAATGCAAATACAAATATCTTAAATACATTGCATAAATTAGAGAGGGAGATCTACAATGAACTATATGTGGAACAAAATTAACTACCTGATTTAGGGTGTCTGTAAGGTTAGCAATTTCTACATCTTTGTTCTAGATTACCCTTTTCAATTTCTCTATCTCTAATTCATAGACAATATTTTGATCTTGGATTTATTTATAACATGGTTCCCCTATAACACAACTTGTGAAATTAAGATGAGACTTATAGTTATCTCATTTTGGTACCTCGACAGAAGCTGAAACAATCATTGCACCATCTCGTTGTGTTTCTTCTGCCTTTTGCTGACCTCCGTCCTGCAACTCCTTGTGTTCAGGTTTAACTTTTGGTTTTTGATTTGATGCAAGTGGTTCTTGAACTTCTTTAGGTACACCAACATCTCTACGATGCTCTGAGACATCAATAGGGTTTTTCTATCTCTATTTTTTCCTTCTCATCTTATTATTCAAGAACTTCCTATTCCATTTTGACATCCTTCTACTTGTTCTCTTGTTATTCATGTGGCATCTAAGGTTCAAGTCTATTTTATGGGACAGCTTGTGACTCATCCATCCCTTCATCCTTTTTACCTCCCTCATATGATTGATTTACTACTATTTTTCCTTCTTCCTCAATCCACACTACCCCTTCCTTTAGTTTCTTTGATAACCCTTCTTGCATCTTCTCTACAACAATTGTCAACTCCTCAAAGCTATCTCCCTCTGAAATATGCTCTATCTGACCAATAGATTGCTCATTTTCCTCAAGTGTTGGACTAGGAGGATTTAAGGGTGATGGTGAGCATTGAGAGGCACTAAGTGAATGTTGTGAGGGTAGAGAACTAGAAGGAGAAGGGGTAGATTCTATTTCCATAGTAGGAGGAATGGGTATTGTCTGACTCTAAATCTTGGAGCTTCTCCATGTGGGAGTAGGGCTTGCCTTAGGTTTCTTTGGGTATCTAGCTACGGTACTAGAATAGTCTCCATTTTTTTCTCTTAATGAAGTTAGGAGAAGATTTAGGGGTATTCTACTGAGGTGACACCATTGGTGACTTCTCTTTTTTATTTTTAGAGAAAGTCCCAGTTTTAGCAACAAGGGTTTGTGCAGGTACTCTGGGAATTATTTAGACAAAGGGACATTATCTTGTGATTCTGAGGTTTTAGGCATAGGCAGTGTGGTCGTAGAGGCTTTAGTCTTTAACTGAGAGGTTCGTTGCTTAGAAGTAAGAGGATGACCCATGGGTCCTATAGCTTGAACCTTTGGCTCAAAAACAACAATAAATTCCTCCCAAGGCATGAGTGACACATCCCTAATAGATCTCTCTACAAGTAATTTACTGAGGTAATAATGAGATACAAAATTGATTCTACCTTTCTTATACTTTGCAACACTATTGGAAAGTAAATTGTACAAGAAATATAGTATATTCATCAATAAACCGTGACATAAATGAGACAATAGTTTGAAATGATGAGAATGCAAAACAAAGAACCGACCTTCACATTGTAATACCCCAAAAATGGGCTATAAGTTCATTAACCTCCTACATCTACAAATCGAATGAAATCAACATCGAAGTCCTAATCTAAGGCACATCTAAACATCATCGAATCATAATTGGTTATCTTAAATTCTACATCGGAGAATATTCCTAGCAATATTCTTAATTATCTTTAATTTAATGATTATTTGGCGATAAATCACATTTATCCTAAGTTTGATTAATTGAATATTTTCATATTTAATTAATTAGATTTAATATCTTGCCACTTAATTATGTAATTAAATTAAATTCTATCTATTATTAATTGTATTATTTAATTTTGACAATAAATCCAATATCCTATGAATAATTGATTAAATTTTTATTTAATTAATTAAAGCAAGTTGTCATTATTTAATAATATAGTTTTTAATAAAAGTTTGATTAAATAATTGATTAACCCATAAATCAATTATTTATTTTCAAAAATCAGTTAAGTTGAGCATAAATCACTTTATTTATTTAATTAATTCATAATTATTATGCACATTCAAAAGAAACAGTTAAACTCCAAATTAGAAAATCAATGCAAAGTGTTGACTTTTTAGAACTCAACATCCTTTTGGAGTTCAAAAAGCTGATCTAAACTCTAATTTGAGTTAAAAAGTTGTTTTTGCATGATTTGCATGTTTTTGTGAATTAAATTATCTTTATTATCAGATAACTCAAAAATCAAGCTGAGTTAATCTGAGTGATTTATGGCTTTTTTCCATGCACCTCCAAAGCCTTGGATTTCTATAAAATTAAAGCCTCGGCTCATCTCAAAGCATCTCATAATTTTGCAAGCTTATTTTGCCAAAGTCATCTACGAATTGCACAACTATTTTGAAGAATTAGAATTTGGAGAATCAAAGCTTATTGCGAATCAAGGCTATTGTGAGATCAATTTGTTTTTTTTTTTTACATTCATTTAGATTCTTTTTCATATCATTGTTAGCATATCAATTTCCATATTAGCATAGATTCATATCAGTTTTTATCATATCATTGCATCTAAAATCCAAAAAAATAGATTAATTGCATTCATATTTCATATCAATTTTGCATTCAAATCCTTCATTTAGGTGTCGTCTAGGCCACTGATCTCGATAGCAATCTGAGAACATCGATCTCGCACCTATTAGAAGGCAGTAAATCGCCTGGTTAGTTTAGCTTTCAATTTATTGCACGATTTCAATTTTTGCTAACCTCTAATGTTTTACTGAAGTGTTGTGTCTACAGATCAGGTACAAAATTCACACACACATTTCTGGCGCCCACCGTGGGGCAAGCCACCTTTACATGCTAGTTTTGATTTTTTGGGGGAGCTAAAAACCTAAAGTTTCAAAGATTTAATTTTATCTATCAAACAGCTTGGAGTTTTGCTCTAAAAAATTTTTTGCAGAGAGTTCGTCACTTGCTTGCATGGAAAAGCTCAACAAGAATTGCTAAAAATTAGGTAAAATCTACTAAGCGCGTTGCGAGGATCCCAGGTATTCTCCTTCATCTCATAACATTTCGATTTGGACTTAAAATAAATCTCTTATGTGTCTGGCTTGTGTGCATCTTTTCATGCTTTTGTCTATTTCTACACACTTGCATAATTGATACTAGGTTGTGACCCCTTAAGGATTCATTAAGTAGTCTTAGATACTTGTGATTGATCTTGATTGCTATCTTGGGTTATTGGACTCGCTAATCCACTGACCCCTCGTTCCACCCCGTGGTTGCAAGGTTAGCACCACATTAAAGGGGAGGGGTCAACAGGACAGAAGCATTAAGTGTTCCACTTGGCAACCTATTTATGCTTTTAGGAACTCACTTGTTTTCTAAGTTGGGGACTCATTTTCAGCTTGTGTGAGGTGTTAAGTGTTCCACCTTGTGGACTCATCTCATATTTTCTTTAAGCATTAAGTGTTCCTCTTTTTGCTTTTTAGGTACTTTTGGTAGATTTACTTTTTGGAAACATACATCTGTGCTCACATAGTAATTAGGCCCTATGAACACTATTCGTGATTCTTGAGAGATTGGATTCCCAGTGAAATCCTTCTTGATGATAGAATCCTTGTAGGTAGGGAGGATACTTAGTGCGTTTCACATTCAACTTGGTTAGTGCATCTTCTCTTATTGATCGATACATTCTCTCCCCGGAGAGGTTGATAAATCACGTGGGCTTGACATCATGAGCTTTGGTGAATCAAAATTGGTTAGTGCACCTTCTCTTATTGATCGATACATTCTCTCCTCGGAGAGGTTCATAGATCACGTGGAGTTGACATCATAGACCTTGGTGAAGAAAAACTTTGTCTTAGCGTGTCAGATTTATCTGTCTGCTTTGTTTGGGTTAAAAGTGAAAAGGTGTCAAAACCTTAGATCTAGAGCCAAGTCCCCTTGTGGTACAATACTATGAGTCATCTTTAGAGAGGGTTAACCATAGCGGACACTCCCTTCACAGGGCAAACTACATTGACGGAACCTCAAGCAGTAATAGCCATTTTCGCTATGGTAGTGACAGCCGCTATATAAATGTCCTTGTGGAAGAAATCTCCACGGGTATGGTTCATTGTTGGGTTGTCAGATCTCCCTAGCAGCTCCTAAAGATTAAGTTCTCAAACTGTGTCAAAACCCTAGTGCGTTAGGATTGGAGTTCACCCCTTTGGATCATAAAAGTTGCAGAGTCAAACCATTACTAAAAACCCTAGCGATGCCAAATTTTTATTTTCTAGGGTATATGTGTGTCATTGCAAAAAATTTTGGAACATACACAATTAGCACTTCTGAGGATTAGAACGAATAAGTCACTTGATTGTTCATGCACAAGGTTGCTTTTTCCCTTGTTCATTATTTTTAGACATGCTTGAAATCACTTGCTTGCTATTTTGCATGCTTGTTTATCTATCTCGTGAATTAAAATGGACAAATCTATTACAATCCTCAAATTTGGACATTGAAATTTGCAAACAATTCAAATCTGAAAACTCAAAATTTGTAAAATCTAAAGTAAAATCTTTTTCTAGAGTCAAAAGTCATCTCAGGAGGTCAGAAAGTCATGCGAGTTTCTATCAAGTGTCATTTCATTACAGCCCATTTGTCATATGATTGAGTACCCAGTGTCATACAAGTTTTCATGCTAGCAAATTCTCAAAGTCAAAATCTTGCAACTATCATATGAGATTTTCAAGTGTTGTTTCAGTGGCTACCCACTGTCATATGAGTTTTGCAACTGTCGTTTCATATCATACCCACTGTCGTACAAGTCTGCAGAGTGTCATTTGGGAAAATTGTTAAGAGTTGTCAAAAAATTGTCAGAATTGCCAAATACCCAGCTTTTTCAGCCTAGTTCCAGAATCTATCGAATGAATCACTGTGTCAGGAACAGAGTAGTAGCTATTGAGAATCTAATCATTTTCCTAAAGTGGCCTTTTGAATCCAATTCAGCCTTCTATTTAATCAATTTGAGTCTTTATCATCTCGTGTCAAAACCTTGTCATAACTATCAATCTTCAATCAATCAATCATCAAAATGACTAAGTGTTGTGATATCTTATCCGCTATCTTTTGGGAACCTACCCATACATCTAGGGCATAGTATCCTTCATCCACGTCTAATAAAATCTTCAAATCAATCAAACCTTGACAAGGTTGCATCATCTGATCATCTTGATTCAATTCATTCTTCAGTTATCTGGATCTTATTCTTTTGTTTCACTTGAGGTTGATGGTGGAGACTAGAGCTTCTTCTCACAAGAAATCTATCACCACTCTTCAAACTCCAACTCTTAAGCAACTCATCAATTTTGGTCTTTACGAGGATGACGGTCTTGGTAACTATCGATTGAAATCTGGTTACATAACTCCTCCATCAACTCCCGGAGGTACTCAACATACCCCTCATCAATCTAATCTAGGGAGTCCACAAACTCCTACCATGTCTCAAGCAAGGACAAATTTTGGCTCCCAAAGAGCTCAATCTCAACATGGTGCAGATCAGGAACCCACACCTGAAGAAATTGCTCAATATCAAAATGATGATAACTTCAAATGAATGATGAAGCATTTCTTGAAAGAAGATAGAGAAGCATACTTTTTACAATTAGCTCATCAAGGAGCTAAACTTCCTCCCAACTTTAATGTTGAAGACATCATTACACATGAGGAAGAGAATCCACTCATGGCTATGACGAAACAAATGCATGCTATACAAGTTGAACTTAACAATCTTAAGAAAGAGAAGGAACCTAAAGAGTTCTCCATGGAGGCTCTATGTCCTTTTCCATTTGACAAAGACTTGTACATGCCACCATTTCCAAAAAGAGTGGAGATGTTGAAGTATGATAAATATGATGGGCACTCAGACCCTCAAGATCATGTCAAGGAATTTTGTACACAATCAATGGAGTTCATGCATGAATCAACCTACCTTATGTACCTCTTTCCTAGATCTTTGGGAGGATCATCCATTCATTGGTTTTCAAAATTGCCTTCTACTATCAAAACTTTTGAGGAGTTGATCAAATTGTTTTATCAACAATACTCCTACAATATTCAGCACCCAGTCACCATGATCGATATTTGTAATCTCAAGCAATATCCAAGGGAACCATTCCTAACATTTCTCAAGAGATGGAGGAAGAAGTTCTCTCTATATGCCAGACCTATTTCAGAAATAGAAAAATTGGAAATCTTCATCAACAACCTTGTTCCAAAAATCAATTATCCTCTACAAATGCAAGATCATACATCTTTTGATAAGATGGTGGATAATGCTATTAAAATTGAAAAAGTGCTTGTGAAAAAAGGAGAAATCACACTTCAAAAAGACAAGTAGGAATTAGGATCCAGTTCTAAAGACAAGAACAAAAATTGGAACAAGAACAAGGGCATCATCACAGATGGCATTGTTGACACTATCTATGCCCCATTAAAGGTACCAGCCTACAATCTCACTCTTGGCACTCAAGCCATTGAAGCTTCAGAGCAAAAGTCTTCTGAACCATCTCAAAAGAAGCCAGAATACAAAAGATGGGATAAACATCGAAAGTTTACTCCTCTGGGAGAGTCTTTAGAATCAACTATGAAAACTCTACTGGCTGATAACATCATCTCTTTACCACCAATCCAACCAAATGATCAGGATCCCAAATTGAAATGGTGGAGAGGAAATGAATTATGTGATTTCCATCGGAGTAAAGGTCACAAAACTAATAATTGCTACCACTTGAAGCATACCATTCAAGATCTGATCGATAGTGGAGACATCACAATTGACAATCCAAAGAGAAATAATGATCATACAGTATTCACAGAACCATTTCTGAAACATGCTCAAGAAGTTTCAACTTCTCAGCCTAATATGGGGGCAAAAGTCAACTATGCCTACCCTGGAAATAATGTTGTCATCAATATGGTTGAACCATGTCTCTTTGAAATTTGCAATGTCATCACAATTATACGAAGAGACAGAGATCATTCCTTAGCTAACGCAGTTACTCGATCACAAGGTCAAACGCATCTGAAAGGACAAATCCTAGATTCATCAAATGTCCCTAAGGTGCCCTTCAATCTTTCATTTGCTTCTAAATAGAAGGCTGCTTCCAAATCTTCCAATCCAAAGGATACAAGGCCTACATCTTATAGCATTGTTCAACAACTCCAACACACTAATGTGAAAATCTCCATGTTTGAGTTGCTTCAAATATCTCCAGCTCATAGAGCCATTCTTAATAAAGCTTTGCTTGGTTCCAATGTTCCTGATGACCTTGATTTAGACAGGTTCCAGACTATGGTTGGACATCTTACATCTCCGCAATATATCTCCTTTTCAGAGGAAGATGACAACTCCTTGAGTCACCCGCATAATTAGCCTTTGCATATAGAAGTCTTGATCCAGAATGGTAGAGTCAAACGTGTGTTGATACATGGGGGCGCTAGCCTAAACATTTTTTCTTACAGCTTGATCACACAATTGGGATTTTCAGAATTGGCTATTGATCCTAGAAAGAAAATAACTATCAAGGCCTATGATGAACAAGAAAGATCTTCTAAAGGCACCATTATCTTACCTATCAAAGTGGGTCCAGTTATCAAAGATACCATCTGTCAAGTGCTTGATCTACCTTTGGCCTACAACATCCTTTTAGGGAGACCATGGATACATGAAATGCAAGCTATTCCTTCTACATACCATCAATGTTTGAAGTTTCCTTATGAAGGAGTAGAGGTTACTATCCTCGCAGATCTGAATACAACTTGCAACACCTTGAAGGAAAGTGCAGATAAGCTTGTGCCTAATAATAGAGACTCTTCCATTGAATCAACTAAAGAAGCATCCACATCTAAAATGGAGGATCTTGCAAAAGAGGTTAATATCAAAGAAAATAGTATGGGAGAATATATTATCGAGCCAGTCTTATCTTTGACATCTCTCCCTATCTCGCCTAAGTCTTATGGGCAATCTTTGAAACCATCTAAACCAAACTCTAAAGAACCTCTTGAAGCATATAAAAAGAATTTTTTAGCAGAACAAGTATCCAAGAAAGAATTTGAAGAGGATGAAGTTGTGCTATCATGGCTATACAAAGATGAACTTGAATATCAAGTTGTTCAAACTAGTGACTCTATAGTATCCAAACTCCCTTCTAAGTTGTATGGTCTAGGAGATAAATTAATAGCTAAGATGGGATATTCAGGTAAAGGACCTCTAGGAATCAAAGGAAAAGGTCTTGAGGCACCTCTCCCACATACTGGTAGAGAAAATAAAAACAAAGTTGGCTTAGGATTTAAGAAGAAACCATATCACCTCAAAGGTAATTGTTCCCATGTCATAGAGCAGATTGCACCAGGAGACCCTCTTCTTAAGAAAGAAGAAACAAAACCATCAGATAGTGATTCAGATAGGTCAAAACTCATCCCCTATGAAAAATTTCCTAAGGAAATCAAAGACCTTCTTGATGATAAAGATGATCTAATCAAAAGAATTAATGTAGTAGAAACACAAGAACCTACTATCAATCAAGAGATAGTTGCAACACAAGAACTAGCTAATCTTGAAAACAATCAAGAAGAGAGAAGTGGTAGTGATTCTAAGATAGATTCCCATGAGTATGAATTCAAATTAGAATTTGAGGATAACCCTTCTTGGGGTATTCACCCCGACTTTACTCATGTTCTAAGATTTCCTAGAGATCCTAAATCAGAAGCCGAAACAAATGACTATGAATGGGGAGCCATTCTAGAACCAGATGAAGATGAGCTCATTACAGAGAAACATGTTGATATTATTCACCAATATGCACCTAATCCTAATGTAAGTCTAGAGAGAAATGATGAACCTATCGAGTCTGATCCACCTATGGCTGAATTGAACTCCCATGATGACATTGAGCCTATTCATGAATTGAATGTCTTAAGTTGTAATATCACCTTTGAACTTGAGCATCAGGTTAGGACCAATGATAATAGATCCATATCTATAAACACTATCTCCCAATCTTTCCCTACTTTGACTATCCAATATCCAGAACTTATTGATCAAACCTCCATAAATCTGAGCCAGGGTATTTATACCTTCCCGAATGACTATGCCCTTGCTTGCTACCTCAATGTAGTTGAGCCTATGAGGACTTCCATTAGTGAATCGAGCGTCAACATGACTGAGTCAGACATCAAATATCTTAGTCAGAAAAACAAGAATAAAAAGAAAAAGAAAAAGAGTTCTAAGGGTGAAAACTACTTTGTGGCAGTCTCACAACCTACAAAAGTAAAAATAAAAGATGTATCCAAAGGTGAAAACCTCTCTGAGGTGCCTAAGGATGAGATATTTGATGTCCTTCTGAGTCATTTATAGGATAGATCTCAAGTTCTAATTGAGCCCACTCAATCCATCAATTTGGGTACAACAGAGGAACCACAATTGGTACATGTAGCACAATCATTATCAGAAGAAGAGAAGCAAAAATTTACAACATTCCTAACAGAGAAGAAGATCAACTTTGAATGGAAATATTCAGATATGCCAGGATTGGATCCTAATCTTATAATGCATCATTTATCTATTGCTCCAAATGTCAAACCTGTCAAGAAAAAATTGAGAAAGATGCATCCTCATGTTGCACTCTTGGTAAAAGATAAATTAGAGAAGCTCCTAAACACCAGATTCATCCAAGTTATTGACTATGCAGAGTGGATCTCTAATATTGTACCTATTTCTAAACCAAATGGGTCAATTAGAGTGTGCACAGACTTTAGAGATGTGAATAGAGCATGCCCTAAGGATGATTTTCCACTACCTAACATTGATATGATAGTGGACATGACTGCGGGTTTCGAGATGTATTCCTTAATGGATGGTTTCTCTAGATATAACCAAATAAAAATTACTCCAAAGGATCAAGAGAAAATTGCTTTAACATGTGCATGGGGCACCTTTTGTTGGAATGTCATGCCATTTGGGCTTTAAAATGCTGGTGCTACATATCAAAGAGCAATGACATCTATTTTCCATGACATGATGCATCCAACTATGGAAGATTATGTTGATGATACTTTAGCAAAATCTATGATAAGAACTGAACATCTAAAGGACTTGAGCATGATCCTAGACAGAATGGAAAAGTTTAGTCTCTGACTAAATCCTAAGAAGTGTGCTTTTGGTGTCACTTCTTGAAAGCTCTTAGGATACATAGTTTCAAAGAAGGGCATTGAAGTTGATCTGGCTAAAGTCAAGGCTATAATAGAGATGCAACCTCCCATGAATATCAGTCAAATGAGGATGTTACAAGGAAGAGTTCAATCTATCAGAAGAGACATATCACAGCTAGCGGACATATCACAGCCTTTTACAAAAACATTACATAAAGGTGTGATCTTTGCATGGAATGAAGAATGTGAGAACAACTTTAACCATATCAAGAAGTATCTATCAAATCCACCTATCTTGATGCCTCCTATTCATGGGAAGCCATTGATCTTATATGTCTCCGCAATAGCCACATCACTGGGGGCATTGCTAGCGCAACATGATGAAGACAAAAAGGAAAGAGCCATTTATTATATAAGCAGAACATTGGTGGCGTATGAAAAGAACTATTCTATGATTGAGAAAGCTTGTCTCGCTGTGATCTTTGCATCATAGAAACTTAGACACTATATGTTAGCTCATACCATGCATCTAGTAGCAAAAATTGATCCACTAAAATACCTACTCAGCAAGGCTGCCCTCACAGGTAGACTGGCTAAATGGGTCATGCTTCTAAGCAAATTTGACATTGAATATGTTGAAAGAAAAGCTATAAAAGGTCAAGTTATTGTTGATCAACTAGCAGATGCACCCATGTTTGATGACACACCAATGTAAATGGAATTTCCAGACTCCTCTATTATGCACCTATCTTCTAGAGAATGGCAATTATTCTTTGATGGCTCCTATACATAGAATGGATCTAGAGCAGGCATATTGTTCATAACTCCTCAAGGATACGCAATCCCAAAAGCATTCAGATTAAAGTTTCCTTGCATAAACAATATTGCAGAATATGAAGCCCTTTTGAATGGTATGAAACTAGCAATTGAGTGGAGAGTGACAGAGCTACACATTCATGGAGACTCTCAACTTGTTATTCATCAAGTCAATGATGTGTACCAAACTAAAGATGAAAAGTTCATTCTTTACAAGAGAATGGTAGATGATCTTAAGAAATATTTCACATCTATCACATTTGAGCAAATTCCTAGAACGGAGAACAAGGTTGTCGATGCAATGGCAACACTATCTACTTTATTACAGTAGCCTGAACATGAGCTACACTACGAGTTCCTGGTGGAAGCACTCTCTTATCCTACATATGACTCCCCCGAAACCCACATGATCTACATCATTGTTGGTCATAATTCATCCAAATACAAAGACCTCTTTTCCTATCTCCAAGACCAAATCATTCCTGATACCTTCAACCGCCATGAAAAGAGATACCTTATCCGTAAGGCCTCCTGATATGTCATCATTGGTCACGATCTATACAAATGAGGTCTAGATGGTACACTACTTAGATGTTTAGAATGGGAAGAGTCTCAGCGTGCATTAGAGGACATCCATGATGGTATTTGTGGATCACACTCGAATGGTTTAACACTAGCTTGAAAACTTATTAGGGCTGGGTACTACTGGCCTGAAATGGAGAAAGAGGCCATCAAGTTTGCTAAGAATTGTCAAAAGTGTCAAGTGTATGGAAACTTAATTCATGCTCTAGGGAGGGATCTAATCCCCTTTACAACACAATGGCCTTTCCATCAATGGGCATTTGATCTTATCGGGATGATTCATCCTCACTCTTCTAATGTTCATACCCATATAATCACTGCTACAGATTATTTTACAAAATGGGTAGAAGCAGTCCCTTTGACACAAGCAACTGGAAAGCAAATATCTATGTTCATATTGAACTATATCATATGCAGTTATGGGATACCTCATTCCATAATCATAGATAATGGTGGACAATTCAAGAACAAAGACCTAGATGATCTATGTGCCAAATTCAAGATCACACAACATTGGTCTTCTATCTACTATCCTCAAGGGAATGGACAAACTCAGGCCTCTAACAAAAATCTATTGAAGATCTTGCATAGAACAATAAACAAAACTGGCAGAGACTGGCATCTCATGATTAATCTAGCTCTATGGGCCTACAGAACAAGTATCAGAATGCCTACAGGGGCTACACCTTTCACTTTCATTTATGGGTCTGAAGCGGTACTGCCTATTAACGTTGAAATCCCATCACTAAGAATCAGAATGCATGGTCTAGTAACTGATGATGACTATAGAGTGTCTAGGTTGCATGAACTTGAACTACTAGATGAGCATAGACAAGCAGTGTATGACCATCTTAGAGTATATCAAAAGAGAATGTCTAGAGGCTACAACAAGAAAGTCAGACACAGAGAATTTTAGGTTGGTGATCTAGTCTTGAGAGAAAATCCTAAAAATCAATCCCATCGAGAATGCAAGGGGAAGTTTGAACCCAATTGGGTTGGTCCCTTTGTAATCACTACTACTTTTGGCTCTGGTGCCTATCAACTCTCAACAACTGAAGGAGAACAGCTCCGAGAACCAATCAACATTCTCCATTTGAAGAAATTCTACGCCTAAGGCATTCAGTCTATGGTAAAATGTCCTGAAAAAATTTTAAAAATTGGAAAAAGTCTTTAAAAAATGAACATCTTGGTGAAAACCTAGCAATAGGCACCTTGATGATTCACAAAAAAAAAAGTTAAAAATATCAAAAGTACAAAAAAAATTTTAAAAATGAGAAAAAAAGAAAAAGTGCCTTGGTGAAAACCTGGAAACAGGCGCCTTGGTAGCAAAAATAGAATCTTTGCCAAGATGGTGAAAACCTGGCAAACGGGTGCCACTTGTTTCAAAATACTCCATCTATCAGCACAATCTTGGTCTTTCCCAACTTTCAGTTTTGCTTTAGTTTGTACATATCTCCCGGTTTGTTTCTGCATTTCCAATTTTCAATAAGTTAGTTTGTACACCAATCTACTCAAGCGTCTGTATCATATCAATGCTTAACACTTGGGGGCAATCAATGTCATATCCTATGGTCTCCCATGTATTTGAGATGTGTCATATCCAGTCAGAGTCCTTTTGAAGCTTCATGTGAGTCAGTCAGTCAGTCTTATCTCCAGAAAGGATTTTGCATCTACAACAACGCAATCAACATCAAACATCAAAGCTCAACTGAAAATAATCTATGCTTTTTTTTCATGCTTTTATCTCCTTGTATGCTTACTGATTCGCATTGAGATTTTTGCATATTGTGTCCCTTCGAGCTCTTCAATGATGTCCTTTATAGGATTTAGAGAGTGATGACTAGGGGCATAATCTTTTCTTTGTCTTCTGCTTGTATGTGAAAATCTAACGTCTTTGGAAATTTTGGATTGAAATGGTGTCTGACTGTAAGAGCCTCTATCTCGAATTGGATGGCCATGCGTACCTCAACCATTGATACCCAGAAAATTCAAGGAAGTTTGATCTAACTATTGTCTTTTTGAGTGAATTCTTTCTCCTACTGTGAAACGCGATCTTACCTAAGGATGTGAACGATAAAGGGTCACTACGGGTAATTCACACTGGATTTAGAATGATCTCTTGACTATTTGATGTGTTTGCAATGCAAGGCATATTCAGGTCATCACGATGTTTATGTTTTGATGCTTATACAAATTGCTATATCAAAATGGACATGATATTTAGGTCATCCTGGCGTTTATGCCTTGGTGCTTATATCTAATCTGACATTCTGAAAATAAAATCAATATTCATATATCCATGGTTGTTGACCAGTGGGTGTTGTATTGATTCTTGCACATACAAATCGATATTCATATGTCTATGGTTTCATAGCTAGTGGGCATTGTATTGATTTATTCGGTTACCTAAAAGTTCAATGATGATAACAAATCGACACATGATCAGTGACTAGGTCCTAGGTCTTAGGTTGCTTTTCATTCTGCATTTCATTTTTCATCTTTGCATGATCTCACAATGACTAAATGAACTTCAATGCTTAAACAATTCTCCACTTGTCTCTTCAAATCTAACAAGAGCTGAATCTCACACGACGGTTTTTCCAACGAAACAACAAGTAGAATCCTTTTTTTCGAGATCAAAATCAAAATTTGAGATCATTCATATTGTCAAATACTTGCATAATCGACCTTCAATCATCACAGAAATCTAGAATTTAACTTAATTGATTATCTTCCATTAAACTATCAAAATTTCAAACTTTTAACTATGGTCAACTCATGGTCAAACCTAGTCTACTTGGTCTTCTAGACCTCCAAACGATGCAGAATGCATTCCCGGACGTGTATAACCACTTCTCAAATCAATTAACATGCTTCTAAACTATCAACGTTGACTTTTCTTGTCAGATTTCAATTTTAATCCCAAAGGGGGCATGGTATTGCATATCATTCAAAGTCTGTAATCTAATTTGAAATCATATCTTTATTGGAATCATATCTTTCCTCAGTAATCAAGACAACAACCACGTCTAGTTACTGATTCATCAAAAGTCCTCATCGCTCAGGGCAAATCTATCATCGCTTGGGGCATATCAAATTCATCGAGATCCATATCAATCTGGTATCCTCCTAATCTTGTAATTTGTATTGGCTTTTTGCAACCATTGGATCATAGTGTTCTTTCCTTGGTTCTTCGGCAACTGAAGGGTTTAGATGTGATACATGTTAGTTCTGCTAAGACAATTGAGTCTAGAATCAGTCACTCACTTCTTTGCAATCCTAAGGTTCAGAATCAGACATTTTGACACTCTTTCACAATCATCGGTTCATCGCTGCTATAGTGAACATTATCTTTGGTCATTCAGGACCTAATATCTTCAAATCTTTCAATCATCATATCTTTTGAATCAGTTTCATATCTTTATCATACACAGACTATCTTTGAACCATTGCGCTTCGCACAGTAATTCAAAGAGGGGCAAAATGTAATACCCCAAAAATGGGCTATAAGTTCATTAACCTCCTACATCTACAAATCGAATGAAATCAACATCGAAGTCCTAATCTAAGGCACATCTAAACATCATCGAATCATAATTGATTATCTTAAATTCTACATCGGGGAATATTCCTAATTATCTTAATTATCTTTAATTTAATGATTATTTGGCAATAAATCACATTTATCCTAAGTTTGATTAATTGAATATTTTCATATTTAATTAATTAGATTTAATATCTTACCACTTAATTGTGTAATTAAATTAAATTCTATCTATTATTAATTGTATTATTTGAGTTTGACAATAAATCCAATATCCTATGAATAATTGATTAAATTTTTATTTAATTAATTAAAGCAAGTTGTCATTATTTAATAATATAGTTTTTAATAAAAGTTTAATTAAATAATTGATTAACCCATAAATCAATTATTTATTTTCAAAAATCAGTTAAGTTGAGCATAAATCACTTTATTTATTTAATTAATTCATAATTATTATGCACATTCAAAAGAAACAGTTAAACTCCAAATTAGAAAATCAATGCAAAGTGTTGACTTTTTAGAACTCAACATCCTTTTGGAGTTCAAAAAGCTGATCTAAACTCTAATTTGAGTTAAAAAGTTGTTTTTGCATGATTTGCATGTTTTTGTGAATTAAATTATCTTTATTATCAGATAACTCAAAAATCAAGCTGAGTTAATCTGAGTGATTTATGGCTTTTTTCCATGCACCTCCAAAGCCTTGGATTTCTATAAAATTAAAGCCTCAGCTCATCTCAAAGCATCTCATAATTTTGCAAGCTTATTTTGCCAAAGTCATCTACGAATTGCACAACTATTTTGAAGAATTAGAATTTGGAGAATCAAAGCTTATTGCGAATCAAGGCTATTGTGAGATCAATTTGTTTTTTTTTTTTACATTCATTTAGATTTTTTTTCATATCATTGTTAGCATATCAATTTCCATATTAGCATAGATTCATATCAGTTTTTATCATATCATTGCATCTAAAATCCAAAAAAATAGATTAATTGCATTCATATTTCATATCAATTTTGCATTCAAATCCTTCATTTAGGTGTCGTCTAGGCCACTGATCTCGATAGCAATCTGAGAACATCGATCTCGCACCTATTAGAAGGCAGTAAATCGCCTGGTTAGTTTAGCTTTCAATTTATTGCACGATTTCAATTTTTGCTAACCTCTAATGTTTTACTGAAGTGTTGTGTCTACAGATCAGGTACAAAATTCACACACACACACACATGTTGGGTATTTGATGACATAGGCTACCTGTGGGATCCAATCCTATGGCAAACTCATCTGTTGAGCTCCTTTCTTATCCACATGTAGAGGAGGATCTCCAGGTTGACTAAATTATGCCCTAGCACTCTGTGCATCTTTTGTTTGGGGAAATAATTCACCAGTTTGAGGTAACTTCATCACCTCTGCAATTCTTTCCATTGTGGCATCAATTTTCACTCTCTTCACCTTGGCCTTTCCACTGTGAAACGTCCTAGTAAATTCTTTAGCAATATTTTCATTAAACGTGACAAGTTTGAGAAAATAATCAAGCCACCCAAACTGCCTAAATGGTGGTAAATGTCACGCATCTTGCAATAAGGCATGGTGGTTTGTTGGCTCATGCTTAATGGGATGGCCTCCCATTCTTAATGCTTTCCTTACAACTTATCTCACTACTAAGAATTCAACCTGATTACTTCAAACTCTTCCCTTCTCAATTTCAACCTCCTACAATTCAAACTAACCCCCTTTCTCCCCTCAACCTAAACTTTTGAACTTCTTTCAACAAATTTAGAGAAAGAAGGAAGAATTTTGAACATCCAAACGCACATTTCAGACATAAAAATATTTATAGAGAGGAACTAAAGACACATTAGTGCACTATTATATGAAGTGATGGAAGTTTATTAATTCATTTTAAAATCTCCTCAAAATCTTGAGTTCTGGAAAAAAGGACAGTAGACTTGATGTGACCAAGTCTCTTGGCAACGGAAGGTAGTGATGTGGCCATCAGTTAGGGATTAAAGAAAATGGTTCAAACATGCAAAAAAGATTGAATGTGATTGCAACCATATAGATGTGTGTGTGAAAATTATATCTATTTAAGAGACACAACACATCAATAAAATATTATTGGTTAATAATCAGAAAATAAGCAATGAACGAGTATATCATTAACCATGTGATTTACTGCCTTCTAATAGATGCAAGTATGGTATTCTCAGAAATTGACCGAGATCAGTGACAATGCAACATCTAAACAAAGGATTTAAATGATGAAAGCTATGAAAATTAATACATATTTAATCTATGTTCTTGATATTTTCTATGCAATAATGATGAAAGCTATGTAAAAATTGATCTAAACTTGATGAAAAATGAATTGAAATCTAAATTATCAATGCTATGAATGCAAAAGCAAGAAAACAAGAGTTAGCAAAGAATCTCAAAAATTCTCCAAATTCTCTAGATTGCACGTGCAAAGATTCTCCAAATTCGTGGTTGTTTGTAAAGGACTGAAACATGTTTATATAGAAATCCAAGGTTTTGAGAACTCATGGAAAGCCAAAAATCTCTCCCTAGTCAACTCAAATTGATTGTTGAGTTATCAAGAAATTAGAAATAGTTATCTCACTAAAATCATGCAAAATCAGCTTTTTAACTCAAATTAGAAGTTGAGATCACTTCCATCTGCTTTTCAACTCACAATCACATGTTGAGTTTGAAAACTTAACAAATTGAATTCAATAGTTGATTTTGAGTTTAACTGCTTTTCTGATTTGTGCATAGATAATTATGAGTTTATTTAATTTTCCATGTGTTCTATTCTCAACTTAACTGATTTGAATAATTAAATAACCGATTTATGGGTTAATCAATTATTTTATCAAACTTTATTCAAAATCATATTATTAAATTTGACAATTTGATTTTAATCAATTAAATAAATATTCAATCGATTATTTTTAGAAATTGTGATTTATTGTCAAATAAACAATATTAATTGGGAATAAATATCAATTAAATATAATTAAATTAATTAAGTGGCAGAATTAAGTTTAATTAATTAAATATTCAACATATTCAATTAATTAACTTTAGATAAATAAAATAAAATCATTTATCGCCAAATAATATTTAATCAAGATAAATTAGGAATATTTAGGAATATTCCCTGATGCAGATTTGAAATAGGATCGATTAGGGTTTCAATGATTTGATGTGCAGATGTGCCTTAGGTTAGGAATTTAGGGTCGATTTTGATCGATTTGTCAATGTAGGAGGTCAATGGTATTGAAGCTCATTTTTGGGGTATTACATTTTTCCCCTCTTTGAATTACTGTGTGAAGTGCAGTGGTTTAAAGATAAATTTGTTTTGATTGAGATCTGAACTCAGTTATGTGATGGAGAAATTGATCCTAAAAGATTAATCGATTCCAAGACAGAAACTGATAGAATGATTTGAAGATGTTGATTCAAGTCCTGATTGACCAGAGAATTGAGATGATGTTAATAGTAGCAATAATGAATTGGTGATTATGAAGAACTGATAAAACACTTGATTCCAAACCTATGATTACGAGGAATTAACTATCCTGATTCCATACCTGATTGTCCAAAGGAGTCGAAAGGATGCCAAGTCTGAGCTCTTCAGTTATGAAGAATCAAGGAAATAACACTAATGAACCGATGGTTACGAAGAGATGATACAGTTTACAAGTTTAAGAGAATACCAGATTTATATGGATTTTGATGAATTTGATATGCCCCAAGTGACGAGGACTTTTGATGAGTCAGCAATTAGACATGGTTTTTCTCTTTATTGCTGAAGAAAATTTGAAAAGGAATAGATTTGATAAATGATTAATGATATAGAATACCATGCCCCCTTCGATTGTGCCACCTGGGCAGAGGGTTACCTCTTACTCTCAGTATATGCTAGCATCTAAGGGAGTGAGAGAACCATGTGCTGGGCCACTGCCTGATGCACCAGCAGGAGGAGGAGGAGCGCCTGATGCTGAGGATTGGGCTGACAGCTGATTCATTTTGTTTCCTCATTTTTTATATTTTGTATTGGATAGCTCATTGTAGCTCATCTTTTTGTATCATATGCACTTGGTGCACCCTTTCTATGATATATATATATATATATATATATATATATATATATATATATATATATATATATATATATATATATATATATATATATATATATATATATGAGATCATTTTTTATGGTTTTGACTTCATAGCACTTGTTATTTCAATTTATGATGCTTATCATGTGATGCAAAATGTATGAAATATTTCTCTTTTACTTTTGAATGTATGAATATGCAATGTGTTATGCAATGATAGATGGTAGATGAGTAATGTAAATGTATGACTTTATTTTCATTTGATGGATGCACATGTATGTATGCAATGAATATGTGAAATGTTTATGAAAATGAGATGGTATACAGTGATTGACATGATATTTGTACGGATATATAAAGAGTTCAAGTGCTTAGTCATTGTCAAAAAGGATGTGTAACCTAGAACGATAACTGCTTGCTAATTAGTTGTAGGGACCTTCATGTGACTCTTAGTCCTTGTGATATGTTTAGTGCAATTTAGAGAATATCAAGGACCATGCTAAACCCAAATCATGAAATATGCAACCATGCGGAATGAAAAATGTAGATGAAATGCAGACCTAGGACTTAGTCACTGATCATTTGTTAGCCTTTATCATCACTGAATATTTTTAGGTAACACCAGATTTCGATACAACATTCACTGGTTAGACAACCATGAGCATATGAATATTGACTTTTAGTCGGATTTGTCAGATCAGATATAAGCACCAAGGCACAAAAGCCAGGATGACTTGAATATCATGTCCAATTTGATTTAGTAATTTTTATAAGCATCAAAGCATAAATGTTGTGATGACTTAAATACACCTTGCATACAAACACACCAAGTAGTTAGGAGATTATCCTTGTTCTAATGTTAATTATCCACAGTGACCCTTTATTGTTCACATCCTTGGGTAATGTTGTGTTTCACAATAGGAATAAGAAATCACTCAAAAAACAAAGTTAGATCCAACATCCTTGAAGCATCTGAGTATCAATGGTTGAGGTACACATGGCCATCCAATTATGATGGAGGCACTTATAGTGGACACCAATTCAATCTAGAGTTTCCAGAGGAATTAGATTTTTACTTACAAACAAAAGACAAAGAAAATCTTATGGCGCCCAGTCATCGCTCTCTAAATCCTGTAAAGGACATCATTGATGAACTCGAGAGAATATAATATGCAAAAATCTCAATGTGAATCAGTGAGCATAGAATAAGATAAAAGCATTTCGCAAAGATTTTTTTTTGTTTGTCGCATAGTTTGTTTGTGTTGTTGTTAGGTGAAAAATCCCTTTCTAGTAGGGAGACTGACTGACTGACTCAGATATAGCTTTGAAGGACCTTGACTAGATATGACTTGTCTGTGATACTAAGGACCATAGGATATGACATTGGTTTCCCCCAAGTTGGAAATTTTGATAAAATGTAGACGCTTTGTTGGTTGGTGCACAAATCGACTTTATTGAATTGCAAGATATGTACAAACTAAAGCAGAACTGAAAATTGGGAAATACCAAGATTGTGTTGATAGATAGGAAGTTTTGATACAAGTGGTGCCTATTTTCCAGGTTTTCACCATCTTGGCAGAGATTCTATTTTTGCTACCAAGGGGCCTGTTTACCAGGTTTTCACCAAGGCACTTTTTCTTTTTCTTCTTTTTTTTGTATTTTTCATCTTTTTAAAAAAACATTTTGTATTTTTTATTTTATTGTTTTATCTGTGATACTGAGGACCATAGGATATGACATTGGTTTCCCCCAAGTTGGAAAATTTGATAAAATGTAGACGCTTTGCTGGTTGGTGCACAGATCAACTTTATTGAATTGCAAGATATGTACAAACTAAAGCAGAACTGAAAAATGGGAAATACCAAGATTGTGTTGATAGATAGGACATTTTGATACAAGTGGTGCCTATTTGTTAGGTTTTCACCATCTTGGTAGAGATTCTATTTTTGCTACCAAGGTGCCTGTTTACTAGGTTTTCACCAAGGCACTTTTTCTTTTTCTTCTTTTTTTTCTATTTTTCAGCTTTTCAAATTGTTTTTTTGTATTTTTTTGTATTTTTTTTTTTTGAATCACCAAGGCGCCTATTGCTAGGTTTTCACCAAGATGACCCTTTATTTTTAGGACTTTTTCTGATGTTTATGTTTTTTTCAGGACATTTACCACATACTGAATGTTTTAGGCGTGGAATTTCTTCAGATGGAGAACGTTGATGGTTCTTGGAGTTGTTCTCCTTCAGTCATTAAGAGTTGATAGGCTCTAAAGCTAAAAGTAGTAGTGATAACAAAGGGACCCAACCAATTGGGTTCAAACTTCCCCTTGCGTTCTTGATGGGATTGATTCTGAGTGTTCTCTCTCAAGACTAGATCACCAACCTGAAATTCTTTGTGTCTGACCTTCTTGTTGTAGCCTCTAGACATTGTTTTCTGATAGACTCTTAGATGATCGTACGTGAATTTCCTATGCTCATCTAGTAGTTCAAGTTCTTGTAACCTAGACACTCTATAATCATCATCGGTTACCAGACCATGCATTCTGATTCTGAGTGATGGGATTTCAACCTCTATAGGAAGCACCACTTTAGTCCCATATACTAAAGCAAAAGGAGTAGCCCCCATGTGAATTTTGATACTTGTTCTATAAGCCCAAAGAGCTGGATTTATCATAAGGTGCCAGTCTCTACCTATTTTTTTGACTATGCAATGTAGGATCTTCAATAAGTTCTTATTAGATGCTTCAACTTGTCCATTCCCTTGAGGATAGTAAATAGACGACCAATGTTGAGTGATCTTGAATTTAGAGCATAAGGAATCTAGGTCCTCGTTCTTGAATTGGCCTCCATTGTTTATGATGATGGAGTGTGGGATTCCATACTGATAAATTATGTAGTTCAGGATGAACATTGAGATCTGTTTATTGGTTGCTTGTGTCAAAGGAACTGCTTCAACCCATTTTGTGAAGTAATTTATTATTGTGATTATATGGGTATGACCATTTGATGAATGTGGATAGATAGCTCCTATGAGATCAAATGCCCATTGTTGGAAAGACCATTGTGTTGTAAAGAGAATCAAATCTCTCCCTAGTGCGTGAATCAAGTTACCATGGACCTGGCATTTTTTACAATTCTTAGCATATTTCACGGCCTCTTTCTCCATATCTAGCCAATAGTACCCTGCCCTAATGATTTTTTGAGCTAATGTTAGACCGTTGGAATGTGATCCACAAATACCTTCATGGACTTCCTCTAATGCATGTTGTGACTCTTCACATTCTAAATATCTAAGAAGTGTACCATCTAGACTTTGTCTGTATAGATCATTACCAATGATGACATACCATGATGTGTTTCAGATAAAGTAACATTTTTCATGATGGTTAAAGGAATCGGGAATGATTTGGTCATGAAGCTAGGAGTATATGTTTTTGTAACGGGAGGAATCATGACCAACAATAGTGTGGATCATGTGGGTTTCTGGGAAATCATAGGCAGGGAATGACAACGCTTCCACCAAGAACTCATAGCGTAGCTCATGTTCGGGCTGCTATAGAAGAAATGATAGCATTTCCATGGCGTTAGTAGCCTTGTTCTCCATTCTAAGTATCTATTCAAATATGACTGTAATGAAGTACTTCTTTAGATCATCGAACATGCGCTTGTAGGGAACAAGCTTCTCATCTTTTGTTTGATTCACATCATTGACTTGGTGTATGACCAGTTCTGAGTCTCCATGAATGTGTAGTTCTATTACTCTCCATTCAATTTCTATTTTCATCTTGTTTAACAAAGCTTCATATTCAGCTATGTTGTTGGTGCAAGGTAATTTAATCTTGAATGCTTTGGGAATGGAGTAACCTTGTGGCGTTATGAACAATATGCCAGCTCTAGATCTATTTTGTGTATAAGATCCATCAAAGAATAAGCACCATGTTCTGGAAGACATGTGCATGATAGAGGAATCAGGAAATTCCATCTACATTGGTTCGTCATTAAACATTGGAGCTTCCCCTAGTTGATCTGCGATGACTTGTCCTTTGATAGCTTTTTGTTCAACATACTCAATGTAAAACTCACTTAGTAACATTACCCATTTTGCTAGTCTACCTGTGAGAGTATCTTTGCTTAAAAAATACTTCAATTGATCAATCTTTGCTACTAATTGTGTGGTATGAGCTAACATGTAGTGTCTCAATTTTTGTGATGTAAAGATCACAGCTAGACATGATTTCTCTATCATAGAGTAGTTCTTCTCATAAGCTACCAATATTCTTTTGATATAGTAGATAGCTCTCTCCTTCTTATTCTCATCATGTTGTGCCAATAATGACCCCAATGATTTATCTATTGCGAAGACATACAATATTAATGGTTTCCCTTGAATAGGAGGCATGAGAATCAATGGATTTGCCAAATATTGTTTGATGTGATTGAAGTTCTTCTCACATTCTTCATTCTAGTTGTAAGTCACACCTTTATGCAATGTTCTAGTGAAAGGTTGTGATATGTCATCTAACTGAGATATGAAGCACCTAATAGATTGTATCCTCCCTTCCAGAGTGTGCATTTGACTAATGTTTCTAGGAGGTTGCATCTCCATGATCGCCTTGAATTTTGCTAGATCTACTTTAATTCATTTATTTGAAACAATGTATCCTAGAAGTTTCTCTAAAGTGACACCAAAGGTACATTTCTTAGGATTTAGTCAAAGACTAAATTTTTCCATTCTATCAAGTATTGTACTCAAGTCAGCTATATGTTCAGATTGTTTCATTGATTTAGCTAGTGTGTCATCAACATAGTCCTCCATGTTTTTATGAATCATATCATGAAAGATAGACATCATGGCTCTTTGATATGTAGCACCCGTGTTCTTAAGACCAAATGACATTACGTTCTAGTAGAAAGTACCCCATGCACAGGTGAAAGTTGTATTTTCTTGATCTACTGGGGCTATCTTTATTTGGTTGTATCCAGAAAAATCATCCATTAAAGAGTACATTTCGAAGCCCGCAGTCATGTCCACTATCATAGTGATGTTTGGTAGTGGAAAATCATCCTTAGGGAATTCTTTTTTTACGTCTCTAAAATCTGTGCATACTCTGATAGATTTATCTGGTTTTGAGACTGGAACTATGTTTGAGATCCATTCTGCATAATCTATGACTCGAATAAATTCGGCTTTAAGTAACTTTTCCAGCTTAGCTTTGACAAGGAGTGCAACATGAGGATGCATTTTACACAACTTTTGCTTAATTGGTTTAACTCTTGGAGCTATAGAAAGATGATGCATGATGAGATCAGGATCCAACCCTGGCATATCTGAATATTTCCATGCAAATTCAACCTTCTTCTCTATTAAGAATTTGGTAAATGCTTGTTTTTCTTCTTCTGACAGAGATTGTGCTACATGTATTAATTAAGGTTCCTTTATTGTACCTAGATTGATAGACTGAGTTGGTTCTATCAACACCGGAGATATTTCCTGTAAATGACTCAAAAGGACATCAAATATCTCATCCTTAGGTTCCTCAGAGAGGTTTTCACCTTCAGATACGTCTTTTGTTTTTACTATTTTTGGTTCTGAGACTGCCACATAGTGGTTTTCACCCTTAGAACTCTTTTTTCTTTTTTCTTTTATTCTTCTAACTAAGATATTTGATGTCTGACTCCATCATGCTAATGTTAGTTTCACTAATGGAAGTCATCATGGGTTCTATTGCATTGAGGTAACATGCGAGAGCGTAGTCTATTGGGAAAGTATGGATGTCTTGACTAGGATCGTTAGATGTTTGGTCTATGAGTTCAGGATGTTGGATAATAAGTGTAGGAAAGGATTGGCTGGTAGTGTTCACACATATGGTATTTCATCATTAGTCATGATCTGACTCTCAAATTCAAATGTGATATTACGACTCAAGATATTCAGTTCATTAGGTGTCTCAACATCATCGTTGGGTCCAGTGTTAGTAATAAGCGAATCAGACTCAAGAGGTCTGTAATTTCATTCTAGACTCACGTCAAGCATAGGTGCATATCAGTGAATGAAATCTATGTGTTTTTCTATTATAATCTCATCTTCTTCTGGAACAATTCCTCATTCACAGTCATTTGACTCTTCATTTGGATCTCTAGGAAAATCAAGAACATGTGTAAAATCCAGATGAAACCCCCAAGAATGATTACCTTTAGAGTCTAAATGAAACTCATACTCATGGGAATCTATGTCAGAATCACAAGAGCATCCTAGATGTTCAACTATAGTGAGGGATGTCTCTGCTTCTTCTAGATCTATGTGCTCTTTTGTGGTAGTAGGTTCTTGTGTGTCTACTACGTTGATTTGTTCTTTAGGTTTTTGTTCCTCCTTAAGAAGGTCTAAGATGTTCTGAGGAATACATTAATAGGGGGAAACATCTGTGGTATTTGATTCATAACTATCTTCTTGGTGTGTTTCCTCCTCTTCATGGTTATTCATTCTTGGTTCTATCTATTCTATGACATGAGAAGAGTTTCCATTGAGATGGAAAGATTTCTTCTGATAACCTATGCCTGTTGTATCCTTGTTTGTCTGGCCATAGTGTTCAATGGGTTTGATGATACCTTTGTCTCATGTTCCTAGAGGTCCTTTTCTAGTGTATCCCATTTTAGACATTATTTTGCATCCTGGTCCATATGATTTTGAAGGAATTTTAGGTGATTTAGAGTCACACTTCTAAACTGTTTGTGATTCAAACTCATCTTTGTATAATCAGGCAAGTACAACTTTCTCTTCATCAGATTCTTGTTTTGACACTTGCTCAGTGATGAAACTCCCATTGAATACAACCTAGGGTTCTTTAGTTGAAGGTCTTTCTTTCTCAAAAGATTGTCCATATAGCTTCGATGAAAGCAGGAGAGATGTGAGAGATAGGACTGGTTCTATAGTGTACTCTCCCATGCCTGTATCTTTGATCTTGACTCCTTTTGATAGGTCTTCCACTTTAGATGTAGATGTTATGTCAACTTGTTTGGTAAAAGACTCTCTATTATGTGGGACAAGTTTGTCTGCACCTTCCTTCAAAGCATTGCAAGATGTTGACATGTTTGTAGGTATAGTGATCTCTACTCCATCATAGGGAAATTTGACACATTGGTGGTACATTGATGGAATAGCTTGCATCTCATGGATATAGGGCCTTTCTAAAAGGATGTTATAGGCTAGTGGGAGGTCCAACACTTGACAAGTGATATCTCTAATGATAGGTCCTATTTTGATAGGTAACACAATGACTCCTTTTGAGGACCTCTCTTGTTCATCATATGCTTTTATGGTGATTTTCTTTTTAGGATCAATAACATCTTATTGCAATCCCAGTTGTGTAACCCATTTATAAGAACAAATGTTTAAACCAGATCCCCCATCTATTAAAACACGCTTGACATGATGGTTTTCAATTAGGACTTCAATGTGCAAGGGCTGGTTATCTGGATGACTCAGTGAGTTGTCATCTTCCTTTGAAAAGGAAATGTATTGAGGTGAAGTTATATGACCCACCATAATTTGGAACCGATCACGATCAAGATTATCCAAAACATTGGAATTAAGAAGAGCTTTGTCTAGGATAGCTCGATGTGTAGGAGATATTCGAAGCAACTAAAATATAGAGATTTTGGCGTTGGTGTGTTGCAGTTGCTGGATGATGTTGTGTGATATCACTTTGGACTCTTTAGGATTGGTAGATTTGGAAGTAGTCATTTGTTTGGATGTCGAAGCAAGATTGAATGGCACCTTCAGGGCATTTGATGAACCCAAGTTTTGTCCTTGGAGAGTTAGCTAAGCTTGAGATCGAGTTACTACATTAGCTAATCTGGTGTCTTTGTCCTTTTTAACAATGGTGATGACATTGCAGTGCTGAGGTATGAATGGTTCTACCATGTTGATGACATCATTGTTACCAGAGTAAGTGTAATTGACTTTAGCACCCATGTTTGGTTTGGAAGATGATGATTCTCCTTGATTATGCTTTGGAAAAGGTTCTATGAATGTTGTATGATCATTATTGGTTTTATGGTTGTCAATCACAATTTCTCCAGTGTCAATTTTGTCCTGAATGAGATGTTTCAGACGCATGTAGTTGTTGGTTTTATGGACCTTATTGCAATGGAAATCACATAAATTAGTCTCTTACCACCATCTAGGTTTGACTTTGGGGTCATATGGTTTGATCTCAGGTAATGTGATGATATTGTTTGCCAATAAGGTTCTCATGGTAGATTCCAAGGACTCACCCAAAGGAGTGAACTCACACTTTTGGTTTTGTAACCCACAGTTTATAGTCACTTGAATTTTTAGCAGGTTATGATGCCTTCATTTATGAAACTTTGATGGCCTGGGTGCCAATAGTGTGATTAAATGCTAGTGCTTTAGTTGGAGCACTGATGTGATCAACAACACCATCTATGATAACACTTTTATTTGTTCCAGAATTTGACTTTGTCTTTCATGTTCAAACTAGAACCTGACTCATACTTGTTCTCCTTATGAAGTGATATGTCTCCTTTACAAACAAGTACATCCTCAATTCTTATGGCACTATCTACCATTTTGTCAAATGAGATATGATTTTGGATCTGGAGATGATAGTTAATTTTTGGGACTAGATTATTGATGAAAATTTCTAGTTTCTCTTTCTCCAAAATTTGTCTAGCATAGAGTGAGAACTTCTTGCTCCAACATTTAAGGAAAGTTAGGAAGGGTTCTCCTGAATTTTGTTACAGATTGTAGATGTCGATCATGGTGACCAGATGTTGGATATTATAGGATTATTGTTGATAAAATAGTTTGATTAACTCCTTAAAAGTCTTGATGGTTGGAGGTATCTTAGAGAACCAGTTGATGACTGCTCCTCCCAAAGATCATGGGAAGAGATGCATTAAGAATGTTGGTTCATGCATGAACTCCATGGATAGAGTGCATAACTCTCTGACATGATCTTGAGGATCTGAGTTCCCATCATATTTTTCATACTTTGGCAGTTCTACCCCTTTAGAGAATGGTGGCATATACAAGCTCCAATCGAATGGAAACGGACATAGGGCATCCATAGGGAAACATACATAGGTAATTCCTTGGGTTCTTTCTCCTTTTCCAGTTGGTTTATTTTAACTTGCATTGCATGCATTTGTTTCATCATAGCATTAATAGGGGTCTCTTCCTTATGTGTGATGATATTCTTAATTTTGAAGCTTGGAGGAAGTTTGGCCCCTTATTGGTCCAATTCAAGGAAGTATGTCTCTATGTCTTCTTGTAAGAAGGGTTTCATCATTTTCTTAAAGAGATCATCATTTTGGTATTGGGATATTTCAGAGGGTGTGGGTTCTTGGTCCCCACCATGTTTAGAGTGGTGACCCTATGAGCCTTGGTTTGTTCTACCTTGAGACATGGTAGTGTTGGAGATTTGCCAGCAGGCCAGTACTGACTGTATGTTTGTCATTGATGACAACATATGGAAAGTAGCATGTGTGGAAGTCTTATGCAATAAGATTTTAGTATATGTAGCATGGACATGATATCATCATGATATCATGGGTGCAAAGGTTAACTGTTAGTACAGATAGTTATACAACAGTTGGTGTCAATAGTGTTCCTGACAAAGTAACAGACAGTGTTCTATGTATGGTTGTTTGTACAGTTATCATGGAGCCTTGCGCGCTTGGATATATGTTGAAGACATGTTAGTTATGTTTCATTCATGGACACATAGTCTGATGATGAACACAAGTAAAGTTATGCAATCGCTATTCGCCAGCAGTAGTTTCCTGTGTTTGTTCAGAAGAGCTGACAAAGATTTTATTGGTTCTTAAGTTGCGCCTATCTTGAGGGTATGCACCCTTGGAGTTAATCTTAGAGAAGTATTATTGATGTTTGGTTAAGAGCACATGAGTTAATTTAGTTTACTGAGAAAGTTCCAGTTATTTTGGTAGAGCCGACAGTGTGTAGCGTGTGTCTACAATTATTTTATTAGACAGGTCCTAGAATGTGTTGCGTGCATAGTAGAGCTGATAGAATGTTTATTGGAGTTTCTTATGGTTTCTCTAATATGATTTCAAGGTGGTTCTAATAGGCCAACTTGATTATATCATTTGGAGGAAAGATATTTATAGGCAGTCATTTGTGATTACTGCAGTGTGGTTCATAGTTGATTAAGCAGAGCAGAGCAGAGTGTGCGAAGTGTTGAGCCATCAGAAGAAGGTCTATGTGACCAAGTAAAGTACTTGTGCTATTCACTGGAATTGATCCAAATAGTAGGTCAAAGCGCAGTTCACCAAGATCTAGATATAGTGTGTATCTATTATTCAGAAGGTTGTAGCCTTCGCCCATTTGAGCAGTGAGCTCTCGGACAGTGCGTCCTCTCCCCTAACAGGGGCAATTGTAAAAGACTCCTAACAGGGTCTAACCCTTGACCAAGTCTACTATACTAAATATATTTTAAAGCAACTCCTAACAGGGTTAAGGATCTTCTAACAAGGATCATAATACTCTAGTGCAAAATATTAGCGGGTGTCAATTCCCACCAGGGTTTTTACCTATTTGGGTTTCCCCGTAACCAAAAGATTGGTGTTGTGTTCTTGTGTTCTTTCATTGTGTTTATGCTTTATGTTTAAGTATACTTAATTAGATAAAGAATTGAATCTTTTAGATAACTAATTCACCCCCCCTCTCAGTTATCTCTTGGGACTATTCCTAACAGGTAGCGCTTTGATTGGGATCTGGTGTTGATGCAGGAGGGGTTGTGTGACCTCCTTTTAAGCACAAATTGCTAAGGGCATCTTATTCATAAATATTGGTATCATACGAATGATGAAATGTCTGAGAAAGAAGAGAAGATTAAGGTGATATCTTGGGTTCTTCTCTTGGTTTTCTATGTGAGAAGGCTCTAGTTTCCACCATTAACCTTGGGTTTATCTTTAGAGAAAGATAAGACAACTAAGAGATAATCTAATTTAGGAAAGATCAAGTGACACAAGCTTGTCAAGATTGGATTTGGTTGATAGATTAGATGTAAATGAGGGATATTATGCCCAACATGTATGAGTAGACGCCCAAAAGATGGTGGACATGAATTTACAACACTTAGCTATTTTGAAGATATTGATTCAAGGTTGTTTTGACAAGATTTTGACATAAGATGAGACATGATTCAGACTAATCAATTAGAGGACAAATCAAGCTCAATAGGTCACTTTGCAAAATAAGATGGATTTTCTATTTATCTGCTTTGTTCCTGACATAGTGGGTATTTTGACAGAATTTGGATAATAGTTGCGGGTTGACTAAATTTCTAACAAAATTTGGACTTTCTAGAAATTTTGGGTAAATTTTCATATGACAGTATCAAGGCTCGTATGACACAGAATGAGGTCTGGCATGACACTTGCAAAATATCATATGATAATTGATGCAAGGGTTCACTTTTGCTATAGATTTTTTACAACTCTCATACGACACAGAATGGCTTCCCATATGACACTTGGGGGTTCTGATATGACAATTGAAAGATCAAGGCAATTTTCATATGATAATTGTAGGCTCGGGATGACAATTTACACCAGAAAAGGATTTTACTTTAGTTTTTCAAGTTTTTAAGCTTTTTTTATGTTTTTGGTCTCAAATGTTTTGCAAATTTCTTTGTCCAATTTTGAAGATCTGTGTATTGGATTCTCTAAGGTTGTTTATCATAGAAATAGGCTCACAATCACATAAAACATGAGGGAACTACCTCAATGAGTCAATCACACCTATCTTTCCCTAGCTAGGAGAAGAGATGTATTACTTGCTCATTGACTTAGGGACCCACTCAATGACTTCTCAGAATATTGCAGTCCAACAACATGCAATAGATGTTGGAGCCCATATCAGCCAAGTTCAAATGTCAAGGAGGGCTCCATATGATGAGTTTCTTGGGGTGATTACTATTCACCTCACACAAGCACTACAAATCCTTCAGGGATGGATTAATTGAAAACTAGCTTAGGCTTTTAATCAGGGCATCCGTTCACGATTGTCTCCCATAGTCCTACAAGCAGGATTGATGTGTATAGCCCTATGAGTACTTTGATCAGTGTAGTCTCACAAGCAAGATTTAAGCGGCTCTGCTCTACACAAAATCAAAGCATGTTTATGGAATGAATCCAAGGAACAAGTGCAACTATGTCTTCTGACGCTTTAACCTCGAGGAAGTGTCAAATTTTATAGTGGGGTGGAAGAGTCATCTTAAGACTTGTCCCCACTTGGGTCATTCCTGGGAGCTTTTTACCTTGCTAGCAGGACCTCTAAAGGATTAATTGAAATGTGAGGTTGGGGACCATAGGATCTAGGTTTTTGATTCTTTAAAAGAGAAGAGCATAATCCCCTAGCCTTGTCTTTTTCCCTATCCAAGACAGGCCAAGCAGAATCAATCTAGAGACAATACGCAAACTCGCACTAGGGAAGATACCTTCTGGGTTTTTTATTCTCCTAAGAAGGAGAAGAGCATAATCCCCTCAATATCTGCCTTAATGGCAATAAATGCACGTACCTAATTAACTAGGTGCCTATGAAAAATGAATTACTAAGAAAACATAATATTTTCTCACAGAAGACTCGGCAACCTGCAAAACCACCTATCATAAATCTTTTGTTGAATGAGCATCTTTGGCAAGTGATTTTCTGAAAAGGGTTCCTTGCAAAAGAATGGTTGAGAAGTCAAGACAAGAAGAGGCTAAAAGAATGGGTTTTTCTGCTCAAGTCTTCGTCTCTCATTTGAAAAGATATGTTAGGTTGTCTCAAATATTCTCAAACTAAAAAACATCAATCGTTAGGGTTAGCTGTCAGTCTAAATCTGAAATCAGAATCTCAAAACTGCTCAAAAATCTCATACAACAATTGAAAACTGGCATAAAAAATCATACGACAATATACTTGCTCCTATACAACACTTCAGGCATGATATGATTCTGGGTACCTGCTCACATGATAATCCAAGCTTAATATGACAATACGTAATAACCGATATGACAATACATAAATATCATTTGTCATACGACAAACAGAGGCTTTTGATATAACAATCTACAAATATCGTACGAGATCCTTTATAAAGGACTGAGATCAAATCTGCAATCAATTGGCTTTCCATAAGGCCTCAGTCCTTTACAAATGACCACAAATTTGGAGAATCTTTGCACGTGTGATCGTACAAATATCGTACGAGATCCTTTATAACAATCTGATTTGATTTATAAAGGAAATTAGAACTCAACAGGAAATTATTGATTATTGAGTTATCAGGAAATTAGAAATAGTTATCTCACTAAAATCATGCAAAATCAACTTTTTAACTCAAATTAGAAGTTGAGATCACTTTCATCTTCTTTTCAACTCACAATCACATGTTGAGTTTGAAAAGTTAACAAATTGAATTCAATAGTTAATTGAGTTTAACTACTTTTCTAATTTGTGCATAGATAATTATGAGTTTATTTAATTTTCCATTTGTTTTATTCTCAACTTAACTGATTTGAACAATTAAATAACTGATTTATGGGTTAATCAATTATCTTATCAAACTTTATTCAAAATCATATTATTAAATTTGACAATTTGATTTTAATCAATTAAATAAATATTCAATCGATTGTTTTTAGAAATTGTGATTTATTGTCAAACAAACAATCTTAATTAGGAATACATATCAATTAAATCTAATTAAACTAATTAAGTGGAAGAATTAAGTTTAATTAATTAAATATTCAACATATTCAATTTATTGACTTTAGATAAATAAAATAATATCATTTATCACCAAATAATATTTAATTGGAAATAATTAGGATAAATTAGGAATATTTCTCGATGCAAATTTGAAATAGGATCAATTAGGGTTTCGATGATTTGATGTGCAGATGTGCCTTAGGTTAGGAATTTAGGGTCGATTTCGATCGATTTGTGAATGTAGGAGGTCAATGGTATTGAAGCCCATTTTTGGGGTATTACAATAGAAAATATGTCATCTAATTTAATACCCACTTAAATACAATAAATGAAATAATTAATCACTTCTTGAGTTAAGTGGAGCTTACTTGCCATGATGCGCTACAACTAACTAATGTGACTCCACTTCATTTATTGCAAAAGTTCATTTTTAGTAAAAGTGGAAATGGTGATGAATGAATGATGAATGAGGTGACAAAAGAGAAAATGGTATGAATAGCGAATGAAATGATGGTATGGAATGGGGATCCACAAGGATGACCCATTTATTATGGTCTTTTATGCACTTTTCATGCATTTCTTAGGGAATCAAGCTGAGACTCAACTCCTTGAGCTATAGGATATGTGCACTCCTACTCAACTTTAAACTATTTTAGGAACTCTTCCTTATCAATGAGATTTAGATAACGCTTCAATTGATGCCCATTAACTTATAATTTGAATCTGACATAATCAATTGTGCTTAGTTGAACTACACCATTATCAAATACTTCTACAATTTTGTATGGCCCCAACCATCTGGTCTGTAGCATCCCTTGATTGTCCTTGTATTGTGAATCATATAGTAGAGCCCAATCTCCTACTTTGAATTTATTTTCCTTGATGTACTTATTATCTCATCTGGCTCTCTAATTTTGTACTATTTCTATATGTTGTAGGGCACTCTTCCTTAGCTCATCTAAGGCATTGAGCTGCATGATTCTATCTCTTTGTGTAATTTTTAAATCCATATCTAATTCCAAAGTTGTTCTAAGAGTTTTGTGTTCAAACTCTATAGGCATCATAGCTTTCTTCCCATACACCAATTCAAAAGGTGTAAAACATGTTATAGTCTTCCAAGTACTTCTATAGGCATCATAGCTTTCTTCCCATACACCATTTAAAAAGGTGTAAAACCTATTATAGTCTTCCAAGTACTTTTATAGGCCCGTATAGCTTCAAGTAACCACACAGCCCAATCCTTCCTATGTAGGTCCACTATTTTTGTCAAAATGGCCTCAATATCCTTGTTAGTGATCTATGTTTGGCCATTAGCCTAAGGATGATAAGGGGATGACTTCCTATACCTTATGTTGTACTCATTTAATAAGGTTGTGATAAAAGTAGAATTAAATGGTATCCCTTGGTTTGTCACTATTTCTCTAGGAAACCCAAATTTAGTAAAGATTTCTTTATAGAGGAACTTTGTTACCTTATTATCTCTAGCATGCTTCATAGGCCTATCTTCAACCCACTTTGTTACATAATCAGTGCATACAAGAATACAATACTTACCATTTGAAGGCAGATCAATTGGGCCTACAAAGTCCAATTCCCACTTATCAAAGGGTGTAACAATAACTTGTGAAAACAAATGCATTTCATCTAATCTTATTAACCTCCCCATCCTTTGATATATATCACACCTCTTGGTGTTCTTGGTTGAATCCTTATGTAGCGTTGGCCAATAATATCAAGTATTTAAGATCTTCATGGATGTCCTCTTAGCAAAAAAATGTCCACTACAAGGTTCATCATGGAATGTATGTAGTATGTCATGAGTTTATTCCTCTCTCACACATCTCCTCATTACTTGATCTATCCCTATGTAAAACATGCAACCTGCAATCCAAGATAAGCAAAATATTTTCTCAACTAACAATCTCTTCTCCTTAGGTGAGAAGTGAGGAGTTCTTCCTCCAGCTAAATAATTTTCTATGTCTGCATACCATGGATTAATGACTTTTATGGAAAACAAATGTTCATCAAGGAAGGACTCTTCTATGAGTGCAAGATCATCTTTCCTCTATATTTTAGGTAGGAAATCAGTAGCCACATTGGCTTTACCCAGTTTGTCCACAACTATGATATCAAATTCTTGCATCAACAACAATCGCCTAGCTAGTCTCCTTGTAATTGAACTCTTGTTCATGAGGTACCTAATTGTTGCATGATTGGTATGGATTAATATTTGATAGCCTGTGATATAATGTGTGAACTTGTTGAGGTTATAGATGATTGCTAACATTTCCTTTTCTGTAATCATGAGTTGAATTCAGCCCCTTGTAAGTTCTTGTTGATATAATAAATTGCATGCTCTGTTGAACCACTCTTTTTTCCTAGGATAGCACCAATAACATAATTTGATGTATTTGTGTGAATATGGAATGGAAGTGACCAATCTGGTCCTTTCAAAATAGGTGCTTGTGTGAGGGCAGTTTTAAGATCAAGGAATACTTTCTCACATTCTGCTGTCTAAGAAAAATTTGCATCCTTCTTTAGCAAACTGTATAGAGGTTCATCTTTTTTATTGAAATCTTTAATAAATCTCCTATATTAACCAACATGTCCAAGAAAGCTTCTGAGTTCTTTTTTCTTGGTAGGAGAGGGTAGAATGGAAATGACTTAAACTTTTGAAGGGTCTACTTGTATTCCTGCAATAGAAATGTAGTGACCCAGCACTACTCCTTACATCATCATGAAGCATTTTTTACTATTGAGTGAAAAATTATGATCTTCACATCTTTATAGTACCTTCTCCAAATTATCTCAAGCTTCCTCAAATGTTGCACCATAAACAATAAAGTCATCTATATATATATATATATATATATATATATATATATATATATATATATATATTTCTATGAAATCATATGAAATATCTGAGAAAATACTAATCACAGCTCTTTGGAAAGTTGCAGGAGCATTACAAAGACCAAAAGTTAAGACTAAATAGGCAAATGTTCCCTAGGGGCATATGAAGGTATTCTTTTCTTGATCCTCTGGAGCAATCTTTATTTGATTATATCCACTAAAACCATCAAGGAAAGATAAATATTTTTTCCTTGATAAGTTATCTAGGACTTGATCAATAAGGGTAGAGGAAAATAATATTTCTTAGTTGTTGAGTTGAGCTCCCTATAATCCACACACACTCTCCATTTTCCCCCTTTCTTAGGGACAATAACTAGTGGAGAAACCCACTGGCTATCTAAGATTGGCTAGATAAAACCAGCATTCAACAATTTTTGCAATTCCTCTTTCACTATTTCTCTTAGGGATGGATTAATTCTCCTTTGGGGTTTTATAACAAGTTTAAACTCAGTATTGATGAAAATTTGGTGTGTAGATAGCTTTGGATCTATCCCCTTCATATCATTTTAATCCCAAGCAAAAGTTATCTTGTGGGTAGTAAGCATTTGGACAATTGACTCTTGTTGCTCAATGGTAAGTTTACTATTGATATTCAAGTATTTATTGTAGCTACTTACACTTGTGAGATCAATTCTAGCATAGATACTTTTGAAAGAAAAAACATTTCTCCTTCATGGGGAAATAAAGTGTGCAAACTGTAAGTTGCTATAGGATAATGAGCTGAAGTAGATGGGGGAAGAATTCTCAGCAAGGAACATGAAACTTCTTTGCAAAGGGGGTACTTTATGCCATAGTTGTTCTGAAGGACATTAGATAGTACTTATTCCTCTTCTTATTTTTTAATAAAAGGCTCTCTTCTAATCATCATCAGGTTTGCCAAAAAATTCACTTCTTCTACTTCTTCTCTTAAATCTATCCAGACCACTTGTTCAGACTCAAGTTGAGGTTGGGTTGGAGCATAAAGGGTGAGCTTATTGGTGCTATATCCAAAAAAATTAGTCATGTTACTAGACCTAAATCATATGTAAGCATCTGCGGTGGCTAACCAAGGCCTTCCTAGTATTTCATGATATCGTCCTAGTGTTTCCTTTGTAGATAATACCATAAAATTAGTAGGATATTCCCATGAATCTAGGGTGACTACTAGGTCTTATACTACTCCATCATGCTTGATATTTGAACTATCAATGAGTTGCATAACTATAGGTGTAGTTCTTAGGTCTAAAATGCATAGTTGTACCGTAAGGTCTTTAGTCATGACATTAATAGCTGCTCCAAGGTCTACTAAAGCATTTTAATGATTTCCCCAACAGGATTGCTAGGGGCTGAATATTTTGGGATGGTAAGCTTCCCTAGCATCAAGTCAAAGAGTTCACCCAAGACATGACTAGTTTGAGTGTCCTTCATTTTCCTACCCAGTTTCTTCAAGCATGCTTCCTTAATAGCTTTGATATAGATAGGTACTTATTTTATTGCTTGGAACAAGGGTATTTTTACACATATGTGCTTCAATTTTTCTAGAAGGACAAAGGTAGGCTCTTTATGCTTTTGAAAAACTTCAACTTCTAGCCTTTATGGAAAAGGAGGTGAGGTTTTATTGGACACTTTAGGCAAAGATGGATTTTGCATGGGCTTTTTAGATGGAACTAGGTCACTAATGTCTTCTTTCTCACTCCCCTCAAATGGAAACTTTGTGATTATGGGAGAAGAAGGTGTAGGTAAAAATTTCCCTGATCGTAAGTTAATATTACTCAAGTTGAGAGCATAAGAAGGTTTTTGATTAGGATCAGTGAAATAAACTTGTTGTTGTTGTTGAGGCTGGTTATTTGGGTTAGGTGTTGCCTGAGTAAGTAGCTGGATTGGTTTGGGATTTTGGCTTTGGTTTGTTGCAGGAGGTGACATGATTGAATACTGTTGGGTTTTTTGAAGGAAACCAATGGATTGATTTGACCATTATTGGCCTCCCCTCTACTGGCTAAATTGTTGTCAATTTCCTTGTGGAGGCTGCCACTGATTCTAGGGTTGCTGCCACTAATGTTTTTGAGGTGGATGCCACCAGTTTTGATGAGCATTTGGACAAGGATTATTCCAATTAGGTTGGGAATATGGGTCATAATTTGGAGGGTACCGGTTCTTCCATTGATTATTATATGAGCCAAAATTTTGCAAAGGGTCCCAAGGCATACCTTGTCTTGGGGCCCAAGGCCTGTGTTGAGCAACAAAGAACACTTTTTAATCTGCTTCTTTTGCTTTTAAATAAATGGGAAGATGTTGTACCTCTAAATTAACCACCACCTTTCATCTACAATCCCTCTTCTTTTGTCTGAAGTGAGGGCAATATTCAGCTAACATTGCCTCTTCTTCATCTTGCTTCCTCCTAGCTTGCATAGTGTCCAATTTAGTAGCTACATTATTGATGATATCTTGCTTGAAGTCACACAAGAGATTATAAATCTCCCCCTTAGATACTCTTGAGCCATTTCCTTTTGAAATAGAGGATATAAACCCTCTAACTTTATTCACAGTTTCTCTAGAGTAGTTGAGACAGATCTTCTTGATATCATCCCAATTGCTTTGGGTGATATCCCATCTGACCATGAGTTCCAGTGCCTCCATGAAAGTATCATTAACTCCTCTTAGAAAGAGAATTTTTTGAGACTCCTCATTCAGCTAGTGTTGATTATTTTTCTACACACAGAACAAAAACCTTGACACATAGTCTTCCAAGGTTTCATCCTCTTTTTGTGACATCTTGAAGATGCCATATCCTCTCATATCACTCCCCCTACAATATACTTTATAATTTCCCAAGAATAGATTCTTCATTTCATCCCAAGTGGTCATTTCATTGCCATCTAATCCCATGAACCACCTCAAGGTTGACTCTTTTAGGGTAGAGGTAAACAACTTCAGCTTGTGTGCATTAGTGGTGTAGTCATAACTCCTATAAAGGATGTCAAACTCAAATACGAAGGTATCAGGGTCTTCAGTAATAAGTCCATAGAACTTTGGGATTAATGAGGCAAGGATGTTATTGAGGTTATTATTGTCATGTAGGTTAGGGATTGGAAATAGAAAGGGAAAATTAGGCCTTTCCATCCTTGGTGGTCCTCCTAGGTTAACTATTGGCTAATTAAATACAAGGGCAAGTGGATTATTATATGGGTCCTAGTTGTTGAAATCTTGCAGATTATTCAGATGTTGAATGAGTGGATTAAGGTCATCTGGCTCATCAAACAGGTTCAAATTTAACCCTAAGGAAGAAGATAAGGTAACTAAGTCCTACCCAACAACTACATATGGTTCTTCTTCTTGGAAAAGCTCTAGTTCAATTTATCGGGTATCTAATATTCCAGGAAGGAATCTTCCAAATTGATCTCTTCTTCTATGCATACAACAAAAAGTAAGTCTAAACTATGGAAAATGTTGGAATGTTGAATTCTAAGCTAAATACTAGGAATGAAATTCAAAATCCTACTACCATGCCTATAAACATGTTGTTAGTTTGACACCATCCCCGACAATGACCCAAAAAATGTGGTGTCCTTAATTAGGTTGATTATTAGGAACATATATTCCTCTATCCAAGGATTAGATATCGCAACTAGCAGTTATAATCTACTTAAGGACATAATTGTAATTGTCAACCTAGGGATGTTAGACTTGAAATGAGCCTGCACAATATATGCACTAAAAACCTATTTCAGACATGTGTTCTTCCTTGAAAATACCATGCTGGAATTGAAATTTCTAGAAACAAACTTCATCTAACATCTACTTCCCAAAATGAAAACTAAATCCAGTTTTGAAGAAAAGAACTACTCTATCCCTAGTGGATGCAAGAATAGTTGACAACTCTGTAATTCTACCAGCTGTAGAAATAGTCACGTTGAGGTTCTAGGGAAATGAAGTACATTTACTCTAATTGCAAAAATAGAAAAGATAGACAACTTCCCTAAGTGGGGCCCCCTTAGGTAGTGTCTCAAGTACACAATAGATTAAACTGCAAACTCCATGAAATGCTTTTCTTGAATTGAAAATGAAAATTACATTGCTCACAACTTGAAACTTGAAACTATATTACTTGCAACTAAAGCTAATATAACATTAAACTTCCAGCTCTTTTTCTAAAGGAGAACGTAGCTATTTATTTAAAGTTGAAACCTAACAACTAACTAACCTTTTCCACATAAATGGGAAACCTTTATTACATCTCGACCTTTACATTAAAGAAGTGGACATGAGAGATAGAACTCATTCAAATCAGTTTGAAAGAATTAATGCAACACTATCCTCTATTTGTGTTTCATCAAGATGCCTTATGTTGGATTCTTGGAACACTCCCCTTGCATGGTGGATAAGCTCTCAATTGTCTCCTCATTTCTTACTGTTGAATTGGTCTGCTTTGAATTAGTCTTGCAACGATCTAGTGGAGGATAAATTTTCTCCTTGAGACTTGGTGCCTACAATAACAACTAGCTATTCCTACGACAAAGGGTCATCTCAAAACATCCAACTCATTAAATGATCCATTATCTCATTCATACATTCATTAGGTATTGACTTCTATCAGACAAAATTTTGCATATGCCTACAGGAAGGTGAACAGTAGTCGCTGCAGGAAAGGCATTTCATCTCATGGAGTCACAAGGCACACATATTTCATCAAACTGATAAAACATCAATCAATAACCATGAAAATTCTATCAAAGACTTATCATAATAAATTTGTTATATTAAGCATAAAATTCTATATATTACTTCCATAATCACTACTTAATGTTTGTTTTGACATAATAAAAGATATAAAGATACTAAAAACATAGCTAAAAACATGCCAAAAATTGGGCTCATCACCACTTATATACCTCTCACTATATTTTGGGATTCAAAACTAATCTAGGCTAACCACGAGAGCTAATTTCCCACCAAAATACTACAACCAAGCCTCAATTCAAAATTTAGCCAAATCCTTGAGGAATTTTGTTCTTAGGAACAAGAATCCTAGGGCATTTTTTTCCCAGGAGAATGAGCCAAAATTTAAATGAGAGGTCGGGGAGATAGGATAGATGCTATAATAAGAGGTACAACTTGTTTAAAAGTAAAAAATAAGTATAAAGGCCACAAATGGTAACATAGGGCCCATGTAGGCTAAATGATTGAAGAGGAGAAAAAATAAAGGAGCATACCTAAAAATAAGGGCTCACACAACATTTGGTGAATTTGACTCAACATAAGACTTATATTATTAATTTAAAGGTCCAGCAAGAATTAGGAGAGCATGGAATCAATGTAGGATACTATACATGCTAAAACGAGGCTAACTTGAGCATCTAATTATAGGTGACTTTTTAGGATGATATACTATGAAATTTCTAAGGGTTGGAAGGATGGGCATATTTCCCCCTTTGATAGAAACTTAATTGATGAAAAACTTATAAATGAGGTCACTAGGTTGTCCATGGAAGGGGCCAAGTTCTACATTGACATGAGACTCTCAGATGCGACAATGAAGAAGTTCCCTAAAGATGATAAAGAGAAAAAGAAACTGACTAAAGCTACCAAGAGTAGTTATGACATCAGTAAGATTAAGTTTGTTGGCGTGTTGTGCTTATGGTTATTATGAAATACATAACCCTAAATGGTCATTATATTAGGACTTTTGGGTACCATTTTGTTTTGTTGAACCACTTTAGGCACAAAGTGAAGATTTATTTTCCTTTTTATTTGCTTTCTTCCATCAATGCTAGTATCAAGGAGCATAGGAAAAACAAGAAAATCCCAGTCGTTCATGAGGGTTTGTTGTTATTAATTTTTGAACACATTAAATTAAAACCCTCTCCTTCCCTATTAGCCCTTGATTCTTCCTATGAGCTAGATTATGAGGATGAGGACTCCAAGAGTCACTATTCTAATGAGAAGGACTGGGATATTGAGGAGGATGAGTTAGATTCGGCCCACAAAAGAAAAAGAAGATGGATTAATAGTATGAGAAGGCTATAAACTCTCTTATTTATGTTACTAAATCTGCATTTGAGTTGTCTAATCATGGGATGCTAAATAAGTTCATGCCTATCATGAATAGGGCTGAGAGAACCCCTTTTCTAAGGGATCTTAATGTGGAATCTCCTTATCTTAATCTTGATAGGGAAAGCCCTGATGATGTTTTTGGCATTGCTCATGATGTAGTTGTCGATAATTTTACATTGCAAAAGTGGATTTTTAATGAAATCAAAGAAATCAATATTAATCTTCGTGTGATCAATACCAAACAAGATAGCTACAATGTTGAGTAGTAAAGTGTTGAAGAGAGAAAATCTATTGTTGAGTCTATGAAAAAGACTGTTAATACTATAAATGATCTTAAGAAGGAATTTGACAATAGGGTTCTTAAGCTAGAGGATATAATGGGAGACCTAAACATTTGGAAGCCAAGTTTCAAAATATTAATGACAATCTCAACTCCCTTATCACCTACAACCAAAAAGCGGTTAAGAATTATGCAAAGAATCTCAATAATATTGTAGGAAAACTTGACAGCCTCAAGCAGAAGAGGGTGGTGGTTGATGTTGATATATATGAGAAGATGCAGGAGGAGAACACCAGTCCTTCCAAAAAGACTAGAGACAACTTGAATAAGAAAGCTAATAATCAATATATTCAAGACCTCAAAAAGACAACTCTCGACATGACTTAGTTGGAGGCAAAGGAAACAAAGGCTCTCAAGAATCTTATCTAAGTTTTTTGTGTACTATCCTATTTTTGGTTTTTTGTTGGCTTTTTGTTATCTTTTGGCTACTGGTTTTATTGGTTTTTTCCTTGTTAAACATTTTTCAAAAAGGGTTTCGCGTCCCTTCAAAATCTGATTGTTCCTTATTCAAAAAATTAAAATCTAATTGACAGTAAGCTTAGAACTCCATATAAATAATTTAAAACAACACATTAAACTCCATTGACAGTATAACTTATAACCACACATATATAATGTCAAAAAACACACCAAACCTCATTGACAATACAACTTAGAACTCCATATAATTTACATATATTACGGTATAAAGAAAAAAGAAAATTGGGCATCATATTATAAAAAGAACACATACATGCAATTGTAGATATAAACAATAGACATAGTTGCAGACACAAAATAGATGATGAAAAGGATTTTTATATATAAAATATAGACATAAATAATAGAAAGAAACACCCAACTGTTAGGATTAGGTAATACCGAGAGAGGGGGTGAATCAGTATTACAGAACTTTAATCTTTTCAACTTTAAACAATATAAACAATCCAAAGTAATGCATAAATGAAAAGAACATATAAGCATAACACATTACTCATTACACCATGATTTTTTCTTGAGGAAACCCTGGCCAATGGGAAAACCCTGGTGTGGATGGTACCCACAAATATGCACTAAAGTATAATGTCTCTGTTAGGAGATCTAGCCCTGTTAGGAGCTGATTGTTACATAGTACATTTCCTTGTTAAAAGAATACAAAACCCTATTATGGGTATACAAAACACATGGTTAAAGGTGGTGAGCACACTACTCTTACAATCAATACTTGTCTCAAAATAGTTCTCAAAAGGGGAACAATACAAGCACTTATCTTGCTTAGATAGTTCCAATTGTAGCACGACCTCTTACTGATCTTGCATCTAATCTCTACTCTTCTATTCACAAACTTACTCCATCATCATAATCATACCATACTTTTCTTTTACAAAAACACTCCATACTTATACAAAATCAGCCTTCCAGTTGGCTTCACAATTATCATGACAAACATAACAATAACTCATGCAAATGTTATTTATGGATTTGCTGCTCTTACAATACCAAAGAGTCAAAAATATACTTTATTCACCTATCTTAGCACGTTACCATATCCACTTTACCTTCCTTAATCTTCACAACTATTCATATACCCTGTTACATTGTTTTACTATCTTTGCATACCTTCCAAACACTATATCTCACAGATAGGATAACAAAAACTTATGTGATCTTAAATAAAGCATGTGTTCATCCCAAAATACCTCCAGTTAACTTTCCAAGCCATAATACATCATATATATTCATCGCTGACCAAAACTATGGCATTGTACCATGTTATCTTGATTCTAGACTAGTCATTTTCATGACTGTGACTCCAATAGAAATCTTCCTATCATGCGATCACTCCAAACATAAGTGTTACCATAAATGACAACCCTTAAGTGATTCCAAGTGCTCCAAAACATCACATTCCAACAATCTCTCCCTTTGGCATTGATGGCAACACTTAGAAAAATGACTAAGTGTCACAATGCAACTCCCTTCTTTTCTTTTTCTCTTTTCTATTTTTATTTTATTTAATTCTCTACATATAACTCTACATATTTCTTTCTCTTCCTCATTTTTCCTTTTTCTTCCTCTCCCTTTGACATTAATGGCAAAGGTATATACAAAATTGTAAAACTTAAGCACAAATGATTCAATGCTTACCAGATTTAAGACATCTTGGAAAGAGATTTCCAAGGTCTTAACTTCTTCAATCCATGAACTTATCAACAATTCACTGAAATGGATTAATCCATTCAGTGCATATGACACTGTCTCTACTGCCTTCAGCTTAATAAGAGTAGGTACAGACATTGAGCCTTCAACTTTTATCATCTCTGAGAGATGAGTCTCCAACATTGTGAGCTTAGGAGTCAATAGGCTTCTCAATAAGCCAAATCTATATGCAAATCTCCCTTTCTTTGTATCCATTACTCCTATTTTGTCCAATAGTCTGGATGTTTCCTTGTCTATTACTCCATAGTTTGTGAAGATGATTCACAACTATCCATTAGACTGTCAAGGTTAGCCCTATCTTTGGATATGATCTCCTCAATGGTCCTTAAATATCTACAGGGGTTTATGCAATAGCTGTAAATTTTCCTACCTTGTGCTACACAACTCTTGGCCTTAAGAGTGGTATCCTTAAGAATGTTTAAGTCCCATGAAATGGACTTACAAACTTTGCTCGACTTCTTCTCCAAGAAGTTCTTTTCAACCTTTTCTTCTGTTGTTTTTAGCAATGAGTCAAAATGACTGTCGAAGCTATCCAATACCATACCAAGATTCTCAGCTTCATCTTTGTCTTTGAAGATAATCGGTGAGGGGAGTAGCTTGTTCACTGTTTCTACAACCCTGATCATTACCTTTTCTCTTTTGTCTCATTTCTGAACTGATCTCTCCTTAGCTTTGGTGAAGGCCAAAAATGATAGTCTCATCAACTCATCTTCATCCACGTTGTCCATGTCAGAGCTGACTGGTTTGGCCACACTTTCCAATAATAAGGATGTGTCCAAACCAACTTCAGCAACTTTTCCTGATGTTAATTGTTCTTCTATAATATTCTGAGATCTAAAGTCCAGTGGGTTCATTAACCTTCTATGCTCTGGGATGCATGTTAGGAAACTTGTGAATGATATGAATGTACATGTGAATCAGTAATGAACCAAACCTAAATGCCTTATATTTATCCTTCTTTACAACCTTCACATTCTCAATAAACTATTGAGCTAGAATTTCACAAAGATTATACTTCTTGTTCTCTTTTACCATTTTGTATGCCATTATGATGACTCCAGCAGATACAAAATTAGGTCTGCTACTTTAAAATGGTTTGTAACCTAGTAGCATAGCTACCAACCTGACATCTTGCAAATAAATATCATTTATTGTCATTGTCCTCTTATCCCACTTTGAATATTTTAGGGTTTCAACTAGATTTCTTAGGTTCTTCTCTTGTACAGGTAGGGCTCCTTCATTATCTATGCCTATGATCTCATGTATTAGTTGTGCACATATTTTTACAGGCTGATCACCAATCCATAAGAATTGGTCATGAACTCTGCTAAGAATGATCTTAAACCATTCAATTTCTGTGAACTCTGTGAGTAGGGTTAGCTTCAAGATGGATTGATCTTGTAGGTGTTTGAACTCTTCTACCATGGTTCCATTTGCTTCAACCATACCATCTAATTCACCATAGATATTGGCCTCACCAATTATTTCATATTTACAGTGAATGTATGTCCTAATGTCTTCTACGTGTAACACACCTGCGGGGGTTTGAGAAAATGCTCCCTCTGGATCATCCTCGTAGGATTTGTATGGATGTCACTTGAACTTATGCCTAGGTCTATCTAAAACATCATATATTACTGGTGCATCCATGACTTCTATGAAAGAATATGTCTAAATACCTTAAGCGCTTGAATCAATGCTTTACTTCAAGCAAACACAAAATCTCTTTGCTAGATCACTGCTCTGCTTTCAGACTTCTGCTCTCCTTAGTCGTTGATCAACAAATGATGTAAGAATGAAATATTTCAAGTCTTTTATCCATCACAAGTTGAGTGAGTTTATTAAACATGGGTAGCTCAACTTCACACGTCGTCTAGTTGATGCAAAACTTGCGAATACAGAAGATCTATCTTCAAGTGTTGTGCTCTCATCCAAAGACACCACAGTGTCTGTATACCTCATGCTTGAGCTCGCATGAGCTTACTCCACATATAAAGGGGTTGGATATTTTCTAATTACTGCATCCAATGCTCCCCATAAGGCCATGTGGCCATTTAGTTCGATGCCTCAAAAAACTCACATGCGAAGACACAATATCATCTACTATCTCTCCCTAAACCACTGCTTTATTTAAAAATTTAAACTTCCATATCTGGTCATCCTCCTTGCTCTCTGATTTCTTGAAATGACTCCCAAAATCATCTATGTACTCATCAAAACTCTTACCATTGTCACCAACATTTTTCCTTATAACCATAGGAGGTAGTCCTCTTGGTTCATGAGGTCTTCTTGGTCCTCTTTTGTTGTCTTCTCCATTATATTTGCAAAACTTCGCAATGTGACCTAGATTGTTACATTTGTAACAAGTAGGTGGTCTCCTTCTATCTTGATTAGTCTGTAATTTACAATACCTTGTTGTATTCCCAAAGTTATTACATTTTTGACATGTGATCTTAGTTATTGTTTCTTCTCTGATATAGTCTTGCTTGTACCTGGACTGATCAGGTTTTCTGCAATCTACCTTCTTGTTTCCACATTCATAGCAATTAAAATAGTAACTAGTAAAGGGCTTAGAGTTACCTTTACTTCTACAATCTCTTTTCATGTGTCCAACTTTGTTGCATCTGAAACATCTACCTATGAAGGGTCTGAACTGTTCTCTAGATTCTTCATTGGTAGGTCGCTCTTCAGGAATAGGTATTTCCTCATTCTGGCTTCATTTGATTCTTCTTGGTTTTTTGAACTTTCTTCTTCATTGAATCCAACTCCAGACATATCTCCTTTAGGCTTTTGTCTTTCTCTTTGTTCATCAATCTTGTCACTGCTCATGTGTAGCTTCTCAATATGTAATTTGACTTGAGTGAGTTCACCTTTAATGATCTGATTATATTTTTCCAATTCCTGATATTTATCTTTGTATTGGTCAAGTTTAGTTTTCATTTCACTTATTTGCTTGTTAGACTCTTTTAGTGATTCTTCAACTTTGTTTCTTTCATTCTTTTCATGTTGAATTTCTTTAATCATCATAAGATTGATTTGTTCTTTCTCTTGCTCCAGCTTCTTTATTTTGTCTGATGTGTCATTGTCTAAATCTTCTTTGATCTTCTCCATAAGGTCTTGCCTCTGAATCTTTGCAATCTCAAGCTATTCTTTTAGTTTCCTCATGAAACCTTCTGCTCTTCTTAATTTAAATTTTAGTTCACCATTCTCAACTTTCATCTTATCCAGATCTTCAAGTGCAGCCTCAAAGTTCTCTTGCATGTCTCCTGAATCCATCCTAATCTCCCTTAAGCTGTTCAACTTTCTCTCCAAGGTCCAATGGCTCTGATACCAATTGTTAGGATTAGGTAATACTGAGAGGGGGGTAAATCAGTATTATAGAACTTTGATCTTTTCAAATTTAAACAATTATAAACAATCCAAAGTAATGCATAAATGAAAAGAACATATAAGCATAACACATTACTCATTACATAATGATTTGTTCTCGAGAAAACCCTGGCCAAAGGGAAAACCCCAATGGGGATGGCACCCACAAATATACACTAAAGTATAATGTCTCTGTTAGGAGATCTAGCCCTATTAGGAGCTTATTGTTACATAGTACATTTCCTTGTTAGAGGAATACAAAACCCTATTATGGGTATACAAAACACCTGGTTAAAGGTGGTGAGCACACTGCTCTTACAATCAATACTTGTCTCAAAATAGTTCTCAAAAGGGGAACAATACAAGCACGTATCTTGCTTAGATAGTTCCAACTATAGCATGGCCTCTTGTTGATCTTGCATCTAATCTTTGCTCTTCTATTCACAAACTTACTCCATCATCATAATCATACCATACTTTTCTTTTACAAAAACACTCCATACTTATACAAAATCAGCCTTCCAGTCGGCTTCACAATTATCATGAAAAACATAACAATAACTCATGAAAATGTTATTTATGGAGTCAGCACTCTTACAATACCAAAGAGTTGGAAATATACTTTATTCACCTGTCTTAGTACATTACCATATTTACTTTACCTTCCTTAATCTTCACAACTATTCATATACCCTGTTACACTGTTTTACTATCTTTGCATGCCTTCCGTACACTATATCTCACAGATCTGATAACAAAAACTTATGTGATCTTAACTGAAGCATGTGTACATCCCAAAATACCTCTAGTTAACTTTGCAATCCATAATACATCATATATATTCATCGCTAACAAAAACTATGGCATTGTACTATGTTATCCTGATTTTGGACTTAGTCATTTTCATGACTGTGACTCTAGTGGCAATCTTCTTATCATGCGATCACTCCAAACATAAGTGTTGCCATAAATGAAAACCCTTAAGTGATTCCAAGTGCTCCAAAACATCACATGCCAACACCAACATGTTGGAATTAGAATATGAGGAATAAACATATCAATATGGTTTTTTCTTCTCCTAATCATCTACACCTCCTCTAGCTTACTCTGAAGTGCTACAATATTTAAATAGATGTTATGACTATTTGAATTGTTTACATTAATGATTTATGGATTGGTTTTTTGATTTGGAGAAATAAATATTTGTCCAATTTTATGGATTTTGTTTTTACATATAGTTTATTTGGTTTCAAATTATCCATAAATGGATTACATGACTGCTTTGGTTGATTGCTTATAGTATCCTACTAATTTAATAGCTTCAATTGTGGCCTTACATCTTCTTCTTGTTCAAAGTAGGTAGAAGAGTCCATTACATGTGTGCTTTTCTATGTTTGATAAGACACAATATGTTGGTTGTGTGGTTCCATAAGTGATGTAACTTTGGATTAGACTAATCGGTGTTGGATTTGATTGGTCCTTCTAATAGGATGGAATGTCTTATTTATTGATGATATGGATTCATTTACATGTTAAATAACTGAGTGGACATGGCTCATGTATCTAAATAGTTTAACATTTTTTGTCCTCATGTCTAGGAATTTATATCAATATTGCAATCATTTCCATATCACCATTGAGGTAATATGGGTTATGATAGTTGTCTGTTGAATATATTTTGAATTGTAACATCAATTCATTAGAACTTAGTTTTGGAAAATATATGTATATTATAAAACATTTTGATGTGTACAATGTGCAATCTATTTAATCACTATATTTGAATATTTTTTTATGACATATGTTGACGAATTGAATGCTTAGTGAGGACAGAACCCTCCACAAGTATCCCCACTTTACATCCTTTCTCCATGCTTGGACCCTCTCACCTAACATATTATTCAACTTACAAATAATTTGAAATACTTTATACTGTATAAGTATCACATTCTAAACATAAAATCGATATTAGTATTTCCAAAACTATATTCAATGGTCAAGAATTTGTAGAAAGAACCAAAAAATATAAGATATACAGATCAAACATAAAGTTGGCTTTGATGGTATTTCAATTTGATACCATTAAATATTAGCCTTACCTTTTGGCATGGCACTTGATACTTCCCTTTATATCCTCAACCAAAAAAATAGCAAAAGTTTTTGATTAAGTAAAAATAGGTTTTAGGGACTCGAAACCTATTACATAAAAAATACATAGATATGAGCATTAAATTCCATTGAAATGAAGCTATGACAAAACTATCAACAGAGAACTAAGCTAGCACACAAAGAGATAGAGCCAACATATGGCCAAAGACCAACAAAAAGATGATAACAAGACAAAAGACAACAAAAAAACTAAGTAAAGTTATTAAGAAGCTTAGTAGCTTCTAGCTCCATCTTGTTCATCTCAGCACCAACAATCTTGAGATCTTCAATGTCCTTAATCGACTTTTGACCTTTCTTCTTCGTGCTTGCACAAGTCCTCTTACTTGGTCCAACAATTTCCTCGGAGCCGCATCCTTATATCCCTCAAGTTGTATTGAATTAGTGATTAGAATTTTTAAAAATAGAATAGATACATAATAATTCTAATTCATAAACCTTCTAATCAAGATAAGTAAACCTTTTCTCACAACATAATACCTTTCTAGTTCAATTCTATTAAATAATAAAATTACTTCATTTCGTATCATTTAACAAACCAAAAGTAGACTATATGATTTTAGGTTATGCAACCCCAATTGATTAAAGTGTAATTTAATATAAAGATGACTATAGTTAAGGAAAATTAAGATCTATATATATATATATATATATATATATATATATATATATATATATATATATATATATATATATATATATATATATATATATATATATATATATATATATATATATATATATATATATATATATATATATATATATATATATATATATATATATATATATATATATATATATATATATATATATATATATATATATATATATATATATATATATATATAGATCTTAATTTTCCTTAACTATAGTCATCTTTATATTAAATTACACTTTAATCAATTGGGGTTGCATAACCTAAAATCATATAGTCTACTTTTGGTTTGTTAAATGATACGAAATGAAGTAATTATATTTAATACATTCATAACTACATAAAGATGAAATATTGACTAATATACGTGAATAATTGTGTCATAACCCAATTTGGTTCTCCTGGACCATAGGAATTTTTAGTGACTTTGTTTGACTTATGTTGACTTGGTCAAATGTTTGTCGACCCAAGTCATGTGAAATAAATGTTTTAGACATAGAGGTTATTATGTTCCTTTATATTATTTTACAAAATAAATTGATGTTATGGAAATTGAAATGCATTATGAAATGTTGATTTATGATGATTATAGACAAAATTAAAAATGTTAATATGCAAATGAATTATGCTTTTAATATCAATTATGGATTTGATGGACTAACCTACTGATGACCATTTGAGTGTTAGTATGATTTACATGAGATGAAGAAGGAAATCTATCTTCATGACAGGGGTGTGATCAGAATAAAAATTTGGTTGCAAGCACACACCACATATTGTTTTATAATTAATGAATTTTCTTGCTTTATCTTGTAAAATAAAATTCTAGAGTAATTTGTTTGTGTGTTAATATGTTATAATTTATAATTTAATCTAATCAATGTCAAATTATCTTTGATCTTTTTGTAAATATAAAATTAAATATAGGAGTATCTTAATTATAGATTTTCTTTTATTTATCTTAAGATTTACCCTTTAAGCATTATAATAAAGAAACATTATTTGTGTCAATACGGAAACAAAACTAGGACAGTTAACGTAATTTTAAGTCAACTCTTCTATCACCATCTTGATTCTTGTGTTGGAAGAACTGTTACGAAGTGCTTTTTCCACCCAAGACTCAGAGCTCTTTGAGGCATTTGATGGTGAGTAGACCATTTATCACGCTCCTCAAATTTCCCATCTCATGGTTAAATTAATGATTATGAAGGATCACACAGGAGTTAGGGAAATAAATGCAGGTTGGAATAAAGAAGGATATCCAAAAATTTAAAACTCTTTATCATGCATGATCAAGGAAGATAATGGCCTATTCACTGCATTTTTGCAAGGAGACTGATGCACTCTTCTCCAAGTGCACGCTCATGGAAAGAGGGGTGGACTATTAAACCACCTTTTGTTTTGGAGAGGAGGAAGCATAAGAGAAGACACATATGATAAAATTAGGGGAAATAAAATGGAGGAAGGGTGAAATGGTACATTCACAGAGAACAGAGGGAGGACGAGCGAAGGTGGTGAAGTATCAAAAATAGAATTAGATTAAAGAAGAGCAAGAAAAAATTTCTCCTCTGCATAGTTCCATAGATTTTCTCCAAGTTCGTTTTGACTGACCGAATTCCTTTGTTGGTTAAATGTTAGTTAAAAACTTTAATCCATTCTTCTTAAATTAAAAATAGAGGCCATCAAATTAGCAAATTGGAAATATTTAATTGCTTCTATTTCTAATTGTAATTATCTATGAAGACTTTTTGGTTCAATAAAATATAGCGACATGTAATAACCAGTTGCATACGGTTATGGGTATGGATTGAAACACTGACTGAACAGAGGTACCAATAGGATAGATACTCAGATTTGTGCTCTTAGAATATGATATGCCTGTGATTTTTTTACCTGTAGCAAATTCTTTTCATAAACCTAATTACATAAAAAAATTAGAGATTGGAAGAAAAGCGGGTACTAATTTTTGTTTTGGAATTGAATTTAGATATAGATCTTAGAATCCCAGTCAATGATCCAATGATAGAACACAAACCAATCTAATAGAATACCAACAATTCAGATTTATGTTGATATTTGAAAAAATTATATGTTGTTATTAAATTATTAAACAAGACAAGAAACTTGTGGTTTTTCTGTAGTATTCGTTTAAAGATATGTTTAAATAAAAGTTTAGAGAATGAAGAATTGGAATATAAATTTTTATTTCAAAATTAAAATACCTCTGATAGAACCTAGTTAGTGATAAAGATTCATATGCATAGAACATTGTTTAATAACCATCATCATCGATCTTAAGGTTGGAATTTTAGAAAACATGCTAGTTGTTTTACTCTTTAAAATCTGCAACAAAAACTTCATGAACTTCCTATAGCATTAGCATGATCACCAAAAAGATGAAATGTAGATTTATTTTAGTAACTTGTATCTGATATATAGATAGATAGATAGATAGATAGATATTTGTAAGAAACGAATGCTCTGTTGATAGAAAAACCCTTTACTTTGACTAGTGACACTACCATGAAAGGGTTAAATTAAAAAGGGGTTTGAATTAGAAACTTGAATTTATGTTATTATTTATATTATATGTTTAGAGGAAGATATCATGGGAAAGGGTGTCGAATATGGATAAACAAAGAAGGGTAAATTTATTTTTCTTTACCTTCTAGTAGAAATCTGGTTATTAAATACTTAGGCCTAAGCTATGGAAACACATAATGGATTTTGTTTTGGTTGTTTTTCATTCTCTATGCCATATCTATGTTAGTTATACTTTTATGTATGAGAAAATTAGTTATTTCACATCTTGCATCAGATTCCTTTCCAATCCATTAGTTCCGAGTTGATAAATTTCTCGAGCAGGGTCGGTGGGCTCTTCATTTCAGGATGAGCCCCGTGGGAGCTAACCACTCCATGGTTGGGCAGGTTAAGTGTCTGGATCACATTTTCATCACGAGATTTTCAAATGGACATATGTTCAATGACATAAGAGACTAGAGCATGCAGATGGACGATTGATAGTTTGATGGCATATGTATTGATATCTTGTATTATTTTAACCTTTTGGTCATGTACTTTATTGTAATGTATACTTTGATGTTTGATGTGCGACAATATGGTCGACATCTTTTATGTATTTATCACCTCATGTTGTATTATTAGACGATTCATGCGCTATCGACCATATGGTTGATTTCTTATTATTGTACGTCTTTGAGGATATTTGACTTTTTTTTTCTTCATATTATTGAATTTTCTTATTTTGAGAAATAGAATATGTTATGTGGAAAAGTCTATATGTTTTAATAGACTTGATTTATTGTTCAACTTTCTGAGTTTTCCATTGATGAGATCACGTGTCACTTGTGAGTTGGAAACTAGTCTTTACAAATTGATACTATGATAGGAATAGCTTTGAGAAATACAAACTGATGTGAATGCAAGATCATATAAAACTTGATGCATGTATTATGGCTATGTAAGTTCATGGGATTTGATTACGAAATGCTTTGTCAAAGTTGTTCATTTTGTGATCCAAGCCATTACCATCAATTCATGGGAATCTAATTAGGAAATACTTTGGAAAAGTTGTTTGTTTTATGATTCAAGCTATTACCATCGATTACAAGAAATGTGACATTTTCATAGCTAGCCAAGATCAACTGTTTGAATGTCACTAGTCACTTGCTTCATTTGCATCACAACCATCAAAAAATTGTAGAAGGTTGGCATTTCATTTATAGAATGACTGTCGAGAAGCTGTCAAAATAAATCACATGGTATATCTATTGACATAATTTTTCACTTCATTACTTGACTATAATTGTCTCTAAACATAAATATTTATTGACATAATTTTTTCACTTCATTATGTGACTAGACGCCTCTAGATGTAATAATCAAAATAAGAAACACACATATTTGTTATTATTATTTGTTGTTGTTAGAGATAAGAATATATAAGTACAAACTAATAATAAAATACATATATAAAAATATATGTAAATGTCATTAAAATAAATTCAAATCCAAATAGAAATTAACATTATAATATACAATTTTTACCAATAGATTTTTAAAAATAGCAAGTGTTAGCCCATTTTCCTGTCATGCAAAAATTCTTTGAAAATGGTCGATTTATGCTTCAGGTATGAGAGATTAGGGTTTATCCAAACAAGGGTTTCAAATCAAATTTGAAGCAAGGGTTTCAAAACAAATGTTTCTAAGTCCATAAAACCCTACCCTTGTCTATTTTCTCATTACTTTTTATGGTCACTTAAGTCCCTTTTTTGCACGTGCTTGTCTTTTCCTTTGTTCTCCAAGTCTCCTAATGTTCAGCAGTTAAGTCTTTTATTCCGCAACTTGGCGACTAAGGCTATATCTGAATCTCGCAATGTTTGATGTTAAGTCTTTAACATCTAGAGATTGGGCGGCAAGGTTAAGAATTGACAGGAAATGGGTATATCCTGATCTCTAGATATTCGACGATTTGTGTCTAACATCTAGCGATCTAGCGAAAGCAATTATCTCCCAATCTCATAACAGTGGCCGTTAAGTGTCTAGCTTCTAGATATTGGGTGACAAAGATAAGAAATAGATAGGTTGTGATTTATCTTTGAATCTCATAATGTTAACTTTTATGTGTCTAGCATTTAACAACCTAGTGAAATGGGTTATCTCCAAGTCTCGTAATGTAGCAGCTAAGTCTTGAAACATTTGGAGATTAAGCGACAAACATAGATGATGGTAAAGATCAATGGTTGCCACTGGATCTCAAGAACTAACCCTGGTCAAGACAAGTATTCAACGATTGTGAGATATGCCTTTGTCGCTCAATCTCAAGATAAAGCCTGAGTTAAGTTAAGTGTTCAACGATTATGATAAGGCCTTTATCTTCGAATCTCATTATGGAACCTGAGTTAAGACAAACATCTAGCGACCCTGAGAAAGCCTTTGGTTGCATGATCTCCAGATGATGTAAGGTTAAAGACTTGTCATGGTTAAAGGTAATGGTATTACAGGTCAAACCTAATCGAATGGTGAGTGTGAAGCCTTGATGAAAAGGTGCTCAGATGATAATGATCATGGGATTGTGACAATCATCTGATCTTGTCTAGAAAAGGGTAAATGAAAAGATGGGTCCAAGTGGCAGGTGTTGTTGATGTGCCCGCTTCTGATAGGTCACTGAGGGTGATGTGGAAAGTTTTTTTTTAAAGGCTTTGTTGATCATTCTTCTGATTTATATGGGCCACACGATGTGCCAAGAAAACCAAGGATCAATAGCTGTGTTTTAAATTTTGTTGATCAATCATTGTGGCTAGATTTTTGAATTGTTTAAGAGTTTTTTTTCAACAGGATTGAAGTCGGTGAGCCAGAAACAATGAACCAAATCAGATTTATTTTATTCCAAGGATGGTTATAGGTGAAAATTGATGAATAAGATAATAGGTAGCTATCATGATCTAATTTGTTTTCCTGAAGTGTCATTCCAGTTTAATGCAGAGGACTGGTATTTTGAGAAGGGTGGCTAGGGTATGATGGTTGTCAGTAATTTCCATGCCCTAGTACATGCAAGAGTGCTAAGATGGTTCTGACATTAAAATTGTTGTCTATAAAAAGAAGCCTTTTGAATTTGTAACCGTAGTTGACCTGTGATGATGAAACCCAAATATTGTAAATCAGATTTGATCTGATCCTTCTCGGGTTTTCAAGCTTTCCTATCTGCTTTTATTTCTTATTGTATCTGATTGTTGTAAGTGGTTGAAAACCTAATTTCACCCCAAAATGATCCCAAGATTGTTGCAATCCTTTATAAGGATTTCCAAGGTTATTTAGAAAGGATCATCTTTTGGCTGGGTAAGAGGTCTAGGTCTAGTCTCTTCTTGGTTTTAGAATACTGACTAATGATTTGTTCTTAGTCTAGGGTGTAATAGATTTTATATCATACTATATATTGTATGAAAGGAAAAACTTCTGGTCTTTAGCTATATTGGGGTGGTTTAATCTTGAAGCAAGGTGTGTAAAGAGGCATGAATCCTCATACATAATACAACTATCCAATCTTATTTCTCTCCTATGTGTTGATCTTATGAGTTTTGAGTTTTTTGATTCACTGCATAGAGTTTATCTATGTATATGTTGTCAATCCTTAGTTCTTATTTAGGATAAGATTAAATGATGCGCTAGATGAAACATAGATTCATTGGGTTTGCACATGGATTTCTATAAGTAGTGTGGGTTTGGGTAATTGTGTTTATGGCTTGGATCTTTGACGAAGAATAGTAGTTGGTTTATGTATTCTACAATGCATTAGATATTTTTCCCAGAGGATAAGGCACTGGTCAGGAATAATTATATTCTACAGTGATATGTGTTTGATGTGGTCTACTTATATCCCTCAATTTTTAAATCATAACCAATCCTAAGTCTTTTGAAAGATTGAGGTTATAGGGTTGTATGTTCATCATGGTGATTGAGAATCAATGAATGACTGGTTACCATTTAGTATTTTCTCACCATCCTATATGTTATATAAATCCAGAGAAGGTTGTGAAGCATAAAGTTTTGAGCTGGAATAGGTGTACACGCCTTGGTTTTGTAGAGCTAGAAGTGCAGAGGGAAGTCTTGTCCCTATAGTTGGTCCATTTACCTACAGATCTCCTCACATTTTGAATTAACCCCTCCTCAAAATCTATCTTAGGTATATTGGTGTCTCTCTGAGTGTAAAATCATTTTCAGGAACCAACAAAATGGTGACTCTACTAGGGAATAGAGATGAAAATGTCATGGTGAATCTATATTGAGATCTCTAGTGTTATAAATTGTGCCAAATAATGTAGGTACAAGTTGAGCTAGACTCCTGGCCTTCTTATTTGTCTAAGCCAGTTAGTTACCATTGAAGTACAGAGAATTATTTTGTTGTTTCATGGTTTTGTATTATCAGTGAAAGAATTTTCTAGGATTTGTATTATTCCTTTTCTTATTATTCTTTTATGTCAAAATATTCTTTGAATATAAATACTCACATTTATTGAGCTAGTGTTACATTTCCCAATTTGTATTGGGTGGCGACTCTGAGAATCTCTATAGCAGTGCTGAGTGAAAATATTTTGTGTTTAACATCCTATAGATATGAGTTATAGGAATACTAGATCCTAGAGAAAATATCATCCTGAAGATAATTTGGAAGGTGAGCTTCCAAGTACCTCTAGGGCTAGTCAGCCAAGAAGAGAAAGGATTGAAAAATATATGTCTCAAACTTGGAGACACAAAAGGAATATTAAAGAGAATGAACTAATCCATCCTAGCCAAGAAGGAAATGGATCTAAGTATGAAGAGGTAGTGGATTTAGGATTAGGTGCATATGATGACTACTATTGTCCTCATTTCAAAGGAGAGGAAGGAATACATCATATTAAAAAAGTGATAAATAATCAGTCTCAAGGGCAAGATAGAAGATCAAGAAGTAAAAGCAGGGGTGGGGAAGGCAGAAATGCCCCTCCTACCCATGGATATTCACCTTTTAAGAGCCCCCATGACCCAAGAAATAAGTAGGAAAGATTTCTTGTTGAGGCTTTAGAGTCTGAAACTACTCTCCTAGATTTTGAAGATATTTTTGAAGAAGTAAATAATTTGGAGAGGAGAATCTAGCAAAAAATTGTCATCAGAAAACAAAGAGAAAAAGAAAAAGAGGATGAGCTAAGACAAGCTCAAATTAGATCAAATCGGTTAATAAGTCAGTTACTAACCCTGGAAGCAATAAATGTTATTACAGTACCTAAGAAAAATGATGAAGAACCTGTTATCCATCCAATTATTGAAATAAGAAAACCTAAGGATAAGGGTAAGTAGGTTGCAAGAGGGATTTTGATTAATGAGTCTATCAGTAATAAGGTTCCAATAGATCAGTTGTCCAAATTAGATACTGATCTTGAAAGGGCTAAAAGAGAAAAGGAAATCTTAGCCAAAGAATTAGAAAAGATAGTTGCTTTGGAAATACATCAAATAATAAAGCATCTACCTCTCAAAATGATGGATCATTGAAAAGAAGACCAGTTCATGTGGAAAGGTACATACAACTTCTTTTTAATGGTATTCCTTGTTATCCTATTTTGATTCCTTAAGAAATTAGAGAAAAGCTTCCAAAATTTATTGGTAATAATGTTGTTACATGTGAAGAGCACTTAAAAAAGTTTATTGATATGATAAATGATTATGAAATTGAACATGAGGATGTAATTATGAAATTATTTGTTCAATCATTAACCGAGGATGCTAGAGATTGGTTTAGGGGACTCCCACATGACTGTGTTGGTTCATGGGATGATTTTATCAGCTATTTCAAGGACCAATATGGTGAAAAAATAAATGAAGGTTTCATGTTAAATTAATTCAATAACATCAGGAAAAACCAGAATGAAGAAGTCCTTGAATTTAATGTAAGATTTCAGAAATCTATGCATAAGCTTTTCCAAGTTATGACAGTAGATGAGAAAGTATGTCTAGCAACATATTTAAATACTTTTGATGCCAAGATGGGCTACCTTCTCAGGGACAAAAATCCAAGAACCATTAGGGAAGCTAAAAGATATGTTGTGAATATTGAGAGTAATAGAAGGATATCAGGCAAACTAGGTAGAAGAGAAGACCCCAAGCCTCCTAGGTTTGGAAAGAAGGAATTAGATAAACCTTCCAATGTGAAGCCTAAAGAGGATGATAACTTGAAAAAAATCTTGAATTATCTGAAGGACTTGAAGCCTAGTGAAAATAGAAACAGGGCTTAGAATAATGAGAAGCCTCCTTTCAACAATTTTAATAGGCAGCTAAGGTTGTAAAACTTCCCTTACCACACCCAATGGAAGGATGGGAAACCTATTATCCCAAAAAGGAAGGACAAGCCTAGTGATAAAACCCCTGACTCATTGCAAAAACATTTAGTTAACATGACTAATGATGTTCCATGGTGTATAGCTTGCCAGTCCCCACATAATCCTGATCGTTGTGTAGTCTCTTTGAGTGTATCTATTAATGAGGAACACAAAGGTGAGGAAGAAGATACATATGATGAGAACGATTATGCAATGACTTAATCACATTTATATGATAAAATAGATTCTAATGTTGAAAGTGAGAATCAAGATGTGTCTAGCTCCCAAAGTAGAAAGGAAGTTTATCATCAACAAGTCTTTTCAAATGAAGAAGAAGAGGAAACTGAAAACATAATTTGTATTACAAAAGAGGGTGAAGAACCTATTGTATTAAGAAGACCTTCTGATGAAGAAATAGTAAAAATCACCACTGATATGGTTACTCAAGCCATGAGTAATTATGTTTTGAGAAACAAGATAGTTGGTAATGCAAATGGTAGACCAACAAGTTTATTTATAAAGAGGAATAAGGAAGACATTAAGCAGACACAAAAAAAAGAAAAAACTGTTGAAGGTGTCAAGAAAGTTAAGATTAAGAAGGCTGAAAATGCAAATGGTTTGAATAACGTGTACAAGACAAAAGTGAAGACACTAGAGGAAAATATTCTCATTTCCTAAGTTGACAATAAGCAACAAAAGGGAGACAAGTTGAACTTAGCATCACAGGTTGAAGATAGAAATATTGTTCCAATCAAACAAGATTTATCTAATATGAAGTACACCCCTATTGACATGGGGCAATTGTTGTCTCAAATTACTATCAAAGTTCCATTAATGGAAATGATGAGGATAGGGGAGCATAAGGAGAAAGCCCTTACATGGGTGAATGGTGTTCTTTCAACAAATGTTCAAAAAATAGGAAATACTGAGAAATTAAAAGGAACAAAAGATAGATTTGAAAATAAGGGGAATGAATCAAAAGATATTGTTTCAGAGACACCCCAAATTTATTTAGACACAAATGTTGTAAACACTTCTTTGGGAGTTGTTGACCCATTTTTCTTGACTTTGGTTATAAATGGAAAGATGTTAAAAAATTGCATGATTGATTCTGGATCATCTAATACAGTTATGCCTAATGAGGTCATGAAATCAATGGGACTGTAGGTTTATACCCCTCATGGAAGATGTCAAGTCATGGATTCTAGAGAAGTACCTATCATTGGTAAAATTAAGGCTTTGCCTTATAGACTTGTAACCTATCCTGGCAGGCAATTGACAATGAGTGTCCTAGTTGTTGATATCTCTCCTCAATATGGAATGTTGTTATCAAGAAAATGGAGTGCAACGATGGGAGGTAGTATACAATGTGATCTATCCTTTGAAAATTTTAAAATTATTGGTGAAAATGTCAGAGTATCCAGAGAAACTAGAACTTCCCATATGATTGAGGAAGAGACAAACAATGAAAACATGAATTGTTTCCTTGATAGTGACATTAATTATTTCCAAGTGCAAGACATGAAATTTGAAGGGAAAGAGGAACCTTTACTTTTATATGAGGATAAGAAAAATTTAACAAACCAAGATGGTTTATGGACTATGTATTTTGATGGTGTAAGCTCTAAGGAGGGAGATGGTGTAGGAGTACTATTGATAGCTCCTACTGGAAGGACATTTAAGTATTCATTTACTTTAATGTTTCCTTGTACAAAAAACACTACAAAGTATGAGGCTCTACTGATAGGATTGAGATTGGTCTAAAGACATAAGATAAGAGACCTTAGGGTAATTGGAGACTCAGAACTTGTAGTATCTTAGATAAAGTCCAAATATGCTTCAAAAAATAAAAGACTAAAGCAGTACACAAATGTTGTCTGGGATGAGATAGAAAATTTTGATGCATTTGGTATTGACTAGATGGAAAAAGGTCACAAAAGAATGGAAAACTTGCTGGTAAATATTGCTTTAAGGCCAAAGGATGTTAGTTTTGAAGGAATCTCCAAGATTGAGGTACAATCTAGACCTTCTATACCAAACAATATTGAAAATTGGCAAGTTTTTTAGGATGATCTGGACATTTTAAGATCTCTAAATTGTGAAGCCAATTTTGAAGACAAAGAAATAAATTTTAGTGGATATGTGGAAACCTTAGATAATAAGGATACCATCTTTGGCAAAGAAGTGCTACAACTAAAATCAAATAGAGTTCCAAAAGGTATGGTGGTGCTTGGGAGAGCATTTGATAATAATGAAAAGTCTTTTTCAACAAAGACTATAAACAAACTAGAGGATTTGGAGGAAGTAAATTTAGGGATAGCTGGAGCCCCTAAAAATGTGTCTATTGGAAGAAAGTTATCTCCTAAAATAAGAAATTTTTTAATTGATATTCTTAGAAAATATATGCATGTTTTTGCATGGTCTTATGATGACTTAAAGGCCTATAGAGAAGATCTTTTTCAACATAAATTCCTTTGAAGGAGGATACAAAGCCTTTCAAACAAAAGTTGAGACCCGTAAACCCTACCTTGGCACCAAAAATGCAAGAAGAATTGAAGAAAATGAGGGATGCAGGAATCATAAAACCTATTAGACATTCAACATGGGTTTCCAACTTAGTCCCTGTAAGGAAAAAGAATGGAGACATCAGGCTCTGTGTAGCTTTCAGAAATCTAAATATGAATTCATTAAAGGATAATTATGGTTTACCAAACATGGAAGCCATGTTACAAAGAGTTACTGGATCTGAACTCATGTCAATGATGGATGGTTTTTTAGGGTACAATCAAGTTGTTGTCAAGTACTTTGAACAATTCAAGACTACATTTACTACTCCATGGGGCACATATGTATATGTCAGGATGCCTTTTGGCTTGAAAAATGTTGGAGCAACTTTTTAGAGAGCCATGGATGTAGCATTTGCATATTTTATAAACAAGTTCTTGGTGGTATACCAAGATGATCTCACAACATATTCAACAAAAGAGGATCAACACTGTGGCCATCTTGAGAAAAAATTTGTGAGAGCTTTAGAGTATGGTGTTTCCCTTAACCCAAAGAAATGTGCTTTTGGAGTAATAAAGGGTGAGCTCTTGGGACACATTGTATCCAAAGATGGAGTCAGTATTGACCCTAAAAGGGTAGTTGCAATTGATAAAGTTCATCTACCAAGAAATGTCAAAGGAATTCAATCTTTCTTTGGATAAATAAACTTTGTCAGGAGATTCATAACAAATTTTGCTGAGACTAGTGTTCCTATCTCCAAGATGTTGAAAAAGGGTGCTAAAGTGGAATGGAATGAAGAAGCTAAGATGGCTTTCTACGAAATCAAACAAGCAATCAAGAATGCTCTTGTTTTAAGAACCCCTAATTATAGTAAGCCCCTACAAAAAAAATTTCTTCTTCTTATCATACCATTGTTGTAGGATTATTACAAAAGAACTTAGAAGGTTTCGAGAAACCTATATCTTTCTTCAACAAATCCTTACAAGCAACTGAACTAAAGTATGATATAAATGAAAAACATGCTTATGCTTTGGTTAAAGTTGTCAAAAAATTTAGGTGTTACTTGGTTGGAGCAACCATAGTTGCATATGTGCCTAGTGCTCCTGTAAAGGATATTCTAGTACACCAAGAAGGAAGGAGATGTAGATGGATCAATAGGATCTAGGAATTCAATATTGATATCCAAATAAAAAAACTGGTCAGAGGATTAGGACTACCCAAGCTTATGGCTCAGAGTAACTTAGATGAAAATCATATTAACATGCTTGAAGAAGAACAAAGGCCATACATTTTTCATTTAGACTGTTGTGATTGGTATAAAGATATTGTTGGATACTTGTAGAAGATGATTCTTCCTCCTGAAATGGATGATAACAAAAAGAGAACTGTAAAATTACATGCTTTGAAGTATGTGATTTCTAGAGGCGAGTTATGGTGGAGAAGCAATGGAGGTGTCTTACTCAAATGTGTTGATCATCAGAAGCTAAAGACCTATTGCAAGAAATGCATGATGGTGTGTGTGGTGGCCATTACATGGCGAAGACTACTGCACATAAAATATTGAGGTTTGGTTTCTGGTGGCCAACTATTTTCAAAGATGCTCATATGTTTGTTAGAAAATGTGATGTTTGCTAAAGGTTTGCAGGAAAATTGAAATTTAGTGGTAACCTGCCCTTAAAGCCTGTACTAGTTGAGGCCCTTTTTTAGAAGTGGGGTATGGATTTCATTGGAGTGATCCCAACCAAATCAAGTGGGGATCATTCATTGATTCTAGTGACAACAGACTATTTCACTAAGTGGGTGGAAGCAATTCACACTAGGAGAGCCACTAGTAAGGTGGTGATTAATTTCATGATGCATAATATTTTAACAAGATTTGGATGCCTTGAGACTATAGTAGTTGATAATGCTATGTGTTTTAGGTCTGGAGAATTTAACAATTTCTGTCAGCAATATGGGATTCAAGTCTCATATTCATCTCCATACTTCCCCCAAGGTAATGGTCAGGCTGAATCAAGTAACAAAAGCTTGATTAAAATATTAAAGAAAGTCCTTGACAAAAACAAAAGGGCATGGAACTCAAAGTTGTAGCAAGCTTTGTGGGCTGATAGAGTAACAGTAAAAAGGGAAATTGGTTGTGCACCTTTTGATTTGGTATATGGAATTCATGCCAAATTGCCACAAAATAATTTGTTGCAAATGTATAGGTTCATCCAGATATATGATGATGATTTGGATAATTAAATGAAGATCAGAATGGAAGATTTGATATAACTAGATGAATCAAGAAGGGAGGCTCATAGTAAAAATATCAAGTTGTAGCTCCAGTATAAAAATTTGTATGACAAAAGGATCACTGTTAGAAATTTTGATATTGATGATATGGTTTTAATGTGGAATGCTAGGATATAAGACAAAGACAAACATGGCAAGTTTGACCCAATCTAGTTGGGACCATATCTCATTGATGTTAAACGGGGTTCTGATTCTTATGTTATTAAGGATTTGGTTGGAAATGTTTTGGAATTGCTAGTTCATGGACAATTTTTGAAGTTGTACTTCTCCTGAGGTACTTTTATTATCCATGAACAATAGGTTAGGTTTCCTTTTGTTGTGTATGTAGGAGTAGTTGTTTTTCAGTGGGTGGTCTTCTCTCCCATAGATCTGAAGTTCTTGTTATGCTTGTAAGAGGCATACATCCCTAGGTAGAACCACTGTTAGCCCATTTTCCTGTCATGCAAAAAATATTTGAAAATGGCCAATTTCTGCTTCAGGTGTGAGAGATTAGGGTTTATCCAAGCAAGGGTTTCAAATTTTTTTTTGTCTAAGTCCATAAAACCCTACCCTTGTCTATTTTCTCATTACTTTTTTGGGCCACTTAAGTCCCTTTTTTGCACGTGCTTGTCTTTTCCTTTGTTCTCCAAGTCTCCTAATGTTCGACGGTTAAGTCTTTTATTTCGTGACTTGGCAACCAAGGCTATCTTTGAATCTCACAATGTTTGATGTTAAGTCTTTAACATCTGGAGATTGGGCAACAAGGTCAAGACTTGACGAGAAATGGTTATCTCCTGATCTCTAGATATTCGACGGTTTGTGTCTAACATCCAACGATCTGGCAAAAGCAGTTATCTCCCAATCTCATAATAGTGGTGGTTAAGTGTCTACCATCCGGAGATTGGGACACAAACATAAGAAATAGAAAGGTTGCGAATTATCTCTGAATCTTGTAATGTTAATTGTTATGTGTCTAGCATTCAACAACCTGGCAAAATGGGTTATCTCCAAGTCTCTTAATGTAGCAGCTAAGTCATGAAACATTTGGAGATTAAGCGACAAAAGTAGATGATGGTAAAGATCAACAACTGTCGTTGGATACCAAGAACTAAACTTGGTCAAGACAAGTATTCAAGGATTGTGAGATGTGCCTTTGTCGCTCAATCTCGAGATAAAGCCCAAGTTAAGTTAAGTGTTCAACGATTATGAGAAGGCCTTTATCTCCGAATCTCATGACGAAACCTGAGTTAAGACAAACATCTAGCGACCTTGAGAAAGCCTTTGGTCGCGTGATCTCCAAATGATATAAAGTTAAAGACTTGTCACGGTTAAAGGTAAAGACATTATAGGTCAAAGCTAATCAGATGGTGGGTGTGAAGCCTTGATGAAAAGGTGCTCAGATGATAGTGATTGCAGGATTGCGACAACTGTTCGATCTTGTTTGGAAAAGGGTAAATGAAAAGATGGGCCCAAGTGCCAGGTGTTGCTGATGTGCCCGCTTCTGATTGGTCGCTCAGGGTGATGTGGAAAGTGTTTTTTTAAGGCTTTGTTGACCGTTGTTCTGATTTATATGGGCTGCACGATGTGCTGAGAAAACCAAGGATCAATGACTGTGTTTTAAATTTTGTTAATCAACTGTTGTGGCCAAATTTTTGAATTGTTTAAGGGTTTCTTTTCAACAGGATTGAAGTCGATGAACTAGAAATAATGAACTGCATCAGATTTATTTTGTTCCAAGGATGGTTACAGGTGAATATTGATGAATAAGATATTAGGTAGTCGTCATGATCTGATTTGTTTTCCTGAAGTGCCATTCCAGTTTAATGCAGAGGACTGATATTTTGAGAAGGATGGCTAGGGTATGATGGTTGTCAGTAATTTCCATGCCTTGGTACACACAAGAGTGCTAAGATGGTTCTGAAATTAAAATTGTTGTCTATAACAAGAAGCCTTTTGAATTTGTAACCATAGTTGGCCTATGATGATGAAACCCAAATATTGTAAATCAGATTTGATCTGACCCTTCCCGGGTTTTCAGGCTTTCCTGTCTACTTTCATTTCTTGTTGTAAGTGGTTGGAAAACCTAATTTCACCCCAAAATGATCCCAAGATTGTTGCAATCTTTTATAAGGATTTCCAAGGTCATTTAGAAAGGGTTGTATTTTGGCTGGGTAAGAGGTCTAGGTCTAGTCTCTTCTTGGTTTCAGAATACCAGCTGATGATTTGTTCTCAGTCTAAGATGTAACATATTTTATATCAGACTGTATATTGTATGAAAGGAAAAATTTCTGGTCTTTAGCTATATTGGGGTGGTTTAATTTTGAAGCAAGGTGTGTACAGAGGCATGAATCCTCGTACATAATACAACTATCCAATCTTATTTCTCTCCGATGTGTTGATCTTATGAGTTTTGAGTTTTTTGATTCACTGCATAGAGTTTATCTATGTATATGTTGTCAGTCCTTAGTTTTGATTTAGGATAAGATTAAATGATGCTTTGGATGAAACATAGATTCATTGGGTTTGCATAGGGATTTCTATAAGTAGTGTGGGTTTGGGTAATTGTGTTTATAGCTTGGATCTTTGATGAAGAATAATAGTTCATTTCTGTATTCTGCAGTGCATTAGAGATTTTGCCCAGAGGATAAGGCACTGGTTAGGAATAAGTATATTCTGCAGTGATATGTGTTTGATGTGGTTTGCTTATATCCCTCAAGTTTTAAATCATAACCAATCCCAAGTCTTTTGAAATATTGAGGTTATAGGGTTGTATGTTCATCATGGTGATTGAGAATCAATGAATTACAGGTTACCATTTAGTATTTTCTCACCATCCTATTTGTTATATAAATCCAGAGAAGGTTGTGAAGCATAAAGTTTTGAGCTGGATTAGGTGTACCCACCTTGGTTTTGCAGAGCCAAAAGTGCAGAGGGCAATATTGTCCCTATAGTTGGTCCAATTACCTACAAATCTCCCCACATTTGGAATTAATCCCTCCTCAAAATTTGTCTTAAGTATATTGGTGTCTCTCTGAGTGTAAAATCTTTTTCAGGTTCCAACAACAACTACTAGTGTGTTTAGAAGAGAACACAATTTTTCCAAATTATAAAAAAAACCACCAAAAAATAGGAAAAAAAGTGTTGGAATTATATAATTAATTTTGTGATTTTTGATTAAGAATGAAAGAACAATGATCTACTTACTTTGAGAGTGTGGTGATTATTTTTGCAAAAGAAAGATTGTGAGTGATTTGGTGAATTTGATAAGCTCAATGATGGATTGAGAAATTTGCTATTGTTAAATAACAAGTTACACACTTGAACAATGACTTGTTTCTCAATCTATCATTTTGCCAAACTCCCCAAATCACTCACAATCTCTTTTTTTGCAAAAACTAATGACCACACCCCCGAAAAGTAATTAGATCATTGCTTTTTAATTAGTGAGCTAAAACCACAAAATTAACCACTTAATTTCAACAATTTTTTCAGCGTACTGTTCAATAGAGAATAGTTGAATAATAGAAAAGTTCTCAATCTATCATTAGTATTGTCAAATCACCCATAGTTAAAAAATCACCAAATCATTACTCTTTTATTTTGGGTAATTACAATTTTTTTTACCTTCACAATTCTATTTTAACATTAAAATATAATAATTCTATTTTTTTAATTAAAATAAATTAAAGAAAAATAGAGATGCTCTTTAACTAATATCAATCTCCTTCTAAACAAACTAACTTTAATTAAATTTTTCTCTCTTTAAATAGACTTTTAGTCTTTGATGAAGTTTAATTAAAATCATTCATTGATGAATCGACCAATAATTAAATACTTTTATTGCTAATACCAAATACAATATGTTGAAACATTTCCCCCCTCTGACTATTTTTAACTTCTCCCATACACACTGTGATAACCTTTTCCTTTTCCTTTTCCTTTTGAGCTCTTGGGTGTGGGAGATCATCCATGAACTGTAGCAGATGTGGCGATCCAGGTATGGCGGGGACGGGGATTAGAGATTAGCCACTCCTTGCCCAGCTGATTGAATATAGATACAAAGAGTTTCTTCAATCCCACGAACAACATTTTCAAAGGGCTCTTTGAATCAGCTTCCAATCTTACATTTCATATGCTTATTCTCATTTCCATAGCTTCTTCAGATTTTATGCGGTGGATCATCTGACTGGATTTGTAGAGAGAGCTGGTGTCTACAGTACAATGCTTCTGTACTTCAGAAGTGCATAAAGTTGTGAATTTTTCCAGTCAAAAGTATTGTTCGGGATAGTGTAAATGCACCTGGAGCTCTATGTAATGAACTCCAAGCTGTCGGGATTGAATCTCCACCTTACACATATGGAGATTTATGCAACATCATCGTAGCTTCAATCCCAAAATTGCGATGAACAGTGCCGTCGCGAGAACAGAAATCTCACACGGAGGTGAAGGACACGGGTTCGATATAAAATCAATGATCAGGATTCTACTTATGTTCTTGCATCATTTATTATAATGTACGCGCTGTTGATTATATAATATCACAGCCCTTTATAGGTAAGGAACATCTTCGGCGTAGGAGTGATCTGTGAATGGAGGCGGGAAAATTGAATATGCTGGGCATGAAAAGGCGCTCGCTATCTGCATGTCCTGATCGCCCTCAATCCAAAATCACCAAGGACGATGCTTTATCAATTTATGGTCAGTTTGTTTTTATATCTTGGGCGCTTTTGTTTTTTTTAGTACATATGAACATCCCGGCATAACAGACACCCAACTAGGATTAGAGACAGAAAAATGCATTCCATTGAGTTCATTTACTGGCGTGCTTGGAACATTGTTTATGGCATTGAGGATCAGATTTTATTTGGGAATATAGTGAGATGTTACTGAAATGTGGATAGTCATGGCTAGCAAACGCCATCCTTTCAATTCCATCTGCATCTGTCTTTACTTTTATAAGTCTTTTTGGGAATGGTTCTATAATCGTTGATCTTGGTGGCCTTGTGTAATAAAACAACTCGCCAAGAGGACATAGTAGGCAATATGCTGCATTTACTTGATTAAACTTCAGAATAATAAGTTATTTTGAGGTGGCAAACCTCTAAAAGTCTCTATGAAAAATATACTTTGCAATAGGATGATTATAACTAATTACTAGTTCCTATGTGTACCAAATCTATGCCTTGGATGCAACCTAGGCTAACTTAATTATCTATATAAGACTATATTAATTATCATACAACTTAATTAAGAGCTAAGGTAGCCACAAGCCAACTACTCATAATCTAAGGTAGCCACAAACCAACTACTCATAATCTTATGCATGCTGTAGAATTAAGGGCGTAGCATGCCCCCCCTTCTTTAGAGAAGCATTGTCATTACTCATTAGTGCTGATCAACTTTGGATGTTTTTGCACAAAATCTTCATTTTCCCATGTAGCAATTTTTGACTAGAGTGTTCTTCCATTTGATAATAAACTCTGTGATTGCCCTTTTTTGCAGCCACCTAATGCGTGTTTGAAAAATTCCCTCAGGGTCCAAAATTATTCTGCCTTGCTTGTTAAGGTCTAGAAACTCGATCTGTGCTGCAACTCTTTGTCTGATAACCTTCTTTGAGCATGAAACATAGAAGATTGGATGTATGTTTCTTGACACAGGTAACTTCGATTTGTATGCTTCATTTCCAATCCTCTGTAACACCTTATAAGTTATAAGGAACATAATACTTGGGTGCAAGCTTGTTATCCTTTACCTGTTGTTCTGCTGACATTTGGTTATATGGCTGTAATTGCACAAAGATTCAATCTCTCACTTTAGAAGTCCTTTCATTGTGGTGCAGATTACCTTGCTGCTTCATTATGTTCTGAGCCATTGCCAAGTTTTCCTTGAGACAAGCAAGTAGCCCTTGTTATATTGAACGTGTTCTTCATTTATTTGAAATTTTGGGTGTGCTTGCAATGAAGAGGTGATTGATGGTGTTTGGTTCCCATATAGTGCCAAAAAAGGAGACATTTTGGAGGAAGTATGTAAAGAAGTGCCATACCATGATTTTTGTAGCGGCAACCATGGCACCCATCTCCCATTTTTACCCGAAGCAAAACATTGGAGTTAAGCCCCCAAGCATTCATTGACCACCTTTGTCCGTCCCTCTTATTTGGGATGATATGACAAAATATGAGCAAGCTGAGTGCCTAAACATGATTATGAATTAGTCAAGAAATTACTTGTAAATATAGAATCACTATTACTCACTTTGACTTTTGGAGTTCCATGTAGTTTTTTAATAGTACTTGTGAAGGCTATTGCTATAGTGCTTGCTACAAATGGGTGCACCAAAGCACAAAAATGTACATATTTGGTGAGACAATGTGCAACAATTATGATGACATTTTTTCTTTCAGATCTAAGCAAATTGGTGACGTAATCCATGGATACCTCCTTTCACCTCTTTGTCTCCCTTCTATCTTTCTGGAATACCATGCATTTGGCCACTGATTTCTGTACATCCCGTTCTAGCTCCTCCCAAAGCTTGCTCGATTCTACTATAAGTCATCAAGATTTCAAAGTACATACCTATTTGCAAAGCATGCAGTTTTGCTGACACCTTGAGTTACTTCATAGGTATAACTTGTCCTTCTACAATATGACATTTCCTTTTCCTTGTAAATTTGTTTAAAACACTTGAGTTCGATTTTCTTAATGAGAGTTTGACTATCCATTTCCTTCTTGCACTCGTCTTGTGCCTCATTGATCCAACCCGTCTGCAATACGGAAATGGCATACAATAGTGACTTTGTGTGTTCATCCCTCTTAGATAGAGCATCAACCACAACGTTCTCCTATCCTTTCTTATATATGATTTTTGAGTCATATCCCAACATCTTTATTACTTGTTTTTGTTGTTCTTCGGATGACAACCTTTGTTTCAAGGAAGATCTGAGACTGTCATGATCTGTCTTTATCTGAAAGTGTCTTCCCATTATATATAACTCCATTATTTGACTGCTTCAGGATAGTTAACATTTCCTTCTCATAAATTGGCTTCAATAGATTCTACTCTTGAGTTGGTGGCTCTCAAATGCTATGGGTCTTCCTTCTTGCATGAGTACTACTCTTCCATGTCTGGAAGCACCACATTCCACAATGACTGTTTTTAAAAAAGCTGAGATAGCTAGAACTAGAGTTGTGCACATGGCTTCCTTTAGTTTCTCAAATGCCCTAATAGCTACTTAATTCCGTTAGAAAGAATCCTTTGTCAACATGGTTGTGAAAGGTGATTCTATGCTATCATAATTATTTACAAATAGGTGATAGTAACCTATAAGCCTCAAGAAATTATATAGGTCATTAAAGGTCCTAAGCATTTTCTATACTACTATGGCCTTGATTTTTTGAGGGTCTACCTTGACTCCCTCATCTAAAACTGATAGGTACACATTTTTTACTCCAAAAGCCCACATGGCTCAGCATAAAGTTGATGTTGTTCAAGAATGCCTAGAACCTGATTTACATGCTGCAAGTGCTTGGCTCCCAAGTTTTCGTATATTTTAGATGCCATCAAATAATACCAAAATATTTTCTTGCAAAAATGGCTTGCAGATACATTAAAGATTGAAATGTAGATGGTGCATTTGTGAGGCCAAAAAGCATTACCAAAAGTTCATAGTGACCTCCATGGATTTGAAAAGATGTTTTATATACATTCTCATCTCTAATTCTGATTTGATGATACTGGATCGAAGATCAAGTTTGCTACAATAAATAGCACCATTAAGTTCATCTAACAAATCATCAATTACTGGGATGGGAAACTTATCTTTTATGGTGTACTTGTTGAGCTTTGTGTAACCAGGGCACATCATTCAAGTGTCATCTTTCTTGCATATCATAACAACTAGAGAGAAGTAACGACCTTGATTATGCTTGATGATACTTGCCTCTAGCATCTTTTGAACTATCTTCTTGATCTCACTTTTTTGTACATATGGATACCTATAGGGCTTGATATTGGATAGTTGGCTCCCTGGTACTGATTGTATGGCATGATCATGATTTCTTTTAGGATGCAATCCTTTTGGCATCTTTCCAAAAATCTGCAATCCCTTGTAGCTCTATTGGTGTAGAAGCCTTTGAGTGATATTCTTATAATGAAAACAACTAGGGTACAAACCCATCTACCCTCTTGTTAAGCATGTTTTGCATTTGATAAGAGCTTAGTATTTGTGGAGATTTTGCATGCAACCCTCTTAGTTCTATTATCCTTCCTTCTTAGTGAAAACACATGAATATCTCTTGAAAGTTCATCTAGATTATCTCTAGTATAGTAAGCCATTGTACTCCTAATAAAATATCTGCTGCACTCATGGAGATAACAAATATTGGGTTATCAAATTGGTACTCTCCTATGGACAACTACCCCCATTTTTAAATAAGACTTGATTTTGCAGTTATATATTAAACAATTCAAATGAGCAACCAACTTCTTGTCGATGAAGTTGAGAGTGCCTTCTAAGTCTATCAACATTGTTACTCTCTTTTTCTTCAAGAAACTCACTACCTCGATACTTTGTGGGGTACTTTTTCCTAAAAGTGCATGACAAGAAATATTTGGCTGGGCATCTCCCAATTCCTCATTTGCCTTGATGTCGACCTCTAATAATTCTTTTTCTCACTTGGCCCTCTAATGTAGAACAATTTCTTTTCAATACAATTATGTCCTCAATTGTATTTACCATGATATTTCAAACACAACTTTTTGTTGTCTTCTCTTCAATTTGTTGCAGAGTTAGTTTAGTTGAGGAAGTGATTGTGTAGGAGTGCTTCTATCTCTCATGTTTACAAACCCTTGCTGTTTATTGGTCAAACACTTTTCCTCTACCTGCCTTGCCATAATCATTGCTTGGGACACACAAATTAGTTGGATCATGCGTACCTCATATCAGATGCGGGCTTTTAAATCCCGTAGACTTCAAATTTTTCCTTTGTAACATGCTCCACGTTGAAAGACAAATTTTGGAATTTTTGAGTATAATCCTTGTTGCATTTTTTTGGTAAATTGGCTAAAGTAGCTGCCATAAGATTGTCACCCTAATGTATAGCGAGAGTCCTCTTGGAAGACCAACCATATGCCAATGCATCCCTTCTTTTTATTCTCTTCACATAGCCAACAATGTCAAATGAATTGTTGTGGTTCCAAGTATAAGGATGTCAAAGCAATTTTTTGTTGACATGGAATGATGAAGATCAAAGAACTGCTCTATTTGGTACAGCCAATTGGTTGGTTCCTTGATATCAAACTTTTGCATATCCATCTTTGGTGTGAAGTGCGTAGTCATAAAATTATCTGGGTGATGATCCATCTTCAGATTTGAGTCAATCCCAAAAGCATCTTGTATCTTGTAAGACACATCTTCCCAATTCTTAAGATTTGGACCCACTTGCTTAGAGTCCATAGAACTTTTAAGGGAATCAAATTTCTTCATGAATGCCTAGTTATCTTCACTCTTACTGAACCCTTCCATCTCCTCCCCCAATGATGAAATGCCATCCTTAGATTCCACATCTATGGAATCCTTCTCCTTAAGTAATACATCATTTTTGTAGGGATATTTTTCAGGTGTGATAGGACATTTCTCTTGCCTCTTGTTGAAGCTCCCACCATGGTGTGGCAAGATAATTCTGCAATAAATTACACAAACCAAATTCAAATAATCTTTAATTCATTTTCTACAGCTTATTAGGGCCTAGATCTCACTTGTCAAAAATAAATCTCCAAGAAACTCATTGATTTGCAACTTTGGGAGTGGATTTGGTGGAAACCCTATTTTTGCATTAACTACTTCAATTTTGCTCCAAATGATCTCAAATCTGGATTGTAACAGCTTGAATATGTTTGTGATAATCCCTTCAAAAAACAGTTTTTATTTTTATTTTTTTATTTTATAGTTTTGGTTTGTTTTAGAGCCTAGGGATTGAATTTGGTAGAAACCTTAATTTGGTGATAACTCCTTCAAATCTGGACTATAGCAGCTTCAATATGTCCCTGCTTAAGAGCAATAAGCCATTTCCAGGGGACAAACTTCCAAAAGTCTCCAAGAAGACCGTAATTCGCAATACAATGGTCATAAACTAATCTCTAGCTCTTATATATAGTATGCTCAGGCCTTGGATGCCATCTAGGCTGACTTAGCTACCTATACAAGACTATATTAATTATCATTTAACTTAATTAAAAGTTAAATTAGACACAAACTGTTAACTCATAATCCTATGCACATTAAAAAATTAAGAGCATAGCACCCTGCACATTATAAAAATGGTGAAATCCTTGCTCTCAGCAATAACTGGTAAGCTTTAAGTTTAATATATCACCCATGGTCAGTAGTTTGGCTTGGACAATGCTTTGAAAGAAATAGTGTTCATGCCATCCTCAAGCCAAACAATGGTAAATAAGCATAAAATGCAACATTACCAAGTTTTTTTGTTATAATTTGGCAATACATCTGTGAAATAGGAATAACTTTAGCTCCATCTGCGTTCCCTTTTAATGAGTTTTTGGTGGAAATGGAGTTAAAATCTTCGATCATGTGGGACCCACAAATTATGAGAAGGTAACATAAACATCCTTACTCCGAACTCAAATTGGTTATACTACTTTAGCTAGCTTTTATCTTGTTGGCCCTGGACATTGTAAGTACTAAGAATGGTAACATATTTGCTTCAAACTCAAACTTTTAACGGTTAACTGAATATGCCATGCATGGTCACTAGTCTGACCTACGGCAATGGGTTGAAGCAACTATGTAAACTAAAGAAGCTTGAATACAATTGGTTCCATATATTTGTCAAATATGTGCCTCTGGAAACCTCAAAGCTTTATTCTAGGAGGTAGGTTCAATGATTAGTGACATCTAGTTTAAATCTCTAATAACATCAATGACTTTTTCAGGGAACATTTAAACTAGTACGAATTTCTTCATGTCATTTGCTGTTCCCTGAGATGGCCTATGAACTGCAAAATTCAGTTTGAGGTTTCTGTAAAATCAGATAGTAAGAGTTTCTTCATCACAATCCGATGGATCATGCTAAACTGATTTAAGCAAGTAATATTTTAGCTGGCAACCTCTATTATGTTTTCCCAGAATGGTTCAGAAATTAGAATCTTCTAAATACTGTATGTCAGTAAGATTGTGACAGGAAAGCCACGTATTTGCTTTAAATAACGTATGATTAATTACTTGACATCGCCTCCCTTAGATGCGGTGGTCTATATCTGCTTGCCACTCAAAGTGGAATGCTTAAAGTATGTCTTATTTCAAGAGTTGTTTCTGCACAAGTTAATTCTTGAAGAATTTCAGCTTCTGGATAGCAGAGACTTTTGTAATTATTAATTTAAGCAGCCCTTACTTCAACATGGTGTCAGCATGTTCTACATTGTTGAGACTGCACAATTGCTGAAGCTTCATTGCAACCTTTACTGAAGTGTATATGTTGCTTTACAGAATCTACTCTACTGAAAATGCGAGATGGTTCTGGATTAGTTTTCAGTTCCAGTAGTGACATGTCAAAGCCAGCAGCAGCAAAAATGGAAGGTCAAGAAAGTGCGACTGGAGATGCTTCTTTCCAAAATTGTGGGATTGCATTGACTGTTACAGCTTCATGTAAAAGTAAATCAAACCTGATAGAAAGCTCCTGTTCTTGTTCTACAGAGAGTCAAAGGAGTTCTTGTTCCACATGCAGGTGAGTAAGTCTGTTGAATGAAATTGTATGTCTAGTCAAACCCATGTGTTTGTTGGCTCTCTTTCTCTCTCTATATTTGTGTGTTTGTGACTTTTTTCCTTTATAGATGCATGTACGTAAGGAAGAACTTGGAATTTGATGTCTCCACGCTAGTTGAAACACTTTCTTGAGGTTCTGGCAAATATTGTTGATGGATAATATATGCAAAAGTGACAGCATGTAGACTGAGTTTTTACATTGAGACATTTTCTAATTAAACTACTATCTCTAAATCTAGAGCTAAAACAGCTTTTATGAATGCCAACCGCTCCCAAAAGTAGAAAGCATGTGTAAAGCATATAACATAATGTATAGTGGTTGAATGAGAATATGGTAAACCCAAAATGTGGCTGATCCATGAGTGTTGAATAGCATGACCTGGATATAGGAAGTTAAGGTAATTGGTAGAAGCTTAGAAATGCAGCCATGGCAAAGTTGTAAAAGAAGCAGTATATAACTGAGATAGATGACTGGAGGGGCCAACTTTCAAAGTACTCAAAGCCAGTAACTGCTTTGAAGGGGCGTCTAGTAAATTGTAATAAAGCCAAACGGAATAGAGGATGAGAATGCTATGACATGGGTGACATATAATTAGCCTTACCTACATAAGACTAGGCGTAAATGGTAAACCCATAGGACTACTGTCATTGGTGCAAAACTTATCTGATACAAGTGGTAGTTTAATGTGGGGGCCCTTTCCATTCTCTCTGACCCCAATCAACTCCCTTATATATTATGTTTAGCAGAAGTGTGGTCAAGAAGCTGTGTCCGCTACAGGGTGTGGAGAACACCTTGCTGTTGCGATGGTAGAGCCAATCATACATTAGGAATATGCAGTTAGAAGTCCTTTCACTATCCACCACAACATGGCAGTTACCTATCACCTTTGGATGAGATAGCTATTTGATGCTTCATTGGTCTTTAAGATGAATCATTCTTCTTTTCAAGTCATTTCTTCTCTTAAAAGATTCTTTTCTTACACATTGCATGTGAATGCATTCTAACAGAGCAGACGGGTTTCACTAGAGTCATTTTTCCTCACATCATACTGTCAAGTAATTCCGTAGTGATTGCCACCAAGAAGAAATATCATCATACAACTTTCCATCATAGCCTTAGCTCATTCAGCCCACTCTAATTTGCAGGGAATCTACACGCATCTTTTGAGGCACAACTTAGTGTTGGAGTACAGGTTGGCTGGGATCATCCCTTGGCATCTACAAATTTTTATATTACATACTGTCCTGACGTTACTCAAAGGATGCATAAACCCACTCTTTATGTGAAGAATTCTCTGGGGTTCAAGGATTAATATATTAAAAATAATCTGTATGCTAATTATTTGCTCTTAGTTGTGTACTCTGTTATGATATTTCTCTTTATTCATTCACTGATAGATTTTGCATATTACATACTTATTTAGAAGTAAATACATTCATTGAAGATTATTTTTTCAATCAGATACAAAAGTTGAGTGTGTCCAAACTAGTACTCTGTAAGGAGGTATGACTGACTTGAATGGCACTTCAATATGGGATCTGTAGCAAATGTTGGCTATTTTTGCCACCATCAGCTCATCTCAGATAACCGATCTAAGACATTTTCATCATGGGCTAAAACTCTGCCAAGGCCAACATGTCGTGTTATCCTCCTTACTAGTGGGTCCCCATAGCATTTGCTCGTTGGCTCGCTGGATCTTTCTGTTCGCCTTGCCGAGCTTCCGAGTTCCTTTTATTGCATCCACGTCAGCATTTGCAGCTAACACGTGTAATCCTTCTTTCCGGTGGGTCCCCCTGGCATTTGCTCGTTGGCTCGCTGGAGCTTCTTTTTCGCCTTGTCGAGCTTCCAAGTTTCTTTGGTTGTGCTCATGTGGCTTGTGTTTTAATGCACTTGGTGGCTCGTTGGGAGTTTTCTTTCGTTCCGCCTTGTTCCCGAGCGGGCTAATACATTGTGTTTGTGGTTTTGACATTTCTTTTGCCAGCAACACGATTTGACTGTTAGCGACCATGACAAAGTGCAAGGATTTAGATTTCAATGCCGAACTACTTCTTTGGCTTTGTAAATACGACGCTAGTGCAGCCCCATGCCCATTTATCACTTGTAGGAAAAGGACCCTTCCATCTATTGGATGCATTCTTTGGCCCCTTTCTGTCACTTCATGAATCAAGTTGCTTACAGAGATCAGATTTTGATCTGACTTGATTTCTTCTGCCCTTCTGTAACCTAACTCCACTTTGGTTGAGGTTTGAACTCCATGTTGTAATTAGAGTTATGCTTGCTCTTTAAAAAGCAATCATGTATATAATTTCTCTAGTTCTCCTCTGGTTCTTTTGTAGTGCTCTGCATCTACAATTTTGTCTTTGCCTTCATCAATAGAAATCTCTTTGTTACCTTCTCTTACATTTAGAAACCTGCGCATTTTTTTCTTGCCTTGTTTGAATGCTTCTTTCTTGTTTCAACTTATATGTTGTGTAAAATCTTCTTGTTAGTTGTTGTACTATGTAAATCATTTTTCTTTATAGCATCTATTAAGTTGTAACCTTCATATATGACCTTGGAATGGAATAATATTAAGAGCTATGTATGTTTGGGTGCTTTGTTGGTGTTTAGTGTTGTCATAGGCAGGGAGTGACCATGTTTCAATCTAGTGCATCACCCCTTTAATTTTCATGCATTCCTTCTCCCTTTTCCCTCAAAGTTGTTAGTTTAGATAGAATAGGTGCACCTTGACTGGAAGGAAGCCAACCTTCTTTGGAGATTCAGCCTCACATGTGCAAGGTCCCACACTTGGAGGCTGATTCAATGTTTCTCAAGGTTGTTTGGGGGTCATATTCCAAGCATGGGTGCAAAGTTTTGTGTTAATAGTTTTTGGCACACCCGGTGGGACAAAGATCAGATCAGTTTCAAGAACATCCCCTGGGGGACCAATCTAAGCTCATCATTCATTGAGAATTTGGGTGTTTTTCTTAGTGCCAATAGCCTTTGGAGGTAGTTCTTCAACAAACACCATGGCGACTCTAAGTCCAAATATGTTGGTTTCAAGCAGTTCTAGTGCTAAATCTCAGCTTGGTTATGGCCCAAATTCGTTTGCAACATCAAGTGGCTAGTATGTCCAATGTGCTTATCACCCTCTTGCTCTTGCTACATCTTCTTGGTCTCCAAATGAGATTAGTGAGCCCAAGGCCATGATGTTGGACTTCCAAAAGCAGTCTTTTTTGGACAAGTTAGATATGACCCAATAGTTGCAGGTCTACAATAGGCAGCTTGATGAAATTAAGAGGTAGCAAAAGCTTGAAATGCAACAAGAGGAGATGGCTTACCAAGCCTACCTTCATGAACAACAAGAGATGGAGGCCAAACAAAGACAATTTGAGGAAAAACTTGCAAGGCACGTTGTTGTAGCAGTTGAACAAATGAGGCTCAAGCTAGCTCATTTGCAGACCCAAGAAGCAAAGGCAGCCCATTTCCCCAAATTTGTCATTCCAAGCTTCAAAAGGGCACATCCACCACAAGAGCCCATTCAAAAGCTAGAGCTTCACTCCCCTAGCTTTTTTCCAAATCCATTTTTTGGAAAAGAAATCAATATCTTGAGCTTCAATCAGAGTGAGCCTACCATATCAGAAAATCCAAGTTTCCAATTCTCTCATTTGCTGCTATAACTCCTCAAATTCTTGTGCAAGAGGAGGAGATAAAGCCAAAGCTGCCATGTGAAGAGGAGTTGTAGCCTGTTGTTCATAAGCCTTTACATGGGCCAAAGGAGGAAAAAGAGGAGCTGCAAGAGGACATCGAGAAGGCTGTATCCATTCAAACGTCTTTGCAGATGAAGATTGAACAAAAGGAAGAGGATCCAATCCTCTTATTTGAAGAGCTTCCCTCTTTTGTTGAGGAAGAAAAAAACTGGTGAGAGTGCTACTCGCTTAAGGGATTTGATAGAAGACCTGTTAGGATCTTGACCCTGTTAGGAGTTGCCTTATCAGAGGACTTAAAACACCAATAAAGATGTTACCCAATAAAGAGATTTATACAATAGAACTTGTTAGGGTTCACCTTGATTGAGGGATTTAAATATGCTTCATAACTAAAGCAATGATCTTATGATGACACTATATCTGTTGATTCAGATCATACCTGTCCACCCTTTCCTCTGCTTGGCTATTGAATTTTTCACTCCCTTTCACCTTTTGTGACTGTGATTCCTCTCAGAAGATTCTGCTCTCTTGCTCTCCTTCACTCTATGCTCTTGATTTTCAACAACACAACTTTCATGTCTTTTGACCTGTATTTATAAAAAATTATCTTATTAAAAATACATCTAATAGTTCTGCCAAGCTGTAAACTCTCCCATAAATCATGCATGCAAAACCCTTGATCAAAAAGCTTGCAAACTGATCCTTAGTTTACCTTGAAACACTCGTAGAAAAAACAAAGCTAACTTTAGTTTCACTGAAAAAGCTAACTCCAATTTAATTAAAAAATGCTCCGCATAATCCGGTTCGAATTATCATGCGCTTAACCGGTGTATGATTTGTATCCGATTAGTCATCTGTTCCTTGTGTGTTTGACAAGACCGGTTGGATAAAACCTCTACCGGTATAAGCGTGACCGGTTAAAGTACAATGCTTTCTTGCTCAATCTACCCAGTTCACAATCATGAGTACCAATGTGATGTACCGGTGTTCCGGTGGGATTGATGTTTGCCAATGACTTTACCAATGACAACTAACTTTATGTCAACGAAATTAAATCAATTGTTGCAGCAGGAGGTCCTCTATGATATGAAGGATGAGAAAGATGATCCCAAGGATAGCTCTGTCATTGAGGAACATGTTGATATGCATGAAGTTGTCCCTCAACCTATGTATATTACTGCAACAAAGCTAGAGGAATCTAATGAAGAAGAATTTTTTGGGAGGAGCTAGAAATCTTTTGCTCATCCATAGACATCAAGCCATCTTCTCCATCAAAAGATCATGAGCAACAACAACATGTGGATATCCACATCATGTAGAGATGCTACAAATGGCTCAGGAGTAGCATGAGGAAGAGGTGCAAGAGTTTATCTCCTCACAAAAAGAAGAGCCACATTCAAGCCAACAGGATACTAAAATTGCAGAGCACAATGGTGAGGTTAAGGCTGATCTCGTGGACCCAACACTATCAAGAGAATGCCCCATAAGGCATGTAGCTCTGCAACAAATCTATAGGTTGCCCCTAGTCATGCTTGCTTGCATGAGGGCGAGTATCACAAAGAGGAGCAAGTTTGTCTTGCTCAAAATGACAATGTCCCTATTTTGGAGAGCTTCTTTGTTCTCAGCATTGGGAGGGCAGTCTAGAAACAAAAGAAATGCCTATCATTCTTGCTGCCTTGGCTGGTTGCCCAAGTGTATGAAAGAAACAAGAAACTTGTTAGAAAGGGCAACTACTTCAACAAACCAGTTAATGGCTTTGTTTGATCTTTTTGTTTGTAAATATTTGTACATAGTAGAGTAGATGTTTTTTTCCTTTCCAAGAAGTGCATGAGTGCAAGTTGTTTCCCTCCTAGAGATAGCAAAATTTTTGGTCTTTGTTCGGGTTGCATATTTCATGTTGTTATAGGTGGCTAATGCATCATGTTTTCAGCGTTGGTGACTCCATACCCAATGGATTGTTTAAGGCCATTGATCATATGCTTAGCAGACAAGCATCCCCTTTGAGTCGCCAAAAATGTTGGCTATTCTTGCCACCATCATCCCATCGTAGATAAACGATCTGAGACATCTTCATCATGGGCTAAAACTCTTCTAGGGCCAACACGTTGTGTTTTCTAGCATTTGTGGCTGACATGTCGTGTTATCCTCATTACTGATGGGTCCCCCAGCATTCGCTTGTTGCCTCGTTAGAGCTTTCTTTTCACCTTGTCACGCTTTTGGGTTTTTTATTGCATCCATGTCAGCATTTGCAGCTAACACGTCGTGTTATCCTCCTTACTAGTGGGTCCCTGTGACATTCGCTCGTTGGCTTGTTGGAGCTTCCTTTTTGCCTTGCCGAGCTTCTGATTTTCTTCGTTTGTGCTGATGTGGCTTGTGTTTTAGTGCACTTGGTGGCTCGTTGAGAATTTTCTTTCGTTCCGCCGAGTTCTCGAGCAAGCTAACATGTCGTGTTTGCTGTTTTGACGTTTCTTTTGCCAGCAACATGATTTGATTGTTAGCGGCCATGACATGGTGCAACGACTTAAAATTCAATGCCGAACTACGTCTTTGGCTCTGTAAACATGATGCCAGTGCAGCTCCATGCCCATTTATCACTTGTAGGAAAAGGGTTGTCCCTTCCATCTACCAGATGTATTCTTTTGGCCCCTTTCTGTCATTTCATGAATCAAGTTGCATACAAAGATCATATTTTGATCTAATTTGTTTTCTTCTGCCCTACTATAACCTGACTTCACTTTGGTTGGGGTTTGAACTCCATGTTGTAATCAGAGTTATGCAAGCAGTTTAGAAAGCAATCATGTACATAATTTCTCTAGTTCTCCTCTGGTTCTTTTGCAATGGCTCTGCTCTGCATCTGTAATTTCATCTTTGCCTTCATCAATAGAAATCTCTTTGTTACCTTCTCTTACATTTAGAAACCTGTGCATGTTTTTCTTGCCTTGTTTGAATGCTTCTTTCTTGTTTCAACTTATATGTTGTGTTAAATCTTCTTGTTAGTTGTTGTATGGTGAAAATCATTTTCCTTACAGCATCTATTAAGTTGTAACCTTCATATATGCCCTTGGAATGGAATGATATTAAGAGCTATGTATGTTTGGGTCCTTTGTTGGTGTTTAGTGCAGTCATAGGCAGGGAGCGACCATGTTTCAATCTGGTGCATCACCCCTTTAATTTTCATGCACTCCTTCCCCCTTTTCCCTCAAAGTTGTTAGTTTAGATAGAATAGGTGCACCTTGATTGGAAGGAAGCCGACCTTCTCCGAAGATTCATCCTCACATGCGCAAGGTCTCACAATTGGAGGCTGATTCAATATTTCACAAGGTTGCTTGGGGGTCATACCCAAGTATGGGTGCAAACTTTTGTGTTAACATCGACCGACATTTCCAATTCCCAAATTTTAGGTCACCTCTACTATTTCATAGTTATGAATCTTGATTTTGACTTCGTGGTTTTTTTTCAAATCTCCTTTAAGTATTTCCATGTTTCATTGTATGTACTACATACTATTTATTCAACTGGGATGCAGGAGTGAACATTGCTCTGGGTTTGTTTAATTTCTTTTATCCTCCCATCTATCTGCATTTAAGCTCACAGGTTTCTACCAAGTAGCATTACTGAAAGATCCCCAACCAGATTCCAAGGCAAATTCCTACTGTTTTGGTTTTTGAATGTCTTTGGCCAGTGTCTTAGGAGAAATTTGTCTAATTTTTTTGTTTTTGTTATTTTCTTAATTTTTTTGTAATTTTTTGGATAAGAAATAGAAAACTTGAATAAATGACAAAAATACTGAAATACAAACTAACAGCAACACTTTGTACTGAACAAGGAAATTAAAATCTGAGTTTTTAATTAATTCTAGTGATTTCTAATATGACCGTACCAGGCATGTGCGGATCTGTGCAATTATAGACAGCAACACATTGACTCGATTGACCTGCTTTTCTGATATCTTCACCACCAGCTCCAAATTGCCGACACAGACCTAGGGATCCAAATTTTCTTCACTGTAGATTGCTGCTATAGCTTACGTCCAGCTAGTGAATGGACTGTGGTCTTGGCTGTAGCTGTATGGCTGGCCAAAACTCTTATGAATTGACTGATAAGCTGCTATAAAATACTGATCTGCAATCTGGCATATATTTCCTGTCCTTGAAATACTTTTCCAAACCCTAACTTTAAGCTGGAAATGAATATAATCACTGCCTGAGGCTGTATGGCTAGGCTAGAAATGAATGAAATGCATAAAACCTGCCGCCATTCACTGATCTTCAAACCTGATCACTCTAAATTGTTCTCAACAAATCTGATTCAGAATTTTCTCCTCAAAATTCAATGCCTTTCTGATCATAATTCTGATCTGTACTGAAACCAAGTGCTAGGAAAGTTGGGGTTTTGGCCAACTTCCTAATCTTCCAAGAGTTCTCGTTCCCGGAAGCCTGATTGCTGCTTAAACCCTTCATAGAGCTCAAACTTCAATATGCTGTTCTGAAAATAGTAACCTGGATGATCAAAATGGCTGGCCCAATTATCTTTTTATTTCTTTTCCCCTTCCCATCAAATGGTTCAAACCATTTAGGGTTTCTCCCATTATGTTATTTCATAAACTTTATTAAAATTAATCTTCTAATGAATTGACCCCCTTGAGGGTATTATTCACATGGAAAAAGAAACCACTTCTTAAAAACAACTTATAACTCCTTTCACCTAGGAAAGAGTGCCAAGGTGCTATTTTATAATACCTTATTATAATTATAGAGTGACTAGATTAATTCACTTTTTTATTATTTTATTTAAATTAAACTTAGGAAATAATTTTATTTATTTCTAATTTATTCATAAATTGATCATCTAGACTCCAAAGTGAAATCTACCGATGCCATCAGTTCAAGGATGATTCTTGAATCTTGTAGGTGAACTTACAGTCTCCTTAAAAATTAGGGACCCTCCTAAAAAATAGGAACTACAACCAAAGTCTCCAGAATGATCCCAGAGGTCCCCGGTGTGTTCCGATCAACTTCTAGTCAATTCCTATAAAGTAGGAATCCCTCCTAAATTTTAGGAGACTGTCCCAAACTGCTCAAAACAACTCATAAAGCCCCTACATAGCTCCACAAACCTCTGGATGGGTCCCCTATCCATACTGTTGACTTACGGGAAATCAGATAGTAGGCCAACCTCTGTTGACAACTGAGTTGTCTAAGGAGGGGACATTACAATTACCTGATACACAGTGGCGTTTTTGTCACAATGTGTTTTCTGGTATTTTTTTAAGCCAGGTCCACAGGATGACAACAAGTGTAAACACCATACTGCACCTCTTTTCCCTTCTCTTTTTGCCGTCTCCAAGCTGTGTAGAGGTGTGACAAGTGTCACCATCCTGCATGTTTTCTGTCTTTCTTTTGCTTGATGTCTTCAAGTTGTATGAATGGGATTGCGATGTGTCACTATTCTATTTGTTTTTCTTTGTATTGCACTTGCCTACCTCTCCTGTGCTGGGTGAGTAGGATGATGACATTTGTCAACATCATTCAGGATGTACATTGAAAAGTTAGAGGAATGGCTAGACAAGTTTGGTGGTGGAGGGGTCCATTTGACCAGCTATGTAGTAAAGCTGCTCGTATGTGCAAATGACCTTATTTTAATGACAAAACAACACAAGATTTGAAGGAACACTTGAAAGCTCTAGAATTATTTTGCCATGAGGTGGGGATGCAAGTGAACACCAACAAAACTAAGGTCACGATCTTTACCTTGAAAAGAAAGAAGGTACATAGAGAGTTTATCTTCGAAGACAACCTTTTGCAAGTGGTCAATGAATATAAATACCGGGGTCTTGATTTTCATGATAAACTAAGCTGGGAAACATGCAGAACAAAAAAGTTACAAGGAGGTTGGAAAGCATTGCATTCACTGCAAAATAGATGTAGAAGTGTCGAGGTATGGGACTGGAAAACTAGGAAAACTCTTTTTGGGCTTCTAGTGGTTGTGAGATATGGGGTAGCAACACTTCAACAAGTAAATGGACGCAGATAGAGAGATTACAAAAACATTTAATCATAAATAACCTTAAGATTAAATCATCTATTCCATATGAGATTGTCTTGGCGGAGGCTGGGGCTTTTTCTATTGAAGCGGCAGCTATGTGCCATTTACTAGGCTGTATAAGAAGATTAGAGAACATGAAATTGCATCGCTGGCCAAAAATTACAGCAGAAGAGAAATTAGATAGAAGAAAGAGCACATGGATGAAACAAACAACAAATAGTTGAATAAACGGGATATTAAAAATAACTGAGTGTCCAAGCATCAACAGGGGAATAAACAAGTATGTTCGAGGCAAACTCAAGGAAAGAATGTGGACTGAGCATCTTGGGAGGAAAAAGGAGTACTACATCAAACATTTTAATCCCACGCATGATCATACTCAAAAGATCTACATAGGATGGATGGAAAGTAAAAATGTTAATTGCCTAGATAAGAACTAGTTCGCATCATTTTAGATGTGAAATCGGAAGGTGGACGATACCTAAGGAAGAGTGGGAAAATGAAAGTTGTTAATGCACTAAAGAAGCAGTGGAGACAGAGTGGAATTACATCATAGAGTGCTCAGCCTACATGGATGTTCGGATCAATTACATTGATACGCTCAACGGGAACAACTTGAGTAAGCTGTTTGAAGAAGAAAAGATTATAAAGGTTGCAGCTTTCCTAATTGAGATACACAACAAAAGATCCAAGTTGCAAAAGGAAGAAGAGATTTAGTTGGCAGGAACCTTCTATTTTGGGTTTCGCTTGCTTGTTTTCGTTTCATGGTTATCTGTGGGTCCCATAGGCTGTTTGGCCTCATGGACGTTATTAAAAGCTTTCATTCATTCATTCTCTGAGTTCCTTCTTGTGTAATGAAGCCCAGCTATGTAGTGGTTTGTTTGGGGATTGCGCATCATCAACTATTTAGATCAACAGTTTTTATTTCAACCAGGTTAATCATTGTTGTGCTGGCTTGTCTTGAAGGAGAATCCAGGATGATTTTGAAAGCACGTGGAAAGCAAATCTTATAATTTAATTTTCCTTCAACTCTGGAGATATATCAGTCGCCTTGGCATTCAATCTTAACAGTGCCATTAATAAAAAATGGAAATCTACATCGTTCCCTTCATTCTGACATTTTCTTCTTCACAGATTGCATTTTCAGTACACTTTATCCTGAAATTTTTATTCTTCCAAAGACTGTTTCTTCTCTAATTTATGCAAATGAGTAAAAATCAAGTTTGGAAGACTTTGTGTTATAAACAAAATGAGCAAGAGAATGGTGGATGACAAGGGCAAGGATATTGCCTCAGTTTCTTCATCTGTCATGGGTATAGGATTCACTACTGCATGCTGAAATCTGTACAAAGAAGCATTATTTTGGCCTGTAATTTTGCTTTAAGGATGATTTTAGCTCAAACACATTGCCAGCCGAAACATATGTAAAAGAGAATTATCAATGTGCCCACCTTCCATTTGATTCTCTAGTATTTCTTCCATAGACTCCTGATCATGAGCTCATTCATGTATACAGTTAATATAAGTATATTGAAATGGGTGACCATTTCCTGCCCAATATTTATTTTCATTTATATGGAGAGAGTTGGTTCAGAAGTTGTCGTCAGAGGCCATGAGTTTGTTAAGGAAGTTTGGAGTTGTTTCTTGTAGCCATAATGTACTTTCTTGAGGATTGATGGGCTTTTGGAGGCCCCTCATAAGTTAATCGAGTATGCTTCAGATTAGTTTTTGCTGCAGGAGGTGGTGTATCAGATTGTCACCAGGGTCAATGAGGTGTTCACAAGCAATTGTATTGCTATGTACCAGACTTTTCTGATGAAAGTTGGTTACAAAGCCTTTTGGTCAATTACTGACACAGAGAAGCAGTCAAATGAGCTGTTGCTTACAGCTTAGGACTAGTAGCCAGGGTCACTGTGATAAGACAAAGGCTGTGTGTGCACTCTTGACAACCCACTCAGTTAAATTGTGTTGTAACATAAACATGAACCTCATTCTTCGGATAATGTGTATGGAAATGCACAAAATAATGCGGAAGTTGAAAAGAACATACAGCAAAGGAGAATACTGCAAGCAGCCGGGCCATGTTTCTCTACCCCTTTTACGTCATCCCCAAGGCAATTGGCAGCATTTATTTTGCTAACAACTTTCTGTTGAGAGTTGGTTACAAAAGCCTTTTGACCAGTTATCCAAACACAAAGAAGTGCTTAGATGAGCAGTTGCTTACAGTTTAGGGTTAGTAGCGAGGGCCAGGTATGATAAAACATAGGCTGGTCTGCACTCTTGAAAAATCATTTAGCTAGAATTGTGTTGGAATATAGGCAAGGATGGATTATGCACATAAAAATGCACTAAATGATGCGAAGGCTGAAAAGGATATACATCAAAGAAAAGATTTCAAGGAGAAGAGCTATGTTCATCTGCCCCTTTAATGTCATTCCCAAGGCAATCAGTGCCGTGCACTCTTGCAACCTGGAGGGCTGCACATTGTTAACCCAAGGTCCCAGAGTTTGCAGATTTTTTAAGTTCTAAATAATATTTAGAATTGGAAAGCCCCCTGTTTGGGTCTATTACATCATATTGTCACGAAGACAGATTGCCATGCTATTTTCCTATCAGGTGTTCCGTTTACTACTTCTGCCAGTTCATGTTCCACATCCACCAGAAATCTCTCTTCTTTATTCCAAAGTTCAAACCCCAGCAGTGATACTCACTACTTGACTAGTCCTATCAGCCTCCAGGGAAATGGAAGAAGCTATGGGGGCATTTCCAAAGATTTAATTGGGTGGTGAAATAATAGCAGATCTTTCTTCAGGGTTGAAATCAACAAGCAGTGCAAGGTTGTGGCATTCTTTGTAGAGGCCATGAACATAACATTTACCTTTCTGCCTCACTTGCTTCAGATCTCATCATTTGTGGAAGAGTTGGGTTGTATTTTGAGAAATGTCATTTTGAGTTCTTCTGTGTCTTCCTCAAGTCCACATCTTTTCTATCCCTTTCTTCTACAAAGTCAAGTTCTCATTTGTCTTCCCCTCCAAGAACCATTCCTACAAACACATTATCTTCTATCTCAATCTTGGTGGGAACTCCATCCCCCTCCTGTTGTTTTCTGAGAGGTGTTCTACAGTGGCATCGATGACTGTCATGTCATGACTGTTAAAAAAGAAAAACTATAAAAAAACTCTTAAGTAAATAAAGTAGTTGTAAAGTAAAACTAAAATAATTCTCAAGTAAATAAAATTAAACTAATTCTTAAATAGTTATAAAGAAAAATAAAAAACTTTAATATATATCTTCAGTGAAAAAAAAAGCTTTTGAGACAAAAGTAAAGTAAACAATGTAAGTAAACTGTAAAATAAAATAATTCATGACTAAATAAAATAGTCTGAAGTGTTATTTCTCAGTGATTTTTAGATCGATGTATTTAAGATATCTGTACTAGTTACTCTACAATCCCAAATTTCTGCTTGTTGATCCCTTGTGGGAGGATTCACACATGAAGGGTCCAGGGCTCTTGTATGTTGGGCTATCTTTGTGGGCCCTGCATACACAGTGTAACAGATAATCAAAGAGCCACTGTAAAGCAGATTCCAATTTAAAGGGGGCAAGATGAGCCAGATCAGGTATACAAGGAAGGGGCAGGTGCTAAGGTGGTTTATAAAATCGCAAAAACAAATTATGTGATGTGAGTGAAACTATTATTAAATCTCCTCTGTAAATGTTGTATTGAGGACTACTGCAGGTGAAGTGGTAAGGGAGCAAAAGGAGCAAATTCAAGTGCTGAAAAATATTATTGCAGGACACGAGATGACCATTATGGATTCAAAGCTTAGTTATCAATTTGGATGCGGGTATGTGAACCCGGTATGTGGATGCATGGATTTTTTTTGGGGGTTTCGATGCATTTGGGTACGTGTGTGTGTCTGTGTATGTATGTATTATTAATTATATATACAAAAAAATTATAGAAAAATACAGAATTGTAAAACTAAATCATTTTATAGTATTATACTTCATCATTGATCAATGCCAAATGCCAAAGATAAATATTAAATGCCAACTGATAGTTCAAAAAAATTCAAATAAGCCATATTAATGATACCATATATGTCTAAGTTCACGATTCCAATGAAAATCATTACAATTACAAAATGTAGTTCATGATTCATTAATCATCAAAATGATTATTATAAAAATCATCTATTGGATTTTCATTTTTAGCTGCTGCAAGTTCAAAATCATTTGAACCGAAAGTGTTTCCACTCGCACTATATGCACCATGTGAAGGTATGTCATCAGCATCGTCATCATCCATAGAGGCTCTAACAAGATCCTCAACTGTTGCATTAAAGTCGGTACACTCAACTGCTACATCCCAAATCTTTGCTGCCCCTTTTATTGGGGATCCTTATGTGACAGAAGACACAAATTGGAATGAATATACACCAAGTCTTCAGCAGCCAATCGGTTACACTTCACTGAGTGGATAAATGAGTACGTACTCCAATTTCATTCAGCGGTAGGAGAACTTGCAACCTGGAGAGAAAACCAACAAAAATAAGAAATAAAAAATCCAAAATAAATTAAAGAATGTTAAGTACTAATTTCTACAATACAAGTGGTAAAAAAAAAACAAAAAAAGATTACTTGTGAGAGGTAACCGGACATAATAAGCCGGCCAAAATAACCTAAGTTGCCGAATCCGGTACGGGTACGGGTACAGGTACGTGGGTACGAATTGCTGGTACGGTAGAAATTTTTTTAGGGGGTTGGGTACGTTTTGGGTACGTCCATATATATATATATATATATATATATATATATATGTTCATCTAACAAAGTATATATATATATCTGTATATACTATATGTTCATCTAACAAAGTTTAAAATGTCACATACCAATCATGTATATGGCAGGTTGTTTTATATGTCATATATGTGCAGCTAAAAAACAAATTAAGTTTACAATGTCACATACCAATACAAATGCTAAACAAAACCATTACAAATTTCAGATTTTGAAACATAACATACTAATTTAAATTCAGTTTTTGTCATTTCGATATCAAAAAGATCGAACTAGAATGTCATGATATATAGTCATTGTTTAACATATAAATAATAATAGGAATCAGTTCACTAATCAGAACCATAGGGGTCATCATCAATATGAAGATTGTCATCAACATTGACATTAGATGATTCAGATTGAACCCCGATGGTACTTGCACTAAAAGTAAGCTGGCTACTTGACTCCTCAATTGTTAAAGATTGTGCAGCAATAGAAAGATCCAAGTCAGTACGCTCCGGTTCTACATCCCACAACTTTGTTGCCCCTTCCTTGTACTCATCATTTTTGTGAGTAAGAAGGCGCAAGTTGGAATGCACATAGACTAAATCCTCAGCTTTGCTTGATGCTAACCGATTGCGCTTCACTGAATGGATGAAGGAGTGTGTACTCCAATTTCGTTCAGCTGAAGAAGAACTAGCAACCTAGTGAAGCAAAGGCAGATCTCATTAGACTCTTTAAAATTTAAGTAAATCAAAGGACAAATAGTAATTTTTAAATAACAACCAGAACTAGAAAGTGTATAAAAATTCATAAAATTACTTGTGATAAAACTTTGATCGCAAGAAGTTGGAGGTGTGGTGATTTGTGGCCATTGAGGTACCACCAAGAGTGAGCATTCTTCCTATACTTGTCACGAAGAGCAGCAGGACTATGACCAATGGATGCTGCAAAATCAGCAAATTCACTTGTAACTGCATCTTCCATTTCAGTATCAGGGAAGAGTTTAGTAACAGCTTTCCTAAACCCTTCACCTACTTCTACATCACGATATGGTGGCACCCTTGTTGGCATAGAAAGAATCTCTTCACTATAATATTTGGGTGTCAAGGAGAAGGCAAGAAGATGGAGCGGGGTGGTCATTTTGTTCCATCGCTCAACACAAATTGATTGCACCTCTTTGAAGAAGGTTTCTTCAGGGTCTTGCTCTTTTGCATTTATAATGGATCTCATCTTCTCAATCATTGAGTCTATTTCATCATAAACCTCCCCCAAGCATGGTTTATCCATGTCAGTAAAGCGAATCATACCTAGGATGGGCTCTGTGAAACTAAGAAGGTATTCTGCACGATCCCACCAAGTGTCATCCAAAATCCTTTGCTTGACATTTGTTGCCCTCTCAGTACTGGGCTGCCTCCATATGGTCCATGCTTGGCTGATGACCATACCAGAAAGTGCCTCTCGAACATTCACAAGTCGTCTCAAGACAATTGTATTCGATGCAAATCTAGTCTCAGCAACCTATAAAGAATAATATGTATATATATGATTTTATTGAAATAAATCACTAAAGTAAAACATAAAATTGGATTGTTTGAAATTTGAATTACCTTCAATAGCTCTAGCCGTGAGAATGATCTAAAAATAGCTTGTGAGAAGTGGTGGTTTGTTATGAACATTTGGATCTCTTGAGCTTCATCATACACTTCTTTAATCCAAGCTATTTTAGTACCCAACTTCTGTAGCATGAGGTTGAGTGAATGTACAGCACAAGGTGTCCAAAATATATGGGGGAATCGTGTCTCAACTAACATACCAGCTGCTCTACAGTTCTTTGCATTGTCCGTTACAACTTGGACAACATTTTGAGGACCTACTTCGTTAATGCACTGTATAAGAATGTCAGCAATAAATTGTGCATCCTTCACTTGGCCCTCACAATCAACAGCTTTTAGAAACATTGCCCCTTTAGGGCACATTGCAATCACATTAATTAAGGGTCTATTTTTTGCATCCTTCCACCCATCGGAAATAATAGAGACACCTGTTTCTTTCCATGAGGCCTTAATGGGAGCTAATGAAGTTTCAATATGTTTGACCTCCTTTGTCAATAAAGTGGTACGCACCTTCTCATAACCTGGGCTTGTGTACCCCTTTGGAGCTTCACTGATTTTTCTTACCATGTCTTGCCAATAGGGTGATCGAACAACATTGAATGATAAACCATTTGCATAAAGGCACCTAGCAATCGCTTCATCAGCAATATCTCTAGCATCATTATTAAATGCTCTCTCTAACAGTCCTTTTGCTTTCTTTGGAATACTAGCCTCATCTTCATTTCTCCTCAAATATGGATGGCTTTGCCTTTCTATCACAATATCAGGAGCAACACTGTGAGATGATGAACCATGCGGCCTTCGTGAGCCCTTTCCTTTATTCAATGGATGCCCGAATCTATTTTGAATCCTTGCATCTGCTTCCTCTTGCTCCTTAATAAATGCTGCTACTTGAGAAGCTGGTATAGGTGCACCTTTTTTCCCTGGACAAAATTTGATTCCCTTTCCAGGAATTTCACACAAATGCCCTTTCACTCGGCTATAGGAACTTGTATAGTGCTTGTCACACCTAGGACATATCCAAACACATGTCCCTCCACCTGGAACATGCTCTAATATTTGCACATGCCTCCATAACGGTGAAGCTGGGTCACTAGTGAATCGAGAAATCTCAGTTGAATTAGAACCAGTTGCCATGATAAGTTTGTATAGCACCCTGCAAATTATACATAATGATAAAAGAGTAAGTCTTTAAAAATAAATTATCAATTAAAATTTAAATAATTATTGATGTTAAATATGATTTATAAATAATATATTAATATTCATTATTTTAAAATTAAAATTTATACTAAAATTAAAAAATATATAATAAATTATTTATTCATCTATTAATAATAATAATTAAAGTTTATACTAAAATTAAAAAATATATAATAAATTATTTATTTATCTATTAATAATAATTTAATACACATACTATATTAGAAATATCTAAAACATTACAAAGATTGGAAATACAAATTTATAAATAAAATAAATTATATTATAAATTTATATTAGTTTAATATTGAAATTTAGGGTTTGAGGGTTTGAAGTTTAATATTAGTTAAATATTATTATAAATTTATATCAGTTTAATATTGAAAGTTGAAACAAGTGGCATCTTACAAATTTTTAAATTATTATTATGTTTGAAGTTTTTAATAACAAAATAAAATTAGTAACAAACGAAATTTTATTGGAGTTTAGTTTTACCTGAAAATGCGTTGAAAATGGAAGGCAGAAACCGTTCGAAGTTGCCTCCGGCTCTGGTCACCTCTGCATGAAACTCTGGTCACTGCGAAAGATAAACCTCCAATCGCCACCTCTAGTCGCCTCTGCGTGAAACTCGCCACCTCTGGTCACTGCGAAAGATGAAAGATGAAAGCCGCCGCTGTGATTGCCTCGCCGCTGTGAAAGATGAAAGCCGCCGCTGTGATCGCCTCACCGCTATGAAAGATGAAAGCCGCTGTGAAAGATGAAAGTCGTTTTCACTTTTCATCTTTAACCCAACCGCCTATCGCAAAAGAAGATATTTTAATTTTCCAAGTCAAACCGGTCAAGAATCGACCGGAATCGACCTAAAATCGCCACGTCACCGGTTGAATCGCGTGGAATCGAATGTGTTTAGTCTGAAATGATTCACAGGTGGAAATTTCGAACCCTGTGCGCACCCACAGGAGATTCGATTCCGGTTCCGACTCGAGTCGATTCGTACCCGGAATCGACAGAAGGCAGGGGCCGATTCGGCTACTTAGAAAATAACCCTGGACACAATAACCCCACCATAATAACCCATGGTCAAAATAACCCATGGTCATTTTAGATCAAGTTAGTATGCTAAAAAAGGGATTGTGAGGCACCATAGAGGATATTTAGGTCATTTTTAGACCATATATCTATTATATACCCCTAAAATAGCCTTAAAACATCTTTAATATGCTTAAATAACTTATAAAATGGTAAATAATTATAGAAATAAATACAAATTCGTGGGAATAAGCTAAATAAGAGTTATTATGAAAAGATACCATTTAATCTTGACCACAGAGGTACCACCATGTAGTAACATCCATTTTGGATAGGTCATTAACAACACGAAGTATGATTTCTTCTTTAAGACAAACAAGCCGAATTCTTTCCTAACATTTTCCTCCACTTCTAGATCTTGGAAGAGTCTACTAAATGCTCGCTTGTATCCATTAGCAACTTCAGAATCTCTATATGGTGGTACTCTCCCTAGGATAGAAAGTACAACATTGCTATAGTACCTCAGAGATAGGGCATATGCAAGGAGGTGCAATGGCGTGGTCATCTTGTTCCAACGAGGAAGAATGATTGATTCCACCTGTACACACTAAAATGGTGCACTTCTATGGATCATTACATGCAAGGAAACTCAAGAATGAGCCTTCACAAATCGATCCATAGCTCCCTAGGCATGGAGTGCAAGGGTTTTTAAGAATGCTCTCAGCTAGAGCTATTTAGCCTATAACCTTGCTAGTAAACCATGCAATGGGAGATTTAATGAAGACAAGGGCAAGAATGCCAATATCCTCAAGAATCAAGAATGAAAATGCAATGCAATGCTATGCTAGAAATGGAAATGCAAGCTAAGCTATGAAGGAAATATGCAAGTGTTACAACCCAAGCTAATTAATCTATGTGAGCTAATCTACAGCATAAAAATGAAGCTAATCTAAGAAAGCATAAATATGAAGCTAAGCTAAGAATGCAAGAATGAGATGTAGAATGCAAGAATGCTCCAAATCTTCAAAAGCTCCAAAGTGTACCTAGAAAACCTGCAACATAATATTAGTATAAAAAGTTGGGGATCTAGAATGAAGAAGAGAGCTCTCCTTTATAAGAAATGAGAAGGAATGGACCATGGAGATTAAGAGGCAAAATATTTAATCAACGGTGGAGCTTGAAGAGGGATCAATCCTTGTGCACAAATATCCTCCAATGAGAAAATAGGAGTTGACTTTTGTGTCCATATGAGACAAAAAGTGCTTTTTCCTTTTTTATAAAATAAGAATAATGCTTTATTTGTGCAACTTAGGATAAGAGGAAAAGTGGGGGCTTTTTATTTATTAAAAGGGGAGGAAATATTCCTTTTAAATAAATAAAGACTTAGGATAAAATGGTTAGCCCATAGAAAATAATCGAATAAATGATAGAACTAGGATTTGATCAAGAATAAGCAATTTATGATTTAGCAAAAGGGGCTAATAGTCTAGGTGACCATTTTTAGGTGTATACACCACCTTTTTGAAAAAGCTTTCTTCAAGATCATTCTCTCTTTTGTATTGCCACTTTTACTTTCTCTAACATCGTGTCCATGCTATCATAGATATCCCCCAAGTATGGTGCATCTGTATCAACAAACAAAAGCATGACCATGATAGGGTCGGTAAATTTCAATACATATTCCACACAAGCCCACTAATCGTCATCCAAGATCAATGACTTGACCTTTTGGGTCCTCGTTGAATTTGATTGCTTCCATACACCCCATTGGGCGCTAATAACCATTTAACCCAATGCTTCTCGCACCTTCACAAGTCATCTCATAATAATTGTATGATGCAAACTGGGTCTCAACAACCTAGGATCATGTTAATAGCAAGTTAATAACATGAAAAAAATATTTTACTCAATTTTGTAAAACATGAAATAAATGAAAATAAATAAATTAAATTTTCCTTCAACAATTCCAATTTTGAGAAAGTTCTGAAGATTGCTTGTGACATATGGTGGTTCGTCACAAACATCTAGATCTCCTCACCCTCTTGGTATATTTCTTTCACCCACTCTATTTGGGTGCCAATTGCTTGCATCACCAAGTTGTGGGGAGTGTATGGTGCACAATGTCAAAAAATGTGCTCATATCTTGCCTTGACCAAAGCACCTGCAACCCTGCAAACTTTTGCATTGTCTGTAATTATGTGGACCACATTATCATGACCCACCATCTCTATGGAGTCAATGAGGATCTTGGAAATGAACTCTACATCTTTGACTTCCTGTTCACAATCAACCACCCTCAAAAACATTGCCCCCTTGGGGGACACCACAATAAGATTTATTAATGAACGATTTTTGCAATCTTTGCATCCATTAGAGGAAACACTTGTTTCTATCCAAGAATCTCTAATTGGTTTTAGTGTGACCTCTACAAATTTCTTCTCTCTTTGTAATAAGGTGGTATGCACCTTTTCATACCCAGGACTTGTGACACTAGGAGGTGCACTATTGATTGTTGACACCATGTCCCGCCAATATAGTGATCTCACCAAGTGTAATGGAAGACCATTGGCATAGAGGCAAAATGCAATTTTTTGTTCAACAATATCTCTTGCTTCCATTTTAAATGCCTTGTCCAATGTACCTCTCTCACGGGTGGGAATTTCTACTTCATCTTTGTCTTCCGTTGAGGGTATAGGCAAGAAGAGATGTTTGGTGGCTGCTATTGTATTAGAGAGTAAATTCATTGTTTTTTTCTTTCAGGAAGTATAAGCACTTTGTTTTCCTTTTGCAACTAGTTTGTCAATTCTTGTTCTTTTATGAATCTTGCTATTTGTACAAGATACAACCCCTTCTTATTTGGGCCCTCACACATATTAATCCCTTTACCACCAAGACCCATAAAGTGAAGTTACACTTGAGAATAAGAGCTATTATATTGTACATTACAAAAATTACTCTTCTAAATATAACCCCCACCTCCTACAACTTATGAAATCCTTGTGGTATGTCTCTATAAAGGAGATCCTTTATCAATTTTGAATTTTTGGTTTCCTCCCACACCCACTGAACTTTGACTACTGGCCATTTTTACAATCTAAAAAGGACAAACTTGAAAAAATCCATTAAAAACTCGAAAAATTTCATCAAAAGACTAAAGAATAGGGTTTAAATGCTTATCTTAGATGCTTAAATCTCCTTTGTAGAAGCTATTTGACAGTCCACAAATGACCTCCTTTGAAAAAAACCCCTGCCCTTCAAAATGCCAAAATGGAGACAAAATAAGTTGAGAACAAAACAAGAAGCAAAATGATATGTTTTTGAGTTGAAAGGCCTCTTAAAGAGTCATTTTAGGGTTTAGAAGAAAAAAACAAAAAAAAGACACTTTTTATGTGTTTTTTAGTTGACTTTTCCTTTTGGTGCCTGCTGATGCGCTTGGATGCATCCGCATCCGGACGCATCGGCATCTGGTGCGGGCCTGCAGGATGCGAATCCTGCGACTAAGATTCAAAGAGACAATCTACAAATTCTGCCATCTTTTGCATAATTAGTGGTGTCACCTTTGATGAAGTTGAAGAGACTTTACTGATTATAGATACTGCGATTGTTGCACTAGACCTCTTTTGCAGAAATTACAATCAACCCACCTGAAGTTGCAGGATGAAGAAAGCTGTTTTAGAGAGAATGAAGACAAATCAATTATATTGTGGGATTTTTTCATTATCATGGCCAGCAGGTTTTCACTTTTCCCTAGGTTAGGAAGAGAAGAAGGGAGAGAAAATGGTTCACCCAATGAAAAATGTGAAGAAGTAAATAGGAAGGTGAAAGAACTGTATTCCAAACTGCAGGCCTATCCACAGCGAGCTTCCATGTTTCTCCTCAAGCAAAGAGTGTCTAGAATTGATGGTCTGGATGGCAATTGGCTTACAGAATTAGAATTTAGAAATCTTTTGAGGTCAGTTGAGGCTACACAAAAGAAAGGAATATCAGAAATGTTAATTCTATGACAGCATGATCTTCAAGATTACAACATTTAAGTTTGAACCCTTAGTCAAGGTGGAAAAAGTTGAGATTTTTGTGGATCAAATGAAAGGGACACATCCCCAACTGTTGGAAATCACAAAGAATGTCATTGGCTCATCATTCACTCTGTCCATTTAATCCATGAGCCTCTGGGTTGATAACCCTAGAGTTGCATCAATAAGTATTTTCTTAAATTGTTTGTCACAACTTTTACCAACCTGTCTTAGTGCATAAAAATTAACTTTTTGCAGTATTTACTGTTAATTGTGTGAAATCAATCAGTAAGAGGCATAAAAACAAAACAACAGGGCACACAGTGAACAAAACTACACAACACAGATTTCATCTGGAGAAATCAAATGAGTGAAAAACTCTAGGAAGAGCATGCACATTAGCATCCCATTATGATAGTGTCAGTACGAGGATATTGCCAATTTACTGCTTTTATTGGGGCCGTAATCTATCCCTACAATCACTCTTCTTCTCCATTACAACAATCTAAAAGCGCTTTGGTTTAGCTCACTGAGTAGCTCCACATTTGATTTCACTATCTTCTTTTATTCCCCTATGTTCCCTGCCAAGGAAGATTAATGGTTATCTTGGAAACGGCAACCTTTTTCAACTACCCTCTCTTGGGAACATGGATGGTTGCCTTGAAAGGCAGTGGTCATTCCTGTAACTGCTCACAATCTCCCCACCAACAATAAACAACCAGTTAGCTCATATGAGTAAATGAAGCAATCACCAATCATATCATAACAATCCTGCCTTTGTAGTGAAAGGAAAGAGACTGCCACCAAGAGGAACAAGTGAAATAACTCAGCTGTCATGGCCCAGGGATAGAAAGACCACTCACCAGCAATGCATGCAATGGTTGGTATCCTAGTTGGTGTCACCCCATGGTGGGAGAGAGATACGTGGTCAATATCAAGCCACCAATGCAAGGCAAATTGCTTCTGTTCGTTCTTTTGTCTGAAATGAGCTCCTAATTGCTTTGATTTACTCAGAACTGGACAGTGGCTATGAAGATATGCATGGGTCATCTCCACATGCAATATGACAGCATTTGGAACCACTATCAAGTACCCTGTAATGTCAAATGCCCAAACATACTCGCATTGTCCTACCAATTTGATTTGTATAACATTGCTAAAGTAATATGAACCACCCTCAAATAATTCTACTAGAGGACCATGCTCCAAATTGCTCTCCTTAACAATCTCATGCTAACTGGAAGTCATATGAACACTTGTAGCAGTTAACACCTAGAGCAAACAACATACCAGTCTATAACGGGTGTAGCAAGCTATACTATACGTGTAGCAGCTTTGTGATCACATGTAGCATTGCTATTGGCAATCTAAACCTTGCCTCTAGGGCATTTGTAGCTTCCTACGGAAGTGTCCTACTGAAAACCAGTAGATGTGAACTTCTCTATCAAGTTTCAAATGTCTTAAATTCAACAATTTTACCTTGATTAATGCACACAAATGCCATCTTCAACACTCCATTTCCATCCCTGCCCTAGATTTTCGCTCACCTGCTAGCTTGACATCCACCAATTTGTACATCAATGTTCCTGCTTTTAGATTCTCCAGCGTCCATTGCACGAACTAACTTTTGGACTGCCCATATGGAATTCACTAGTACCAACAAAAGAATCTTGAATCACAAGATCAATGCACTCATACACCTCTCAAAAAAGGAAGGTGCATTAGAATCCCTAAATCTAATAACTGTGAAAACGGAAGCAATGATAGAGAATATATTTGGCATCAGCCCAAGAGAGATCATTTTTCACCACCTCCTTCACTCTCAACCCCTGCTGTGTCTTCGACTTAGGCCACCTATTCCATTCTTCTGTCATAACCATTAGTTGCAATGCCTCTTGCAACTCAAGCATCCTCTCCAAGAGAATAAAGTATGATGCATGCCAAGTCTCTACAGGTTTGAGGAATTCCTTCTTGGAAAATGTACTAAAGAGTGCATGTGAAGTGTGGTGGTTGCAAATAAACATCTACACATCTCTAGCATCACTAACAATTGTTTTGATCCAGCTGATTTTACCCATGTCCTTGAGTGCATTATTCATGGCATGCACACAACAAGGAGTCCACCAAATATGTCTATAGGCTGCCTCAATCTTCTTTCCTACTGCTCTACACACATGGGCCGCATACCGACACCACATTTTGTGGCCCAACCTCCTCTATAGTATCCTTGAGGATCTGGAACTGAAAATGGGTATCCTTGCAATGCCCTGAACAATCAATAGCCCTAAGGAAATAAGGGCCCGCTATAGATGTATCATGTAACCATGATATTGATAAGTGGACAATGCCTAATATCTGTCCGCCCATCCATGACCATGCTGCAACCACTTGTGACCCTGGTTTTCTTCATCTTCTCCATCAAAATATTAATCCTAGAATAGTTTTGATCCAAGATTGTTGTCCTCAATTTAGTCTCACCAGGTGGCACATATGATGGTCCCGCCCTTATTGTCTTTGCAACAACTTCCTTATAATAAGGAGAGCAGACACATGGAATGAAATCCCATTGGCAAAGAAGAACTTTCCAATGGCATCATCTGCCTCATCCTTTGCTTGCACATTAAATAAATCTGCCAATGGTTGTCAAGATGGACTAGTCATCTTACATTTTCCCCTAGCTTCCGCTGTCCCTAACTGGATGGAATTGGTGGCCTTTGAGTTTGCAAAGTAGAAGAAGCAATTGAAGAAATCTAATCAGCCCTCTATCCGTATGTGGTAAAGTACATGATACAGGTGCTTAATTTTCATTGCAACCCCATAATTTTAATGTTTCAGCCCTGTACTTCAAGTTCTTATGCACCTTTTTGCATACTTCTACACGTTTACCTCGAAAAAGAAGGAAGTGAACATTAGTTCTAGCAATACTGCCAAAACATTCAAGATTACACGTGGCACTTCCACTTTCTAGTGCCCCCAGCTGTCCCAGGCCTTGCTTGTACCTTAGATGCAAATTGTTTTAAGGGTGATTTTGGATCAAAGGGGCCCTTGGCCCCTTTTTTGAGGATTTCAGAAGGGCAGCTGAAATTTCCACTCCCAATAGAACTTGTTTTGGTTTGATTTTCCTCACCCCCCACTCCTTCCGTGTGAGATTCATCAGATGACTCATTTTCACTATGAATTTCAACCTCCTCATCCTCACTCATGCTGTTAGAGCTTATTGTGACAGTGATAATGATGCTGCGACAACCAATTTTGAAAATGAACTCCAAAATTTTTCAAGCAAACATTGTTGTCTTTTCAAACTTTCTTAGTTTCTTAGTTTCTAATAGTCTAAGAGTCATAAGGCTGCTGATTATTCAAGCAAACAGCAATTTTTCTAGGTTTTTAGTTTCTAACTATTTTCTAATAGCTGCAATATTTTTTAAATCTTGCAAATGCTTATCTTCAGAACAACTACCTTCAAAAATATTGGGCACAGAGGTAATTTTGGAAGAACTCGACAACTATATATGGCTCCATACAACTTTGGAATATTATTTGGATCGATTCATATATAATATATATGATCACTATTTGAAGCCTAGGCCAGATACGATTCAATACACTGCAATAATAATGCCAAACTCCATGGCAATAAACTCTGCAGCTATAATAAGCTCCATGGTCCACCACTTATTCACTGCAATAATCCATACTCATAGCTGCGCACGGCAATATCAGGAAGGCTTCCTCTGCTTCAGGCATGACGATAGTGGTTGCAAATGAGACTAAATGTCTCTTTTATAATTTTATTAGCTTTGGGTGAGTTAGGGTTGCATTTTAGTTTTTTTTTTAAACGTGACTTTTTGTGGGAAACGTCTGTGAGTCCCTTGCCATGTCAAGGGATGTCTGGGAGTCTCTGAGACATTCAAGCGCCTTCAATGGCATGCCTCCTGAAAGAAATGTCTCTTCCTGTGTGGAAAACGTCTCTGGGCCGACTGAGAAACGTGGCGTAGGCGGAGATGTTGGGGTGAAATGTTTTGGAGGTGTCCCCCATCCCCGAGAGGTCCCCCTTTGGAGACTTCATGTTTTTTCGGGGGGAGAGATGCATCCCCGCAGAACACTGATTTTCTATTCCAGCTGAGACAACTGTGTCAGATGTAAGCCACTAAAGCTAGTGTCTAGTTACTTTTGCAAACTAAAAGTGTTATTGTTGTGTTAGATTCTGATCAATCAAATAATCTGAGGAGTTGGACCATTGCGGGAAGGCTCCTAGAATACATTGCAAAAATCTTTTCACGTTTTTGCGCTGTAACATATAGATCACCTTTGGCCTATAAGAGTTTTGCTTTGATGTGATGCTTTTTTCATTTTAATTATAGCATGAACATGAATGACTGCTAGATTACAGTAGTGTTTTTTTCTAGTTCATAGAGATTTGAATGTTATGTAATAGAAACCAAACTTTAAAATGAGGTTTAAATTTTGCAGGCTTACTTCTTCATTTCTTTGCTATCATTTTTTCGAGTGGAGTGAGCTAGTGTGGCATTGGTCCAGTTAACAAGAAATCGATCAATTTTTACATGAAAATTTTCTTTCCAGCATTTACAGGGTTTTGTGATAGCCAAATTTCTAATTGATTCAAACCCATCTAATTTAATCCTCAAGTGAATCTGCATTCATCTGTGGGATGTCATAGTTTGGTAATGTTTACTCTGAATTTCATATAGGTTACCATTGTGGATAGGTTGATGTTATATTTACACTTGTCTACTAGTGACAGTCAAATTAGGTATCTTTGCAATGATAGGCTTCAATATATCTTAAGAAAAGTTGCATGGAACGGATATGACCATTTTTTGAGACCCCTAATATGGAAACCACCGAATTAGACATTCATAAAAAACACGTACACATATTTAACACAATTTTCTTAGTTTTTAGATGAGATTTTCATTGCTTTCAAAGCAATATAAACACATAATTGCTACATAAATAATTATAAATTGATTTAGCAATTTACAATATAAAAAAAACACAAACGAGGACCTATAATTAAATTGACAATAATGTCATTTAAATCTAAATTTAAATAAAATAAAGTAAAATTCAAATATAAATTAAAAAAGAAAAATGTCTAAATATATTAAAAAGATTAAACTCAAATATAAAGAAAAAAAATGAATAATATTAATCTGAACTTAAAAATAAAAATTCACTTTCACATTTAATTTTTTAAATCTTAATTAAAATTAAAAATCATAATAAAATAAATAAATAAAAATAAAAATAATAATAATTTTTAAATATTAATAATTTAGTAAAGATAATCATTTAAATATATATTAACAAATAATTTCTATATTTAATTTTTAAAATTTTTAAATCTCTAATTTAAAAAAAACATAATATAAATAATAAATATTAAATTATAAACAATTTTTTTAAAATCTATAAAAATTAATATGTCAAAAAAATATTACAATTGTGCTAGAATTAGATCGAAAAAAAATAGTTTAATAGAAATTTTTTTGAGGGACTGATATTTTTTAAAATTTAGGAAGGTTTACGCCAGACTTTTTAAAAATCAAATCTCACAATATCTAACATGGCTGGAAAGTTTGTGTATTTTGGGCACGCATGGGTATAGTATATGTAATGCAATACAAATTGAAGGGCCTTTTCTGACAATCCAATCACACAACCGCAACACGCATATGCAACAGAGTTTCAAATAAAGCAACACAATTGCATTTATTTAATTTCATAACTTAAATTCTGTCATCCAAAGCAGACTATAATCTTCAAAGGAGAATCCTTTTTCAAAATTTTAAATCTGCGCCAGCTCTCTCATTTTCTCTTTCTCTGCACACTTGCTAGTCTTCTTTAGCATTACATTCGGATTTCCAAATCTGAACCTTTACTCTTCTTATCTGTTTCACATCCACTTTTTGTGCTATATTCAATCTGCAATGTATTCGCTTCTGCCCCGTATCTTCTTAAGTATTTACCATACACTTTATAGTCTTGTGTGCCTCTGTTTCTCCCGAGCGCCCTCCTCTCTCTTTATTATCTCTCTCTTTCTTGTGCATTCCCTAAGGCATTTGCTCCTTTATGTCTCTTCTTCCCTTCATGCTATTGTCTTTGGAAATGAGATTGTCTGTGCTTCCACCATCTATGATAACATTGCATACCTTCTCTTGACACTTGCATCTTGTTCTAGACAGATTTTTTCTTTGAATTGGTTTATTCAACAAGACTCTCCTGGTGACTAGCACTTGCTCATTTTCAGCATCCTCTGATTTTGAAGATTTAGCTTTTATTAACATTTGCAACTCTTGCTTTGCCTTCATTTCTTTTTCTTGTGTTTCCATGTTCTAGACATTCATACACTTTGTGTCCACATTCAAAACAAGTTATCTCGTAATTTCCTCTTCCCAAACCTCTACACAATCTTCCTCTACCTCTTGAACTTTGATCTCTACGACCATGTGAATCATCATACCTCTGATTTTTGCTACTTCCTTTGTCTTCATTTTTATGACCTTTTTGATTTGAATTTTCATCCCAATGTCTATATGATCTTCCCTCTTTCTTTTCATCTCGGCCTCTTCATCTTTGCTTGTTCTCTAATTTCTTGTTCAATCTTTCTTCAATCTTCAAGGCAAATTGGTATGCATCTTCCATTGTGTAAACTCTCACCAAAGCCATCCCTTCTTGTATACTTGGCTTCAACCCATTAATGTAATGGGCTACCTTCTCTTTGCCGGCCTCTGAATGATCAGTCCATATCAAGATCCTGTGAAACTCTTCGCAATATTCTTTCACCGTTTTCCTCCTTGTTTGTGACTTTGCATCTTTTTAAACGAGTCTAGCTCATAATCAATTGGAATAAACTGCCTTTTCATTCTCTCCACCATTCTATACCATTTAGTAATCTTGTCTTTATCTCTTCTTCCTCTTTCAATCTACACCTCTTTCCACTAAATAGAGGCATGTACCGTCAACTTGGTCTTTGCAAATCTCGCTCTGTCAGGGTCTTCAACTTCGTCAAACTCAAAATGCTCTTCCATATCATTTATCCAATCAATTAACTCTTCAGGATTTCAGATTTCCACTGAATGTAGGGATGCCAATCTTTGGTCTCTTTCCTATTCTTCACAATACCCTCACCAAAGGATCATTCACAACTGCTGCTACTGCTGCATCTTCTTAACCACTTGTATCATTGTCATTTTCTGTAGCTTTGTCTTCTTCACTCTCAGGTTCTCTCCTTTGAGCAAAGCCTCTTCTAATTTCTTCTTGTAATGGTTCAACTTACCTTCTCAAAGCTCTGGAATCATCACCATGGACAATAGTTGGAGGATTTCTTCTTTTACTTGTACTCCAACCATGTGGGGCACCTCTTGCACACATTTTTCACAATACCCACAAGCTCAATTCTGGTGCAAACTGCCTACCTCCGGCAAATCTGCTTGCACTCTCAAAATCTTCTAGCTCTGATACCACTGATGCAATGTAAATTTAGGGGCCTTATCAAACGACCCAATCTCACAACCACGACAAGCATATGAAACATAGTGTCGAATAAAGCATCACAATTGCATTTATTTAATTTCAAAACACAAATTCCAGCATCCAAAAGAGACTATGGTCTTCAAAGTGAAATCCTTTGTCAAAATTTTAAATCTGCCCGAACTCTCTCATTTTCTCTTTCTCTACACAGTTGCTAGTCTTCTTTACCATTATTACATTCAGATTTCCAAATCTGAAACTTCACTTTTCTTATCTGCTTCGCATCCACTCTTTGTGCTATCTTCAATCTGCAATGTATTCACTTCTGCCTTGTATCTTCTTGAGTATTTACCACAAACTTTATAGTGCTACGCACCTCTGTTTCTCCCCTGAGCACCCTCTTCTCTTTTTATTATCTCTCACTCTTTCCCGTGCATTGCCTATCAACTAAGGCATTCACTCCTTTATGTCTCTTCTTCCCTTCACTCTGTTTTCTCCACTCCAACAGCGAGGAATCGGGGCTTCCTCCTTGCACAGGTCTCCTCCTGTCTGCCCCCATGCTTCACCTCATACCCTCCATTCCATCCTCTCTCATCTGCACTCCCTCGCTGAAAACCCTTGCGGCCCATTCACTTTCTCACTGCACTATTCTGAATTCTCTTACCCTTCTTCCTCCACCATGGCGGCCTTTTCCTTTCCATTCTTGTCCGTTTAAAAGAAGCAACAACGCCCTTTCTCGGCATTACATCTTCCAATTCATTACTTGAAATTTTATGAAGACATATCCATTCTTGCATATTCTGCCATCATTTTGTTAAACAGTCCATGTGGCATGTCTATGCTTCCATTTATACCTACGAGGGCCCTTGCAACTACAATATTGGACTAACTCTTCATTATGCTTTGATGGACGTCTATACTCTGTTTTGATATTCCCATTTTGCCATGGGCAGGCAGGATGCTCCCGCATCAATCTGAGGCATATCCAAGATGTATCGTACTCAAATCCATATCAGATGTATCGGGCTACTCTGATCTTCCGATGTGTGTTAAATTGAGTTAAACCAACTTTCATGAACTTTAGGGAAAACCCCCATGCTTAGCAGAGTCTAAATTGTAGAAGAGGACCTGGATCTTGTCATTCCCTGCAAAAGTTTATTTCAACTATGATGTGCCCACATCACAGGGCATCCTCTTGTCAAATCTATATGTTCAAGGCTGAGAGCTTAGAATACCGAGAGATTCAATGCAAATTTTCAACACATATAGCAGTAGTATGATGTGGACTGAGCATCAATATTTAACCAAGACAAGACTGAATTTATCATCTAAATATCCTCTCTAGGAAGCTAGAATGTATAACTAATTCTTTAGACTGCATAGCTTCTATAGCGTGAGTTTAACTAGACTGGGAGATGCATATTAGCCAACGCATGCAAGTATTTGCTTATATGAGTTCCTGTGCGTTCACTAAGATGGCATATTGATTTTATACTGATAGGGAACTTGATCGTTGGTAAAATATGGTGGAACTATGCATAACGTAAAGTCAGAAGTGTTAAATGATGATATCTGTAGCTATGGAATCGTGGATTCAGGCAGCATAGCTGAGGCAAATTTTTATTTTTGGCGTATAGTATGTACTGAATATAGCTTTAGATGTTCCATTCATGCCTGCAAAGATGTTAAAAAATCAGACAGGTGACTGATATTAGGAGTTCCAAAGTTGAGAACTGTATCTTATAGTTATAGAATTTGATATTCAACAAGCATACTTGGGGCAAATTTCTATTGTGATATCACAGTGTGTAGTTGTAGCATATTCTGTATGCAATGGAATGTAACTTTTTAGATGTTCCATTAATGTCTGCAAAGCTGATAAATTCTGGCTGATTTGGCTGATCTTAGGAGTTTCAATGTTGAGGACTGTATCTTATTTTTTAAAAATAATGGAAGATGTTTGAGAAAGGGGAATGTTTACAGTACAGATGCATGCTTCAGTTTCTTTTGGTGTACAATACGTTAAAATTGGAAGTGTAGGGAGAGGCTAACTAGTATGATTGAATAGATACTAGTATAGATAACTTCAATACATATATCTAAAAAACGCTGAGAAATATATACTTAAAAGTTATTTTATTTACATATAAGTTATTAATTTTATATTATTTTCATTGCTACCCTGCCATTCTCAAAATCCTGAAATTATTATGGTGTCCCGCAAAAGTTGGAGAAACATTGGAAATTAGAATAATGTGTTTGTAAGGAGAGGACATCATATTATTGACCATAAATTGTATATAGCATTTTTCCACATCAGTGCTGGAGTGTTTTTGACTGTTCTTTTTTTCAACTTTACAGAAGAGTAATTTGCGATCGCTGCTTTCGATTATGTGAGCATTGTCATGACCATTTTTGCTCTTATTGTACGATATACAAGTAAAAATCTCTTTCCTTATTTATGATCCTTCTGAAAGTTTTGCTCGTTTCATATTGATATATTTTTTACACCTCTTTCCTTCTTTGTTCATGCAGCTTCAATAACCAATATGATCGCGTATATTGTTTGGAGTGTAATTTACAAGAAGAGACAAGAAAGCACTAATCTTCCACAGGTCACGCCAAAATGGTATCATTACCAGCTAAGATTTCTGCCACCTGATTTAATGGTTAAAAGTGGGCGAGTCAATCCTTCTCAAATCAGAAGAGTAATCAAGCTAATAAGAATATAAAGCAAGACCTTGGAAGATGGAGATTATCCAAGCTCCGTAAGGAACTTCAAATTTTAGTCCCTTAAACTGTTTTTCCAAATTTTAGAGGAATAGGTGACTTATAACATGCCCAGTATGTACTTATTGATCATTACCGTATGCCCACTGTGCTCTGATTTATACATGCTGTTAGGCTTCAGTTGAGCAAGCTGAAGCTGAAGGTTCTGGTTGTATGGGCGATTGTGTTATCCATTTGAAAATTATAACCTTCATTTAAGTAGAAGCATTTGAATGAATTTAAAATGTGATATATAGGATCGGGATATTTTTTTCTTAAAGAACTGTACATTTATAAGGCAATGTTAATGACTGCAAACTCCTTCACATTGAGCTTTTATTCAGTGGTAGAAGCCATCGACTGTGAGATGATGAAGCTAAAGACGATCACAGGTGAACTGTTTAGATTTGGAGGAAACCTCTATTTTTCTTTGAAGTAGAGCTTTTGATCCGTTCGATAGTGAATGAAGGCTTGGCAAAAAGATTGAATTCTTTGTTTGAAATGTAAAAGTGAAATTCTTCCACAAGCTTTCCGCCATTAATAAGTGAGAGTATATATATACACACACCCACACACCTAAACGGTACCACACACAAAATTATGCTTGGTTTTGCATGTATGGTTTGACTGTAATGATTAACATGTGTATGTTATGAAAAGAACTTTAGCTTCACACAATGTTTTTCAATATTGTGGCAAGAAATGGTTGGGTTTTCTTTAACCGTAATATTAATTTGTGTTTGTGATTGGTGATGTTCGTTTAGGTAAATTAAGGCTTTAGTCTTCTATAAAAAAGAAGCATATATTTATGTTAACTTAGTAATTATGTTGATTTAATAAATTTTAATATAATAATTTTCTTATATTTAATATTTGATATTCTAGTAATTCAGAATTTTTTTAAAAAGATGATATTGTTATGGAATATTACATAGTTTGCTATTAAATACATAATTTTGGTTTGTGGGTAATGTGTTGTTAATGTTCTATTAATAGTTTGTTGAATTCGATCATTTTGTATATAAGGTGAGCACCATAGTTTTGCTGCTTTTAAAACAAACAAAATTTTTATTTTTCTTTAAAACAGATATATTGAGAAAAATATTTCTTTAAAATATTAAAAGATAGTTCTTCAAAAGATCTTTTCATCTTTGAGGATTGAAATTATTACAATCATTTTCTTGCTACATTTAAAAAAACAAAAAAACAAAAATGTTTTAAATTTTTCAAGAAAATGATCTATTTTCTAACTTTGAAGCTACATAATTTTTTACCTTGCAACATTTATTTTCTTAACAACAATGCTAATGTAATGTAAGTATTGTTATGCTCTTAGTATACAAAGTGCCTTGTACAATGCATAATTTGTGATATGCATAAATTTTCATTTGGTCAATTAATAAAATTTGAATTTAACAATATAATAATTGACTTTATTGAGATTATATAATCATTGGAACCTAACTATGCTACAAATAGAAAGTAATAGTTTAATAATTAATAACAATTAATAATATTATACAAAATACACAATTTTTATGTATTAACACATTGAAAAAATCATTTAAACTATTAACAAGTGTACAAATGAATATCAAAAGTTTGTGTTATGAACTATCTACATGTGCAAATTTTGTAATTCCACATACTATTATATATCTCCTACAATTAAATTATTGCTCATATAATAAAAAAAGATATGAAGTTCTGCATTACGATGTATGTCATTTGGTGAGCTAAACTTTTGCCTATATCAATCAAAATTAGGTGTTGGTGTCAAGCATCAATCAAAGGTAATAAGCAAATTATCTATTTCTAAATGTATCTTTTCTCTCATAAATATTTAAAACATTTTAAAGTTATTCTACACTATCCTTTCACACTCAAATTAGAATTTTTCCTTTTCTTCAATTGAAGGGAAGGAGCTATATACACAAACACAAACATACATGTAATTTTGCACCAACCAACATACAAGAGTAGTTTTTGGAATGCAAATTAAGAGAAACTTTCACAATTTTTTTTTTATCAAACATCAATCAACATACACTATAGGCAATTCAATAAACCCCATGACACTAGCTAATGGGAATGCTAAAAAAATGCTTTCAGGTTGTGAGTGATAATATGGTTTTCCTCATGCTCAATGAATAATAATTCATTAGTCTCATTGATTGCAAACAAGAGTATTGTTCAAAATAAAAATATAATTAAAGTTATTCAAAATAATAATAAGTGAAGAACTTCAATAAAGACACTAGCCTAGTTAAGAAGGATGTTAAATAGGCAAGCTTCTAATTGTGAGTTGTAATATAATTACCCACTCATGTACTTGAAAAAAAAACTATATAAATCATAAATTTCCATTCTTGCTTTGGTAAAGGGTAACGATAGGATTTTGGAAGGGCCCAAAACCTTGTATAATGGTTAGCAAAAATTTAACATCAAGGTTCATCAAACTACACAAAGCTACAAACATGGACAAACAAAAGAATCAACCAACATCATAGTTGAAAGTCAAAAGCTAAACATTGAAAAAACAAGAAAAAGACACCAAGAGAATAATATTTGTGGTCCTAGAACATTGACCCTAAAAATGAAACCTTCTATCATGTTTTTTAACAAGTTGCTAGAATACCTTGACTTTTCTCTAAATCTATCGATTTCTTAGTGCAATTTATTTTTCTTATGCAAGAATTATGTCTAACTTGTCTTATATTTGATGCTAGAATAGTATAAATAAGATCTAACTTCAATTGGAAAAACATAGCATCAAATAGAAAAATCACTAAAAAAGCTTGTACCACTATGAAGTTGGCAAGTCAACTTTCTTTCAATATCTCATTTGCAAAAATCAACGTCTGTATGAGAATGTGAGACTAGTTTGAAAAAAGGCCCAGGTTGGATGCTTAAATTTCTCCCCACACTATATATCATCGAGAAATTGGATAAACATAGTCCAACCAAACTCAAAGTGGACAAACTAATATCTCCACCAATATAAAACATTAACAATTCAAAGGTGTACGACTTGATCAAAAGGAAATAAACGGTTGTGGAAGTAAGCCTCCAAACTAGAGATAAGTGCAAAAAAGAGAGCCTCGACCAAAATGAATACTGGCTCGCACAATGGTAAAACCCACCTGCAAATAATAGTACAAACCAATCAAACAAAGCATATAACAATCATGATAGCAAGGAAATAGTCCCTTTGATTTTTTGATGTGAATTGGCAAGCAAGGTCTAGAGAAGAATCATCATGGGTTTCTAAGGCTAAGGTAGATGTCTTGATTTTACTTTGGCCGTCTTAAAAGTGAGGGACTCACTTTAAAAATTACCTTGAGTATCTAATAGAAGAGCTCTAAAGTGCAACAAAAATATTACATTACCCAAAAATATTTCCTTTTTCTTTTCAATTTAAATTTTGAAATAGCATTTCAATCATCACCAAATCATTGCCACCACAATTCTCCACATTTACACATCCCACCTTACCATTGGTACTACATGTTCTTTATTAACCCTTCAATATCATATCAAAATCTTAGGAAGTTATCATATCAAATTTAATTGATTCATCATCATTACATTTATTTAAAAAAATTATTGACATGCTTTATTAGCTACATGTTACACTTTACATCAAGCATTGCAACTCCTTATAGCTAATATCATCACTCTTGAAACAAGAAGTTACTACATAAATATTTCTCATAATTATTTGAAAGGAATCAATTTAATGGGAAAAACAACAATTTGACATTGAATTACAATATGATTAGATTTTCATAACTCACTCACAATTGTATCATGTGTCAACAAATGGGTAAGGCCTAGCATGCAATGAGCTCATTATGGTAGAATGTCATTATTTTATGACTGCAACTCAATAAGGATCTTATTATTCTTTATATTTTTTAGTTGAGTTATGTTGTTTGATTATTATTAGGTTATACAATTTACATAATCCTTCATTAGATCTTTTGTTCATGACAACATCACAATGCATGCTTATGGAACCAATCCTACAAGTGTTGAACTAATTTGATGCATGGAAATGATCATACATCAAAATAATATTTTCATTCATTCTAGTCTAAAGTAGCTTCACTCTAATATTTAATAAATGTAAATGTACAAAGATTGGTGATGTCTAAGATCCATTAGATAGGTGTTATATTGTATTGTGAAAATCAATTTCTCTCTAATGAGATCTTCAGATGAATCAAATTTATCAATCTAAGAAAAAAGATTGAGGGTAACAAGAAAACATGTAGTAGACCTAGGATGATGTTTTTAGATTATCTATTTAAACTTTATTTATTTAATATATAGATTTTCTCAATAGATTTGTGGGATATTTTTAAATGAACAAGTGGATGTCCTTGAATACAATACTTAAATGCAGTTATCAATATAATGTTTGCTAAGTTGGCTCACAATCACTAGTAAAGTTATTAACGTCATCTATATTTAAGCTATCAATCTAAACCGTTATATGAGGTCATCGATTGAAGCTATAGAGATTTAGGATTTAAAGAGGCAATGTCATGCATAATCATGTTGCTTGTAAGTTGACTATTGTTATTAAATATAGACAAATATGTAAAAAATAGTATAGCATACAATTTTCATTATTTTGGATATAAAGAATTGTCTCTTATAAGACACATACACAATTAAAAATTTATTTGAAAGAACTAAATAAATACCATATTAATTCCTCTTCATGTGCTCGTGGTTCAACCCCTAAAAAAGGATAAATTCATAACTCAATTTTTACATTCACCCAACTCTTCATCCCTCAACACAAACATTGAATCCATTCCTTATCTTACCCCTCATGGCTATTAACACATGTTAACAAAAATTAGCCCATCCACATCTAGTATTTATTAATGTAAATTGATTTTTTAAAATATCAAATCACTCATTATAAAATAATGTGCTTGCATATTACTTATGTCACAATACCTTCAATTATAAAAATTAAAAAATATACTTCTAAGTTTTCTCCATCTTAGTTGATATCATATATTTTCGTTCATTTTTGCGAATAAAATATATTTATCTTTTCTTCTAATATTATTTTGGATTGAATAGCTTTACATATTTTGGAGTACAACTTTGGTACCATCTACCTATTACAATTACTATAAAGAAAGCTCTATAAAAACTAATTATTCATTGCACATTAAAAAAAAGAGAACTAAGCTCTTATGTTTCTTCTCTAATTATATAATTTATTATTTACATTAAATACTTTATTTCTGTACTCAAAGACATTTGTTTTAAGTGACAACAATGAAAATAAATTTTATCGAAGTGTTAGTTGTTTTCATCATTTTTGCAACCATATCTTCATCCCTTCCTAAGAGTAGATGTTCTTCATTATTCTATAAGTCATTAGCGGGCCTACTTCTCATTAAAATACTTGTTCAAGAGAAAAAAAAAAAAAGATGATGCAATGATCCATTGTTCCCATTAATTTATAATAATTTAACAAACTTGTCAACTAGTTTTTTCATAGTAACCACAATAGATATAAATATTAAAATAAAACTCCACAAAATTTCTATATACATATTTCATCTAACACATGTTCACCATTAAACCTTATTAATTAACAATTCACATTTACTAATAATTTATTTAATTACTAAAATTTTAAATTTATTATTTAATAACTTTTTTTTCTAATTTTTTTAATTATGAACTTTGTACAATATCATATACTTGCATTATTACAATTTTGGTCACAAATCACACAAATATTAGTTCATTATTATCTTATTGAAAATAGTAAAATTCCTTTATATCTTTCTTTCCTTATTTTATTTTAGCATATAAATTTTAATATGCACGATCATAATATATAATTCAATCTTTTATTTATTTTTTCCTATTTTATTTTAACATGCCTCTTCTATTACACACAACCACATTATATGATTCAAACTTTCTCATATATAACTAAAAAATTATACAAACTAAATAAAACACATCTCAATTTATTAAAGGGGGTTATTCATTCAATATTCTATAGAATATAGTTATTTGGTAGAATCTAACAAACAACTCATTATTTTATTTATTTTGGAATAGAGTGATAACCAAACTTCTAGAATAACATATATTTTTGTAAATCCTCAATGTATAAACAGTCTCACGTGATTTGTAGAGTACATACATGTGATGAAATGGGTTTCTTCTTAACCACATGGGCTAGGGTTGTTCCATGTTCGTGATTTGTCTATGCTTTGTGAGATCTATAGAAGTGTGTTTGGGGTGTAGTATTGTTTTAAGGTGAAGGGGATGATTGTTGTGTTCAGCCAGGGGATTGTTGTGTCCTTGTGGTAAGGAGCATTTCTATGTGCATGTGATTGGCCATGTATCTTTTCACTGAGGTGTGCAGTGTTGGTGTTTTTTCTTTGAGCCAAAATTTGATTGGCAGTTGGCAAGTTGTTTGGAGGGTGTTTGCAGGGTTTAATTATTTTAATGCAGGGTTTTTGTTTTTGTTCTCTGTTCAAATGGAGGAGCATAGGGTTTCCAATAGTAGGGTGCTTGTTGTTGTTGTGATACCTGATGACTCTTCTTCAAGTGTGCATGCAAGACCGTTAGACTCTATTTATGTGGGGGTGATCTCTAAACTGAATAAAGTGAATGACTATCTACCGAGTAATGATCGTCTAGTTCTTGTCATTCCTCTTGAATCAATTATGGAAGATTTGGCTTATTGGAGCAAGCATGCCCTGATCTGTAAATTTCTTGGGATTCAAATTTCTTTGTTGGTATTGGAAGATTGGATTCATCATTTTTGGCAGGTTGAAGGGGATGTGGAGATTATGCTCACCGCGTACAATAATTTTATGGTTGTTTTTACCTGCATATCTGATTGGAATTGTGTTTTTGAGGAACATGTTTTTATAATCATGTAGGCTTGTTTGTTAAACCTTGGCATGGGGAGTTCAATTCAATGAAGGAATTTCCCTTGAAGGTTCCAATTTGGTTTCACTTGTTGTGGCTTCCTCTAGAGTTTTGGAGGGAAGATATTCTGCGATAGATTACAACAAGAAGCCAGTTGCGATAGCTCAACAAACCCTTGATAAAAGGTAATTTCTTTTGCATGTATCTATGTTGAAATTGATTTGAATAATCTATTGCTAGATTCTTTGGAGATCTGTTTAGGCTCTTCGACATGAGCGCAACAATTGGATTATGAATCTCTTTTGTTTTGTTGTTGGACATGTCATGAGTATGGACATCTTTAGCGTCAACGCCCTTAGGTTAACAAAGGGACTGGTTATTATGTTGGAGGCTTTGGTGGTTCCCCTTCTTCCTCAGTATCAAAGATGGATATTGAGGGGAAATGAAAAGCCCCTATGAAATAGATTAATCCCGCAAAGGATGGTTTTATAGTTGTTAAGTATCAGACTAAGGGAAGGAGACAAAAGAGGTCCTCCATAGATATGTAGATTTATGAGAGCTTTAACTAGTTTGAGGTGCTAGTTACTTGAGCCTTAGAGGAAGGGATTCTAGTAGATGTGTCTTCTAGTGCAACTAGGATGGATGTGGGGGATATGAAATATGAGCCTACTATAATGAGTCAGGGTGTTATGCAAGAGCGGGGAGTTTCCCCTATAGGTCCTATGTTAGGGGTTTCAAGAGACCCTATAGGTTTATAGGATGATATTATTTTGGTAGACTTGGCTAAGGAGATATAAGCATTTGGTAAAGGTGAAAGGGCCTTCTCAAGATTTGGGTTTGCAAAAATGAACCCTTAAGGAAATATCTTTCGATATTCCCTCTAAAGGTGGCCAAAAAAGGATCAAGAGAAGATTAAATTAGTCAGGGAACTGTTGGGGAAATATAGATTTGTTAAGACCATTGAGGCTCACTTGTCCCATTGCCCTCAATGATTATCCTCTTATGGAATGGTTGAATAAAATCCCTTGACAAAAGGCTATTCATGAGTGAATGGCAGTACACTCTCTAACTATCTTTTCTATTTAGGATACTAAACTTTTAGTTGATTCCATGTTTCATTGTGCTTCTAGTATATGGCGATATAGACATTGTCAATATATTGGTTCTTTGGTTTGTTCTGGAGGTCTAGCTCTCTTTTAGTATCCTCATAAGGTTGTTCCTCTCTAGTGGATTTATAGCCACTCAACTCTCTATAACATATACTTTAGGGGCGAATATTTCATGTCGGTGACCTGGAAAATGATGAATATATTGTACCGATCGGGGGTGGCCACTTCTCCTGGACTTTATAAATATTTGGTCCAATGCATGACCCAATCACCCATCATTTTATGTAATTAATTGTATCTCTATCAAGATTTCACCAATAGAATCTATGATTTCCACATGGTAAATTTAATATTTTTGCCTACACTTTCTCAAGTTGTCTTAATAGACGACCATAATTCGCCAATAGCCATATAAAGATTTATTGGGTAGGAGGACCCAATTTGCCTGGAATTTTGTGAAAGCATGTCTCAATTCACCCCAATTTTTTCCAACTCTATTATAACTGACAATTAATTGGATGACCCATAATCACCTCAAAAATTACATAAGACATGTTATAGTTAAGCAAGATTCGCTAAATATTTGTATACCATATAAAATTCCCTTTGAATTTGCCAAATAAGGATTGGTATAAATACATTCAAAGATCAAATTTATCTCTACACAATTTGGTCAATTCTGAGCTCTCAATTCAAATCAATACTGAAGTTTCAAACCAGGAACAACAATTGTTGCTGATTGCATTGACGACTACTAGTGACTTAAAGGTAAGTGATCATATTTTTGAAGTGTTATAATATTATTCTGAATTCATCTCTATTTGTTTGCATTATTGAGCTCATTCTTATTCACTGGGAACCTGTTAGTGGTCACCCGAGAGACCTCAGACATCTAGATTGTAGGCCGTAGGGCCAATGAATCATACAGTCTATTATTACTTCTTCAACAAGTTGATATTTTTTTGCAACCTTTATTTTGTTGGAGATTTCAAACAAGAAGAAGGGTAGGAATTATGAATTTGGGGAAGGCCAAGAGAGGCCAGTAAAATGTAGAATGTTGTCTTCATACTTTGGCATTAGAAAATATTGTGGTAAAAATTAGGAAGGTACACCATCACAAGTACAAGTACAAGATTCACAACCTACACCACATATTGAATAAGGTGACAAACCTGATATCTTAGATCACGATGAACTTGAAGAATATTTTCTGGTAGTTACTCAGGTTAGCCAAAATGATATAATTGATTTGTGTCATAATGCCACACATGATAATGTACAAAAGGAGAAAAGAAAAGACAAATAAAAAAATGATCAACCCAAATAAAAAGAGGATCAGGAGTGGGATCTATCAGTGAGGAATTTTCAAATTACTTGGCGTAAAAGCATCCATTCATTGAGCCAGTGAAGAATCTAATTGAAGGTGAGCCTCCAATAGAATGTAGGTGTAAGATTTGCACTTGGAAACATAACAAGGAAAAGAGGTTGCAACTAAAAATTGACACCATAGAAAAGCATATAGGTAAAGTTTATGAAAAAAAATGATAAATGAATTTGAAAAATCAGTGATAAGATGGAAAACAAAGGAGGAATGTAATCATGTGAGGAATGCCAAAGAATTTTATTTTTAGGAGAAAATACAAACAAAGCTTGCTAAAGTTAAAGGTTCTATTGAAGATATTCTTGGAAAAACAATGCAAATAGAACAATTGGGAAAAGTTATTCAGTTAAGTGTTAATTTTTATATTTTTGAGCAGAGGGCGTGCTATGAAAGACTACCCATCAATGAGTGGTTTATTACACTTTTGAAAGTTCCTAACTATCCTAACAATCATTGAACTGTAAACAGTGAATGGGAATGGGCAAGTTGTCTTGATGAGGTTGAAGAAAAAGATGTAAAGGAAAAAAATAAGAGAGTCGAACTTTATTGCATTGTCTTTAGATGAAGTTAGGATAGTAGATAATAATTTTTAGGTATGCATGCATGTTTATACTGTAAAGGATCATGCCCGCCAACCTCATCTACTATCTATTGCTAAAATGAAGGATAGTTCAACAACCTAAAATTTATTTCAACTAGTAAAGAGTTATTTAATGGAATATGGAGGTATGGATGACATTACGATTACCAAAAATTTGATGTGTTTTGGAGCGGACTGAGCTTCAGTAATGCAAGGTCATAGGAACAATCTTTGCGTAAAGATAGAAACTTCTTTTGCATTCTACATTACTAGAATTCACTGCATGGACCACATAATGAATCTAGCTTTTGGAATTGTGAGCAAGCATGCTCCAGTGAAAAAAATTAATTTAATTAGAGAGATCTACTCACACTTCTATCAAAGTCCCAAATAATTTATGGAATTTCAACACTTTGTTGATGGAATAATCAATAGGAACAAGCTTCTTAAGGATAATGATACCAGATAGATATCTTTGGATGGACCAACGCATTGAGTGTTTTTAAAATATCCATCCTTGATTGGAATATTTCACACAAATTGTGACAAATCAGACCAACCAAAATTTCTCGATCTGCTTCAGAGGTTAATTAATATAGAGACACTCTTAAATTTAGCAGCTCTTCCCCCCATTCTAGAGGAAATGAAGAATATTATGAAAAATCCCAACAAAGAGCTATGTGTATTACAAAATTTTCTAAGCTGCATAAGATGACATGCGTCACCCTTGATAATCTCTATTGATGTGAACCAACATTATCTAATGAAAAATTTGCTAAGTGGAAGAAACTCAAAGATTTGAACAATCTTGATAACTTTTCACATATCGGTGCAAATGAGAAGTTACGTGTTAGTGTACACGGAGTTAAGATACAAATGCACTACTTTTCCATGGTTGAGCCCGAGGAACCATGAAAGAACCCCAAGAAGCGTCTAGCAAGAGTTACGAGGGAACAGTTTAACAAGATTGTTGAGTCTATAACTAATTTTGTGAAGAAAATTTCCTATGATATTTCCTCATAGATTATAACCTGATTCCCTCCTAGGAAACTACTTGAAGCCATGTCTATTGTGTTTCCTTAATATTGGTCTCTCAACATCTCAATCGATTTTTAAACTAAGTTACTGACTTTGATAAAGTAATTTTGTAAATCCAAAGAATTAAATGGGGTAACTATAGATGAAATTTATAGAATATGTTCACATTGCAAAAATTTGTCATGTCTCCATCTCCTTCTGCAGCTGGGTTTTTACCCCCGATTTCTCCCTCTTCTTTTATTTTTGACGATCCAGGGCCTCTTGTGCATGTTGGGCCTCATGCACATCTCTTTGGACTTCCTTCTCCTAATGCTGGAGATGGTCCTCACACCTTTGCATCATTGTCTAGGCTTGGCCTTGACACGGGGTATGCTGATGGTGAATTTTGTTTGTGGATCCCTTGGTGTCGGCCTCTACCGTTACTTCCACCCCTATGACTTTGGGTGGGTTGAGTTTCGCTGATGTAGAGAGAAATGCCCTTCTAGGTTCTAGTTTGACATATTTGTCCCGTGTTGCCAAGTCTTTTGTGGTGGATGTTGAAGTTCATGCCTCTTTTTTTGTTCCAAAGGGGTCCTTGGGTGTGGTGGGTGCTCCATCCATCGAAGGTGTGGCAACTGGGTAGAAGGCTCCTTGAGTGGTTTTTGCCAAGTCAAATTTTGTCTCAAGGGATGCTATGTTGAAGAAGTTGGGTGTTGAGTGCGGGTTTGTCCCAGTCCCAAAGCCTATTTCCATTGTGCTAGATAAGGATACGAAGGAGGAAATAGATCATAAAGTCTCTATTTTCTCTATCCATGCTTTGATTTGTCGGTTCAAGGGCTTATAGCCCAGTCTTCCGAAGCTTCATGAATGGATATATCGACACTAGGAGCCCCTCCTTGCTAGTACAATGCATATTTACCCTATGGCCAAAGGGTTTTTTATTGCTAAATTTAAAGAAGTTGACAAAAAAATAAAATGTTGTGTGATCATTTCTTTAGCCGGGAGGATCATTTTATGCTTATGGTAAAACTTTGGCATATTGATTTTAACCCTTCTTTTGACTCTTTCATCAAGATTCCTATTTGGGTTCATCTTCCTTATCTCCCCCTTCATTTATGGGTTGACTCTCTTTTTGAGGGGGTTGGTAATGCTCTAGGGGACTTTTTGATGGTTGATGGTGACTCTTCTAATATTTTTTATTCCACATTCTCTCATATTATAGTTGATATGGACTCTTTTAAGGGGCTTCCTATGGAGATTGTTATCAACTCCTCTAAAGGATGTTGGACTGAAACTTTGGATTATGAAGGGATTCCCTTTAGATGTCAAAGATGTTTTAAAGCTGGGCATATGGCTTCTTAGTGTGGGTTGGGAAGAAAGAAATCTGTGGTCCCTTGGTGGAATGGTGCTTCATCTCAACACTACACTATTGAGAAGAAATTTGATTCTCATAAGAGTTTCTCCCAGGTGGCTATGCAAGTCCCTCTTTGTTCTCCATTTCCTTTAGCAGCTCTAACTTTTTATGGTGGGGTTGCAAAGTTTCTTGTGTGTCAGTCTATTTCTTCTATTGCTTCTCTGATTGTTTTGTCCTTTGGTGGTTTGGTTTTTGAGGTTGGGTCTTCGTCTCTCGCTTCTCTCGTGATTTATCCTATTATGGATGGGAGTAGGAACTTGGTGACTATGTCTTCTGTTAGTGCTTTGGATGCAGTGTTGGTGGGTGTTAATGGTTTTTTATCTCAGGCTAAGGATTTCCCTTAGTTGGGCGTTTCAGATTGGCAGGTAGTTGTTGCCAAGGTGGAAGAGGGTTGGACTACTGTAAAAGTAAAGAAATATAAGAAATCTTCCCCTTATTTTGATATGAATCTTTTCTCCCACAAGCGTGGTGCTAAGAGTTAGTGCTATTTGAGCTCTTTCTTCTCTGGTTGCCTAGAGCTTCCTATTTTTTCTCTAGTGAATTATTTGTCTTTTCTTGTTTTAAGTTGGTGTGTTGGTTGCTAGTTTTTTGGGTTCTATTGGTTGGGGTTATTTCCTGCAGTGTTTCATTTTGGAGATCTCTTCTTTTTTCTTCTTGTTTCTTTTTGTAAAGGGTTTCAAGGTCCCTTTAAAACCTACTTTTTACCTTAATCCAAAACTATAGATGAAATTTTAAATGAAACTCTTCTTAGAGAGAAATTTGTGTGTTTTGCATACACTATGAGGGAACAATATGACATAATGGAGAACCCCCATGAAGAGGGATCAATAATAAGGCTTTCAACAAATATAGGTTAGAGAGGATTGTTGTGTGATTCAATATTAGAATATTTCAAGCTTGTTGATCTATGTCTTACCATTATATTGGGCTCAGTGGAGGATGATAGAGTTTTCAATGCTTTAGGGTTCCTAAAATCAAAGCTAAGAAATAAACTAGACAAGAACTTGGAAAGTTACTTGAGGCTCTATACATCTAGGTATGATGTCGACACTTTTACTTATGAATGGGCATTGAAAATATGGAGGTCCAAATGTGAAAGAATAGGTTTGGACAATAGTTCAAACCAAAGTTCTAGTGGGACAATTGACTTGTGTACCGGTAGCATTGAGATGTAGTCCAGTAGAGGTATGCAAACTCAAAGTGAAGAAAATACAAACACGATTCAAGGAAGCTCTTAATTTGTTGAGAAGGAATGACAACTTTAAGATATTTAGCACTAGCAATTCCTAGGTATTTATTAATCTTATTACTATATCTCATAATTTATATTATAAAAATATATTATTATGGTTGATAACTTGATGATATTTTATGTGTCTACCTACTTTTTACAAGTAAAATTTAATATTGATTTGCAATTATATTTTTCAACTTTCCATTTTCAAATAGAAAATAGAAAAATAAAATAGCGTAATGTGTTTATTGATAGAGTGATGTTTATTTAGACATGTTGAGATTTTTATGAATTCTTTCAAAATATAACAATATGATACAATTCATTCAATACACAACTCTATGTGATTCTCTATGCAAAAGTCAATATGAAGTTTTAGAACCCTTTGCAAATGACTCTAAATTCCCTTTTATAGAAACAAGGGAACAACAACAGCTTCGGGTCAATTTGCAGCATGTGAAGACTCAACATCAAAATCAATTACCAAGGCACTGAATCTATTGTCCCATTAGTATCACAAACTCAATACAATTTTAAAAACCTAAAGGTACCTATGACCATCGCAGGTCGGATTAGAAATTTAGCAACTGCTATATGTCTCATGTTCAAAAAATAGAGTTCAAACTTAAAACTTAATTCAAGCCATGGTAAATTAAATATAGAGAATAACAATGAACAAAACCTGCAAATTAGAAATATAGAAAGGCAAAAAAGTTAAAACCTGAAAGAATTTGAGAATACAAATTTACAAGGATGAAGGTGCACATCATAGGTTGGATTAGTAATAATGATTGCTGCATTTTTCTTGTTCATAAAATAGAGTTATTTCAAGAAATGCTAAATTCCAAACAAAAAAAGCAAAAAACCTTGAAATTAAGAGTAAAAGTAGAAAACTATGCAATACATACTATGATTCATGAGATCTTTATGCTAGTTCTTGTAGGGTGCTCCACTCTGTCTGATGGGATTTCAATTTATTTTAAAGTATAGTAAGTCAAATGAAACTTCATCAACAATTAATATTTGGAAAAGTGACTTGACACCACTATTTCACCCAATACCACATTCAAAGTTATCAATGGTTTAAAAAAATTTATAAATTTGTGAGGATGTGTGTCCTTATGAAGCAAGTCTAAATCAAAATTGATTTTTTCCTCCATCCTTTTTTTGAAATCTTTTTTACCAAACAATTTATTTGATGTGTCAACACTCTTCGAAAAACCAAGATTTAATAATTTGGTTATCTTTTCTTGCAACTTCATCATCTTTTTCCCAGCTTTATCCATAATTTCTTGTGCTTCCCTTAGTTTCCGACATTTTTAATGATAGATGATTCCTTTACTGAGGCATCAATGTGGGTCTTAATTCCCTTGGATACCAAATAGCTATCATTGGTACTATAGACTTCTTGCAAAATCTATTTTTCAATATTCTCTTTTGAATAAACATTTATGTTCTTCTCAATGTGCTCTTTGAGCTTCCAAAAAATTACTCTCAGACTTTCATTCAATTCAAACCAATCAGACAACTTGTCACTCCTCTGCATTATTTTCTCCCAAATGTTTTGTTTTACATACTTCACTGTATTTTTCATATTATCATTCAAGCTATCTTGGGAAGTTTTAGTTGTATTATTTTCCTTATGCATCTCTTGTGCCATTTGGTCACATTTTTTTCTTTCTTCCTCTGCTTTCTCTTCCCAATATTTTTCTTTTTCTATCTCATTCTCCAATTGGTTTTGTAAATTTTTGTTTTTGGCAGTAGCAGACTCCACTCTTTTGTATAATTTTGTTGAAGTGACTCTTTCATTGTTAATTTTTTTAACGACTTCATCCAATTTTTCTGACGGTTCCTTCAATTCTACCCCCATCTTTTCCTTCTCTGTAATTGCTAATGTAGAGGTGAAATTTTTTATTCTTTTCTATAATTTTATGCACTTATCTTTTGCTTTTATTTTTTCTTTTTCATTTTCTAGGTCTACCTGTAACTTTTCTATTTGTTTCTCCAACTTACTTTTCTCTCTCTCCACCTTGAGTAGTGAGGTGTAGATTACTTCATTGGTCTTTTTTTTACACACTAATTTTGTCCACATTTTTAACTTTCGAAAAATCTATTTGGAGTGTACTAACGTGAAATTCAGAGGGATCTATTTGACTCTCTGGTGGATTTTTATCTTTAGCTAGGGGCATAACAACCACAAACTCCATCACTTCTTCATTTGGGTCATATGTGGGAAATACCATGTTCAATGTAGGTTCTTCCTCATAAGCTACGGTAACTAGTGCACCCCTCTTCAATATCTTCTTATTTTCTTTATCAATTTGTTGTATCCAAATTTATTAAAGAAATCATTGTAATGAAAATATGGGGTTGCTGAGGTAATGGAACGTTTGAAAGGTGAAATAGCACTTGTAGCGATGTACGTGCCTCCACCTATGCCTGTGGTTGTAACTAATAAATTTTGAGGATTAGAAACACCCATTCCTAATCGTGTCCCACCGTCACTAGAAAGTGGAGTTTTTGGACTCTTATGATGGGTTTATTCTGAAGCTACAACAATATATTTGGAGTGGCAATTGATATAGTTGGATTTGTACTCACCATTGTTGTCATAATCTTTTGCTTCTCCACAATGCTTGATCACTAGGATTCTATATTGTATCTACTACTATTGGCCTCTTGTGGGAGATATGTTGTTGTTGCACTTGTTCAGGACAACTAGTATTAGTACCCATGCCATCCCCACCAATAGAAATGGCACTTGATTGAACATTAATAGGATTACTATCTCTAACAAATGGAGATGTAGAGGTATGAGTAGTAGGTTTCTGTGATGAATATGATGATTCAACTCTAATGATTGGTTTCTCATCACGTTTTGGTGGAAGTGGTGTGTCAATTGGAAACTAAGGGCCTTCTCCTTTGGGACCCAAACCACGACCTTCAAAACCCATTTTTTTTGTAATGGTTTTCCATTTGCTATATGTTTCTCTCATGCACTCATTGATTCCACCAAGGTATATAGAGACTGTAGTATCTATTGGAGTTGTTGTGGGATTAACCATAATCTCATACTCATTATCATCATCGCTTTTTCCATATGCTTTAGTGGGATACTTGATATTCTACAATTCTTGAAACTCTTCATCCTCTTCAATTTCATCAAGATCTGCAAGGGTCTTTGGTTCACTGAGATTCTTCCTCATAGTCCAAAAATTAGTAAGTTTTTTTCTATTCCACATTTCGTCCTCACATTGTTTCTTTATATTTTGTGGGATATATTTTGTAGATGGATCAACAACTTTTTGGTAGAAATTGTAGGACCTCCTATTTTCATTTTGATTTTGGATGGACTTCTCTATTGTTTTGTGTGTATGCAATTCCTTAATTTGTGATGACAATTCTTCTATTGAAATATTGTTGTTAGCGATAATTTTCTCCATTTTTTTACCTCATCCAAAGAGTGCATTTTTTTCAACTTCTCTAGCAATGGTTTACTTTGATGTTGAAATTTTCTTGTATAGTTCTTATTATCCATAAACCTATTTGAATGATGTTGATTGGATCATATTGCCAGTAATTATCAACAACAAAGCTAAAAAATTTCAAAAATCATGTACCACATTGAATGCTTTTCTCTCAAATGTGAACCCTCCACATGAGAAATGCATGGAAGGAAATATGCTCTTCTTTTTCTAACCATGAAAGAGTGTATTGGTACTCTCCATATTATGTACATATTCCAATGCAAATACCCTCTCTATCACATGTATTAGAATTTTGTAGGGTTCTACTACTGATATGAAAAACCTTAACACAATGTATTCTTCCATGAATAACTAGTCAAACAATTGTATTTGACTTCTGAGTTGAACACAATCTCTACAAGACACATGAAATCTAGGCATTGGACTTCTTGTAATTTTATGATACATTGGTGCCAAAAAGAAGTCTACAAAATGGTTGTAGTTATTTCTTTTATCATGCATTTTTATCTTAGGTGTCCATTCATGTATTGAACACATTGTTCTATTATGAGTCTTCTGATCATATTTATAGACCTGAATGTGAAGCTTGTTGTCATTGGTCCCAAATTTTGCATGATACTTTTCTAGAAGAAGATATCACAAGTAGGTTGTGAACCTAAATGTCTTAAAGGAACCTCTTTTAATCATTACTAATTATTTTTGCATGGATTGAAAAATCATGTACATAATAGATATGAAAAATAATTTCAAGAAGGCTAGCACCAACTTCCCTATTATTTTCCAATCCCAAGAAAAATGTTAGCAAGGAAATAGTATCCTGAACCCATGGCACAAAAGTATTAAAATTATAAGGATTCTTATGATTCTTATCTAATCGAGTACCACACACTGATAGACCTTTGATAAATGAATCTTAATAATTTGCATTGATTCTCTCATATTCCTTTGCTATCTTTCCTAGGTTAATGTGGACATTTGAGTTTTGTGCTTCAAACCCTAGGTACGACCCCAATAAACAAACAAATTCTCCCTCAGTTATGGATAAAATTTCCTCTTGAGTATTTTTATTGGCAATTTCTTTTCTATCTTCATCATAATTTTTGATGTAGACCATGAAAATTTCTAGGAAAGGGAATATTTCAAGTAACATCATGCATCCCAATCCAACATCCCACGATGTAATTTATTTGTACTTGCATTTAACATTGTGTTGAAAAAAGCAAAATTTTCCCTATTTAATTTTCCGGCGCTGCCATATTGGACACTGCATATCTAATATCTATGATTTGCTTATTACCATGGATAACATGATCATAAATATCATGGTATTCATCAGTGAAACCTAATGTTTTAACCAGTTTGGTTAAGTCTATTTTTTCATTCACTTGGATTTTAGTTCTACTTGTACTTTTAAGTTTTGCCATCGTTGGTATTGCTAATCATTTAAAATAATGCTAGGAAACTAGTAAATACAAGATTGAAAATGATAACCCTTAAGTTGAACCCCTAATTGATAATTCTAGTTCTACAATCTAAACCACGAGATTTGAAAATAAAAAATGCGAGATGTAGGTGTTGTGAATTTTATCCAAAATTTCTATTTGAATAGATTGGCGTTGACAGACTCTAGTACATTCCTCAATCTAGTAGCCAAGGCATTTCTGAATCTCCCCGGATTAACTAGTTTGCCCAAGAATCCAAATACCAATATGAGTGACGTCCCTTAGTCTCAAAACCTTTAAAAGTTCAAAACCTAAATGGAAACCTTTGTAAAATTATGTTATAATTTTATAAATTATTATTAATAACTATTCGTAGCTGCAGGGCAAAAAATTCATTGCTTATTTATGAGGACTGATAGTCTGACATGTCACATGTGTCACTTTTCTAGAATTTTTTTGAAGACTTTTTAATCCTTTACAACTTCTGCCCAAAATAGAGATAATTACACTTAATTAAGTATACAATTACAAATTTAGAATTTAACTATACTAAGAATTAAATGTTTATCATTTATGGTAGGACAACATTCAATGACGCGTGTCTCATTTCCGGAGGAAGTTTGTAAATAATGTTTATTGTTCCCACATTTGGCCCAAAATACACCTTACATTATTGATCTGTGCTCATCCAACGGATGATCGTATCCGTTATCAGTTACCGTGGTTCAATTATCAATAGGACTTTTACCAGTTTAGGGGCCATGTCACTTGACACTTCATCATCCCATGGGCCATAGCCTTTCTTTCATGTGAAGACTGAGATGAAACGACATGTGTCCCTCTTCCAGAAGAATCATATATAAATAATCATATTTAGCAATATAAATGTTTAACCATGTTTAAGTTTTTAACCATGCATACTAGATAAATGTTTAACAGTTAATTATATATTGAGAAATATTTAAATATAATTTTAAATTAGTGTTCATGTGCAATATTTAATAATTTCTATTATAATATATCATAAATATAACATATTTATATAAATGATATATGCTTCAAACTTATTTTTAATTTTATTCATTTAAAAAATAATGATAATAATATAATATAGAGTTGATCTTTGATTTTCCAATGGACCATGATATATGATATCTTTTGTCACAATGGAGTCTGGATGGTGGGTCCCATGGGTTGTTTGGCCTCGTCACTTGATATGTACATGTGACACATGTCACTTTTTTGGAGGATGGTTGCAAAAATTTTAAACCCTCACAACTTCAGCCCGAAATGGAGCTTATGCAATCGATTTGCCATCATCCCGATCCAATGTTCATTAAAATTTATTCATTTTTCTTATACAATGTAATTATTAAGTATTTTAAAAATTTGAAAGATTATAAAATAATATATTGATTAAGGTTACAATTTATACTTTATAATGACTTTGAATTTATTAACTTGGTTGTACATTAATAAAATTTGTTATGCTAATTTGATTCCATGAATTTAGCCGCTAATTGTCTAATATCAAAGGGAAAAGTAATAAAGGTACTACCACATTAATAAAACTTGTTATGCTAATTTTACTGTAAAGAATAACTGAATACTTTTACAATTCAGTTTATAAGTTTTCTTAAATTGTAAACATTTCCAAGCATAGCTTGTTTTGACAATTAATTCATTTTGTCAACAACCTGAATGTCGTCCCCCAAGAATTCTTCTTTGAAAACCTTCCTTAACAGTACCAACATATCCACCTTGTCTCCTCTGAGGTCTATAAGAGATGTCAGAAAATGGGATGTAATGTTCATGTTAACTCAGTATCTATCAACATTTTGCAGGAACTCTCAACCCAACACCATCCTCATAGCCTCAATTGTAAACCCCCAACCTCCTTACAAATAGATGTGAGGGTTGTGTCTGAGACCAAGCCCAAAAAGGCCTTCTAGTCCTCCTCAGATGTGATTCTCAACTAGATAGGAGTGTCCATCTTTAGAAATATGAATATCAAATTATACAGCCTAAAGACCTAAATTATATAATAGACCTAAACCAAAGGCATAATTTCAACCACTGACAGCTCCGACACTTTATCTACCAAAGGCAAATTGAAGAAGAAAGAAGTTTAGATCATCTATAAATTGCCATTGATACTTAACAATTCCTCCTCTAAATCTATTAATTCATTTTTCCTTTAATTTTTTTTAAATCTTTCATATCTCTCTATAAATATTTCCCATAAATGCACGAGTGCGTGAAATTGGTAATATCGTCAGTACCAAATTGGAAGTCATGTGTGCTGAGTGGATTACAGTTAGAGAATATCAGTGACAAGACATTTATTTTATATTATTTAATGTCAATCAGAACCGTGCAACATTATCATCCATCTACGTAACCTACTAACCAGTTGTAATCTACGATCAAGGTTAAGGTGCAAGATTAAGACTTGATACGTGTCTCCATTCTGGAGACTTTTTGGAGAACTACGTTTCCTTCAAAATTCTGGACCAAAATAAAACTTCATCCATTGATCTACAATCGTTGAATATTCCTAAATAATACATTTAAAATAATAAAATGATGGATGTTAGGTATGTGTTGACGTGGTTGCACTTATCAATACCATCATGCAGAGTCTGCAGATAAGTTGGTAACAAATAAAGATGTTATTATCTCGATATGATTTTGCATTAATTAGATCTCTGATTGATTTTCCATTTGGCATTGGCCATGTGACAAGTCACAACTCTTCAAAAGTGGCTATTAATATAATGTGACTTTTCAAGGGATTGAATTTTTTTCCAATAAAATACTTATTTTCCCAAAAATAACAAAAGATTAAGCAATAAAATTAAGCAATTTTCAAATGGTAGATAACATTCGCCAATACAATTAAATAATTTTTCCTTTACAGTAAAAGTTTTCACCCATACACTTTTATATTTTTTCCTTTAAAAGAAAAACATTCGCCACATACATTATATATTTTCCCCCACAGTAATGAATCATTCGCCAAAATTTTATAGAATTTTCATACGTTAGAGAAAAAATTGCCAATACAAATTGAATTTTTTTTCCTAATTTGAATTTTTTATTTGCCATCAATATTTAGAATTTCCCCCCAAAATAATGTTTGATTCATCGGGATTTTACACTTTTTCCTCAGGGGGGGTTCTTAAAGTTATCCCTGAATCTCTATGGTAGCCTCTAGCTTGGAGACTGGAGATATAATTTTGGTTACTAATGTATATGCTCCGATTGATTTTCATGGCAAAACCTCGCTTTGGTATCATATAAGGTATGCTAGAGTGTGTGCTCCTTTTCTTCCTTGGGTGCTAGTGGGTGGTTTTAATTTAGTTTGAGTTTGGAGGAGAAAAGGAGAATGTTGGATCATTTGGATCCTTCCTCAGAGATCTTCTATGAGAATTTGGACCTCTTAAATTTAATTGATATCAAGCCAACTAATGAGATCTTTACTTGGAATAATAGAAGGGGTGGAGATGATGCTATTTCTGAATGGTTGGATAGATTTTTGGTTTCTTTCTTTTGGGTTGGATGGAGCTTGCGTATTACTTCAAGAATTCTTGATTGGAGGGGCTCTGATCATTGACCTATTAAAATATTATCTACTTCTGTTACAGTTCCTAAAAATCCTCCTTTTAATTTCTAATTGATATGGCTTCGGGACTCTCGCATCCATGAATTGATGGCTCAATGGTGGAGAGATGGTGGTCCTGCCTACTGTACTACTGAAATATCCCCCTATAATATTTGCTCCATATTTTTTTCAAAATGTACCACATAAATTTAAACAAATATTTTGCATGCACCTGATTTCTTTTGAATCATGTAATTTATGACTGAAGTAGAGATCCAAATTAAATATGAAGATAGATCATTACATATTATTTTCCATATAAAAATGAAATACCTCTATTACAAATATTCCTAGCTATGAACTCCATCGTGAATCCACTAAGAAATGAATTGGGTTTCCATTCAATCCACCAAGAAATCTTGAAGGTTTCCATCCTTCGATTTCAGAGCTAAAAACCAAAGCTTCCCAAAATTCTCCAAGGGAAAACAATAATCAGGCATAAACCAAGCATAATAGATGTTCTTTTATAGTACACCTATGTGACTCTTTGTTTTCCTTTTGTTTGTCTTTCCATATTCCTTTTCTTTGTCTCTTTATTTTCCCTCTTTTAAATTAAAATGACTTTATTAATTATTCACCAAGCTCCTTTTATTTTAATACTTTATTAAAGAGTTAAATTAAGTCATCATTAAATTTGATAGATTTAAATTTAATTATTTAATTGACTTCTAATGTCCCAAAAAGGGGACATTACAATCCTCCCTTCCCAGAGATTGCTTTCCCTAAAGAAATTTGCATTTGCATCCTGAAACAAAATGCTTGGATCTCATATCAACCTCAAGAATGTTGCTACACCAATCCATTATGCTACTTTGATATAAATAACATGCCCAGAATTATGAAGTCACTCATCACAAGACCACTAATTTAATGCACCAAACATGTCAATGTTAGGATCCCAAATTATTATATTGTCACAACTGTCATATATGAGGAGATAGTAGTATGTCAAGGAGCTATCAAAACTTAAAAACTCTCCAATTTCCAATGATCTCCCATGGAAGTAAATAACACCCATTATAGGCACACAATAAAGTATATCATCCTATCTAGAGTTGTTGGTGTAAAAATCAAGCCACTTAAAGGCCGAGGTCAATACTGACAGTGTGGAGGAACTAGTACAAAAGTAATCAATCTAAAATGCCACTGAATACATAGGAATCATGAGTAAGGAAGTAGCTGAAAAACCATCTCCTCTAATGAAATCATAACTACCATACGTCTCATTAGTATATCAGAATCTAAACTCATAAGTAGGTTTATCATTAAGTGGGCAACAATACTAACTCTAAAAAAATCAACTACTCCAATCTCATGAATAAAACTCAACATTAGAAATTGCACTTGGGTCCCAAATCTTGCAAGAAATTCCATTCTCATCATTGGAGTCTGAAATAACTCCTTTATCCAACTTGAAGAGTGGATTATCAAATGTCCAATCAACATCCACCTCAAACAAAGAATTTTCAACCAACTGAATACTATCCAACTCATGTTGAAGCTTTGGCTGGTCCAAAAATTTCTTGTTTGATCTATTGTATGTTGTCAAGTCCCTTAATCACTTCCTTGAAAAACTAAATCCTTCCTATGTTTTATTGCTCCCAGAAATGATTAGCATCAACAATTTGATTTTTATTTCTTGAAGAGTCATTTGTGTATTCCCTAATATTGATTGTGTATTGTTAAGCTCCATGTTGAGCTTATTAACCGCATACTCCTTTTCCTTCAATTTATCAACATATACTTCAACAATATTTAAAATATGATCTCATCTGAAAGTAAACACAAATAATTAGATTTCATTGATTCTAGGTAGACCTTCTAACAACATGCTGATCTTATCCATTTCAACATTTTCCAAATGGGCATCCTCAATGACCTTTACACTCTCACCAAATTGGGAACCATTCAAGTTATTAGTTTTGTCATTCAAAACACAATCATGCATAAGTGAATTATTTCCATTAAGAACACATGACTCATCCTACCTTTCAAGGGTGTTGTTAATGTCATCATAGGCCTCAAAATATTTATTTGATTGATCTAAATGCAAATTCAAGGTTGTTGCTATGTCATCATTTTCAATAAAATTCTCATCATGTGAAGATTCATACACTGCATTGGGAACACGTTGAGTCTCCAACATAATATCTCCTTCAGTAATTTCATCCTCATCAAAATGTTTGTCAATGGAAACTTCTAAGTTACCAATATAGAGATTTTTACATCCCTTATTCATAAGAACAGTTGGATCCTTCTTCTTGCAAGCATTCAAGTGTTATTTTGTTGAAATAAAACTATGAGATTCCTATCTTCCTCATCACTGGTTAGAGCCTCTTTGGCTATCTTATCTTCTTTACCAACCCCAAATTTGTGACAAGGTGTCCAAGTATCCAGATATGTGAAACAAATATGCTCCCTTCTCATTTAGTTCTTACTTTTTTTGGGAGACCTTGCAACCTATAAGCCGATTGATATTAGTTCATTTTTAGTATGATGTGCTCTTGGAACCTTTGAATTTTATGCTCAATCAATATTTTGGAGAACCCATAAGAAATAGGTGAGACAACATGTTCCTTTCTCCAAATAGCCAACAATTCTAATTACAAACATTTGCAGATATCATCATCCTTATTTCAGATTAATGACATAATAGTTTTCATACAACCCCTCACCTTATCTAGATGATGCTTCTTGATTCAGTTTAGAAGCGTTGAAACATTTGAAGAATCATTTTTTCAGTCTTGAGATGCAACATAATGATAAATGATCTAATTTTTGGCATAATTTCTAAAATCTTACCCCTCTTACCAGAAGTAAGATCTTTCATATCATGTAACCCATGAAGGCTCTCCACAATTAACTGTAGAACCTTTTTCTGTATGTCATCATTATAGGGTGCCACAAGAGCTATTATTATTATAATATCACTATGACAAGAAGAAAATGAAAATATCACCTCTTCATAAGGATGTTCCAATAATCTATGTTGGACCAAAGCAAGCATTGAGGGCTATAAAACCCAATTTAGAAGTCTCCAATCTAAACAATCTACTTTGGACAAATATGTTTCTAATTCCTCCAACTTAGAGAGAGCACCATCGAAAGAATTCATTGACTCTAATTGTAATCCAATTGCATAGAGCCAAATTTCTGTACACACAAAATAGTGCACTTCTATGAATCATTACAATCAAGAACACTCAAGAATGAGGTCTCAAAAATCGATCCATAGCTCCCTAAGCATGGAGTTGCAAGGATAGTTTGAATATTGCTCTCAGCTAGAGCTATTAGGCCTATAACCTTGCTAGTCAACCACACTATGAGAGATTCAAATGAAGATGAGAGAAAAGATGCCAATATCTCCAAGAATCAAAATGAAATGCAATGCAAAGCTATACTATGAATGAAAATGCAAGCTATGCAAGCTAAGCTATGAAAGGAAATATGCAAGTATTACAAATCCTCCTATTAAGCTATGTGAGATTAATCTATAGCATAAAGGAAATCTAAACTATGAATGTCATGAGAATGAAACTATTATGCAAGAAATGAAAGCTAAACTATGAAGTAATGAAGAAATCTAAGATGTGATGCAACAATGACTTCCAAAAGCTTGATGCAAGAATATCTTCAAATCTTCAAAAAGCTCCAAAGTGACCTAGAAATCCCGCAGCATAAAGTTAGCATAAAATATGAGATATGCAAATGAGGAAGAGAGCTCTTCTTTTATAGGAAATGAGAAGGAATGGACCATGGAGATTAAGAGGCAAAAGATTTAATCAACGGTGGAGCATCAAAGAGAAGCAATCCATGTGCACAAATATCCTCCAATGAGAAAATAAGAGTTGACTTTTGTGTCCATATGAGACAAAAAGTGATTTTCTTCTTTTTATAAAATAAGAATAATGCTTTATTTGTGCAACTTAGGATAAGAGGAAAAGTGGGGGCTTTTTATTTATCAAAAGGGGAGGAAATATTCCTTTTAATAAATAAAGACTTTAGGATAAAATGGTTAGCCCAAGGCAAATAATCAAAAATGATAAAACAGGATTTGATCAAGGAAATTGATATAATTGATAAAATGCTGATTTTTGAAAATATTGATTTAGGGATTTAATAAATTGCTGAATGGGGGCCCAAAGTCCAGGTGACCATTTTAGGGTGCATACATTTGCCCCTCTTTGACTAATGTGTGATCATTCTGGGAACACATGCAGTCAAAGAAGAATTGAAATGTGAGATCGATTTGGGATCACAAGACAACTTAGATGTGTGTTCGACGGATGGGAACACATCAGGACAAGCATAAGCATAAGCATAAGTTGAAAGACAAGACCAACACCGTTGTTGTTAAGTGATAGTCAGGTCTGAAATCAAAAGACAAGATCAACACCGTTGTTGTTAAGTGCTAATCGGGTCTCAAAATAAGAGATAAGAATCAAAAGACAAAACCATCACCGTTGCTGTTAAGTGATAGTGAAGTCTCAAAATAAGAATCTCAAGCTGAACTGAATGATAAAGCTGAATCAAAGATTTGAAGCTGATAGGTACTGCCCCCTCAGAATCGAAATCAAAATCAGGTAGAGGAGAACAACAAAATGATAAACTTGATCAAAGCACTAGAAATCATAATCGAAGGATGGAGCATGGTAGGATAACCATCAAGCAGTAAAGATATGCCCTAGTTTGACTAAAAAGATGAAGCGAGTGAAAATGAATGATAGACTAGGAGTTTGAAAGAGATGGGGATGAAGAAATGAAGATGCCCCAACAAAGATCAAAGGATCAGGCCTCAAATGGTCAGCCAACTACGCAGAAGAGTGTGAAATTTTGAAATGTGATTTTGACTATCAAGATTAACTTAGATTTTGATTTTGAGTCCGAAAATGGATCCAGGACGTCGAAATTAGCTAGGGGTGCAATTTTTGCGCAATTCTGAGGTGTTTTGAAAATTAGGTTAAAAAGTCAAAATGCTATAAAAGGGTCAAAAAGTATCATTTTCAAAATCATTTGACTTTTATTGATTTGAGAATTTCAAGAGTTTAGAGAGAGAAATGGCTCAGCAAGCAGGTGTCCTGGTCCATCGACATCGATTTGAGCACTCCCGGTTGCACAACCGGCCTCCACACTATGGTGCCTCGGTATGTTTTTAGAAAAAACTTGCCCCTGGTTGAGTCATTATGAGCACTTAATACATTTTAAACACATTTTTTAAATTTTTAAATTTTCAAATTTTAGTTTTTAGGTGAAATATCGTGCGATACTTTAGAAGTATCACCCCCTTCGAGACTAACTATCGCGCGATACTTCGCGGGTCCAAATAGTATCGCGCGACTATGTAAACCAGTATCACACAATAGCTGGCGAACTATCATGTGATCCTATGTGAAGTATCATGTGCAAATAAAGTATCGCACTGCTATTGAAGAAAGTATCGCGTGATACTTTAACAAAAAAAAAGTATCGCTCAACTTTAAAATTTGATATTTTTTAGTGTTTTTGAGAAAAATGACATGGGTCCAGACAAATTTGCATTTTTAGATGATGTGTACTGATTTTTAGACATCCATCATGATATGAGCTGACATTTGGCTTGGTTTGATGGTTTGCAAGAGGTCTTTCCAGCATTACTCATGAGAGCGCCGAAGGTGACCGGGTTGCGGTTTGTCCGAGATCTTGATGATTTGGGCAAGGCTGACTTGAGGGCTATGAGATTTGGATATCTACTACAGTTACCCTACATTCGGGCAGATCATGGGTTGTTGACTGATCTTGCTGAGAGATGGCACAGTGAGCACAACACCTTCCATCTACCTACTGGAGAGGCATCGATCACATTAGAGGATGTGTACAAGATTCTCTGAGTGCCTAGCCATGGCGATCCTGTAAGTATAATCATGTTTTATAGATAGTCATAAATGTAAAGTTTCCATATGATAGGAACTGACATGATTGTGTGATGGTACAAGTATACTATGATCAGGATGCCACTAAGGGACAACATGCCATCCAGGGCATGTTTTAGGATGTCACTATTGTAGATAGACATGTCAGCTGGGATCAGTTGATGGATGATTTTGGCAGGGATTTCCCAGTACCATGTATTGTAGCATCCCTTATTGCACAGGCCCTCATGAATGACAGGAGTCAGAAGGGGTTTCCACTGGGATGGGGTAGACTGTTAGTAGATCTGGTGGCACAACCACAAAGATTAGCATGGGGCCCAACCATATTGGTGGAGATGTACCACGAGCTCCATGAGATCATCTACCGGGATGCTAGGACTTGGGCATGCGGGGCCATACTTGCTCAGATATGGGTGTGGGAGCACATTGCTGTAGTGCGTCCATGAGTGCAGCCTAGGTAGCACAAGTATCCCTATATGTATAGATATGCTAGTTTCATCTCTGAGGCACATAGTGGGGATGTCACCTATTACAGGAGAGTGCTAGATGAGCTTACCTCATTCACATGGAGACCTTATAGGGCATGTGAGCAGTGGGGTGATAGATGGGAGTTGGATTACATGCTTTGCAGTCGGCCACTGGTAGGTCACCATTCTAACATTATGGAAAGATTTGTCATCACTTAGGTCTAGAGGCAGTTCAGATGCCAGCAGAGGGTGCCTACAGAGACTACCACATATGCTCAGGTTCAAGATGAGGAGGGCCATGGTTGCTGCCGATGCTGGATTACCAGCAAGTAGTATAGGACACATCTGCAGTAGGTCAGGAGCCATGGGAGTACCTTCTAGACATGGCAGATGTAGGTGCAGATGTAACTTACAGGGCAAAGAGGTGGAGGGCACCATTCCCTTGATTCACTGTACCTGACGCATAGCTACCAACACAGGGAGGGGACAACAATGACAGAGGGGATGGAGGAGATGGTGGGAGGGGGAGAGGGAGAGTGAGGGAGACTAGAGAGGGTTCTAGATTAGGTGGCTGGAAATGGTCACGAGGTTAGAGCGTAGCTGAGGAGGAGGAGGATATAGCACGACCAGTGCATCATCATGCAGAGGCTTGGCAGGATCCACTTGCGGGAGGAGATGATCTTAGAGCCAGGATACAAGCTCTGGAGATAGAGATGCAATAGCTGAGGATCACCATAGCTTTTAGGGAGTAGCAGCTAGCTGATGTGAGGGCCGAGATAGATTGGCGAGAGAGAGCCCTATAGGCTGCCCTAGCAAAGAGTTGGAGAGAGGCAGCACGAGCTACTTATTATCATGGGCTATACATACAGGTAGTACCAGTGGGTCAGAGAGCTCCCTCTTAATCAGTAGTAGTGGGCAGATTAGATATTGCACTAGACATGGTACCACCTCCTCCACCACCACTAGGTCCTCATGATGGTGGCAATGAGTCTTAGGTCTAGGGCTTAGGTTTAGATGTTTTGGACATATCATGAGACTTTTGATCCAGATTTTGGGATCTCATTCTGTATATTGTACGATGACATTTATTGATAAATGAGATTACTAGATGTTTGATATATCTTGTGTTTACGTCTCACTTGTGGTGGATGTATCAGTTTTTATATTGTCTTGTCATATTGCTCAAAATGGATGTTATAAATGCTCATGTATATTCTCTCTCATAGATGTATGTTTAATTCTCATGTGTATGATGTAGACTCATGTTTTTGAAAATGATCTCTTTAGGATATAGATATGATGATATGATTAACCCCTCGTGATGACAGGAACAAGTTGTGATGAAAAAGACAAGGAGTGAAAGATATGATCGAGAAAAGAAAAGGTGAGCGCAGTTGACCAAAAGGTCCTCAAAAGATGAAAAGGAGAGCTCTCTCCATATGCAAGATGCAAGGCTAAACTATCATGAACCTAAAAAATGCAAGCTACTATGAAAGTGGTTGAATTGCAAGGTCACAACGCCAATAGACATCTAATAATCATCATCAAGCTTTATTGGTAGCATCACAAGATCATACAATACACACTAGTATGACTATGGGTATATGAACATGATCTATATTAGATAGAATGTGGGAATCCCACCTAGGCACCAAAGACATGTAGGTCAAGATGACTAGTGTAGTGAGATTACCTAAGTTTACTATAGTGAGATTATGCTGGCATCGGGACATAAAAAAGTCAAGATGGCTATAAGCATGCACTTGTGAACAGTCAAGGATAATACTTGTAGATCCTAGGTGTCAAGTGGATCAAACATAAATGCTAATGACAATTAGGACCAAAAAAATATACCCACAAGCAGAAAAAGCAATAAAACATGTCCTTATACCCTCAGTCTTCTAGCTATGCATCATTGAAAACTATCATAGGGAGAGAACACTCATCAAAGAAATCATCATAGATAGCACACAAAGAAAATAAAGTCAAACAAGTCTCAGTGAGTCAAGTGTTGTGTTTAAGTTTGTGTGTGTACATCATAGAATCAACTTTGAGTATCACATCTGTGAGTGAGAAATATCATATCATGCTGAACTATGGGGTAGGATATCTGATAAGTGTTGAGAAACACTCGATGCTAGGGTAGTGTTGAAAAATACTATTTGGGTGGTGTTGAAAAACTCTATTTGCAAGATGTCCTAAAGACCAACGCATCCTAAAGGACCAATGCTAACACAGTTATGCCCCCTAGACAAAGTCAAAGACCAATTCCAAACCAAGGCAACAAGGTCAAGGCATGATGGAGAAAGGCTAAGTGTCAAGGATAGATGCTAAAAGACAAGGGTGCAAAGGCCTCAAGTAGCGCCTGTTTCCAGGTTTTCACCAATTGGAGATTTTTTTGATTTTTTTCAATTTTTTTTGTATTTTTGCTACCAAGGCACCTGTTTCCAAGTTTTCACCAAGGGAATTTTCTATTTTTTTGAATTTTTTGCATTTTTTATTTTTTTTATTTTTTCAGGACTTTATATACTTTTTATAATTTTTTCAGGCATCATATATGAATTTTTTTGGAATTTTCTCAGGATCAATAAATATGTACAAAGGATGCCCCCAGATAGAATAGGAATCATGGATAGAACTTCTTGAGGTGAAAAACATTAATAGGATTAGGGAGCCATTCCCCCTTTGGATCAGATAGTAAATAAGCACCTGTACCAAAAGCTGTAGTAAAGATGTATGGTCCAAGCCAATTAGGTTCAAACTTCCCTTTTTGTTCTCTATTTTGTTGGTTCTTAGGGTTTTTTCGCAAAACAAGATCCCCCACTTGAAATTATCTAGGGTGAACCTTCTTGTTGAATGCTTTGGACATATGCTTTTGGTAGATTCTCATGTGATCAAAAGATGCTTTACGCTTTTCATCTAGAAGTTCTAGTTCCTGCAACCTCATGGCACAGTAATCTTCATCTGTCACTAAACCCTTGAGAGAGACTCTAAGTGAAGGGATCTCTACCTCTAAAGGTAACATTGCTTCAACACCATAGGTGAGGGAAAAAGGTGTAGCCCCTGTTGGAGTATGAATACTCATTCTGTAGGCCCACAAGGCCGGATTTATCTATAAGTGCCAATCTCTACCATTCTTGTGAACTGTTCTATGGAGAATCTTGAGAATGGTCTTATTCGAAGCCTCTGCTTGTCCATTTCCTTGCGGGAAGTAAATGGAGGACTAATGCTATTTTATCTTGAATTTCTTGCAGAGATGCTTAAGGTCCTTATTTTTAAACTGACCCCCATTGTCAATGATTATCTCAGAAGGAACTCCATACCGACAGATGATATGATTCAGAATAAATAAAGAAATTGTCTTGCCTGAGGCAATAGAAAGTGGGACAACTTCTACCCATTTGGTAAAGTAATCAGTAATAGTAATAATGAATTTGTGTCCACCTGATGAGTTGGGATGAATCTGCCCAACAAGGTCAAAGGCCCAATGCTGAAATGGCCAATGAGAAATAGAAGGAATAAGCTCCCTACCTAGAGGATGAATTAGGTTTCCATGTTTCTGACACTTTTCATAGGATTTAGCAAAAGCTACTACATCTGTCTTCATAGTGGGCCAATAGTACCCCACCCTAAGCAACCTTCAGGCCATGGCAAGACCATTATAATGTCCTCCACAAATGCCCTTGTGAATGTCAACTAACGCTTGGTTGGACCCGCTTGGTTGGACTCATCCTTTTCTAAACACCTAAGAAGTGTCCCATCTAAACCCCTCCTATACAGATCACTAGAGATAAGGGTGTGGTGAGAGGCATTACAAACAAGGTTTCTTCTTTCAGAATGATTGAAGGTTTCAGGAATAGTACCATCATAGAGATATGAATAGATGGCACCATAGTGAGATGATTCATGGCTAACCAAGGTACAAATGACATGGCTTTTTGAGGAGTCAAAAATAGGGTAACGTAGCTCTTCCACTAGGAATTCAAATCTGGACTCATATTGTTCTAATTGAAGAAGTGAAGCTAATGTAGCCATAGCATCAGCTGCCTTATTTTCTGCTCTAGGGATTTGTTGAAATGTAACAAAGGTAAAGTATCGTCACAATGAATCAACCATCTTTTTATAGGGTATCAGTTTGTCATCCTTTGTTTGATATTCTTCATTAACTTGGTTGATAATCAATTGCGAATCCCCATAAATGTGCAGCTCTATAATTCTCCATTCTATAGCCATTTTCAATCCATTTATCAAGGCTTCATACTCAAAAATGTTGTTTGTGCATGGGAATAATAACTTATAGGACTTAGAAATAGTATCTCCATGAGGAGAGACAAACAACACTCCAGCTCCTGAACCATTTTGCATGAAAGAACCATCAAAGAACATCTTCCAGGTTCTTGTAGTCATATACATGATGTGCTCGTCTGGAAATTCAACTGTAATGGGAACACTATCCTGAATGGGAAAATCAGCCAGTTGATCAGCGATAGCTTATCCTTTTATAACCTTACGCTCAATATACTCTATGTCAAATTCTGAAAGAATCATCATCCATTTAGCAAGTCTACCTGTGAGAGAAGCCTTGCTGAGAAAATACTTAAGAGGGTCAATCTTGGCTATGAGGTGTATTGTATGTGCAAGCATGTAATGTTCCAACTTTTGGGAAGCAAACACCACCGCTAGGCAAGATTTTTCAATACTAGTGTAGTTGACCTCATATGAAACAAGTGTTTGACTGATGTAATATATGGCCCTTTCTTTTCCAGTATCATCAAGTTGAGCCAATAATGCCCCCATAGAAGATTCTGTTGCTAAGACATATAATATAAGTGGTTTTCCTAGGATAGGAGGCATTAAGATTGGAGGATTAGCCAAGTACTGTTTGATTTGATCCATGCTTTTCTGACATTCCTCATTCCAGACACATTTAACCCCTTTATGCAAAGTCTTATTAAAGGGTTGAGCTCTATCAGCCAGTTGTGAAATGAACCTCCTTATAGACTGAAGATGTCCTTGAAGACTCCTCATTTGACTGATGTTTTTAGGAGGTGGCATATCCATTATTGCTTGAACTTTTTCTGGGTCCACCTCTATTCCTTTAACTAAAATGATAAATCCTAAGATTTTTCCAGAGGTAACTCCAAATGCACACTTTTTGGGATTTAATCTAAGTTGAAATTGTTCCATACGATCTAGAATTACTTCCAAATCAGCAAGGTGTGTATCGCTTTTCTTGAATTTTGCCAAGGTGTCATCCACATAGTCTTCCATATTCTTATGCATCATGTCATGGAAAATAGTAGTCATAGCTCTTTGATATGTAGCTCCAACATTTTTTAATCCAAATGGCATGACGTTCCAACAATAGGTTCCCCATGCACAAGTGAATGCAGTTTTCTCTTGGTCTTCAGAAGCTATTTTGATTTGATTATACCTAGAAAAGCCATCCATCAAAGAATAGATCTCATAGCCCGCGGTCATGTCCACAATCATATCTATGTTTGGAAGTTGAAAATCATCCTTTGGGCATGCTTTATTAAGATCTCTAAAGTCTGTGCAAACACGAATGGACTTGTCATGTTTTGAAACTGGCACAATATTGGATATCCATTCAGCATAATCAATAGCTCTTATAAATCCTGCACTGAAGAATTTCTCTAACTCAGCTTTGACAAGGAGAGCTATGTGAGGACGCATTTTCCTCAATTTCTATTTTACTGGTTTGATTCCTAGAGCTATGGACAAATGATGCATAATGAGACTAGTGTCCAATCCTGGCATGTTTGAGTAAGTCCAAGAAAAATTAATTTTATTTCTTTGTAGGAACTTGGTATATGCCTCCTTTTCTTGTGTTGACAATGATTGAGCCAAATGGATTATTTGTGGATCCTCTAGTGTATTTAGATTGACTGGTTGTGTAGGCTCAACAAGCACTGAAGACCTATCCTAAAAGTAGCTCGGAAGATTATCAAGTACCCCATCCTTAGGCACCTCAGGGAGGTTTTCACCTTCAAATACATCTTTTATTTTTAATTTTTTCGGTTCTGACACCACCACATAGTGGTTTTCGCCATCAGAACTCCTATTTTTTGTTTCTTTTCTTTTTATTTTTTGATTGAGGTACTCGATATCTGGCTCTATCATACTGGTAGTTGGCTCGCTGGTGGAAGAGACTACAGGTTCAAGAGCATTTAGGTAACAAGCTATCTCATAGTTGTTTGAAAAAGTTAGGAGCTGAGGCTCTTGATAGCGCTGAGACCAATCAATTAAGTGCGAATTGAAAAGGGGTAGGTCAATGGCTGGTTCAATATTGTGTATGCAAATGGCATCATCTCTGGTGATTGTAGAGTCAGAATCCATCAAGTATCCCTCTAAGGTACCCAAATTAGGACTTATCCTACTAAGCGAAGCATTGTCCACTAAAGTGACTCATGGATTCCAATCCTCTAGTCCTACACTAGAATCATTAGCTACCTCGGATTGGGAACTATATGTATGGACAATAGCAATGTCCATGTCAACTGTAGAACAATCAGAAAGAGTCTCCCACTCATACTCATGTGAGTCTGTATCTGAATCCCGACTAGGATGCTTACACCAAGCATGTTTTTTAGGCCTTGAGGTAGAGGCACTTGTGTCACCAAGGGTAACACCTTCTTGGATGTCATTTGTATATTGAATAGGATCTTCAACATGAGTTGTCATAGCATATTGTTCTTGTTCTAAAATTGTTGGATCAATAACTGAAGCATCTAAATCTCCCCAAAGGAGATTGGTGGAAGGGATCTAATCTTCACACTTGTCTTGCTGATTTTGCAAATTGGGCACATAACTAGACTCATCATCACTATCCGTCGCAACTAGGATAGGAGCAGTATTTTTCTTCTGATTGTCAAAACCTAGGCCAACTTTTGTCTTAGTCCTACGACCAAAAAGAGCATGATTGAGTGGTTTGGCCTTAGCATCTAATCTATGGCTAAGAGGACCATGACCTGGGTAGCCCATATTCTTGACCAAAGTATACCCTCTCCCATAGGTCTTAGGAGATGGGAGAAATTTTCATTATGCAGGTACTTTTTCTCCTTGTAGATCCAATCTCTAATGGCCACTTCTTCTTTTTCATCTTGAATGGGTACAAATGACTCCACAAAAGTGTCAAACAAAGTGATGGCTGAGGATGAAGGTCGCATCCCCTATGAAGGTTTCCCATAGGACCTAGGTGAAATTGGCAACTTTGTGAAGGAATCGATTTGATAATCTCCCATACCAAGGTCTATGGTTTTGAACTTATTCTGGCATTGTTCCAAAGTTGCATCAAAATTTTCCACTGCTCTATTAAGAGGAACATGAATGCCTGCTGAGATGGCATTGATAGATAAGGTGCTATCACCTGGTATGCAGACTTCTATGCCATTGTATGGGAATTTGACACATTGGTGATAGGTAGACGGTACTACTTGCATGTCATGAATCCATGGTCTACCTAGCAAGATGTTTTATGCCAGGGGTCCAACATCAACAATTTGAAACAAAACATCTTTCTCCACTGGGCCAATCCTAATGGGAAGAACAACCAACCCCTTAGAGCTTCTTTCTACCTCATCATAGGCCTTTATTGTGATTTTCTTTCTTGTGTCAATTACTCCCTTTGAATATCCCAATGTTTTCAAAAGACTTAAAGAACATATATTGAGCCCAACACCCCCATCAATCAACACACACCTAACATGAGTTTTGTGGATCATGACTTCAATATGGAGGGCAAGATTATGTGGATGGCTCAAGGCTTTGTCATCTTCTTCTGAGAATGTGAGGTAGTGAGGGCTAGCAAGGTGGTTAACCATGTGTTGGAATTGATCAATATCAATATTGTTGGGGACATTAGCTGTACGCAGTGTCCTCAAGGATACACTTATGCCTTGGAGACAATTCCAGGAGTTCAAAAATGGAAATTTGAGCTGGTGTTCTTTGTAACTAATCAACAAGATTATAGCTCATCTCTGGATTCATTGCTATTTTGGTGACATTTTTAGATGCCACTTGATTGGTTTTGGAATTAGGCCCCCTAATAACCATAGGACCTTGGTTCTGACTTCTAGTGACAACATTTAATGCTTGGGATGATCTTCAAGAGTGGGGACCTCTAAGCACAATCACGGGGTTCACATCAAATATAGGAGAAGAATTATCATCATGACCATAGGGATCTCTATTTCCCATCATATTAACGCTTTCTTTAACAACTTCAAGCATATTGATGACATTTTCCGCAGACGTGTAGGTGTAGTTAATTGTAGCTTTGCCATCTTTGGGTTTAGAGGTTTCCCCCTTATCATATTTAGGAAAAGGTTCCTTAAATGCTTTATGATCTACATTGGTTTTCAAACCATCAATCTCAAGTTTACCATTTTCAATAAGATCTTGAATGAGATGTTTAAGTTTCCAGCAGTTTTCTATGTCATGTCCAATGCCATTATGAAATATGCAATAAGCCTTTTCATTCCACCAATATGGCTTAGTGTCAGGTATGTGAAACTTTGCTAGATCTTGTGGTCATGCAAGATTGTTATCAACAAGCATTTTGAAAACATCCTCATAAGAATCCCCCAGCTTAGAGAATTGTCGCTTTTCCTTTTTAGACTTCTCTTGATATCTTTGTTTATGCTCTTGTTGGTTAGAGGATGTATTAAGCTTCATGGCTTGAACTGCACTAGATAAATGAAGGACACATTGATCCTTTGGTTGGTTAGAGTTAACAACTCCATCATTGACTACTTGCTTATTTTTATTCCAGTTTGAGTTCTTGCCTTTGTCCTTATGATGGTTGTTATTATTTTGACTATTGTTGTTATTATGTTGTTTAGTCAAAATACTTTCTCTTTTAAGACATCCTCTATTCTACATGTGGTTTTGACATGGTGTCGAATGAATCAAAGACCATCTTCTGAACCTCATACTGCATCTCAGGTACTAAATTGCTTACAATGATATCAATTCTCTCCTGTTCAGGAATTGTTCTAGAATATCGGGAGCATAATTGTCTCCACCTTTGCAAAAATGTAACAAAAGATTCCCCTTGATTTTATTTTAAGTGACACAAATCAAGCATGGTGACTAACCTTGATAAGTTATATGCAAAATGTTGCACAAATCTGTGTACCAATTCTTTGAAAGTTTTGACAGGAGGGGTAATGTTGGTAAACCACTCCATAGCTTGACCCTTTAGACTCCTTGGGAATAATCTCATCAAATAGGAATCTTCATGGTGAAATTCAAAACTCATGGTGTAAAACTATCTCACATGATCATGTGGGTCACCATTACCATCATATTTGTCATATTGAAAAAACTCAATTTTCCTAGGAAAATCTTTCATGCTCACACTTTTATCAAAAGGATTAGGACAAATAGAGTCAAGGTTGAAAGAACTCTTGGGAGCCATCATCTTCTCCATCATTTTCTTGAGTTGTTTAATTTCCTCTTCTTGTGAGGGGCTCTGTTTCTTGATCTTCCTATCCACATCAAAGTTATAAGGGACCCTCGCACCCTTGTTGATCAAGCTCTCTAGGAACCTATCTTTATTTTGCTCAACATATTTCTCCACATATTGTTGAAAGAGTGGTTCTTGTTGTACTCTCATAAAGTCTTGAGCTTCATAATTTGCACTACTTCCTCCATGTTGAGAAGCCATGATGAGCTCATTGGGAGGGTTTTCTTGAGTTGCTAGGAGGCATCTGTCTCCTATAGTGAGCATGTTGTAAAGTCCTTCCTCTAGGACTAGGAGATCTTGAAGGAGTCCTTGACTGCCTTCCACTTCTTGGAGTTCTTGGGGGAGTAGAGGGTGGAGAGTTGTTTCCACTGTTGGTACCCCCGTTGTTAAATTGATTGTTGAGTTTTTGGGCTAATATCCTATCTTGTTCCTCTTGGAATGCTTTTCTCTCTATGTCCAACAAGGCTCGTTGTTCCTCTTCTAGGAGCCTAAGTTTTTCTTCTTTTGCAGCTTGTTTTTCCCGCTCAATTCTTTTTAGCCTCTCACTTGTATATCTTGAAGTTGTTTTTAGTGGGGAACTTGGTCTTGAACGGTTGAACAAGTTAGCTACATTCACATGAGCATCATAAGATTGGTTGTTTTGGTCCTCATGTTGCGACCGTGCATCTTGATGAGCTTGTGCATAATGTCTTTCGGCTCGTTGATGAGCATCTAGATATCTTGAATTAATAGGAGGTGAGTCAGGATGATTTTCATCTTTGAATGACATGTTACCCCTATGTCTTTGGAAAATGTCATCAAGAGATTGATCCATTATTTCTCTTTGTTGTTTGGTCAAGGTGTAACTCATATCCATATTTGATTGAGAAGGTGCTAAAGAGGTATTCAAATTTCTCTCTGGATCAAAACAAACTTCAGACTCACTCTTAGGGGATTGATAAAAATGGGTTTCTTTCCCTTTCGTTGTTGACTAGTCTTAACTAAGGGCAATTGATTGAAGACAACTTGAGGTCGTTTCCCTTGACTAACTTGGTACCTTGTTGTAACTGACATGAAATAAAAAGATCCTTGGTGGTAAGATGACCTCACAAAACATCAATACCAAACTAGGATAATAAAAGTACTCAAATGTCCAAAAAGAGATGGTGAGATAGAAAATTGCAATAGGGGTAAACCAACACTGTCAAAGAGGTGCTTAAATCAAAGGATTTCAGTATCCTTGCACGTATGAACTAGGAGGATGGATTTACCCAAATTATATAATTGAAATTGATTTTTGATGGAAATGAATTTGGACAAAAGAGGACTGAAATTCTCTAAGAATGTTACCAACGGATCTAGAGATATACTTTTTCAACAAGGACAATTTTTTAACTTGGAAATTCCACACAAGATGAATTTGTAAAATCAAAGAAAACTAATCCAAGAGGCCTAAAAAAAAAAATAGCAGGTTAAGGTACAGACAAGTTTCCAGCAGTAGAATAAATCACCCACTTAAAGATTTGGTCAATTAAAGTGACTGACAATGGCTGAAACTGGACAAACTGTAAATAATTTTGGGCGATACTTTCCAGGCAAATAGGGTGATAGTTTATAGTGAGGTGATACTTCACCTTAAGCCAGGTGATAGTTTCCAATATGCCCGGGCGATACTTTCCAGGCAAGTCAAGCGATAGTCCAGCAGGGGTGAACTATCGCATGATATTTCTCTCCACAGGATGCGATACTGTTGCAGAATTTGACCAGTGAAGTGCAAATTTTTAGTTTTTGGGACTGTTTGTTCAAAATTTTTGGTTTGAGGTTTGATTTTTCGATTCCAATCACAATGACAGCAGAAGATTGACAGGTTTGCAAATAGTATGGGATCAAACATGTCTTCAAACACTTGGAATAAGGGCAAAATCAACCTTGCCAAGATAAACAATTATGATATCAAAATTGAAAAATCCTATGAAAGCTATTGAGATGTTGAGTATGCAAGAATGTGTACACAGGTATAGCACAACGAGAACACTTCAAACACTTTTTAGCCTAAAAATATAATGGCTCAATACTTAACAACTTGGCCCACACTTGATGCTCCCTTGCTTCACACAAAGTGGTTGCCCGCAATAGATATTGGCTTTGTCATGGAAGTGCCAAAGACACAACCAAAGGAACACATATGGTGAGTAATCTTGGGGTGATCTAGGTTATTCCACTTGGATCAATCCTTGCACCAAGAAGCTAAGTGGAAAAATAGGGTGGCCTCTAACTATGGTTCTTAGGAAGGGCTTCCATTCATAGTACCCCTATTGCTCCCCAAAGGGACTCCTTACCTTGCGGCAAGTAATGGACCTCGCAGCCTCAAGAGTACCTTAAGCATTCTTGCTCAATATTTTCCTCATGGTCACAATTCCACAAGTACTCACACCAAGCGAAGACAAGCACTATGTCTACCAAGGTTTTGTATCCTTGATAGCCTTGAGTTTATAGTGGGTCAGAATAGCCGGCAATAAGCTTGTCCCCACTTGGGTCGTTCCTCTTGATTGCTCAAGAGCAGGCCCGCTAAAGGATTCTAAAGATCTAAACAAAGAATGGATCAACTTATGAGATTCAAGGATTTTGTTTCACCACAAGGGTAAATAGCATACTCCCTTATCCCAAAGCTTTCTCCCAAACACACAAGCAAATGTTCAATTACCCTCTTGCTTTCAAAATCCAAGGATGGGTCAAGATTTTCTGGTTCACCACAAGGGTGAAGAACATACTTCTCCTACCACCCAAGAATTCCTACAACAAGATATTATGTTCCTATGAAATGAAACAACTAGTAATTGCCACACTTGAAAATGAAATAAACTACAAGCACTTGATTGAGTTTTTATGCTTTGGGCAACCCTACAAAAACCGTTAGTAGCCCTTGTGCATTTGAAGCTTTGACATGCGTTCTTTTGGCAAAATATTTCAAGCAATGAGAGCACTTACAAGCACAACTTGTTAGACCCAAAAGGTTATCAAAATCCAAAATCCTAACTGAAATCTATCTAACTAAAGAAAACTAAACCAGTAAACTAATTAAATCTAAACTCGGCCAAAAAGATGCAAGAAATAGCTCACTACCGGGTATAGGTGATAGTACAAACACCAGAAATATCACATGATACTTTACAGTATAACATGGTGATAATATATTTCTGGGTGATACTTCGCCTTACACCAGGCGATACTTCTCCTTACATCAGGTGATAGTTCCTGTAATATCCGAGCGATACTTTAAACTGGTAAAGTATCGCGCCAGTATACAAAGAACTATCATGTGATACTTCTGAAAGTATCGCATGATACTCTGAGAAAAAAAAAATAGAGATCGCAAATGAGCTAAAAACTTGCCAAAAAATTGACGAAAATGCAGAAATTAAAGGACAAAATGCTAATGTTCTGCCCCACGGTGGGTGCCAAAAATGTACACACAAAATAGTGCACTTCTATGAATCATTACAATCAAGAACACTCAAGAATAAGGTCTCAAAAATTGATCCATAGCTCCCTAAGCATGGAGTTGCAAGGATAGTTTGAATATTGCTCTCAACTAGAGCTATTAGGCCTATAACCTTGCTAGTCAACCACACTATGAGAGATTCAAATGAAGACAAGAGAAAGGATGCCAATATCTCCAAGAATCAAAATGAAATGCAATGCAAAGCTATACTATGAATGAAAATGCAAGCTATGCAAGCTAAGATATGAAAGGAAATATGCAAGTATTACAAATCCTCCTATTAATCTATGTGAGATTAATCTATAGCATAAAGGAAATCTAAACTATGAATGCCATGAGAATGAAACTATTATGCAAGAAATGAAAGCTAAACTATGAAGTAATGAAGAAATCTAAGATGTGATGCAACAATGACTTCCAAAAGCTTGATGCAAGAATATCTTCAAATCTTCAAAAAGCTCCAAAGTGACCTAGAAATCTTGCAGCATAAAGTTAGCATTAAATATGAGATATGCAAATGAGGAAGAGAGCTCTTCTTTTATAGGAAATGAGAAGGAATGGACCATGGAGATTAAGAGGCAAAATATTTAATCAACGGTGGAGCATCAAAGAGGAGCAATCCATGTGCACAAATATCCTTCAATGAGAAAATAAGAGTTGACTTTTGTGTCCATATGAGACAAAAAGTGCTTTTCTTCTTTTTATAAAATAAGAATAATGCTTTATTTGTGCAACTTAGGATAAGAGGAAAAGTGGGGGCTTTTTATTTATTAAAAGGGGAGGAAATATTCCTTTTAATAAATAAAGACTTTAGGATAAAATGGTTAGCCCAAGGCAAATAATCGAAAATGATAAAACAGGATTTGATCAAGGAAATTGATATAATTGATAAAATGCTGATTTTTGAAAATATTGATTCAGGGATTTGATAAATTGCTGAATGGGGGCCCAAAGTCTAGGCGATCATTTTAGGGTGCATACAATTTCCACTTCCTTTTCTTTATGGAAGTCCCTTAGTTGGTCACCATTGAATGTATCATTAAATTCTTTTGAGAAAAGATCACTTTTTTGATCTTCCATTGTCTTCATTTTTTTTTCTTCAAACTGAATTGCACCAAATTTGATGCACAGTTCCACAGGTTGCAAGATTCTATCTATTTGATACTACTAGTGCCACTATAAGATGTTGCCCCTATTTTGCACTAATTTTGTTGGCCTCATATTCTGAGGTATTTCGTCAAATAGTTGTGGGCACAAGCTTAAAGTTCATTTGCAAATGTGAAAGTGATGGACGATATTGTAAACATTGTTGACAATAATGTATGCATCTTGATAATCAAACAATTTTCTATCAATGATAACATGAATTTCCAAGTGCAAATATTTAATGCAACCTTTTTATATAACAACATTGAACATAATACACCATTCTAAAAAATATTCATATTTTCAACAGAAAGTAATTTGTCTTAGAAAAGGTTGGCTCAATATTGGGAACTTTAAGGAATTACCTAATCAGTAACAATTGATGTGGAAACATTTCATGGCCCTGTATTGGATTAAAATGAGGAAACTCTAGTCTACAAGAGAAATCACAATACTACAAAATAGTTAAAAATAGTTTTTTGCATCTAGATAAATTTGTCCCTTACAATTTTGAAGATTTACAACAATGAATACATACAGTAGGTTGTACAACTCAAACTTGCAAAATATTAAATGTTATGGGTAAATCATATAAACATGCCCTTGAAATTGTGAAAAACACCAAGTGTAAAAACCATGAATATTGAAGGGAATCCTCATGCTGTACATTTGACTCTATTTGAAGAATTGACCAGTTTCCTTAATGTTAAGATCTCAACTATAACTTGCGGCTAGCACAAAAAGAGTCACCTTTACTGAATCTTTCTATGACTAATATTTGTGGTAGGTCACCATTAGAGTCGTAGTTTGTGAGCAAAAATGAATCCATTTCAATTCTTTGAACTTCTCATCTTTGCTATTGAAATAAAAAAAATTGGCATCGATGACCAACAACATCTTCAAGAAAGGTATGAAAGCTACATGAAACTCTATTTTTGATATCCACACCTAGGATGAGGACTCACAACTTCACATACAATCACTGAGAGGTAGAAGAAGATCCACCATACCAAAAATTTGTATTTACTCCAACTTCGTTAAACATAGATCATATTTCACTCAATAGCAATTCATGGCTTGCCATTTCTTAATCTTTTGCGTTCCCATTACCAAATATGTCACAAAGAATTAAACAACCATCAAGGTTATCATACCATCATGTAGAAACTGATAATGAATCTTCATCTACTGCAACAAAAAATGCCTCCCATGAAATAAATCGGCATACAAATATATTTATGTGCAATGCAATTCAACCAATAAGAAGGATCAAATTATAAATATTTTTCCATACTATAGTCTTTTCTAATGTTTTGTTAATGATAATTTTTGCCCAAGTCTGAAATTATAAATTCACAATAACATTCTATACTCCGACACCCTTTTCTTGAATTCACACCAAAAATAAATATATATTGTTAGCAATGAAACAACAGTCCATGATTTTTCTTATAATTCACTTTAATGTGTCCAATATCAATTTCACTTTATTTCTACTACTACATACCTATGACACAAATAATAATAATATTAGCTTTTACCCGTTTGAAGTCCTCAACATCAATACAAAGAGTGGACCCCACAATGATTTAGAATTATAGCGTTACTAAAACCTTTGATATATTTGCACTACAAATACATATTATTTGCATCACTAAAAAATCATTCCCAACCTAAATCGGGACCCACCAATGCTTTAATTATGTGACTGATAATTATCTATTCTTGTCTTTGGACATGTGCAATAACAATATAAACTAGTAGTTGCGTGCTTTTGTGCATGCAACAATGAGTCGATAGGAGTTTTGATTTTCAAAAAAGTCATTGGTTTTGTATAATGCGAGAAATTGCTCATAAATGGTAAATGAAACACAAAAAAGGATTTCTGATAGCTTTAATAAGCTGATAGTAGTTTTGAGTGACATTTGAAACCAAGTTGCCTAATACCCCATTAAGGTGACCAATTTAGGTGACCCTAGTAAAACTCCTGTAAAAAAATTTCCTGTAATTTGCTCTGAAATTTTCTCGCCAGTAATCCCTGTGAAAATCACACAGGTGCATCTTATGTGACACACTCATGCGGATCCCCACCAGAAGTGCACAAGAAATGATACTAAAGTGCAATATTAGGTCTTTATTGAATATCTTAGTGAAGTCTCATAAATTGTCATAACAATTAACGTCCTTTATAGGCTAGATATTGTCTAAATTATTAATTGATCAAAATAATAATATAGAAAATCAAAACAATTTAAAATATATTACTAAAATTCAAATTTTAAATGATGTAGAGTAATGAGCACTTAAAAATCCACATTCTAAAATAAGGCAACCTATAACTCAAGCTTACATGTAATAAGGTTGTGTTGTAACTATTATGGCATACTTTATTAAAAAAAATCAAATTAGATTTCATATAATTTTTTATTTTCAAATTCACTTTGTTTTCAATTTTTTATTTTCTCATTTCATCGGCTTAATTTCCCTTAGCTTTGCATGCACTACTTATTAAACTACACTTGCAATCGTCACATTATTTTTCTCATGCTGAAGATAGATCAGAGTCTATATAAATAGTTTTGCAAAACTTGAATGCACAATTCTTTCCAAAACATTTTAAACTTAATCATAATATGGTTGAATCTTTCAGCAAAACTGTAAAGAAAGTCTAAAATCTTCCCAAATTCATGGTGTACTCTTACTGTAAATGGATTTGCATTTGTAAGTTTACAACTTGGCTCAGTCACAAGGTTAAGACACAGGAGTCCAAATTTTGATCAATGTGTAAGTCATACTCCTTAACAACGTGTTGGTAAGCTTCTAGAAGAGTGATCCTATACACAAAATAAGTAGTTGGTGTAATACCCCAAAAATGGGCTATAAGTTCATTAACCTCCTACATTTACAAATCGAATGAAATCGACATCGAAGTCCTAACCTAAGGCACATCTAAACATCATCGAATCATAATTTATTATCTTAAATTCTGCATCGGGGAATATTCTTAGTAATATTCCTAGTCATCATAATTATCTTTAATTTTATAATTATTTGGCAATAAATCACATTTATCCTAAAATTTGATTAATTAAATATTTTGCATATTTAATTAATTAGATTTAATATTTGCCACTTAATTGTGTAATTAAATTTAATTATATCTATTATTAATTGTATTATTTAATTTTGACAATAAATCTAATATCATATGAATAATTGATTAAATTCTTATTTAATTAATTAAAGCAAGTTGTCATTATTTAATAATATAGTTTTTAATAAAAGTTTGATTAAATAATTGATTAACCTATAAATCAATTGTTTTATTTTCAAAAAGCAGTTAGGTTGGAAATAAATCACTTTATTATTAAATTAATTCATAAATAAAACATGCACAATCATAAAAGTAGACAACTATCAATTATCAATTAAAGCTAAACTCTATTTTGAGTTAAAACTTAGCTTTTGCATGTTTTTGTGAGTTAATTATCCTTTATTTAAAAATAACTCAAAAATCAACCTGAGTTATTTGAGTGATTTATGGCTTTTTCCCATGCACCTTCAAAGCCCTGGATTTCTATAAAATCAAGGCTTCAGCTCATCTCTCATATCTCTCAAATTTGCATCCACAGGATCTCATATTTTGCACAATCACGCTGGAGAATTAGAATTGAAGAATCAAAGCTCTTGCAAATCGACATCTTTGTGAGATCAATCTTATTTTTGCATTCATATTGCATATCATTGTTAGATTAGCATTGCATATCAATTTTCAATAGCATTCATAGCATATCAATTTCATCTAGCATAGATTTCATATCAGATTAATCATTCTTATTGCATAGAAAATCCAAAAAAATAGATTAATTGCATTCAATTCATATCTAGATCAATTTCATTCAAATCTTTCATTTAGGTGTCGTCTAGGTCACTGATCTCGATTACAATCTAAGAACATCAATCTCGCACCTATTAGAAGACAGTAAATCGCTTGGTTAAATTAGATTTCAATTTTGCACGATTTTGATTATAGCTAACCTCTAATGTTTTATTGAGTGTTGTGTCTAAAGATTAGGTACAATTTTCACACACACATTTCTGGCACCCACCGTGGGGCAACCCACCTTTGCATGCTGGTTTTGATTTTTTTTGGGAGCTAAAACCCTAAAGTTTCAAAGATTTAATTTTATCTCCCAAACAGCTTAGAGTTTTGGTCTGAAATGTTTTTTTCAGGTTGGTGACATATCAGGGAAGCTTTAATAAAAAATTTAGAATTTTCTAAATTTTTTTGAATTTTTAATAATTTTTTTTTAATTTTTCATAAAAAATTAATTTTTGGCGCAAATCAGAATATTTTTAAATTTTTTTTACATTTTTGGAAATCTCTTCAAATTCTACAGGGGGTTTATTATTTGTGTTTTAAATTTGGATGCAATTTAATAGCTCAAATAGTCAATTTGCAAAAACTGGTCTATTTTGATAAAACGGGTCTCTAGGGCACAAATGAAGAGATTTTTCTAAAAATTTTGCATTTTTGGAAAGCTCTCTATTTTTTAGTAGGGGTCTTTATTCTAAATTTCTATTTTTGTGGCCAAAATCATATCAAAAAAATTAGATCTTGTTGACTAGGTCAAATGCAGTGCAAAAAAAATTAAAATTTTGTGATGGGTATGCACTTATTTTTCATATGATTCAATGCATGATATGAGTTTTCATTTGAATTAATTTATGGTTATTATTTCTCCTAACAATTTATTTTTAGATCTAACCCTAGGGTTTTCATAAGTTGAATATACCTTGCATATCTTGTTTGCTTGTTGGCTTGTTGGAGAGTTCGTAGCTTGCTTGCATAGTAAAGCTCAACAAAAATTGCTAAAAATTAGGTAAAATCTACTAAGCGCATTGCAAGGATCCCAGGTATTCTCCTTCATCTAATAACATTTTGATTTGGGACTTAAAATAAATCTCTTATGTGTCAAGCTTGTGTGCATCTTTTCATGCTTTTGATCTATTTCTACACACTTGCATAATTTGATACTAGGTTGTGATCCCTTAAGGATTCATTAAGTAGTCTTAGAATACGTGTGATTGATCTTGATTGCTATCTTGGGTTATTGGACTCGCTAATCCACCGGCCCCTCATTTCTGCCCCGTGGTTGCAATCTCAGCGCCATAAAGGGGAGGGTCAATAGGACAGAAGTGTTAAGTGTTCCACTTGGCAACCCTTTTGTGCTTTTAGGAACTCACTTGTTTTGTAAGTTGGGGACTCATTTTCAGCTTGTGTGAGGTGTTAAGTGTTCCACCTTGTGGACTCATCTCATATTCACTTTAAGCGTTAAGTGTTCCTCTTTCTGCTTTTTGGGTACTTTTGGTAGATTTGCTTTCAGGAATATATCTGTGCTCACATAGTAATTAGGCCCTATGAACACTATTTGTGATTCTTGAGAGATTGGATTCCTAGCAAAATCTTTCTTGATGACAGAATCCTTGTAGGTAGGGAGGATACTTAGTGCGTTCACATTCAACTTAGTTAGTGCATCTTCTCTTATTGATCGACACATTCTCTCTCCGGAGAGGTTGATAGATCATGTGGGGTTGATATCACGAGCTTTGGTGAATCAAAATTGGTTAGTGCATCTTCTCTTATTGATTGATACATTCTCTCCCCGGAGAGGTTGATAGATCATGTGGAGTTGATATCACAGACCTTGGTGGAACAAAATTTTGTCTTAGTGTATCGGATTAATCTACTTGCTTTGTTTGGGTTAAAAGTGAAAAGGTGTCAAAAGCCTTGGATCTGGAGCCAAGTCCCCTTGTGGTATACTATTGTGAGTCATCTTTAGAGAGGGTTAACCGTAGTGGACAATCCCTTCACAAAGAAAATTGCGTTGACGGAACCTCAAGCGGTAATAGCCATTTTCACCATGGTAGTGACAACCGCTATATAAATGTCCTTGTGGAAGAAATCTCCACAGGTATGGTTCATTGTTGGGTTGTCAGATCTCCCTAGTAGCTCTTGAAGATTAAGTTCTCAGACTGTGTCAAAACCCTAGTGCGCTGGGATTGGAGTTCACTCCTTTGAATCATAAAAGTTGCAGAGTCAAACCATTACTAAAAACCCTAGAGAGGCCAATTTTTCACTTTCAGGTATATGTGTGTTATTGCAAAACTTTTCAGAACATACACAATTAGTACTCTCAGGGATTAGCATAATTTGGTCACTTGATTGTTCATGCGCAAGGTTGCTTTTGCCCTTGTTCATTATTTTCAAACGTGCTTGGAATCACTTGCTTGCTGTTCTGCGTGCTTGTTTATCTACTTGGCTATTAAAAATGATCAAATCTGGTATAACCTTCAAAATTTGGACAGTACAATTTGCAAACAATCCAAAACTAAAAACCTTAAGTTTTGCAAAATTTGACGTAAAATTCTTTCTAGAGTCAAAAGTCATTTCAGGAAGTCAAAAGTTGTACAAGTTTTGTCAAGTGTCATTTCAGTATTGCCCATCTATCGTATGATTGAGAACCCAGTGTCGTACGAGTTTTCAAACTAGCAAATTCAAGAAAGTCAAAACCCTGTTAGCAATTGTCGTACGAGTTTTGTCAACTGTCGTTTCATTGCTACCCAACTGTCGTACGAGTTTAGCAACTGTCGTTTCATAGACTACCCAGTGTTGTATGAGTCTGTAGAGTGTCATTTGGAAAAAATTGAGAGAGTTGTCAGAAATTGTCAAATTGCAAGATATCCAATGTTTCCAGCCTAGTTCCAGAATCTGTCAAAAATATCATTGTGTCAAGAACAAATCAATAGCTATTGAAAATTAGTACACATGTCTCAAAGAATCAGTACACATGAGGAAGAAATTCTGATCGCCGCTATGATGAAGTAGCTGCAAGCTATGCAAGTCCAGCTTGACAAACTTGAGAAAGAAAAGGAACCTCTATACTCTTTTCCATTTGATAAAGACTTGTACATGTCACCATGCCCCCAGACAAAATTTGAGCAATATGATACCTCTTCCACAAAGAGTGACACATCCAACTTTGGAGACTATGATGACTATGATGACAGACAATGTAATGATACCTATGACACCTCTGTTCCTAAGAGTCCTCCTCGTCGTTCATTCCTACTTACTACAAATGGGCCATCACATTGGATAGATCGTGATGGTGATCCATATGATTCTGATTTTGAAAGAGATTTTGATGGCTTTTGTGGATAATACCTTGATGATGATCCATCTACTACTATTGAGGACTATAAAATACATCGTGCTAGCTTGAAATGTCAATACTATAAGGATCTCTCCTCTAAGAATGCTCCAGCTGAAAATAAAGATTACACTCTCAAGCAAGATCATGTTAATGCTGAACCTTTGTCTGGTGATGGTTCCCTTCCATCCCCTACTTCCTCCAATACCCGTACATTTCTTAAAGCTTCTGAGTCTTTCAAATCTTTCACAGAACCTTCATCCGACACAAGCCCTGATACTTTTCATGCGGTTCCCTATAGTTATCCTCCAGGGCTACCTCTTAAAGAAACTCAAGCTATCCTTCACTTGGCTGAAAATACTTTCAATGATGATAAACCTAAAGAGCCTAAGCCTTCATATGCTATAATCCCTACTTCAGCTAGTCCTCCACCATCTCTTCCAAAGTCTTCCATACAATCCCAACATGCTTTCTTGTCCTTAGAAGTGGCTCCATGTCAAGAGGATTCCAAAAATGATGAAGAAAAGAACATAAAGAAAGATCAAGTTCAAGAACCCTCCATTTCATCCACTCCTTTTCCTGATGTCTCTTATCCACTTCATGGTTCTTTTGATCTTATACACCCTTTTTTATGCATTCCACCATGTCTTAAGTCTTCTCCTAAGCAAGATCAAGCTACTACTCACACTGTTGATTTTATTGACAATCAAAATAACCTTACTACACTTGCACTTTCCAAAGATGATACTTCTATTAAGGTTGGTAAAAATAGTGTTGTTACTTCCAATGTTAAGCCTATTGAAAATCAAGAGACAAATTATGCACTGGTGCTATCCAAAGATCCTTGTCAAGATCAAAGTCTTCCATCTTCTTATTCTACCACTCCATGTTCACTTCCACTTTCTACTCTTCCTAAGTCTTTGCAAGCTTTGAACAATCCTATCAAAGAAGGTGCTCATATTCAAGATGTCCATGATTCTATTGAAAATTCTAATGCTCACTCTAAAGATGTTGATATCCTTGGTTGTCATATAGATGCTAATGAACTTATTGATTATCCTTTTGCATCTTCCCCTTCCATCCTTGGACCTCTTCCACCACTACTAAGGGCTTCATGCCTTCCTTCCATCTTGGGTCCTTATGTCCCTTCACTTTCCCCTCCTAACTCTCCTGATTCACCATCCATCTTGGGTCCTTACATACCTCCATCTCCCATCTTTCCTCAAGATCAACATAGATGCATACCCTTGAATCCTTTTCATCCACCCACCCATCTAAACCAGTCGTATCCTCCCTCTTCCACAAATCCCAAGTCTTTTGGAAGTAACTTGAATGTTCAATACAAGAAAAAGAAGCAATACAAGAATCCATCAAAAAGAGAAGATCACCATGTCTCCTCTAAACGACATGGAGGCATAAAGTCAAAAGAGATATCTAAAAAAAAATTACAAGACAAGTATGGGTTCCAAAATCCATTATTGAAGATATTATCTCTAAATCATCAAAAGGAAATAAAAATCCTATGACTATATGGATTCCAAAGTCTCTCTTGAAAGAGTTTGGTGTTGAACAAAAAGTGAAATTAACATTCAAGCTTCCAAAGACTTCCACTTCATCTTCTTCCAAAAGCATTCCTCCATTCCATGCGCCTAAACCACAACCTCTGCTATCCATTCGCCATATTCCTTCACGTATTCCTTCATTCACAATTCCTCCATCCTCTCACCACCCTTCAAGGTATGTGTTGATGTTGAGCTTGCCTTCCTTTCCATCTACCCTTTCACAATCCTTCCATTCATTATCCTTCTACCTTTTATCCTTTTTCCTCATTTGCCTATTCCTCCTATCTTCCAACCTCACTCGCTTTACATAAAACTTTATCCTCCATTTTTCTCTTCCATCTCCCTTTCCCTATCAGCATCTTTGAGCATATCATTTTGATTCCTTGGCATATCATGGTTTATCCTTTTAAGGAGCACTATCTAAAAAGCTTGCCTTCTTCTAAAATAAAAATAATTTTTTTTTGAAAATGTGCCTTGGTGAAAACCTGGAAACAGACACCTTGGTAGCAAAAGTAAAGAGAAATAAATTCATCCTATGGTGAAAACCACTTCCTTGTGGCACCTTGGATAAGTACCATGATGAAAACCTGGCAATAAGCATCATGCGTAGTACTTCTACATATTTCATCCATTCCATCTTCTCTCTTTGATCTTGACAATGTTGATCTATACACGAATATTTGGCTATTTTGTGAGCTATCTTACGGTGATCTTGCTTTCATTCCTTCCATGTTTAGCCTTCATATCCATCTTCCTCCATTCATTTTTGTCTATCGCTATCCTTTTTCCCTTTGGTCTTGATCTAATAAAAAAAGAAAGAAAGAGTAAAACACAGTGCTATGAAGCCTCTTGACATGTCTACTCCTTTGGATTGCATTCTTTCCTGCTCTTGCACTACGCTTTTGTGACTTATCCTATACTAGCCTTTCCCTACTTATCCAAATATGCTTTACATGACAATTTTTCCCTAGCTTGAGTATTCTTGAGGAGTTTTCCCTTGAGGATTTCTTCTCTTCATTCTCCTTCATTCTCTTGTCTTCCATCTCTTCCACCAGCTTGCTAATCCCTCTTGTTCTCCACCTTGCTAGACATTGGGACTGCACGATATGATCTTTCTTGGGAGTTTGCAAATGGAAAAAGATGCTATCAAGTATACCAAGTATCAGAACAATTATCAGAACAAGTATCACAACCAGTATCAAAACAAGTATCACAACCAGTATCAAAACAAGCATCAGAACCAGTATCAGAACAATTATCAGAATCAGTATCAGAATCAATATTAGAACCAGTATCAGAATAATTATCAGAATCAGTAACAGAACCAATATCAGAACAATTATCAGAATTAGTATCAGAATCAGTATCAGAACCAGTATCAGAACAAGTATCAGAATGGGCATACAGAACTAGTATCAGAACGCCTACAGGGGCTACACCTTTTGCTTTAGTTTACTGGTCTGAAGCGGTACTACCTATTGAGGTTGAAATCCCATCACTCAGAATCAGAATGCATGGACTTGTCACTGATGAAGACTATAGAGTGTCTAGGTTACAAGAACTTGAACTACTAGATGAGCGCAGACAAGCAGCGTATGATCATCTCAGAGTGTATCAAAAAAGAATGTCTAGAGGCTACAACAAGAAAGTCAGACACAAAGAATTTCAGGTTGGTCATCTAGTGTTGAGAGAAAATCCTAAAAATCAATCACATCAAGAACGCAAGGGGAAGTTCAAACCCAATTGGTTGGGTCCCTTTGTTATCACTACTACTTTTGGCTCTGGTGCCTATCAACTCTCAATGACTAAAGGAGAACAGCTCTGAGAACCAATCAACGTTCTCCATCTGAAGAAATTCTATGCCTAAGGCATTCAGTGCTTGGTAAATGTCCTAAAAAAATCTTTAAAATCGGAAAAAGTCCTGAAAAAATGAACATCTTGGTGAAAACCTAGCAATAAGGCGCCTTGATGATTCACAAAAAAAATGAAAAATATCAAAAATTCAAAAAAATAAAAAAATATCAAAAGTACAAAAAAATGAAAAAAAAGAAAAGTGCCTTGGTGAAAACCTGGAAATAGGCGCCTTGGTAGCAAAAATAGAATCTCTACCAAGATGGTGAAAATCCAGCAAACGGGTGCCACTTGTTCCAAATGCTCCATCTATCAGTGCAATCTTGGTCTTTCCTAGCTTTCAGTCTTGCTTTAGTTTGTACATATCTCCCGGTTTGTTCCTGCATTTTCAATTTTCAATAAGTCGGTCTGTACACCAATCGGCTCAAGCGTCTGTATCCTATCTATCAATGTTTAACACTTGGGAGCAATCAATGTCATATCCTATGGTCTCCCATGTATCTTAGACGGATCATATCCAGTCAGAGTCCTTTGAAGCTTCATGTGAGTTAGTCAAGTCTGTCTCGTCTCCAGAAAGAATTTTGCATCTACAACAATCAAACATCAAAACTCAACTGAAAACAATCTATGCTTTTTACATGCTTTTATCTCCTTGTATGCTTACTGATTCACATTGAGATTTTTGCATATTGTGTCCCTTCGAGCTCTTCGATGATGTCCTTTATAGGATTTAGAGAGTGATGACTGGGGGCATAATCTTTTCTTTGTTTTCTGCTTGTATGTGAAATCTAATAACTTTGGAAATTCTGGATTGAAATGGTGTCCGACTGTAAGAGCCTCTATCTCGAATTGGATGGCCATGCGTACCTCGACCATTGATACCCAAAAAATTCAAGGACGTTTGATCTAACTATTATCTTTTTGAAGTAAATTCTTTCTCCTACTGTGAAACGTGATCTTGCCTAAGGAGGTGAACGATAAAGGGTCACTACGGGTAATTCACACTGGATTTAGAATGATCTTTTGACTGTTTGATGTGTTTGCAACGCAAGGCGTACTCAGGTCATCATGACATTTATGTTTTGATGCTTGTACAAATTGTTATATCAAAATGGACATGATATTCAGGTCATCCTGGCGTTTGTGCCTTGGTGCTTATATCTAATCCAACATTCCAAAAACAAATCAATATTCATATGTCCATGGTTGTTGACCAGTGGGTGTTGTATTGATTCTTGTGCATACAAATCGATATTCATATGTCTATGGTTTCATGGCTAGTGGGCATTGTATTGATTTATCCGGTTACCTAAAAGTTCAATGATGATAACAAATCGACATATGATTAGTGACTAGGTCCTAGGTCTTAGGTTGCATTTCATTTTGCATGTCTCATTTCATTTTGCATGTCTCATTGCATTTTTCATGTTTGCATGATCTCACAATGATTAAACAAACTTCAATGCTTAAATGATTCTTCAAATCGCATTTCAAGTCTAACAAGAACTGAATCTCACATGAAGGTTCCTCCAATGAAATAGCAAGTAGAATCCTTTTTCGGGATCAAAATTCAAATCTGAGATCATTCATATTATTAATTGCTTGCATAATCAACCTTCAATCATCACAGAAATCTAGTATTCAACTTAACTGATTATCTTACATCAAACTATCAAAATTTCAACTTGGTCAACCATGGTCAACTCATGGTCAAACCTAGTCAAACTTGGTCTTTTGGGACCTTCCAACGATGCAGAATGTGTTCTTGAATGTGTTTCACCACACTTCTCAAATCAATTAACATGCTTCTAAACTATAACGCCGACTTTTCTTGTCAGATTTCAATTTTCATCCCGAAGGGGGCATGGTATTGCACATCATTCAAAGTCTGTAAATCAAATTCTATCGATCAAATCTATTAATATCTTTCATCAGTGATCAAGACAAACAATCACTTCTAGTCGCTGATTCATCAAAAGTCCTCATCACTCGGGGCAAATCTATCATCACTTGGGGCATATCAGATTCATCGATCCATATCAATCTGGTATTCTCTTAATCTTGTAAACTGTATCAATTTTTGCAACCATCCGATCATAGTGTTCTTTCCTTGGTTCTTTGGCAACTGAAGGGTTTGCATGTGATACCTGCTAGTTCTGCTAAGACAATCGAGTCTAGAATGGGTCACTCACTTCTTTGCAATCCTAAGGTTTGGAATCAGGTGTTTTGACACTCTTTCGCAATCATAGGTTCATTTTCTGCTATAGTGAACATTATCTTTGGTCATTCAGGACCTACTATCTCCATATCAAATCAATATCAATCAGCTTCTGTCTCATATCAATTATCAATTTCGAATCAGTTTCATATCTCTATCAAACACAGACTATCTTTGAACCACTGCGCTTCGCACAGTAATTCAAAGAGGGGAAAAATGTAATACCCCAAAAATGGGCTATAAGTTCATTAACCTCCTACATTTACAAATCGAATGAAATCGACATCGAAGTCCTAACCTAAGGCACATCTAAACATCATCGAATCATAATTGATTATCTTAAATTTTGCATCGGGGAATATTCCTAGTAATATTCCTAATCATCATAATTATCTTTAATTTTATAATTATTTGGCAATAAATCACATTTATCCTAAAATTTGATTAATTAAATATTTTGCATATTTAATTAATTAGATTTAATATTTGCCACTTAATTGTGTAATTAAATTTAATTATATCTATTATTAATTGTATTATTTAATTTTGACAATAAATCTAATATCATATGAATAATTGATTAAATTCTTATTTAATTAATTAAAGCAAGTTGTCATTATTTAATAATATAGTTTTTAATAAAAGTTTGATTAAATAATTGATTAACCCATAAATCAATTGTTTTATTTTCAAAAAGCAGTTAGGTTGGAAATAAATCACTTTATTATTAAATTAATTCATAAATAAAACATGCACAATCATAAAAGTAGACAACTATCAATTATCAATTAAAGCTAAACTCTATTTTGAGTTAAAACTTAGCTTTTGCATGTTTTTGTGAGTTAATTATCCTTTATTTAAAAATAATCAAAAATCAACCTGAGTTATTTGAGTGATTTATGGCTTTTTCCCATGCACCTCCAAAGCCCTGAATTTCTATAAAATTAAGGCTTCAGCTCATCTCTCATATCTCTCAAATTTGCATCCACAGGATCTCATATTTTGCACAATCACGCTGGAGAATTGGAATTGAAGAATCAAAGCTCTTGCGAATCAACATCTTTGTGAGATCAATCTTATTTTTGCATTCATATTGCATATCATTGTTAGATTAGCATTGCATATCAATTTTCAATAGCATTCATAGCATATCAATTTCATCTAGCATAGATTTCATATCAAATTAATCATTCTTATTGCATAGAAAATCCAAAAAAATAGATTAATTGCATTCAATTCATATCTAGATCAATTTCATTCAAATCCTTCATTTAGGTGTCGTCTAGGTCACTGATCTCGATTACAATCTGAGAACATCAATCTCACACCTATTAGAAGGCAGTAAATCACTTGGTTAAATTAGATTTCAATTTTGCACGATTTTGATTATAGCTAACCTCTAATGTTTTACTGAGTGTTGTGTCTACAGATCAGGTACAATTTTCACACACACAGTTGGCTAAGTAGTGGCTTACCGCCTTGCCTTAAGGGCACAGTAAACCATTCCAAACATTTGTAGATTACTACTCTCTCTATTTTAGTGACCAGATTGAAATTTAAAAAAAAAATTTGATAGATAAATAGTTTTGCATATAACCAAAATTATTTACAAACAACAACTTTAAAAAAATACGTAGTTTTGGAATGAAAACACTCTCAAAGCATAGGATTATTCGTACTTGAGTCGCAATTTTGAATGTTGATTTAAAAACAATTCAGATCCATGAAAAACTACAAAACCCAAATCTAAAACATGTACCAAATAATTACTAGTTCTTCACCCTTGGAAAATAGATAGTTTTTCTTACCATTTCCGATCATTCTCTAAGATCCATTCAAGATAGATTGTTCAAGTTTAACTCTTAGACCCTATTAAAACTTAACTTTTATAGAACATAAGTTTCAACCATTACTAAAATTTTGGCTGATCCAACTGAACGTAAATGGACCATTGTTGCACTTACAAATATGTAAAGGAAGTCTGTTGATTTACCTCTTTAAATCAGTTTAGATTAATGTAATTAAATTTATATTGATGTTTCCTTGTAATAAGTTTTTCTTATCATTTCTGATCACACTCTTGGATCCATGCAAGCAGAAGCCTTTTGCATTACCAATTGATGGCGCATTCCAAAAGTACTCCAACCTTCCATAAATTTCAACAAGATTCTTCTTACACAAAAACCTCTTGGCATATATTTTCTCCAAAACAATATTGAATTCAATAATGAAAGCTTCTAATTCAGATAAAGACATGCAATATGATAAATCGGGAAAGTTTCCAACCAATTCTAAAAAGAGTCAATAATTTTAAGGAAAAAAAAGGTAAGTTGTTATTGTCGGAAAAGGAAAACTATCCAGGAAGAGGGCTGACAATTATCCGGGAGAAAAAATTCATTTTCAGGAGCAAAGCTCCCACACAAAGCCTATCGGCTTAATAACTGGTGATAATATTAAAATAATGTAAAACAAATCAAATGAAGTCCATCGGCTTGAGGTTCAAAAAAGTAGTTGTCTAGATAGTTACTAGTAGTTATTGAGAAGGAGATGATAAATTTAAGGCTATTTTTATTGTAAAAGGGACTTTTAGAGAGGGGAAACTTTGGAGAATTTTCTAGAGAAGCTTTTGGAGAATTTTTATGTTTGAACTTTGTACCTCAAGATTTTTTAACTTTTATATTTCCAAAAGAATAATAAAGAATGCATTTAGTTTGTATGTCTTGAATGTATTCATCAGTTATTCAATTACTAATTTCTTGTATGTTAAATTAGTAATATCTTTATGTATTGGTAGAATCCATTGCTTTTAGTTTAATGATTTATGTAATTGATTTGATGGAACACATCGTTCCTTGGTATCTTCACTTTTATGTGCTAAGTACAACTTATATCTTTGTATGTTGAGGTTTTTTGTGCTTCTTTCATTATCATTTAATATCAAAACACACTTTAGCATGAGAACCCCCTTGTAATTGTTATCAATTGTGAAGTCTTATTTGGTATTCTCCTGTCTTTATCCAAATAGGATTAGTTTTGGATAAATTATCGCAGTGACAAATCTATTCACCAATAGATTATTGGTAGTCTACTAGGGATACAAAATTCTAGTGTGTTTTATTTCTCATAAATCTAAAGGTACCTTTCCTAGAATGAAGGTTGGTGACTCTATTTGAAAGATTGCAATATTAGACTTGACAGAATGGTTTGGTACAAAAGAATAGGATCAGAAACTAGCAGTGATGATGATCTATCTTTTTTGAGTTACTCTTTTGAGACAAATAGGTTCTTGTTGATCCCAAACAAATTGAATTATTAACAAAATTATACAGTGGCATGCAATTGATTTTTGATATAGTACAAACTCCTTTACTTAAGAATTTGCAAAAAATTGATGAAAAGGATGGAAAGAAGATAAATTTTCTTTCTTGTGATCATTTCCCTAAATTAGTCATAAACATAAACAATCAAGAGGAAAATGATTCTTCTCTTGTACTCATTTCTGAACAGAATCAAATTATTAGTGATCTCGAAAAATTTAGTTTTTTTTCTTATTATTATTATGGTGACATGAATCATGATTCTAATAATATCCACCCTTCCTTCCTTCAAACTTTGCAAAAGATTAAAGAAAAAGATGGAAAAGAGAATCAATTTCTCATTCATGCTCAAGAACCTTTATCAGTAAGAGGCCCTACATGAAAAGATAAACAAGATTATAAATTAGAAATGAACAACATCAACAACCCCTCTCTTGCACTTGTTCAATAAAATTATACTCTTGATAGATCTAAACAAATTCAATTTTTGAAGAGCTTTTATGGTGACACGAAGCTTCATCTTGATAAAGTGCATCCTTATTTTCTTCAAAAACTAGAAAATATTGAATCAAGAGATGGGAAGATGATTGATCTCCTCAAAACTATTGTTCCTCAAGTAGGACCCACTATTGAAACGAGCTCTTTATATAATGAATACAATTATGTAGAGTAGAGTATCTCACCTAAAGGTGAAGTTGTGCTTGATGAAATAATTTTCAATAAAATTATTTAAAAGGTCTTAGTAGAACATGCATGTACCAATGAAGATAAGGATTTTATATCTTCTTGTGACAATACATGTCAAGAGAGTATAAAACATGTTGTAGACCTAATTGAAAATAAATAACACGAAAATGAATCATCAACAATCCTTTAGACTTCTATGCAACTTGAGAAAGGAAAGAAAGATGAGCAAAAAATGCTTTAAGAAGAGTCTCACAATTTATTTTCCACTTAGTGTCTTGAGGCTTCAGATGATGATTTTATTTGTGGATAAAATGTCTATATTCATTCATCATTAATCATCGAAGAAGAAGTCCCTTTTGGTGAAAGTCAAGGTATGAACTCATCCATATATTCTTCCATTTAGTTATTAAGTAACAATATTTTTGAGTGAATTAAGTTTAAAAAAAAATCAAGTATCGTTTGTGAAAAATGATATTATGAATGTTCAAGAAAATACTTATGAAGTAGTCTTGCACTCTCAGTTAGTAGAAAAAATTTCACCAAAAAGGCTACATATTATGGATCAAGGCACCTTGTACATAATGATGCTAAAATCATAAAGGATATAGATATAATCATTAATTTTTACCAATCACAATGATGATACAATCATTAATGATATGGATATGCATGTATGTATATATATGTGCATGAAATTTTATCTTTGTTGCTTACATAACTAAATACACAAACACAGACATAGATATGCATACATGTTTGTATGTATATCATGTGTGCGTATGTATGTATGTACATACATACATACATACATATGCATGTGTGTACACACATGTATAAATATATATATGTACACATATATATACATAAATACATACATATATACACATACATATATAAACATATATACATACATACATACATATATGCATGTATATATACATACACATGTGTGTGTATGCATATGTATGTATGTATGCATTAGTATATATGTATATGTATAGATATACATACACACATACATATATGTACGCACGCAAAAAAATCTATATAGCATTGAGTTGCAAAAACATCTAAGAGAATAGTTAGAGAACATGAAATTTATTCAATATGTGCATTTGCATTAAATATTGGATGAAATCATAGTAGAATTGAAACTTATTTTTATGATTTGGGAAATACATGTTATGTTTTGACTTATATTTTGTTAAGGAAAGTAATTTTCTCTCTACGTGTGATTGTGACTTTACCTTCTAGGATGAGTGTCAATATGGGACAATGAAGGGAAATAGATATTATTTTCAAGATATACCTACCATTTTTTAGTTTAAATACTAAGGCCAAAGCTATATGTACCATTTAAATAGATGGATATTATTTTATTATGTATTTTCTCTTTGTCATATCCTAATTGTAGGATATAACATGTCTATATCTGAAATGCATGTAGATGTATCAAGTTGCATCAGATTTCATCATGCTTGTTGTTTCCAAGTTGCTAGGATTCTCAAGTAGGGTTGGGTATTCTTTAGGTGGGAAGAATTTTGGGAATGCGTAAGCTTCGTGATTGGGAAAAAAAATACCTTAACCATGTTCTTTTCTCTCAGTTTACAAAAGACCATTGGATTAGTGGAAATCAAAGACTCCAATGATAATGTTACTTGTATTCTTATATTGTTACTTGTATTATGGTGACTAGATGAGTGTCAAAGCTTAAGTTAAATTCTTACGTATCATATTGCATGTACTTTTTATTCTTGGGTAATCAATTTTACCTGTGAGATGTAATAGCTAATTTGATATACATTGATAATATTTAATTTCATTTCCATATTTATGTAAAATTGAGTCATTTATTTAATTTTATGATATAGTTAAGGGTTGTGTACCTTATCGTGGAACATAAATATACTAAAAAGTTTTTGAAGTTGTAGACATGCTCTATCTAAGGTTACAACCCTACAAGAATTTTTTTTTAAGGAAGAAAGGAGAAAAAAATTGAGAGTTAGAATCTATGATCCCTAAAGATTATAAGAAAGGTGGGAGAATTAACCTATGAACTAGAGCTACTAGAGAATAATATAATTGACAATATATTTCACGTTTCATGCTCTAAAAATGATTTGAGTTAGCACATTGTACCATCTAAAGACTTACCAAATTTGGATGATGAAGACTCATTTTGAAACTATAAGCTATCATGGATATTTGAGAAAGGAAACCAAGGAATATAACTATTAGTGAGTATTTGGTGAGCTGGAAGGATCTACTAGTAAAAGATGCTACATGGAAAGGAGTCAAAACATTTAAGCATCCCAATTTGAATTTCTTGAGTGGAAATAAGATTTGTAATCAACTCGTAAGCCCATTTTTCATGTATTGTGTGCTTTGGGAATGCAACATAGGAATTTAAGTAAGTGTTTAAATTGATTGTTAAATTTATAGAGGTCATAGATATTTTTGAGGGAAGGGGGAATAATTTAAAAATTACGTATTTAATCAAAATAGGGATCAAGAGAAGGCACATTTCTTTATCCATTCATTTTACTTGAATAGATTTTATTGACACCTAATTTTTTTGTCTATTTGTTTTAATTGTGCTCCATAAGTGGTATGCTTGGCCTTATCCACCCTTTGTTGATAAAATATCTAAGAAGCCTCTTATTGAGTCCCCTATGTTGAGTAACTTTCTAAGGGTGTTCAATTAAAGTGTGTTTAACATATATCCCTAGTGAAAAAAATTATAAGGATTTTTTGTGCTCTATATTTTATAATTTGGCTTTTCTTTGGGTGACTTTACGAATTTGGAAATTTTAGGGTTTTGATATTCTCATATTGTCGTGCATCTTTAATTTGTCATTCCTATAATTCCATCTTGGACAATTTTGATGATGGACAAGTTCATTATTTCCCTCCAAGATAATTTTCAAGAAATCCAAGATACTAGGTTGGGTCATCTACGCATCCTTTCCATAACTACCAACTTTTCTTCTTAAAGTTAGACTTCACAAATTTTGAGACTTCAAGGTTTCACATATTACCATACCTATCTAACTGCCATCCCCAAATATTCTAATTGTTCGTCTAATATAATTTCCCTTAAAGCCTAGTATCTTGGTTTGATCATCCATGCATCTTATCTTTAGCTACCAAATTTTCTTCCCAAAGTTCCCTTTTTGTAAACTTTGAGGTTTCTCATACTATTGCATACTTTTATAACTCATAATGCGTATAATTTCATCCTTGAAAAGTCTGAATTTTCTCTCTAAGCTCTTTTTCCTTGAAATCCAAGATCATGGGTTTGGCCATTAATACATCTTTTCCTCAATTGGAAACTTTTCTTTCTAGAGTACCAGTTTATTAAATTTTGGATCTTGAGGTTTTTCATAGAATAATACCTATTTAACCTATCATACTTGGCATGTCATTATTGAAAAGTCTAAATTTTCACTCTAAGCTCATTTTCCCTTAAATCCAAGATCTTGGGTTTGGTCCTTCTTACATCTTTTTTTTCAATTGCTAACTTTTCTTCTCAAAGTTCCACTTTGTAAAATTGGGGGGTGGGGGGGGGGGGGGGGGGGTTGGGTTTTCTCACACCTTTTTATCTATATAGCCTATTGAACATAAAGAAAAAGGGAGAAAAGTATATGAGGGACTTGTCCACCTTTTTCTAATGCACAATTGGAAGGAAGATGACCTAGTAGGCTCAAGTAGGACTTAAACACTAAGTGAATGCAATCATCCTTCACTATTATGATTAAGAATAAAATGGATTTGGGGGATTTAATATAATGATGAAAGATAAATGACTAAAATAAGCTAAATTAAGTGGTTTCAAGAAAATAATACAGAATGACAAAAATAGATAGGAACCTGTAGTGACTAGATATGGAAAGTCAGAAAATTGTACTAACTTGTACACTAAATTTGAAGGTCTTTTGGTAGGAAAAAAAAGATTGGGGCATTTTGTTCCCTAGAACTCTACCTAGAATTTTGAATAACAATCCTTCAGATACCTAATATTTTTGAAAAAGTTCCTATAGTTGCACCGCATGTGCCTGCACACAGAAAAAGTTGTTGAAAGGGGTTTGCCTTGGTCAAACCCCTATTTAGGATTCAACCTTTAAATGAAATAATATTACATAAAAGGAAATAAATAATGAACCTAAATATTAGATCTGCCTTTCCAATACCTTCATGAAAGGATATTAAGATCACACATATTCTTGAAGATGCTTGAATGTCACTTTGTTGACCTTGGAATGTAGAAACGAATCAAGGATGCCTTCACAAACTCATGGATCTATGAATGAAACTCCTAGATCTTCAATGTTTTAATGCTTGATTGAACACTCATTATGGAAGAAGAATGCACATGAGAATGGTCAAAGAATCTTCTTGGAACTCCTCTACTTGTCCATTATGGGAGAGAAGCTTTAAAAAATAGAGAATATTCCCTTCAAATTGCCTTATATTCTTGGAGAGAGACTAGATCTTGGATGCTTGGCTTCAAATTTGTAATTTGCTTGAATACTTGATTATTGTTATGGTTGCTTCAATAATAGATTATAGACACAAAAATGAGGAGAGATATGGTGTTTATATATATACCTCATAACACATTTCAAAATTTACAATTAAGTTAGGCTTATTGGTGCAGGAGCACCTTGGAGATGCCAAGCAAATATGGTAGTCTCTTGTCATTTTGGTGTGCTAGTGTGTGTAAGACCCTCTAATAGGGCAATGTAAATATATAAGGTCATGTTGACCAAGATTAGTTTAGGTTGTTTTCATTTTGTGCTTCTTTTCTTGTGTAAATAGCTCTTTTTGGCTCCATTTAAATAAGGTGTACTTGATGATGTCATCAAATGTTAGGATGATGTCATAGAAGGTTTTAGGGTCCTAGATACCCTAGGTGGTCTAACTAAGGTTAGATAAGGTGGATTGGTGGAGTAAACACTTAGAAAGTGTTTGTTGTCAAAAGATGAAAATGTTGCTATGCAACATTAGCAACTTTTAAAAGTTGCTGACAACTTTTGTTGTCTAGAGGGATTTCGAGGTGTTAAGAGTTTTTTAAACCCATAGAAGGGATGGAACATGGGGGTTAACCATATATAAGGTGTAAAAACCCTAATTGAGGAGGAGAAATCATTTTTGTACGGACTGTTATTGGGAGCCAAGAGTTTTCTGGAAAAAATAGCAGATTTGAAACATTTTTTGTGTTTTTTTTGTATTGAATGGATTGAAAAAAAAATTTGTGATCATTGGAGGTTTTTTTTCTACATGTTACCAATCTTTTTCATTCATTAAGTTTCTTTGTATTTGTGCTTTGTTTGTCGTTTGAAAATTATTTTAGTTTTGGACTGTTTGCTGTCCCGTTTTGGACAAGGGGCAAAGATGTGGACCTAACTCCACTTCCCACCATTGGTTTTGTACAGCCACCTGAGAATGGAGACTAGGTCCATGGAGCTACCATACTATGGAAGGAGGAGCTCAGAAAGTGCTGGCATGTATTTTTAAACACTTTCCCTAGGCGAGCTAAACTCATAGCCCGGTTAGAAAAAGAAAGTGACAGTGGGTTTAAAAGTTGCAGGGGGTGTTCTCATGAGCCAAGAAGGACATGGATGTGTTGAATGATGTTGTTCAGGTGTTCCCTAAGGTGGATGAGTGCCCAAGGATCCAACAAGATGAGTTTTGAAGCCCAAGACCTCAAACTAGTCCAAAAACAAGAAAGAAGCCATTTTCAAGAAGTACGATGTACGAACAGTACTGTACCCTAAGACCTAGAAAATTCTTGTGGGTTTTTGATTTAATTGAAGACTACTAGAAGAGATTTGGGGGTTCTTTGAGATATTTTTTCTATTTTTGAGGTTTCCTAAAAACTAGGAGGCTTAATTTGCAAAAAGGCTACAAGGCCTAGAAAATAAGAATCTAGAAATCGATGGGAACATGGACCAATTTGATGGTTTCAGAGCTGGTTTGCAATCCAAAGATGGATTATTTTGAAGCCTTGACCCTCCTGCAAATCCAAATTTAACTTTAGGGCTTGGAGTTGTTTGAGTGGAAGGTTCTTGTAGAACACAAGAATGGTGTTTTTTTAACATGATAGTTAGTTTCCTTGGTTGGAGAGGAAGAGATGATTCTTCAAGGTGTTGAAGGGTGGATTGAGGAAGCCCTAGAGGTCCTAAGAGAGACCTATTAAGAGTTTCAAGAAAACTCATAAGGTTACCAAGGAGGCTCCCTATCAGAGTGGTATCAGAGCCCAAGTTCAAGATTTGGGAAAAGAAGAAATAGTGCAGCTAGTGGATGTTGTAGACCAAGGACTCAAGTGAGGAGTCTAGTGCATCAAGCAAGATGGTGACCAATTTTGAATTGGCCAAGAAAGTGGATGAACAAGAAGAGGATAACAGGTTGCTGAGAGAGAGATTGGCTCAAATGGAGCAACTCTTGGATGAAGTCCGAGCTAAAGCAGATAGTGTAAAGGACAAGGTGGACCAGAAAGAGGAAAAGGAAGCTAAGGGGAAGGAATGGGACTTAGATGAAGAGACACCTACCCCTGATCTGGTCTTACCCGAGGAACCCTTCTTGAAGGCACTCAAAGCTTTGAGTGGTAAGGCCTTGGAGGGTGTGGCATTGTTTAATGGACAAATGGATGCTGATTTGGTTTTAGATTGGATAGACAGCCTTGAGAATCATTTTGAATGTGATGGGGTGACTGATGCTCAAAAAATCAAGGTGGCCAAGTCTAGATTATGAGGACCAGTACTTACCTAGTGGAAATTTGTTCAGAATGAAAGGGAGAAAGAGGGCAAGAGTCCTATTGTGTCATGGAAAGGTATGTTGGCAATGTTGAAACAAACTTATCTCCTGGATGACTATGAAGTTCAAATGCATAGAAAGAGACAAAATCTCAGACAAAAAGACCTTGAAGTCCAAGCATATACAAAGGAGTTTCAGAAGTTATGTTTGAGGTCCAAGGTAATGGAGGATGAAAGCATTAGATTGGCTAGATATCAAAATGGGCTCAAGTGGTCCATACAAGAGGAAATGAGTCTTGCTACTTTGACAAGTGTGAGACAATGCTATCAAATGGCTCTTAAGATAGAAGAGAAGAGAAAGAGGAAGCATGATCAGACCTCAAGAGGAAGAGGTAGAGGCAAAGAAAATAGAGGAAGAGGCAGCTTTGTAGGAAGAGGCAGTGACTATAGGTCTCAAGGTGAAACTAAATTGACTGAGATAGTCAATGAGACCTGTGGTAGAGGCAACATGAATAGAGGAAGAGGATTCCAAGGTGGTGGAAGAGGCAGATTTGGAGGTTCAGGCAGGGCCTCACACTTTGCAAACATGAAGTGTTATCATTGCAATCAGCTAGGCCATCCAGCCTATAGATGCCCGGATAAAGCTTCCACCTCACATGGTGATAAAAGAGTGAATTACATTGCACAAGAGGACAACAATAGTGGTAAAGACACTAAAATCAACCTTGATTCAGAAAGTGGAGAGAATCTCATGATTAGGAGAATACTCATTAAAGAATCGGTCAAAGAAGAAGCCAAGCAAAGGAGGGCACTATTCAGGGTAAATTGCAAGATTCATGGGAAAGTGTGCAAGATGATTATAGACTTAGGGTCTACTAATAATATCATATCAAAGGAGGCAGTTAGCAAGTTGGGACTGACAAAAATACTTCACACAAACCCTTACCGAGTTACATGGTTAAACAAGGGGCAACATGTTCTTGTTAATGAGCAAGCATGGGTGAATTTTTCAATAGGGAAGTATATGGATAGAATATTGTGTGATGTACTCCCAATGGATGCATGCCACCTACTCTTAGGTAGGCCATGGCAATTTGATAGGAAAATAGTGCATGATGGAGAGAAGAATTCTTATTCCTTCAAGAAAGATGGGGTCACTTTTAGAATTCAGTCACTTGTGGATGAAGAGGGGTCTACATCAGCTGAGACTAATGTCTTATTGTAGGGAGGTAAAGAGTATTTTTAGGCAGCAAAGAGTGGAGAATGTTTACACTATGCTATCATGCTTAAGCCTAGTGAAGAGAAGAAGGTGGAACAACCGCCATTGCCCAGTGAAGTGCAAGAGTTGTTGAAAGAATTCAAGGACATAGTGAGTGATGGGACACCAGCAATGTTACCACCTCCAAGAGACATAAGTCATCAGATTGACTTCATACCCGGAGCATCTCTACCAAACAAGGCAGCATACAAGGTGACTCCTGATCAAAATAAGGAGATAGCAAAACAAGTCCAAGAACTTTTGGACCAAGGTCTTATTAGACAAATCATTAGTCCATGTGTAGTACCAATGGTTCTAGCATCAAAGAAGGGAGGCAAGTGGAGGCTTTGTATAGACTCAAGAGCAATTAACAGGATCACTGTGAGATACAGGTTTCCCATTCCTAGGATTGAAGATCTTATGGATTGTTTGGGAGGAGCAAGGTACTACACTAAGTTGGATTTGAAGAGTGGGTACCACCAAATCAGAATTAAGGAGGGGGATGAATGGAAGACAACATTCAAGACAATAGAAGGGCTTTATGAATGGTTGGTCATGCCCTTTGGGCTCAGCAATGCACCCAGTACCTTTATGAGGTTGATGAATGAAGTGTTAAAGGACTACATAGGCAGATTTGTAGTTGTGTACTTAGATGACATTTTGATTTTTAGTAAGACAAAGGAGGAAAATCTCCAACATTTGCAGATTGTGATGAAGAAGCTTCATGAGGAGAAGTTGTCCATTAACTTGGAAAAGTGTGAATTTATGAAACAGGAGTTGATCTATCTTGGTTTTGTGGTGTCACAAGGAACCTTGAAGATGGATCCTAGCAAGGTTGAGGCAATCTTGAGTTGGCCTACCCCTACATGCAGCTTTGAGGTAAGAAGTTTCCATGGACTTGCATAATTTTATAGAAAGTTCATTAGAGGCTTTAGTGAAATATGTGCACCAGTCTTAGATACAATAAAAGGTGGAGTGAAAACTAAATTCAAATGGACTCCAGAGGCTGGTAGAGGTTTTGAAGTATTGAAGAAGAGAGTGGCAACACAACCAATCTTGGTTTTGCCAAATTTTGACAAGTTGTTTACCCTTGAATGCGATGCAAGTGGTATAGCTGTTGGGGCAGTTTTGAATCAAGAGAATAGACTAGTGGCCTTTTACAATGAGAAGTTGAATGAGGCTAAGAAGAGGTATTCTTCTTATGACTTGGAGTTATATGCATTGGTGTAAGCTCTGAGGAAATGGACGCACTATTTGTTGCCTAAAGAGTTTGTGGTGTATACTGATAACAAGGCTTTGAGTTTTATTAACTCTTAGGAGAAGTTGAGCAAAAAACACCTTAAATGGATGGAATATTTGTAGGCCTATACCTTCACCATCAAACACAAGAAAGGGCAGATGAATAAAGTGGCTGATGCTTTGAGTAGGAGACTCTTGACAGTCCAAGAAGTACAGCTGCAAAGTATAGGCATAGAAAGCTTCAAGGAGCTTTATGAAGGTGATGAGGACTTCTCAGAAGCATACAAGGTATGTAAAGACTTCAAGAACCATTTCCATAGTCAATTTTCTGACTATACCATTTAGAATGATCTCTTGTTTAGAGAAGGGCAGCTATGTATCCCTAAGGGATCTATGAGGGAAAATGTAATCCAAGAAAAGCATAATGGTAGCTTAAGTGGGCATTTTGGCCTGAATAAGACATTAGAACTAGTGCAAAGGTTCTACTATTGGCCTAGGATGTAGAAGGACATCAGGAAGTATGTGGAGTAGTGTTTGGTTTGCCAAAAAGCCAAGGGCATAGCATCAAATGCAGGTTTGTATCAGCCCTTACCCATTCCCAATAGGCCTTGGGAATGCATTAGTATGGATTTTATTGTTGGGCTGCCTAGAACTAAATCTAGTTTGGATAGCATATTTGTAGTGGTAGATAGATTTAGCAAGATGAGTCATTTCATTGCTTGCAAAACCACTCATGATGCCAGCCACATTGCTCTTTTTTTTTTTAAAGAAGTGGTAAGGATTCATGGCTTACCTATCAGCATAGTATCTGTCAGGGATGTAAAGTTCATGGGTCATTTTTGGAAGACCTTATGGGCAAGATTGGGAACTAATTTGTCATTTGGGTCAGCCTACCATCCCCAAACTGATGGTCAGATTGAAGTGATCAATAGGGTGTTGGGCAATCTCCTTAGGTGCTTGACAAAGGAGTATGGAGTTATGTGGGATCAGATGTTACCACAGGCTGAATATGCCTACAATGACAGTGTCAACAGGACAACAGGTAAAAGCCCTTTTGAAGTAGTTTATGGGTTGCACCCTAGAGGTGTGTTTGAGTTAAGAAACTTGGAAAATGTAGAAGGAAGGAGTGCATATGCAGATGATTTTGCTCAATCCATGAAGGAGGTTCATGAGCAAGTGAAGAAGCAACTCCAAGAGGTTACACAGAAGTTAAAAGCAAAAGTTGATGAAAGAAGGAAAGATCTTCAGTTTGTTGTGGGTGACCTTGTGATGGTTCATCTTAATAAGTCTAGATTGCAGAAGGGAGTCCCCACCAAGCTGTAGATGAGGATAATTGGTCCTTGCAAGATTCTTGCAAAGTATGGGCAAAATGCCTATAAACTTGACTTGCCAACAGATTTGGCAATCTCTCCTGTCTTCAATGTGCAAGATTTAGTCCAGTATAAGGGACCTACACCAGTAGATACAGAAGTACAGTCAGGTGGTAAGGACATAGAAGCAAATGTTCAGCTTACCCCTACACCAATACCAAAGGCAGAGAAGATTTTAGACTCTTGGGTGAAGAAAAAGACAAGGAAAGGCACCTATCTGGAACATCTCATCAGTGGGCAGGCATGTCAGAGGCTGAGGCTACTTGGGTGGCTAAGAGTGACTTCAAGAAGTAGGGAATTGATCCTAAGCTCCTGTCCCCAGAGGTGACATAAGTTCTTAACCTTGGTAGTATGGTGCAGGAGCACCCTGGAGATGCCAAGCAAATATGGTAGTCTCTTGTCATTTTGGTGTGCTAGTGTGTGTAAGACCCTCTAATATGGCAATGTAAATATATAAGGTCATGTTGACCAAGATTAGTTTAGGTTGTTTTCATTTTGTGCTTCTTTTCTTGTGTAAATAGCTCTTTTTGGCTCCATTTAAATAAGGTGTACTTGATGATGTCATCAAATGTTAGGATGATGTCATAGAAGGTTTTAGGGTCCTAGATACCCTAGGTGGTCTAACTAAGGTTAGATAAGGTGGATTGGTGGAGTAAACACTTAGAAAGTGTTTGTTGTCAAAAGATGAAAATGTTGCTATGCAACATTAGCAACTTTTAAAAGTTGCTGACAACTTTTGTTGTCTAGAGAGATTTCGAGGTGTTAAGAGTTTTTTAAACCCATAGAAGGGATGGAACATGGGGGTTAACCATATATAATGTGGAAAAACCCTAATTGAGGAGGAGAAATCATTTTTGTACGGACTGTTATTGGGAGCCAAGAGTTTTCTGGAAAAAATAGCAGATTTGAAACATTTTTTGTGTTTTTTTTGTATTGAATGGATTGAAAAAAAATTCTGTGATCATTGGAGGTTGTTTTTCTACATGTTACCAAGTTTTTTCATTCATTAAGTTTCTTTTTATTTGTGCTTTGTTTGTCGTTTGAAAATTATTTTAGTTTTGGACTGTTTGCTGTCCCGTTTTGGACAAGGGGCAAAGATGTGGACCTAACTCCACTTCCCACGATTGGTTTTGTACGGTCACCTAGGAATGGAGACTAGGTCCATGGAGCTACCATAATATGGAAGGAGGAGCTCTGAAAGTGCTGGCATGTATTTTTAAACACTTGCCCTAGCCGAGCTAAACTCATAGCCCGGTTAGAAAAAGAAAGTGACAGTGGGTTTAAAAGTTGCAGGGGGTGTTCTCATGAGCCAAGAAGGCAATGGATGTGTTGAATGATGTTTTTCAGGTGTTCCCTAAGGTGGAGGAGTGCCCAAGGATCCAACAAGATGAGTTTTGAAGCCCAAGACCTCAAACTAGTCCAAAAACAAGAAAGAAGCCATTTTCAAGAAGTACGGTGTACGAACAGTACTGTACCCTAAGACCTAGAAAATCCTTGTGGGTTTTTGATTTACTTGAAGACTACTAGAAGAGATTTGGGGGTTCTTTGAGATATTTTTTCTGTTTTTGAGGTTTCCTAAAAACTAGGAGGCTTAATTTGCAAAAAGGCTACAAGGCCTAGAAAATAAGAATCTAGAACTCGATGGGAACATGGACCAATTTGATGGTTTCAGAGCTGGGTTGCAATCCAAAGATGGAGTATTTTGAAGCCTTGACCCTCCTGCAAATCCAAATTTAACTTTAGGGCTTGGAGTTGTTTGAGTGGAAGGTTCTTGTAGAACACAAGAATGGTGTTTTTTTAACATGATAGTTAGTTTCCTTGGTTGGAGAGGAAGAGCTGATTCTTCAAGGTGTTGAAGGGTGGATTGAGGAAGCCCTAGAGGTCCTAAGAGAGACCTATTAAGAGTTTCAAGCAAATTGGGAAGGTTACCAAGGAGGCTCCCTATCACTTACCATGGGATCTAATTTCCCACTAAAATAGTGCAATGGGGCTCTAGTTCAAATTTGGGCCCAATCCTCAAGGAACAAAATGCCTTGTGTGTTTTGTTCCTAGGAGAAAGCACTAGGATTTGAATGGGAAGATGGAAAGATAGGGGAGATTCCATATCAGGGGAGATAGGTAGCCAAATCAAGCATAAGCGACATGGAATCTCAAAATCACCAAAATGGGGCCTACCTGCGCATCCAATCATAGGTGCTAAATTTTTAAGATGGTACATTTAGCCCCCAGTTTAGCAAGATTATGAGACAAACTCATGCTCATAGTAAAGTAGATCAATTTATTGGAAAAATTTCATCAAGGTAAAGGTGACAAGGAAAATCCAAGCCCCCAAGTGACTTAGGTCCTCATCAAATTCAAAACCATGATAAAAGAGGAAATGCTCGAAAGAGAGAGACAAAGAGACATGACCAACTATCCTAGTAAGGTATTGCCTTACTATGGATCATGTAAAGGAAAATATTGTTGCAAATAATGGAATTGATACTCTAGGAAGCTATGAGATGCTAGTCAACCCATCAAAAGGGATCAATCCTTAAGGAAAGACTATCTTCATTAAGAGATCCTACAAAAGTATTCAGTCTAAGGACCAAGTAAAAAATGGTCAGTCAAAGGACCAAAAGGAAGGAAGGAAGAAAGGATCTATCTTAGGATCTACCGAATAATGCACATGGTATGATAATGAAAAGATGAATGCAAGGAAAGATTTGTCTCCTTAGTCATTCACATAATATATTGCATTGAATCATTGTGTGTGTGTAAAATGTGAAACAAGGAGAAAAGCATATGCCCCCACATTAAAATGATTGCAAATGCCTTAACGAGAGAAAGGGCTTTAACAAAGCATACATGTACCCACAAGATATATTTCCACTATGAAATGTCCCCAAGAAAGGACAAACCAAGGGAAATGAACACATGAAAAAGAGATAACAAAAGGGATATACTAAATTTGGGTTCAGTATGATCATATGATAACTCATGTATATTAGAATTATATCAAAATAAACTGTTGTCATCCCCCAAAGGTAGTAGAACTACAAGAACAATGAAAGGTCACATAAGATATACAAAGAAGAGTCTTTTTGGGTTGGCATTATAGAGACCAAAAAGAAGGGTATCTAACATTTTGCGTCATCCCCAATCAGACAAGAAAAAGGAACATTTATGAGCAGTAGCACATGCATGACATAAAATGTATATGATATATAAAATAAATGATACAGATAGAGGAATTCCATGACATGTCAATTACTTTACCACCTTGTGCCAAAAGAGAAACAAGGTTCATCTAAAGAAATTAAACAAAACATATAATGAGAAGAACATCATGGGGCAAGCACATCACAATAGGAAAACACAAAGGAATCCAATGTACAAGAGGACCTAATCAATCATATCATCTTCTCCCCTCCCACCCCCATGCCCCATCTTGATCTGTATTATTTAGGGAAGTTCGGTAACACACATGAGGAGAAATATCAAGTGTGAAAAGGGAACAATAGCCATTTCCAAATAAGGACCATGATTTAAGACTAAGTCACTTTGTTTGTCACTAGGATTAAGAGATAATTATTTTGAAAATCTAGCTGGTAAATCATTATTGATATCAATAAGCTCATATGTATCATCAGAATCACTACCATGAATGTTATTTGCATTAGAAACATTGAAATCATCATGAAGAGTATCATCTTCATCAAAATTAATCAAGCTTGGATCTCTATCTGAATAGAGTCATTATGTTTTTTTTTAATTTCATCCTTTTAAGATTAAATTCCTCCCTTGGTCTATGCATAGGATAGCCAAAGGGAATCAAAGCATCAATAGGTGTCTTAGGAGAGGAAAGGTTTTCAGAAGCATGTTCACATGCTCTAGCACAACATTTATGGCAATGGTCATGAGTACAATGGTTACATTTATCTTTGTTTGAAATTTGGTTTGGTTTGGGATCAATCAACATTAGGTCTGTGTCTTCTTTATGAGAAAGAAAATAAGACACCGCAGTAGGTTGAGAGATAGTAATTGTGGAGTGTTTTTAGGATATAGGAGGTGGAACTAAATAATTAATAGGAGGTGTGGAAGGTGTAGGAGGAAGTCTAGGTCTAGGGAAAGGAGATGGAACTATAGAAAGGAAATTGCTAATTTGACAAATCTTCTTAATCTTGAATTTTTTATATGATAGGAAATAGTTATGTTTGCAAGGTTGGATCGGTTGAGGCATGGAAGTCCAAAAGAAGTCAAGATCAAATTTCCCTCAAGTAGCTAAATATTGATAGAGACAATGGTTAATCATGGTGATTTCTCCATCATGGGGAAATTTCAAGTACTTATGGATAAGAGAGGCTATAGATTTCATGGAAGTGAGCCAAGGAAGGCCAAGTCTAACTTAAAACTTATCAAAAGTTGGGATGAAAACAAAGATGACATATAAAGTTTTATTACCAACTTTTATGGGAAGATTAAAGGAACCATGGGTACAATAAGTGAAGTGATTGAATGTTTTGATCATCACATCAGATTTGTCATATAAATATTGTTGGGGTTGTCTAATATAAAGATTTTCTTTAGTTATAACATTCACCATGTAAGTAGGACCTATGAGGACTCAATGGGAAGGAAGACCATGAATCTTTGCAACTATGTAAAGAAGACCATTAGGTGCCCTAATAGTCTCACTAGGATCAAATGTAATGCAAAGATCAAGTTTGAGTTTGGGTTTAGGTTCGGTTTGGTCAATAAGGTTGACTACATTCTTGGCCTCAGTACACTCAGTGGCATAGTACACAATGTTAGGAGAGTCAATATTATGGGTTGATGAAGAAGGAATGGAAGGAATATACCCAATGATATTGGTTGAATATGAAGGTAAAGAATTGGTATAAATTTGTAAGTTTTGGTTGGGAAGGGCAACATATTTTTTTTCTTGATTATTAACATCCTCAATAGATATATCATTAGAATCAATGAGATCTTGAATAATAGTTTTCGAATGGTAACACTTCTTATTATCATGACTAGGTTGACGATGATATTGGAAAAAATCTTTGGGATCAAAGTTGTTATTGGTTTGTTTGGAAGGATAATTTGTCTTAATGGGAGGAAGTTTTAAGAAATTAGCATTAATCAAATTCAACATCATATTATGCAAATATTAAGAAAGAGGTGTAAAATTACGAGAAGGTTTAAAATAAGATGGCAAAGGAGCCATACCTTTGGATGTTGTTGCCACTTGTCAATAAATGTTGTTTGATAAATTGTTGATTTTGATGAAGCCTTTTTGTGTTTTAAACTTTTTAAAATGTTGGGACGTAGTATCATTTTTATCAATCAGATAGATTATAGTGCTTCTCCAAAATTGACTCACTTGAAGCTGATAATTATGAATCACTGCACGTAATTGAGTAAAACAAGAGAATTCAAAAAGCATTATCTTATCTCTAATGTCTTTTTTTAAATTAACGATGAAAATAAATTGAATATCAACAATAGGCACATGATAAGAATTATGAGCATGCAAATGCTTAAATCTACCAATAAAATTAGTCACTTTTTCTTTAACACTTTGTTTACAATGCATTAAATCAGTCAAAGAAATATTAGGACCAATATTGTTTTGAAATCTTTGAATGAAAGTATTAGAATTTTTTTGGAAAGAATCAATAGAATAAGGAGGTAAAGATAAATACCATTCCAAGGCCTTATCTCAAAAGGTTCTAGTCAATAATTTATTCATGACCCTATGACCATGAGAAAAGTTACTACACAATGTTTGGAAGGTTTTAACATGGGTCAAGGGATAATATTTACTATTGTAAGTCTCTAAGTGGGGTATTTCCATGTATTGATGGATAAAAATATGTATAATATCCAAGGACAAAGGGATATCAATGTCACATGTGGGAATGTTAAATTTGGATTGATTCATAGAGGCAATTTTTTTTAAGGGGTAAATAGTTTCATAAAGGCTATTGATAGTGGACTCAGTAGAGATATTGGTATGGGACATATGTAAAATGTTGGGACCATTATGGGAAATGAAAGGAACATTGGAATAGGAAAATAAAATATTATTGTAGGTAGGCATGGATGAAGGTTGTGAAATTCATGGAACACTTGAAGAAAGAGCTGTAGGATTAGAAATGCTTCCAAGACTAAACTGAATAGGATTGGTGTTTGAAACGAATGTAGTCATGAGAAGTGGAGCATAAGTAGATACGCTAGGTAAAGATGTAGGAATGTGAAGGGAAGTCTCAACACTAATAAGATGTTGAGTTAAACCCAAATCTTGAGCGCAATCCTTCAAAGGTTTAACATTACTATCAATAAGATGGGAAATAGTTTGCAAGAAGGTAATACCACGTTCATCAGTATGAATCAACTTCCTCAAACCCTCAACTAAGGAAAAAAATTATGTATTAGAATTATTTTGCTTTAACCATTGTTAAAATTTATCAAATTCATGGGAAAGATCTTGCACTTGGGTAGGAGGAACTCTTAAAGAATCCCCTTCATCATGAGAAGAGTGGGAAAAAGGATTCTCAACCATAGTAGGAATGTCATTAGGAGGCATGTGTGTCTCATCAAGATTACTAGGAAATAAAGAGGACTCAGGATCAAAGGAATCCATAAGTCGACGACTTCTCCTAATTAGAATACTATAGGTAGGACTCAATGTTATAATAATCACGCACAAGAAAAGAAATAAAATGTAGATCTAACAATTACAAATATCAAGTTCGAAAGAGATATGCAAACACTCATTACATTTAGGCAACATTAATTGAATTGCACATAGAATATAATGAATAACACATCTAACTATGAAATGAAAAGTGAGGATCCAATGCACATAAAGGGTATCTAAAACCAAAATCAAAATGGAAATGTCATGTGTCAGGTTCACCAAACATGTACATAAAGAAAAATGGAGCAAAGTATATGAAGGATGTGTCCACCTTTTACTAATGCACAATCGGAAGGAAGATAGACCCAATAGGATCAAGTCAGACTTAATCACTAAGTGAGTGCAATGATCCTTTTCTATTATGATTAATAATTAAATGTATTTGGGGGAATTAATATAATGATGCAAGATAAATGACTAAAATAAGCTAAATTAAGCAATTTCAGGAAAATATAGATTGACAGAAACATACAGTAACCTACAGTGATAAAAAATAGAATGTTGGGAATTGTAATACCATGTACATCGAATCTAAAGGTGTTCTAATAGGAAGAAAAATCCTAGGGCATTCTATTCCCTAGAACTTTGCCTAGAATTTCGACTGATAGTCCTACAAATCACAATCTTTATAGAAAAGTTTTAATAGTTGTCTTGGCTATACCTACACAAAAAAGGAAAAAGGTTAGGGAAAGGGGTTTGCCTTGGTCAAACCCCTATTTATTAATAAACCTTTAAAAAAAAATTGCATAAAGGGAAGTAAATAATGAAGGTAAATATTAGATCTACATTGCCAATACCTTCATGAACGGATATTGAGATCGCACATATTCATGAAGATGCTTGAATATCACTTTTTTAACCTTGGAATGTAGAAAAGAATCAAGGATTCCTTCACAAATACATGGATCTATGAATGCCACTCCTAGATCTTCAATGTTTTTTATGCTTCATTGAACACTTTCTATGGAAGAAGATTGGTCAAATAATCTTCTTTCTTGCTTGAGAAATCTATTTGGCCATCATGGGAGAGAATCTTGCTACAATGGATAATATTTCCTTCAAATTTCCTTAGATGCTTAGAGAGAGACTATATGTTGGATGCTTGCCTTAAAATCTCAAATTTTCTTGGATGCTTGATTATAATTATGATTGCTTCAATAATAGATTATGGATACCAAAATGAGGAGAGATAGGGTTTTTATGTACCTCATTACTATTGAGATGTTGTTGTTGAAATTTCTTTCCTTAATGTCAAAACCTATGTATTAGATGGTTGTTCTCTGGGTGATATACACAATTAGTCTATTTTATGCAATATATTATGTTAATGTATTATGTGGATGGTTATCCTTGCTCCAACAATGGTGGTATATTGTTTGGTACATATATGGTATTTAGTGGATACATAAACATGAATATTGGATGGTTATCATTGGATACTATGTTTAGAGTTCATTATGGATATCTTTGCTATCCAAACATCCATGTAATTCATCAAAAAAATTTCATATGTCAGTTTTATCCTCGTTAAGTAAGTTCAAGAATAGACATATAATATTCAACAAACCCTATTCAATTATAAAGGAAGTGATTGAGGATGTTTTTGGAGTTTTTTTTCTATTTTTCCATCAATCCTAAAGAGGGAGATTCCCCCTTTTCCATTATTGGCAAAAAGGGGGAGAGAAAATGAAGAGAAAAATTGAAATGGAATTACTTAACTCAAGTGGAGTTTTTGGAAATTTTGGTTGATTGGGTTTTGGGAGTTTTTTTGTTGTTTTTCCATCAGTGCCAAAGGTGGAGATTGTTGAGATTTTGTTGTGGGCATTTTTTTTCATTTATGTCAAAACTTATGTACTGAATGGTTGTGCTTTGGGTGATGTACAAATTTGATCTATTCTATACAATATATTATGGTAATGTATTATGTGGATGATTATCCTTGCTTCATAAATGGTGGTTGTAATACCCCAAAAATGGGCTTCAGTACCATTAACCTCCTACATCAACAAATTGATCGAAATCAACCCTGAAGTCCTAACCTAAGGCACATCTCCACATCAAGTTATCAAAACCCTAATCAATTTTATCACAAATCTGCATTGGGGAATATTCCTAATCTATCCTAATTATCTCTGATTAAATATTATTTGGCGATAAATAATATTATTTTATTTATCCTAAGTGCAATTGATTGAATATGATAAATATTTAATTAATTAAACTTAATTTAGCCACTTAATCACTTTAATTAGATTTAATTAATATTACTCCTTAATTAATATTGTTCATTTGATAATTAATAAAAAATTCTAAAAATAATCGATTTAATATTTATTTAATTGATTAATTTGAATTGTCAAATTTAATAATATAATTTAGGATAAAGTTTGATTAAAATAATTGATTAACCCATAAATCAGTTATTTTTAAATGAAATAAAAAAAAGTTGAGAGTAAAACACATGGAAATTAAATAAACTCACAATTATCTATGCAAAAATCAGAAGATCAGTTAAACTCAAAATCAACTCTTGGACTCATTTTGTTAACTTTCTAAACTCAACATGTGATTGTGAGTTAAAAAGTAGATTGGAGTGATCTCAACTTCCAATTATGAGTTAAAAATTTGATTTGCATGATTTTCACTTGATAACTGTTTCTAATTCACTGATAACTTACCAATCAATTCCAGTTAATCAAGGAGTGATTTTTGGCTTTTCCACGAGTTCTCAAACCTGGATTTCTATATAAACGATCATCAATCCTTCACAATAGTATGTGCAATTTTGAGAACAACAGAGTTATACTATCGAGTTCTTGCAAGATTGTACATCCATTTTTTAGATCAATTGCTAGTTTTTGAATTCATAGCTTAGTTTTCATCTTCATTAATATCAAGTTTTAGATCAATTTTATATAGTTTTTAGTGTTATTACATTGAAAATCACAAAAATATAGATTAATCTTGCATTCATTTCAATAGTTTTCACATTTAAATCCTTCGTTTAGGCATTGCATTATCACTAATCTCGTTCAAATTTGAGAATACCATATGTTAGCTCTTTTTCATGTAGAATCATCATATAGCTATTAAGCTAGACTCTTAGATTCCCAATTCCAAATTCTTATAGGGAAAAGGCTAATTGATAAGGACCAAGTCCTTCTTCACTTCGGGCTCCACAGACCCAGGCGGGTGTACCTAATACATATTAAATCTGCATACACAACACTTTCTCACTAACCCTTTATGCAGACATGAAAATTGGAGGATTATGACAAGGATATTCATCCTTCTTCTCTTCAAACCCGGAGGCTCAGGCAGGCTAACCTATTAGATTCACTTCTACAAGGAATCACCAACATTTGTTTATATCCTTGATACAAACATTATCTTCTCAGTCCTTTCAAACATACATGAAAAGTAAATTGTCTTTTAAGTTTGATTGATGATGAAATCCCTGCAAATCAAGGATAAACCGGTGCCTTATCCTAGGGTAGAGAGTTAGATAGAGAAACATACGTCTACAGAAACCTTCTAAATGAAACACATATAGAATCCAAATGAATTTCTTTACAAGTCACCCTTTCTTAAACATATTTAATCATCACATTCTTGTAGCAATCCTGAGCTTTCAGAAATTAACCTAAAGATTTAACCCTTTCCTTGAAAGGAACTAAAGACTAAATTCACAAATACCTTATAAATGATGTCTTAAAACTGCCTTATAGATTCAAGACACAAAAGCTTCAGAATCAAAATAGGAAGACAACCAAAAACATCAAGGGAGTTCCAATGTATTTCAGTAGAAATCAATGTATCAATACATTCAAAATCTAACAAAACCCAAGAATTGCAACAATGGAGCCAATCCTCTCTGTACAGTAGAATGTTGAACCTCCTTCTTACAATGGAGAAAAAACTAGATATAGGAGAATAGGAAAACTATATTGGTCACCGACACCTGTCTATCCCCAAAAATATCTGCAACTGATTCCACCTTTACAAACCTTTTTCCCTCCAAATTTGCAAACTCTTTCTACAATCATCTCTCAAGTTGATCTGATTCTGATCCTTGTCCTCAAACTTTGAAACCCAAACTGCTCTCAACCATTACACTAAAACTAAAAAATATCATTGCCACTGGATTCCTCATTCTCAGACCTTTTCGAAAACATATAACACTAATATGTTTTGTCAAAAAATGAATCCTCGGGCTCCTTTTATGTGAACATGTCATGACATTTAAATTTTTGAATTTTTTAGCCTATAGTGCAACTATATCAGTCATTTAAATTCTTTTAAGTTTGGCATTTTTAATCATTTTCACATTTGCCTCAGAATGGACCAAAAATCACCACTTGTCACGCTGTGAATGGCTGCATGGACTAACCTTAGGTTAATTGCCTCATCTAGAGAACTGGCGACCAACTTGCATTCTCCAAGTCTCTGAATCAAATCCCTAACTGCGGTTAGCACTGACGATCTGGCGAATGTTCTATCTCCAATTCGCGGAGTGAAATCTTGACCTTAGGTTACATCTGGTGACCCAGCGACTGGGCATTCTCACAATCTTGAAATGTTAGCCACTGATTGTCATGGACTCAGCGATCACATGACCACATGCTCTCTGAATCATGGAATGTATCTCAATTAACTGTCAGGGCCTAGAGAACTGGCAACTGAGAGCTCGCCGAATTGTGGAATGGTTTCACCTAACCGCCGGGGATCTCGCGACTTAGTGACTAATTGCAACTCCAAGTCGCTCAATTTTCATCTAACTGCCAGTTTAGTCTAGCGATTGCATGACCATGGTTAATTGACTGCTACCTCCAATTCTTGAAATCCTTCACTAACTGCCGACCTCATCCCGCGAATGTGCGACCACTATCACCTCTAAGTCGCCAGATGTTTGTCTTAACTGCAACTTGATCTCACAACCTTGTGACAAGGTGCCACATGTCCACCTCCATCCTAGCCATCGCCGTCACTTGTCTGCAAAAATTCTTGTCTTCAGGCCCGCTGGCACAGAAACTGAGGTGGTCGCACAGACTTGCACAGGGAAAGCTTCCTCCATTTGATTTATATTTAGTGTTTGTGGATTTTCTAATATACACTTCGAAATACTATTTTCGCATCAATGTGGGACATTGTTTTTGGAAGTTTTAAAGACTATTCAAAACTTCATTATGGTGCCCAGCAAGTGCACACACCCCAAGGCAGGCCCACAAGGTAGAGATGACCACTATCTCTTCTTTCTACTTGATTTACCTTATGTTTGAATGTTCTTGGTTATAAACTTTTCATTTCCCAAATGTCTGGCGCATGTGGGATAACTCAGATTCACATTATTTGGGTCTTTCTCTTTCACTCCAGGCTTGCACGAGACCCATTACACTTGCGCAGGCTCCACCAATACACCATGCTTCGTGAGCCTTTGTTAACAAGGTAGCAGATCCTTGTAATGTGTAAGACCCTTAGATTTACTCACGCACTCCCCATTTCCTCATACTTGACTACTCATTTGACAATTTGGGCTGGCAACTGGCACTCCTTTGCCATGTGTTTAACTTTGGTGTTGGCCTTTTACACTAGATGGAAACCATGTCACCATACCATGTTGGTTCTATAACGTCTTGAAATGGCAAAGTTTGGGCTATCTTTTATATAGCAAGCCTACGCACATACCGAGTTCCTCTCCTCTGCACAAGGAAACTTGGCTCACGCGTGAGCCACAAGGGGACAGGTGCACACATGACTCTCCTCCTTGTGTGCTACTAATGGAAACACACACACATCCCTAGAGCACCCACGCATGTAATCCCCAATGCCTTACACAAGTTGCAAAGCTATTCACTTTATATGAAAATTGGATTTGGCAACTTCATTTATCCAAAATGTAAGTCTGTCTGACAAGGGATGCAAGGGATTCCCTCTTGATTTGATCGACCTCTTGAGATTTAAAAGAAAAGAATCTATTGATAAGTTTGCTTCCCTAATTAATCCCTCATCCATTTGTACATGTCCAATAAATGGGGATCCAATCAAGAGAGAACTCTTTGCAAAATTGTCCAGAGTATCTGCATCGCAAGACCAAACTTCAACAGAAACTGAAAACAATTTTAGAGGAATTTTTTGTAAATGTCTCTGGATTCATAGCCCAGCCATCTCTAAATAGTATGCGCCTTTAAAAACACAACTTTTCAGGTGAAGGATCACTATTTGATCAGAAAGTTTCAAACAAGAGGCAAACCCATGGAACAAGATTTCCTTAAGAAGATACCATGAAGAAATGTTACTATTAACAACATTAAGAAGAATTTTGTATGATTGATTTGCTACTGTAGTAGCTGCAAAAACCCCAACAGGGTCTCCATGTTGCCACTATACTTTCATCTTAGTATTGTTGCATTGCCATTTGTATCTTGATGTTGGCTTTCCTTCGGCTTGCGTAAGGCCTTGCATTGCAATATGCAAGGTACCAAAACTAGCAGCTTCCTTCATTTATGTCTGAGGCTCACCATTCCTCACGTGGGCTATTGTGTGAGGCACTCCCTTTGACTTTGTATTACATACTTGCAACCTTCTCACTTGAAACACCACTTTGCATCCTCCAATAATTTGATATTGGCATATGCATCTCACATAGGTAAATTTAGTTGCAATCTTTGACATATTGGCATAACTAAAATCAGATTCGAGTTGCATAAGTATGGAAGCATTGATGCGCTTGGAAGGAATTTTTATAGAATGTCTTGAATAAATTCACCTTATGAAACGTGTTGAATGCAGGAAGAGAGCTCTAATTTATTTCTTACTGGCATGCATTTCAAAGCATTAAACATGAAGCCTCAAGCAATGCTCTTTATCTGCTTCCATGCCTTTAATGAGTGAGTCAAGAAAATCTCTACTCAGATCATCAATTCCGTTTCTTCTTTGGTGTATAATAACTTTCAAAGTAGCAAGAATTTTGGCCCTTGACTTGAGAGCTTTTGAATAATGTGTGCCAGGGATACTGAGAGGAAATGCAACTAACCCATCCATGAATGTCAACAAATCGCTAAACATTTGGGATGATTGGAGACTCCCTGGCTCTAGACTTACTAGTTGCTTCACCATAAGACTAAATGTAAACTCAAAATATTCTAAGAAATCAGTACTTTTCTTAGCAGTATTAATCATATTCACTACCAGAGAGCGCATAAATTGGCTCCGAAACCGGCCTCAAAAACTGACAAAAAGGCTTGACATGAGAGCGCCACCAGGAGCACACATTCACTTCCAACATGTTATCACACTCGCCAAACGAGAGTACCCAGAAAGGTCCGAGCCAGAAGATATTCGTGACCAAACATAGCCACTTTGAAACATTGTCTGTCCGCACTACCAGAATCACTAAAGTTGCCTCCGGAACTAGCTTTGAAAACTAACCAAACGAAACTTTCAGAAACCATAATCTTGGGCACTGAATCTTCTTCATACAAGGAGTAGGAATCCATCATCAGCTTGCTCCGAAGATCTCATGACCAATCACAATTAATCAGAAAAGTCAGCCTGTCAATAAAATTTAGGACCAAAAATAGTGAAATATGCATAAGTCAGTTTTGGAATTGGCCTAGGAAACTGATCAGATGGATTGACAGGGACTTGAAAATTATCAGGCACTTAGTCTTTCAGGTCTAAAATATGGAACCACATTCAATTATGCTAGACCTTGAATAGGGCACAAAATACGAAGGCACAAAGTAGGGCACTTATAAAATTAGACAGTGCACATTCAGAGAATTTTAACAAACTGCAAACGGAATGACACTGGCAAACAGGTCAAACGGGCACATGGGGGGCTGAAAATTGGTAGGATGACTCACTTCCATGTCTAAAATATGATGCCATAATTGGCATGTCATGACCAATCATAGGACAAAAGATATTCAACTACAAACAGGGCCTGCTACAACAAATTAACACTTAGGCACAAATGCAGATTTAGACAAGTGCTCGAAACAAAACATCACCAAATGACTCAAAACTCAAAGTTAACGACCTGGGATGTCTTCTAATGATAAAACAAGGGTGATGAACACTTGAAATGCATGAAGAACCACATAAATTCATCTGAGAAGACAGGCATACAAGCACCTCAAAGGGGTCAGAACGCAAAATTTAACAAGGTGCTCAAAAACCCATGCTGTATTTTTTGAGTACCAATAGTGGCTCTGACTGTGGAGGTATGCCCCATGCGGGCATGCAGAGAGCTGCAAAATCTCATGGTAGAAGCATACCAGCCAAAGAGAGTAATCAACTTGACATTTTTCTTTCACTTTCTCTCTTTATTCCGAACCGGGAACCCTTTTATTGAAAGTAAACACACAACTGAAAGTAAAGCGACTGTACAATGCACACATTATTTACAAATGGCCCATAATCACATAACTAGGATCATCATTTACCTCTATCAAATGTCTGATTCTCATCATTCAGGAATATGATCATTCTGTAGAACTTGCTTCCAAGCAATTGACCATTCTGAAACAAATTTGTATATTTCATGCCACTGTCATCTTCTTTACTGTCATTACATCTATCATCTTGTGGCATGACAAACTCATGGATTTTCTGAAAGGATCCATAATCTGACAAATGTTCCTCATACTCCAAGCATAGTGAACATTCATATGCAATATGATATTCTTCACTATCAATCTCTTTTACATGTTCAAATAAAAACTCAAACAACTGCATTGAAAATGTAAAACATTCTATCTCAACTTCATGCATACCACACAAACATTTAAGTGAATCTCCACAAACTACAACTTGTGGCTTCATATTTAGTTCATCTCGAAAAACAATATCATGCTGAATTGGAAAAAGAAAAGACCCACTTTCAGCCTGATAACTTATATGCTCTTGCTGATTCACATCAACATCTTTAACTGACACTGCATCGACACTTTCATCATCATCCCATGTTTGCAAAAATGAACATACCCCCGGCTGAAACAAATGATCTGATGTAAAATCTAAATCTTCTTTCAGCTCCATGCAAAACATTTCAAAATGTGGTTCCAATAAATCAGCATGCAGTTCATTGCACATGTTCCCACTTTGGCGCACATCTTCTTGATGTAGATCACTGCTATAAGAGACATTATCAGCATTAACAACTTCCTCTTGACCAAGCATTGACTTCATGCCATTAACAATATCATAAACATCAATGTCCATGTCAAATAAGATGACATCCATTTCCGGTTCAAAGGAAAAATCAGACTTGGTCTCTACATCATAAGAGGTTCTTTCTTGAAAACTCTCATAAGTCGGTTCATACAAATCTGCCATTGACCCATCAGTAGAAACTTCACACTCATTCTCATGGTTTTTAGGATCAACAACCTCGCATGAAAAGTCACAAGATGCAAGCATACAAATTGAAAAATCCATATTATCATTATTGTTAGCTGAAACAAAAGAATTTATCTCTGTCAAATACAAATCAGCATCTTCACAGTCATATTCAACACATGATAAGTCTTCTTCCTTTTCAAAAGGTTGCATATAAACCATTTTCTTTATCTTCACAAATATCAACACAAAATTTTGACTTGTGGTTTTTTAGGTTGCCAAAATCTTCATCAAGCAAATATTGTTTATTTAATCTCTTTTTCATAGGCATGTAGTTAATTAATTATGTGCGTCATGTATTGACATTGTGGTAGATATTGAGGGGATTATGTTCTTCTCTTTTTAGAGAATCAAAAACCCAAAAGGTATCTCCTCTTTGCCAATGTGCGTACTGTCTCTAGATTAACTTTGTTTGGCATCACTTAGATAGGGAAAAGGACAAGGTTAGGTGATTATTCTCTTCACTTCCTAGAGAATCAGAAACCCAGATCCTGTGGTCCCCAACCTCAAATTTCATTTAAACCTTTAGAGGGCATGTTGCTTGAGGTAAAAATCTCTAGGGAACGACCCAAGTGGGGACAAGTTTTAAGATGACTCTTCAACCCCAGAATAAAATTTGACACTTCCTTGAGGTTAAAGCCTTGGAAGACATAATTGTGCTTGTTCCTTGGATTTATTCCATGAACATACTTGGATCTTGTGTAGAGAGGAGCCACTTCAATCTTGCTTGCGAGACTACACAGGTTTGAGTACTCATAGGGTTACCAGCCTCAATCCTGCTTGCAGGACTATGGGAAATAGTTGTGAACAAATGCCTTGATTAAAAGCCTAAGCTGTTTTTCCACCAATCTACCTCCTAAGGATTTGTAGTGCTTGTGCAAGGTCAATAGTAATCACCCCAAGAAACTCATCATATCGAGCCCTCCTTGACGTTTGAACTCGAATAATATGGCCTCCAACATCCATTGCATGTTGTTGGACTATCATATTCTTAGGAGTCATTGAGTGTGTTCCTAAGTTAACGAGCAAGTAATACATCTCTTCTCCTAGTTAGGTTAATCTAGGTGTGTTTGATTATTTGAGTCAGTTCCCATGTGTTTTCTATGATTATGATCCTATTGCTATGATAAACATCCCCAGACAATCCAAAACACACACATTCTAAAAATTGGAAAGCAAACTGAGACCAAAAACACCAAAATCCCAAAAAATTGAAACAAAATCCTTTTCTAGTGTAAACTATCATTCAACCCTAGTAATTTTCGTAAGACAATTGCTCATTATTCCCAACTGTCATATCAGAACCCCCAAAGTGTCATATGAGAAGCAGTATATTGTCGTACGAGAGTTGTTAGAAATCCCAAGCAAAATTCAATTCCTGGTGTCAATTGTCGTACAAAATCCTAGAGTGTCATGCCAGGTCCTATTCTATGTCATACAAGCTTGCATACTGTCATATGACATTTTGCACAAATTGCCATAAAAACCCTAATTTTGACAAAAATCCAATTAAACCTTCAGCTTTGGTCAAAATTCTGTCAGAAAATCCACTGCGTCAAGTACAGAGCAGAGAAACAATGATCCATCTCATTTTTCCAAAGTGATTTATTTTGCTCGATTTGTCATCATGTTGATTAATCTAGAACATGTCTCATCCTGTGTCAAAAATCTTGTCAAAACAACCTCAATTTATTAGAGGCTAAGTGTTGTGAATTCATGTCCACCATCCTTTGGGTGTCTACCCATACATCTCAGGAACAGTATCCTTCACTTATGTCCAATCTACCTTTTCATCAGTGATCCAATCCAATCTTGACAAGGTTGCATCACTTGATTATTCCTAAATCAAATTATCATTCAATTATCTTATCTTGCTCCAAGATTCACCTTTAGGTTAATGGTGGAAACTAGAGTCTCTTCACACATAAAACCAAGAGAAGATCCAAATACATCACCCTCATCTTCTCTCATTGTTTAGTATTTTCATCAACCATACGATCTTGATCTTTACGAAGAAGACAAACTAGGCAATTTGTGCTTAAAAGGAGGTCACACAACTCCTCTTGAATCAAATCAAGAAGATAACCAACACACTGTTATGTCTCAAAGAGAAGCTAGTCATGGTTCACAAGGCCACAAATCTAACAAGGGTAGGGCTCAAGAGCCTGCACCTTCAAAAATTGCACAATACTGAGATGATGGTCTCTTTAAGAAACTCATGAAGCATTTCCTATGAGAGGATAAAGAGACTTACTTCCTCGAATTGGCCCAACAAGGCGCTAAAATTCCTTGCAAATTTAATGTTGATGACATTGTAACACAAGAGGAAGAGACCCCTATCACCACCATGATGAAATAGATGCATGTTATGCAAGTCAAACTTAACAAACTGGAAAAAGAGAAACAACCCAAAGAATTCTCTATGGATGCCCTATGTCCATTTCCATTTGATAGAATCATGTATATGCCACCATTCCTGAAAGGGGTGGAACTACCAAAATATGACAAATATGATAGAAATTTAGATCCTAAAGATCATGTCAGAGAATTTTGCACTCTATCCATGGATTTCATGCATGAACCAACATATTTAATGTGTCTCTTCCCACGATCTTTGGGAGGGGCAGCCATCAACTGGTTCTTCAAAATACCTCCAAGAATCAAAAATTTTGAGGAATTAATCAAGTTATTCTATCAAAAATACTCCTACAACATCCAACATCCAATTACAATGATAGATATCTACAACTTGAAATTGAAAATAGGAGAACCATTCTTGACTTTCCTCAAATGTTGGAGAAAGAAATTATTGCTATATCCTCAACAAATTTCAGAAAATGAGAAATTGGAAATCTTCATCAATAATCTTATTCCAAAAATCAACTATCATCTTTAGATGCAAAATCATACCTCATTTGATAAAATGGTGGATAGTGCCATGAAAATAGAGGATGTACTTGTTCCCAAGGGAGATATCACACTTTACAAAGAAAACAAGTATGATTCAAGTTCCAATTCGTACAATAAAGATGAAGTCAAATTCTAGAACAAAAAAAAAAATTCACAGATGGTGTTGTTGATCACATCAGTGCTCCACCCAAAGCACCAGCATTTAACCTCACGATTGGCACTCAAACCATAAAATCCTCCGAGAAGAAGACAACTGAGCTTCCTAAAAAATCAAATGAATAAAACCATGTGTTACAAAACCAAAACATGAGCTCACTCCTTTGGGTGAATCCTTGGAATCTGTCATGAGAACTTTGTTGACAAATAACATCATCACATTACCTGAGATAAAACCGTATGACCCAGAAGTCAAACCTAAGTGGTGGAAGGAGACCAATTTTTGTGATTTTCACCAAAACAAGGGTCATAAAACCAACAATTGCATGTGCCTAAAACATCTTATTCAAGACAAAATTGACGTTGGAGAAATTTTGATTGGCAACCATAAATCCAACAACGATCATATGACATTCACGGAACCTTTTCTGAAACACACTCAAGGAAAGTCATCTTCTAAACCAAATGTGGGTGCTAAGGTCAATTACACATACTCCAGTAACAATGATGTCTTCAACATGGTAGAGCCATGTGCATCTCATCATTGCAATGTCATCATCATTATTAGGAAGGACAAAGAAAATCGATCGGCTAATGCAGTCACTCGATCTCAAGCTCAGGTAATTCTTCCAGGACCAAACTCGGGTTCATCAAATGCCCTGAAAGTACCATTCAATCTTACATCTACAACCAACAAAGGACTACATCTAAATCTTCCAATTCTAAAGAATCCAAAGCAACGGCTTCAGGGTACAACATTATCCAACAACTCCAACACACTAACGCAAAGATTTCTATATTTGAGTTGCTTCAAATTTCTCCTACTCATCGAGCGGTTCTAGACAAAGCTCTCATCAGTTCTAATGTTCCATAAAATCTTGATCTTGATCAATTTCAGACCATGGTGTGTCATTTGAACTCTCCTTAATACATTTCCTTTTCAAAGGAAGATGACAATTCACTAAGTCATCCACATAACCAGTCGTTGCATATTGAAGTCTTGATTGAAAACCATCATGTCAAGCATGTTTTGATAGATGGAGTAGATGGTCTAAATATCTGTTCATATAAATTGGTTATAGAACTGGGATTTTCATAAGATTCTATTGATCCTAAAAAGAAAATAACCATAAAATCATATGATGAGAAAGATAGATCTTCCAAACGGGTCATCGTGTTACCTATCAGAACAAGACCTGTCATCAGAGATATCACTTGTCAAGCTATATCATCTTAAAATGGAAGCACTTCCATCTTGATAGGTTTAGCACCCTCTTTTATTACATTTATCATGATAGACTTGCATTTAGGATGCATTTTGCACTTATCTTCTTCATTCTAGGTGAAATTAGGGTTAGGATCCCGAGGATTCTCCTAAATTTCCCCTTTTCCCATGGCTCTATTTTATAGGTAGGACTTAGAAATAATTCCTCCTGGCCTTCATCATAGTCATCATAGGATTTTATGCTTATCCTTGGTATTATGTCCTATTCTGATATCATTTCTAGGTCTCTGGGCATCCCCGGGACCTCCTGTCCTGGTTCTGATTGAATTTGGGCCCAGGGTCAAATTCAAGGTTGATCCTAAATAGGTCAAGATCAAGCTCAACCTGACTAGGTCAAGTTCAAACTTGAACCTGACTAGGTCCGTTCCAACCTCAATTTTGCCCCCTTCCTTCAAATCTTCAAAATCCTTGACTTCCGGGCATTGGGCTTTTGGGATATTTGTTTTCCTGCCTCCAAGTTGGCCATTTCGGGTTTTGAGATGGTAAATCCTCTAATTGCATTTAATCTAGGTATATTTTCTAAAGGTTAGGACCTAATTGGGATTTAATTCTCCAAGGTGGCCCCTCTATAGGATTGTGCCCTAGTTCACTATAAAAAGAGGGCTGCCTCTCTCATTTTCTCATCCATTATTCACATCTCTTCATCAAGTTTTGTGAGAACCAAGTACAATCAAGCATTCTCATGATCAAGTTCTCTCAAGGAGTCAATTTCATGAACAAGAATATTTCAAGAAAGAAAGGAATAGTGAAGGTGCAAGATAGCAAGAGGATGATATAGAAGATCAAGCCATTGTTGACATCAAGCATCTTTATGAACTCATACTTGGAGCAAGAGAGATCCTTTCTTCCTTGAGCCACCATTATCAACTTTCAAGCATTCAACCATGGAGTAAAAATTATGGATTGTGAGTTTTCTAGAAGTACTTTAGCCTTGGGGGCTTGGTATGCTTTTCTATCTCATTCAAATCTATGCATTGTTGTTTCATACATATTCATGCTAGGGTTTTGATCTAGAGGATTAGATCTTGGCATTACACTTTCAATACATACACACACACATTCTATTTCAATCAGCTATTCATGGAGGTGGAGACCACCAAAATGGGGGTTTGACTAAGGCAAAACCTTATATAGCCACCCCAAAAACCACCCTTTTTCAGATATCTATAGTCGTTGTTTCAGGAATCAGAGGACAGATTTGAGTACCCTTTTCGCCAAACTTTCGAGATCTATGAGCAAAATAAAAATTGAGCTTTAGAATAAAAATGTGGTATTTGACCTTTTATGAGGGTCAAACTCGACCTGCTACTGGAAAGACAAAACTTTTTGGGGTTTTCTCTGTCTCGGCTTTCTGATCATAGATCTAGTTGCAGAATCTTCCAAAACCTCACACAGACTTCAAAAAATAGGTATTTCTAAATCAATTTCACAATGAGGTATGTATCTTGACCTAATTAATTTTCAAGTATTTCCAGATTTACTTATGTCTTTTCAACTTCAAATCTATTACAAATGAAAAGGTGTTGAATGTGAGGTACATTACTAAAGCTTCCATTTTCACACTATTCACAAGCATTGGACCTCCCACTAGCCTATAACATCCTCTTAGGAAGGCCCTAGATCCAAAAAATGTAGGCTATTCCATCGACGTACCAGCAATGTTTCAAGTTTCCCTATGATGAAGTAGAGGTCACAATACCAACAAACATGTCAGGATCTTGCAGTGCTTTAAAGGAAAGTGCCGACAAGCTTGTCCCACACAACAGAGAGTCTTCTACCAAATAGAGTGACATAGCATCCACATACAAAATGGAAGACATAGCTAAGGAGGTCAAAATCAAAGATACAAGTGTGGGGGAATAAACAATAGAATTGATTCTATCTCTTACATCTCTCCCACTTTCACCAAAGTCTTATGGACTACCTTCAGAGAAAATGAAACCTACAACTAAAAAACCACAGGTTATATTTAATGGGATTTTCATCATGGAAAAGGTGTCTAAAAAAGAATCTGATGAGGAAGAATTTGTACTAGCTTGGCTATATAAAGATGAATCTCAGTCACAAACAATTCAAAAATGTGAATCCAATCACTTAAAGTTCCTTCAAAATCATATGGACCAGGACACAAGCTAATTTCCAAAATGGGATATATCGGAAAAGGACCTCTAGGAGCAAGAGGCCAAGGTATCATTAAACCCATTGAACACTATGGGAGAACAAACAAGGATACTATAGGTATAGGTTATCAGAAGAAACCTTTCCATCTCAATGGAAACTCTACTCGTGTAATAGAATAGATAGAACCAGGAATGGATACTCAACAAGAGGAAGAAACACATCATTCAGACAGTGATGATTCAAACACAACAAATGTTTTTCCTTATGAATGTATACCTCAGCACATCTTAGACCTTCTTAATGATGAAAAGAAACCTAAGGAACAAGTCAATGTGGTAGACACACAAGAACCTACTACTACAAAATAATAGATTGGTCTAGAAGAAGGAGAGACATCCCTCACCATAGTTGAACATTTAGGACACTCTAGTGATTCTGAGATAGATTCTCATGAATATGATTTTTTTTCAAACTCTGAAGGCAAGCTCACTTGGGGGATTTGTCCTGATTTCACACATGTTCTTAACTTTCCTAGAGATCTTGATTAGGAATCTAATGACTATGAATGGGGAGTCATTCCAGAACCAGAAGAAGAGGATCTCATAACATACAAACATATTGATGTTATTTGCCAATAGGCACCTACAATTGACATGAGTCTAGAACTATGTGGAAAAATTCATGAAATTGAATCACTTATTACTAACGTAGGATCCAACGATGACGTTGAGGTGCTTAAAAGACTAAATATATTGAGTAGTAATATCACCTTATAATTCAAGAGTCAGATCAGAACCAATGATGACAACACAGTGTGTGTAAACACTATTAGACATTCCTTCCCTTCCCTTACTATCAAACATCCCGAGCTTATTGACCAAATTTCCACATACCCAAGCCAATATATCCATACTTTCTGAATGGTCGACTATGCTTTAGCATGCTACCTGAATGTGGTTGAACCTATGAAAACTTCCATCAGTGAACCTAGCATCAACATGATAGAGTTGAATATTAAATATATTAGTCAAAAAACTAAAAACAAAAATAAAAAGAGCTCTAAGGGTGAAAACCACTATGTGGCAGTCTTAGAGCCAAAAATAGTAAAAAAAAAGATGTATCCGAGGGTGAAAACCTCTCTGAGGCACCCTAGGATGAGATAGTTGATGTCCTTCCAAGTCATTTATAGGAAAGATTGCTAGTTTTGATAGAACCAACTCAATCTATCAATTTGGGCACAACAGAGGAACCTTAGATGATTCATGTTGCACAATCTCTATCAGAAGAGGAGAAACAATCATTTACCAAATTCTTAATGGAGAAAAAGATAAAATTTTCCTTGAAATATTCAAACATATTGGGGTTAGATCCTAATATGATCATGCATCATCTCTCTATAGCTCTAGGAGTTAAACCAATCAAACAAAATTTGCGCAAAATGCATCCTCATGTTGCACTTCTTGTCAAAGCTGAATTAGAAAAATTACTCAAGATCAGATTCATCCGAGTGATAGACTATGCTAAATGGATATCAAACATCATTTTGGTATCAAAACTAGACAAGTCTATACAAGTATGCACAGATTTCAGAGATGTAAACAAATCATTCCCAAAGGATGACTTTCCACTACCAAACATCGATATGATAGTGGATATGACTATGAGATTTGAAATATACTCTATAATGGGAGGCTTTTCTAGATACAACCAAATAAAGATAGCTCTAGAAGATCAAGAGAAGACAACTTTCACTTGTGCATGGGGTACTTTATGTTGGAATGTAATGCCATTTGGTCTTAAGAACATTGGTGCTACTTATCAAAGAGTTTTGACATCTATCTTTCATGATATGATGCATAAAAATATGGAGGACTTTGTAGATGACACATTGGCTAAATCAATGAAAATATATGAACACCTAGATGACTTGGGTACAATACTAGATAGAATGGAAAAATTTAGTCTCAGGCTAAATCCCAACAAATCTGCCTTTGGGGTCACTTCAGGAAAGCTCCTAGGGTACATTATTTCAAAGAAAGGTATCGAAGTAGATCCAGCAAAGATCAAAGCAATCATGTAGATGCAACCTCCTAAGAACATCAGTCAAATGCATACTCTACAAGGAAGAGTGCAATCCATCAAATGATTCATCTCTCAGTTAGTTGATATATCACAACCTTTCACTAAAACATTGCATAAAGGTGTGACTTACAAATGAAGCGAGGAATGTAAAAATAATTTCAATCATATCAAGCAATACTTGGAAAACCCACCAATTCTCATGCCTCCTATTCAGGGAAAGCCATTGATATTGTATGTCTCCAAAATAGATACATCGTTAGGGGAATTATTGGCACAACATGATGAGAATAAACAACAAAGAGCTATATATTACATCAATAGAACCTTAGTGGCTTATGAAAAGAATTACTCTATGATAGAGAAGGCATGTCTAGCTGTCATCTTTGCATCATAGTGTATCATCTTAAAATGGAAGCACTTCCATGTTAAGAGTGTTTATCCCTCTGAGTAAGTGGTTTGGGGTCATGTTAACCACCTTGATTGGGTCTTTGCATGTATTTGGCTTTCTCCCCACTTTCCACTTCTTCTCCGCACTTGATTTCTTCATTCTAGGTGAAATTAGGGTTAAGGTCTTAAGGACTTTCCTGATTTTCCCTCTTTTATGACTCCATTTTCTAGGTAGGATTCATAAATGAGACCTCCTAGTCCTTCATCACATCATTCTAAGGATTTTCTATCTATTCCTGACACTGGGTCCTGTTCTGACATCAAATCCTGCATTTCTGGCACCCCTGGAACTCCTGTTGTAGAATCTGGCAAAGTTAGGGTTTGAGGTCAAAGTCAACCTTGACCCTAACCAGGTCAGGGTCAACCTCAACCTTGACCTCTTCCTACCAAGATTTCAAAGTTTCATTTGCTGCTAATTTATCTTTCGGGATAATTATTTCCCGCTTCCGGGTCAGCTGTTTCGGGCTCTGAAACGGTAAATCCATTAATGGTATTTAATCAAGGTATATTTTCTAAAGGTGAGGACCTGATTGGGATTTAATTCTTCAAGGTGGCCCATCTAGAGGAGTGTGCCCTAGATCACTATAAAAGGAGGCCTTCCTCTCTCATTTTCACATCACTCAAACATCAAGTTTACATCTCATCTCAAGCAATCAAGCTCTCAAGTTCTCAAGTGCAAGCAAGTCTTCAAGCATTCAAGTGTTCAAGTATTCATCCATCAAGGAGTTCCATTGTTAGCTATTGAAGGATTCAATTTCCTTGGAGCCCCCTTGAAGCATTCTTACTTATGGATTTGAGGATTCGAATCCTCTACAAGGACTTCAACATAAGTGAGGTGATTTGTTTCAATTACTTTGTTTATGCACCATACAATTTCAATTCAATTTCAAGGTTAATTCCTAAATTGGGGTTCAACCAAGGCAAACCCCCCATACAACCAAAAACCCCCCATTTTCTTGTAGGTACAGGTGCGAAATCTCAGATCTGAGAGTGAATTTGGATACCCTTTTCGGAAATCTTTCAGGATCTGCGAATAGAATCAGAATTGGACTTCAAATAAATAATGTGGTCTTTGACCTTTTAAAAGGTCAAAGTTGACCTATGTGAATTTGGAGAAAAGATTTATGGGTTTTGTCCGCCCCGACATTTCCAGTCCAAAATAGGTGACAGAATCTTTAGAAAGTTCATACAGAAGCCAGAATTCAGCATTTTCTAGATCTGCCCTAATTCAAGGTTAGTATTTACACTTCAATTATTTCAGATTTCAAGCTTAATCCAACTATAGGGAAGTATAGGGTTTCTCCCTCTTTCATATTCTTCATAGATTGATTCAATTGTGTATTAACCTCTTGGTTGATCAAATTGGATCTCTCCTTTGGGAATTTGGATTTAGGAGTGAATCTTACATTTTCCCCACACACATACACAAATAGTGGTGATTCCAAATTACCACTATTCATTTTGGTGAACCCGACTAGCTTACTCTCTTTCTTTTTGGTGTTAGATTTCCTTTTATCTTGTTAGTATTAGATTTGTCCTTTGTGATTGATCTTGTATGCTAATTAGATATCATATTCATGCATTATGTGTTCTTAGTTTAGTTCATTTGCATTATATTGGTTTATGAGCTTTACTACCACTAGTCCTACTTATAACATTTTGGTTAGAAGAAGTCGTAGACTCATGGGTGCCTTTGAGCCTAAATCTTCTCCTTTCCTTAGGATCCCCGATGATAACTTGATTCTTCATGATTCTAATCCTACTATGGAGTAGAACTCTTCTCACTCATCTCATGATGAGGATGATGCTTTAAGGGTTCCTCCTGAACAAGTCCAAAAACTTTCCACTGAACTTGATAAAATGGGTAATTGGCTTCTTCAAGAAAACCATGGTCAAGATTCTATTCAAGCTATAGAGGCTCTTAAGAAAGTTCTCCATGATAGTGATCAAGGTGTTAACCTCTTGTGTGGTATTACTCATCTTGTGCATTCCAATGTTAAACCTTTAACTCAAGAGGCTCAAGATTTAGGTTTCACTACTCCTATCACAAGTGTTGAACCTCCTTCTAATCCTTTACCTAGTATTCCTATCTATACTCCTCCTTTGGTGACTGTGACAGTTCCCTCTATTCATATGAGTGTTCCTCTCATGTCCCTTCCTACATCACAACCTTCATATCATAGTGTTCCTTTCACTTATTCCACTCTGCTTCCAACTATAGTTCCTAGTGTTCCTCTAGTTGTGTCTTCTATTCCTACAGCTTCTTACACTTTACCTAGTGTTTCTAATGTTGCTACTCCTCCTATTTCCTCTACTAATTCCACCATCATCAGTTTGGCTCAAACCGTATCATCCTTACAACAACAACTTGCTTCCTTAACTCAAAACAAGTTTAGTATTCCTACATGTGACATGGGAAGTCCTTTCTCCCGAGATATTATCCGAACTCCTGTTCCTTAGCAAGTTGATATGCCTCATCTTGAGAATTATAATGGAAAGGGAGATCATGTTTATCATGTTAAAACATTCCAAATCCTTTTTAGTGATTATGCTCATGACCATAGGATTTTAGCCAAACTATTTTCTCAAACCTTTTGTGACAAGGCCTTACAATGGTTTTGTTCCTTACCTCCTTATTCAATTGATTCCTTTCCACAATTTGCTAATGCCTTTATTCAACAATTTCAAAACAACATTGGCCCGCAAGTGTCTTTGACTGATTTAATGCATTTTAAACAAAGTGCTAAAGAAAAATTGACTGAATTTATTGGTAGATTTAAGCATTTGCATGCTCAGATTTCTTATCCTGTTCCTGATATTGATATTCAACGTATGTTTATTTCAAATTTTCAAAAGGATATTAGAGATAAGATTCTGCTTACTGAATTTACCTCTTTTCAACAACTTTGTGCAGTGCTTCATCATTATCAATTACAAGTGAGTCAATTTGAGAGCAACACTCCAATGGCTCCTGTTCCCATTGATAAGAGTGATGTTGCTCCTAATCCAAATAAGTTTCAAAAATTCAATAATTATGTCAAGATAAACAAACAAGAGAATGCAGTTGCTGATCAGGTTATTGTTGCATCTCATAATGCCACTTCTGCATCCACTGCTTTTTGATTAAATAGTACATTTACTCCTCTTTCTGAAACTTTACATGCTATTATGAATAGGTTGTTAGCTGCTAATATGATTACTTTACCTCCTATTCGACCTCTTTTACCTACTACGATTGCATCTAAATCTTTTGATCAAAATGCTTTTTGTCAATATCATCATCAGAATGGTCATGATACTAAGAGATGTTATTCTTTAAAACATAAGGTCCAAGATCTCATTAATGCTAAAGCTTTATCTGTTGATAATCTAGATAGTAGTGGGAATTAATCTGTCTCTCCTCCTAATCAAAACCTTCAAATCTATATGAATCCTTTACCTACACATGATACTAATACTATTGCTCAACCATCTGCTATGGAAATTGTATATGATTCAAAGATGGATGATCTTAATCATGCCGTTAATCAAGTGGAGCATGTTGCTAAGTCTATATCTCCACCTCAACCTTCACCTCAAGTTCAATCTCAACCTAAAGTAAAACCTCAACCTAAACCGTGACAACTAATTAAGGATAAAAGACCTCAGGAACTTTTGATTACCTTTGATGACTCTGAGATTGTTAAGGCTCCTGATGGTCCCCTTTACATTGATGCTAGGGTTGCTCAGATACCTACTCATGGTTGTCTTGTTGATCCTACCTCCTTAGTCAATCTTATCACTGAAGAAAATCTTTTTATGAAAAGCTTACAACACAACTTCTATGATACATCAGATGTGTGGATTCAAACTTGTAATGGTTTTCTTTATCCCTCATTTGGCTCTATTACTTTATCGGTTGACCTTTTTGGAAAACTTGTGAACACTACCTTTGTTGTGGTTCCTACTTCTGATCAATTTGAAGTTAAGCTAGGTTTGCCTTGGTTGACTACCATGCATGTTGTTGCTTCACCTATACATAAGTGTCTTAAGTTCATTCATGATGGTGAAGTGAAGACGATCAATCATAGTCTATATCGACCTTCTAGGCCTAGAGATTGTGCTGCTCTAGATTTCTTTTGGCCTTCATTACCTAATTCATGTCCTCCTCGCCCTGATAATCTTTTTCAATCATATCAAGCTTACAAGCATCATAAGATTCTTTAATTAAGCATACCTCCTATGGATCTTAATCGTGGTCTGTTACCTACACCTTTGATACCTCCTTCAACTATGGCTTCTTGTTCTATTAATCAAGTTCCTCCTACTAAATCTATCAAAGATCTTGTGATTGCTCCTCCTATGGTTGATAATCCTATTGATCTTCCTACAGAACCTGTGAAGGATCCCGTGATTGTTCCTCCTAGTTCTCAACCTATATCAAATAAATCAAAATGTAACTGATATGCTAACGAACGTCGTAAAAAGCATCGTGCTCATGCTAAAGCTAAAAGATCTCTACTTTCTACGGATACACCTATGCATAATATTGTTACTAATAATGATGTTCACATGCATGATTATGATGATTCTATTCATATCTTAGATCCTATTTTGATTAATTTTGATGATGAAGATACTCTTGATGATACTGATAATATTACTGATGAATATGAGACTATTGATATTGATATTGATTTTCCAAATATGCTTTCATCTCAATTAACTCTTACACCTAGTATCGAACATAGTGATTCTCAAGAGGATCCTTGTGTGGAACTGGCTATCATTCCTACTGTGTTGGATATAGTCCCTCTTACGAGTTACCCACCTACCCTAAATGATATACAATGAGATGGGTAAAGTAGGTAGCACGCTTGATCGGCTTGTCCTTTGTGGTAGTTTTGTTGTGTGTTTTCCTGTTGTACTGTGCTTCTCCCATAATGTGATTGCTAAATGTTCTTAGATTATTTTATATGATCCTTGTTACTCAGTTGGTACAAGGTGATGAAGGAATCGAAACTATTGTTCAAATTCCTCTATATGTATCTCTATTCATCTATGCGTTGTTCAATGTTATGTTGTAACTATGCTATTGTTCATAAATGTTTCCTTGTGTAATCTGCTTGGATTCGAGATATGGTAGCACTAAATATTTTTAGTGTCCATGTCATGGTCTGAAAAGATTCTTCTTTGTATATCTTATGTGATCTTTCCTCCTGTGTGATTGTAGTTCTACTTCCTTTGGGGAATGATGTCAATTCATTTGCAATAATATCATATATATATTATCTTATGATCATACTTACCCCATGGTAGGTAGATCCCTTCTGTGTTCTCTATATGTTTCTATGTTATTTCCCTTTATTTGTCTTCATTTGGGGGCATCTCGACATGGAAACATAATCAGTGGAGTTGTTTATGTTTCTGTTAAAGCCATTGCTCTTGTTAAAGTGTCAGCAATGCCTTTAATGTGGGGGCATACGCTCTGCTCACTTATTACACACACGCACTTATGAAAAAATTCAAAACATGATAAATCTTCTAAAGGTAACACACATAAGTTGCTAAATCCTGAGGAAGACATGCACTTTAAATTTACTTTTCAATCTTTCTTTTTGGATTAGTAACTAAAACTTAAAGTATGGATTTATATTAGGATCTCTTGATCCCTCTAGTTTCAAAGACACATATATTGTGATCCCTTAAGGTCGGAAGTCTCCTTAAGACTGGATCTCTTTTGTTTTTTATTTATTCTTATGGAATAGAATATTCCTAACGATAAATCCTTGATGGATTGACTAGTGAGTAGCCACATTCACTAGGTGGTTCAATTCCATCTTTTCAGTTGCACCTTTTTCCTTTGTGGTTCACAATGGGACATAAGTTCTCATTGGGTGAGGTAATCACACTTTTTCTTTTTCTTTTTTAGAGATGTCTCTCTTATTTATGATCTAAGAGTTGATGAAGACTTGAGTCCCTAGGGGCTTGGGATTTATCTTTGTCCCTTAGATTACGATAAGATTATCTTGTTATTTTTATCTCCTTTACCAAGAGTTTGCATCAAGTCCATACTCTTGCTAAAGTGGGGGCTTAATGTATCATCTTAAAATGGAATCACTTCCATGTTAAGAGAATTTATCCCTCTGAGTAAGTGGTTTGGGGTCATGTTAAGTGTTTTGATTGGTTCTTTGCATGTATTTGGCTTTCTCCCCGCTTTCCACTTCTTCTCCGCACTTGATTTCTTCATTCTAGGTGAAATTAGGGTTAAGGTCTTAAGGACTTTCCTGGTTTTCCCTCTTCCATGACTCCATTTTCTAGGTAGGATTCATAAATGAGACCTCCTAGTCCTTCATCACATAATTCTAAGGATTTTCTATTTGTTCCTGACACTGGGTCCTGTTCTGACATCAAATCCTGCATTTCTGGCACCCCTGGAACTCCTGTTGCATAATCTGGCAAAGTTAGGGTTTGAGGTCAAAGTCGACCTTGACCCTAACTAGGTCAGGGTCAACCTCGACCTTGACCAGGTCAAGGTTGACCTCAACCTTGACCTCTTCCTGCCAGGATTTCAAAGTCTCATTTGCCGGTAATTTATCTTTCGGGATAATTATTTCCCGCTTTCAGGTCAGCTGTTTTGGGCTCTGAAATGGTAAATCCTTTAATGGTATTTAATCAAGGTATATTTTCTAAAGGTGAGGACCTAATTGAGATTTAATTCTTCAAGGTGGCCCATTTAGAGGAGTGTGCCCTAGATCACTATAAAAGGAGGCCTTCCTCTCTCATTTTCACATCACTCAAACATCAAGTTTACATCTCATCTCAAGCAATCAAGCTCTCAAGTTCTCAAGTGCAAGCAAGTCTTCAAGCATTCAAGTGTTCAAGTATTCATCCATCAAGGAGTTCCATTGTTAGCTATTGAAGGATTCAATCTCCTTGGAGCCCCCTTGAAGATCCATCCTTCTCCATTCATTCAAACCTTCTCATATGCAAAGATCAAATCAAGATTGGTGTTGAAGATCAAAATACCATTGATTGGAGACATCCTACATTCATTAAAGCATTCTTACTTGTGGATTTGAGGATTCGAATCCTCTACAAGGACTTCAACATAAGTGAGGTGATTTGTTTCAATTACTTTGTTTATGCACCATACAATTTCAATTCAATTTCAAGGTTAATTCCTAAATTGGGGTTTGACCAAGGCAAATCCCCCATACAACCAAAAACCCCCATTTTCTTGTAGGTACAGGTGTGAAATCTTAGATCTAAGAGTGAATTTGAATACGCTTTTTGGTAATCTTTCAAGATTTACAAATAGAATCAGAATCAGACTTCAAATAAATAATGTGGTCTTTGACCTTTTAAAAGGTCAAAGTCGACCTGTGTGAATTTGGAGAAAAGATTTATGGGTTTTATCCACCTCGACATTTCCAGTTCAAAACAAGTGATGAATCTTTAGAAAGTTCATATAGAAACCAGAATTCAAAATTTTCCAGATCTACCCTAATTCAAGGTTAGTATCTGCACTTCAATTATTTCATATTTCAAGCTTAATCCAACTATAGGGAAGTATAGGGTTTCTCTCTCTTTCATATTCTTCATAGATTGATTCGATTGTGTATTAACCTCTTGGTTGATCAAATTGGATCTCTCCTTTGAGAATTTGGATTTAGGAGTGAATCTTACATGTTCCCCACACACATACACAAATAGTGGTGATTCCAAATCACAACTATTCACATAGAAACTGAGACATTACGTGTTTTCTCACACCATACAACTTGTAGCTAAGATAGATCCACTAAAGTACTTGTTAAGAAAATCTGCTCTCACAGGTAGATTGGAAAAATGGGTAATGCTACTGAGTGAATTCGACATTGAGTATGTTGAAAGGAAAGCCATCAAAGGACAAGTGATCATAGATAAATTACTTGAAGCTCCAATGTTTGAAGACCAACTGATGCAGGTGGAATTTCCTGATGCTTCTATCATGCGCCTATCCTCCAGAATATGGTAGTTATTCTTTGATGGGTCCTATACACAAAATAGATCTAGAGATGGTATTTTTTTCATCACTCCACAAGGTTACTCCATTCAGAAAGCATTCCGAATCAAATTTCCTTGCACCAACAACATTGCAGAATATGAAGCTCTATTAAATGGAATGAAATTGGCACTAGAATGGAAAGTGATAGAATTACACATTCATGGAGACTCTCAACTAGTCATTCACCAAGTCAATGATGTGTACCAAACAAAGGATGAGAAGCTTATTCCATACAAATGGATGGTAGATGATCTCAAGAAATAATTCATTTCTATCATGTTTGAACAGATACCAAGAATGGAAAACAAAGCAGTTGATGTTATGGCTACACTGTCATCTTTACTATAGCAACCAGAACATGAGCTACACTACGTGTTCTTGGTGGAAGCATTGTCATTACCTACCTATGATTACCTAGAAACCTATATGATCTAAAATGTTGTTGTTCATGATTCCTCACACTACAAAACCATCTATTCCTACCTTCAAGACCAAGTCATTCTTGATACCCTTAACCATCATGAAAAATGTTACCTTATTTGAAATGCATCATGGTATGTCATTATTAGTAATGATCTATACAAATGAAGTCTGGATGGTACACTCAGATTTTTAGAATGAGAAGAGTCAAAATGCACATTAGAGGAAGTCTACAAAGGTATTTGTGGGTCACATTCCAACGGTTTGACATTAGCTCAAAAACTCATTAGGGCGGGGTACTATTGGGCAAATATGTTGAAAGGAAAGCCATCAAAGGACAAGTGATTGTAGATAAATTAGTTGAAGCTCAAATGTTTGATGACCAACTGATGTAGGTGGAATTTCCTAATGCTTCTATCATGCACCTATCCTCTAGAACATGGCAGTTATTCTTTGACGGGTCATACACACAAAATAGATTTGGAGCTGGTATTTTGTTCATCACTCCACAAGGTTACTCCATTCCAAAAGAATTTTGAATCAAATTTCCTTGCACCAACAACATTGCATAATATGAAGCTCTGTTAAATGGAATGAAATTAGCACTAGAATGGAGAGTGACAGAATTACACATTCATGGAGACTCTCAACTGGTCATTCACCAGTTCAATGATGTGTACTAGATAAAGAATGAGAAGCTTATTCCATACAAATGGATGGTAGATGATCTCAGGAAACACTTCATTTCTATCATCATCGAACAAATACCAAGAGTGGAAACCAAAGTAGCTGATGCTATGGCTACACTGTCATCTTTACTACAACAACCAAAACATGATCTATGCTTTGAGTTCTTGGTGGAAGCATTATCATTCCTTGCCTATGATTTCCCAGAAACCCGTATGATCTACACTTTCGTTGGTCATGATTCCTCACACTACAAAACCATCTATTCCTACCTTCGAGACCAACTCATTCCTAATACCCTTAACCATCATGAAAAATACTACCTTATGTGAAACATGTCACGGTATGCCATCATTGGTAATGATCTATACAAACAAAGTCTGGATGGTACACTCCTTAGATGTTTAGAACAAGAAGAGTTGAAATGTGCATTAGAGGAAGTCCATGAAGGTATTTGTGGGTCACATTCCAACAGTTTAACATTAGCTCAAAAAATCATTAAGGTGGGGTACTATTGGCCAGATATGGAGAAAGAGGTTGTGAAATATGCTAAGAATTGTAAGAAATGCCAGGTCCATGGTAACTTAATTCAAGTGCTAGGTAGAGATCTAATTCCATCTACAACACAATGGAATTTTAAAAAATGGGCATTTGATCTCATAGGAGCCATATATACACATTCATCAAATGGTCATACCCATATAATCACAGCGACTGATTACTTTACAAAATGGGTTGAAGCAGTTCCTTTGACTTAAGAAACTGACAAATAGATTTCTATGTTCATCCTGAATTACATTATTTGTTGGTATGGTATCCCACACTCCATCATCAGTGACAATGGAGGCCAATTTAAAAATAAGGACCTAGATTCCTTATGTTCAAAATTTAAGATCACTCTCCATTGGTCATCTATTTAATTGCTATCCACAAGGGAATGGATAAGATGAAGCATCCAACAAGAACTTAATGAAAATCTTACATCGCATGGTGAACAAAATAGGGAGAGATTGGCATATGATGATAAATCTAGCTCTCTAGGCTTACATAACAAGTATAAGAATGCCCATTAGGGCTACTCCTTTCACTTTAGTATATGAGATTGAAGCAGTACTACCTATAGAGGTTGAAATCCCATCTCTCAGAATCAAAATGCATGGTCTAGTAATCGATGATGATTACAGAGTGTCTAGGTTACAAGAACTTGAACTACTAGATGAGCACAAACAAGTTGTGTATGATCATCTTAGAGTATATCAGAAATCAATGTCTAGAGGCTACCACAAGAAGGTTAGACAAAGAGAATTTTAGGTCGGTGATCTAGTCTTGAGAGAGAACACTAAAAATTAATCCCATCAAGAATGCAAGGGGAATTTTGAACCCAACTGGCTGGGTCCCTTTGTTGTTACTACTGCTTTTGGCTCAGGAGCCTATCAACTCTCAATGACTGAAGGAGAATAGCTTTGAGAACCAATCAATGTTATTCATCTGAAAAAATTCTATGTCTAGACATTCAGCATGTGGGAAAATGCCCTTAAAAGAATATAAAAATTAGAAAAAGTCCTAAAAAAATGATCATCCTGGTGAAAACCTAGAAATAGACACCTTGATGGTACACAAAAAAATAAAAAAATGGAAAAATACAAAAAAAAATGAAAAATGTAAAAGTACAAAAGTACAAAAAAAGAAGAAAAAGAAAAAGTGCCTTGGTGAAAACCTACTAAACAGGCACCTTGGTAGCAAAAATAGAATCTCTGCCAAGATAGTGAAAACTTGGAAAATGGGCTCCACTTGTATAAAATGCTCCATCTATCAAAGAAATATTGGTAATTTCTTAGCTTTCTGTCCTATTTTAGTTTATACATATCTTGCAATCCAATAAAGTTGGTCTGTACACCAAACAACCAGAGTAAGAACCTAATCAATGTTTACAACTTGGGGGAAATCCTAGTCATATCCTACGGTCCTTAGTACCTAAGACAAGTCATATCTAGTCAATGTCCTCCAATGCTTTATCTGAGTCAAGTTGTTCGTCTCCCTACCATAAAAGGATCTTTGCAACTGACACACACATAAGAAAACTACGACACTATAAACAAATTTATCTCTAAGATATACTAAAATCTTTTTGTATGTTGACTGTTTCACATAAGATTTTTGCATTATATGTCTCTTGAGCTAATTAATGATGTCCTTCATAGATCTAAAATGGAAATGACTAGGGGCATAATCTTCTTCTTTTTTCCTGTCTAAGTGAAAATCTAATCACTTTGAAAACTCTAGATTGAATTGGTGTCCACTATAAGTGCCTCCATCATGATTGGATCACCATGTGTACCTCAACCTTTGATACCTAGATGCTTTAGAGAAGTTGGGTCTAACTTTGTATTTTGAGTAATTTCTCACTCCTACTGTAAAATGAGATGTTACCCAAGGATGTGAATGATAAAGGGTCACTGTGGGTAACTCACATGGGAACAAGAATGACCTCTCAACTGCTTGGCATGTTTGTATGCAAGGCGTATTCAGGTCATCACAACATTTATCACAACAACATTTGGGGTCAAATTTTGATGCCAATTTGTGACGCCACTACAATTTGTGTATGTTTTTTGTGTTTTTTTTTTGCAAGTGCCCCCAACGATTTTGTAATAGCGATGATATTGTCATAATTGAGACACCCATTTGGTTATAAACAAAAAAGAAAAGAAAAAGGAAGTATCATTTGTAATTTGTGAATTTGAAGAGTTGTCGCGAAGAAAACACTGCATTTCTGCATGGCGCGAAGAGGGCATTCGAGTTTGGCATGCGCAAAGAGGCCGACACTGTTTGGAAAGAGGGCACTGGCACTTGAGGTAGGCATTCAAGCTTTGTCTTCTCATTAACTCAATTTCAGTGGCATTGTTTGCATCTTAGCATTGTTAATAGTGACATTGGTTACATCTTAATTAGCATTTGGAATGCTCAATGACCCATGAGCTTTGAGAGCTAGGGCATCATTGCTATTACCTTCAAGGCATTGTGTGAAGTGTTTGATCTCTCTTTATTTGTTTTTCTGTTGATATTCACTATGTGGTACTCCCTATTTGTGATCATTTCACGAGGAAATGTCTTGATGGCTCGTGGGCTGCAAGCTAGGGCATCATACATTGTTAATGAGCTCATTGTTTAATACTTGCATTATTTACATCTTATCATTTGGAATGCCTGATGACCCACAAGCTTTGAGAGCTAGGGCATCACTTCTATTACCTTCAAGGCATTGTGTGAAGTGTTTGATCTCTCTTTATTTGTTTTTCTATTGATATTCACTATGTGGTACTCCCCGCTTATGATCATTTTATGAGGAAATGTTTTGATGGCTCGCGAGCTGCAAGCTAGGGAATCATACACTATTTATGAGCTCACTGTTTAATACTGGCATTGTTTACATCTTTTCATTTGGAATGCTTGATGACCTGTGAGCTTTGAGAGCTAGGGCATCATTTCTATTACCTTTAAGGCATTGTGTGAAGTGTTTGATCTCTCTTTATTTGTTTTGTTGTTGATATTCACTATGTGGTACTCCCTGTTTATGATTGTTTCATGAGAAAATGTCTTGATGTCTCGCGGGCTGTAAGCTAGGGCATCATACATTGTTCATGAGCTCACTATTTAATACTGGCATTGTTCATGAGCTCACTATTTAATATCTGGCATCATGAAAACATACATTAATACACTTACTATTTTGAATTTGAGCTTGGGCATCATGCAATGTTATTGTTGTCATTGCATGCTTGCTGCTGTTGTGCACCATATATTGTTTTATACACTATTTATTTCATTGAGACCATGAGCTTGGCATTTGTAATGTATTTTCTATTATTGGATCAATGCTACCATGTTGTTGAGTCTGTGTATGGCTTGACTATGCACATGTATAATTGTAGATGAGGATTAGTAATATGGTGCCAGGCATTGCTTAGATCCTTTGGATCTAACCCCATCTTTTCCTTCCTTGCAGGTTTTGGATCATATAAGAGCATACTAGATTGAACCCAGGGTCAACACTTCATTACTTTAGGCAATGTCTGGTACCTTCATTATTTATGTTCATCCACTTATGTATGTTTGCATTCATTCATATTCTTCTGAAAGTTGGCTATTAGTGACCATATAGGATCATTCTTGATGTTTTTAGGTCATTTGATGAAAAGATGTAAATAGGGACATCAATAATAAAATAGGGATATCTTCATAGGGATATATTAAGATTAATATCGTAAGTAAAAACATTACATAGTGGCATTCAGATTAAGTACAATATGAATTCACATGCCTTTAATTATGATACACTTTTGAAATTATCACTCATTGGTCATTTGACAATTCAAGATATAACTATCAGAATATAAACTGTTGCAAAAGGAAGAAACCCATATGTATCTATCATCATTTAATACAAAATATAAAAGTATCCCACAGACACAGTTGCTATTAAAACAACCATCCTCTAATCCCATGGTGTACTAGTCTCAAGGTAAGAACAATTTACTTAAGCCATCATATAAGTATCATCCTAAAGTTTAAATAGACATTGACTATGGATATACAACACTGAGCCATAATAAATTACAGAGTTTCATAGAAATTTCTATGTCCACTTACAATCATCCTACTACTTACACTATAATTTCTATGTCCACTTACAATAATAAATTACAGAGTTTCACTACAATTTCTATATCCACTGCCATTAAAATATATCACTCCTCCTGTTATATAGGCATCCTTCTCATTAAGTGTTTCCATTAAAATATATCACTCTTGTTATATAATGTATATGCATACTTGTTTAAAATGCCATACTTATTGCTCTTAAATATTATTACCATTTCACTCAAATTTACATGACATTAAAACCAAGCCCAAAATGTATACATACGTGTAAGTATAGGAGAAGCTGGATTCTGCAACTATTGAAAAAAAAAATACTATACCAATAGCAACTTACGAGAAACTATACTTGTGCTTACCACACCATACCTCAACATCATAATGCTTATCATTTTCAAGCTTGAGCGAGGTTCATACCACGCACTATTTGTAGATTTGTACGCAATGCTGATTTAGGCTGGAGGAAAACTACATGTTTCATGTAAACAACATGGTTGAATGCAATCTCTTTTGTGCATTTTCAAAAGTTTTCCCACCAATACAAGTGTAAATAACGCATTGAACATAATCTACGAACACTGCATGGTATGAAGTCTCACTGAAACTTGAAATATATCCACTCCTCATGTTATTATCAAAATTAAATTCAAATATCTCTCAAAACATTTATTCTTGTAGAATTAAGATATCCTTATCTCAATAATAAAACAATCTTTCATAATAGCTTTTGAATCACATTAACACACACCCATGTTCTATAGCATAGTTCGTTTTAGAAGTGTATGGCTGATGTCCCTATTTTGAAGTGTTTGATCATTTCTATTACCTTCAAGGCATTGTGTGAAGTGTTTGATCTCTCTTTATTTGTTTTGTTATGCATATACCTTCTTTGATCAACTCTAATATGCATAGGTGATGAACATTCATATTTTCCTAAGCAGTACTTTGAGCTTTCCTGCAACACATGTACTATTTTGAAAATCATCACAAGTCCATTTGTTGCAGGAAAGCTCACAATACACATGTCTGGATGACATTGTTTACATCTTAGCATTTGGAATGCTTGATGAACCATGAGCTTTGAGAGTTAGGACATCGTTGTTGTTACCTTCAAGGCATTGTGTGAAGTGTTTGATCTCTTTTTATTTATTTTTCTATTGATATTCACTATGTGATACTCCCTATTTATGATCATTTCATGAGGAAATGTCTTGATGGATCGTGAGCTGCAAGCTAGGGCATCATGCATTGTTTATGAGCTCACTGTTTGAGCAACTCATGTCCCTATTTGATTGTTCGGTGCTTTGTTTTTTATATTGATTTTACATCATATATTTAGTCTTAATAAATATCTTATAAAACAACATAAAACTAACCCAAAATACTTTGTCTTAATAAAATCCTAATAAAACAATATATTTAGTCTCAATAAAATCTTATAAAACAACATATAATATTGTGTGAAGTGTTTGATCTCTCTTTATTTGTTTTGCTGTTGATATTCACTAGCTATGTGGTACTCCCCGTTTATGATCATTTCATGAGGAAATGTCTTGATGGCTCGCAAGCTGCAAGCTAGGGCATCATACATTGTTCATGAGCTCATTGTTTAATACTGACATTGTTTACATCTTTTCATTTGGAATGCTTGATGACCAGTGAGCTTTGAGAGCTAGGGCATCGTTGCTATTACCTTCAAGGCATTGTGTGAAGTGTTTGATCTCTCTTTATTTGTTTTGTTGTTGATATTCACTATGTGGTACTCCTCGTTTATGATCATTTCATGAGGAAATATCTTGATGGTTCACAGGCTGCAAGCTAGGGCATCATGCATTATTTATGAGCTCACTGTTTGAGCACCGGCCAATCAAATAGGGACATGAGGTGCTCAAACAGTGAACTCATAATGACATAAACAATGCATGATGCCCTAGCAAAACAACAAAACAAATAAAGAGAGATCAAACACTTCACACAATATATTTTGTTCTATAAGATTTTATTAAGACTAAATATATTATTTTATTAAAATTTTATTAAGACAAAGTAGTTTGGGTTAGTTTTATGTTTTTTTATAAGATTTTATTAAGACTAAATATATGATGTAAACTCATAATTATACTTGATATATATATACTTCAAAGGAGGAATTATGAAATATAGTTGTAGGTAGGTATCTTTTCTATAATGATGGAGTGAAAGGTAATGATCAACGAGGTTGCTGCTATTAGATCATACATTAATACACTTACTATTTTTAATTTGAGCTCGGGCATCATGCAATGTTATTGTTGTCATTGCATGCTTGTTGTTGTTGTGCACCATATATTGTTTTGTACACTATTTATTTCAGTGAGACTATGAGCTTGGCATCTATAATGTGTTTTATGTTATTGGATCAATGTCACCATTTTGTTGAGGCTGTAGATGCATTGAATCACCACTGCCATTCTATTTTAATAGCAACAATATAACAAACAGAGCATTGTCCAATCAAATAGGGACATTAGTATAGATGATGCAGATTTGTGTACCTCTTTGTTTTGATGTAGCTTACTCATTGCATGCAATGAGGCCTCCTTGGGGCTGCCAACCATATTTTGATGTTATGATCTTTACTTGAAATCACAATAATGACTCACCAGGTGTTCATGCAGACATAAATGCAACAATTTACTCTCTGCAACATTCTTCTGAGTGCACATGTCCTGTAGCATGGTTTTTCTTTCAGAAGTGTATGGCTTGACTATGCACATGCATAATTGTAGATGAGGATCAGTAATAGGATGCCATTCATTGCTTAGATATATTTTATCTAGCCCTCATCTCTATTTTCTTTGTAGGTTCTGGATCACACAAGGGCACACTAGATTCATACTCGGGTAAAAAATTCATCACTTCAGGCAATGTCTGGCACCCTTATTATTTATGTTCATCCTCTTATGTATGCCTGTACTCTTGCATTTTCTTTTGAAAGTCATTTTCCTTGTATAGTATATACAAGTTATTTTTCACATATATACATGTAATCTTTAGATGCAAAAATTTCTTTTCCTTTACATGTATCTTTGCATGAAATGAACAAAAATTAAACAAGATCATCTAATAATGCAAACTAGGGTACTTGATGTTACATAGACCTTGCTATAACTTTGTCCTAGGCCCTCCTAGAATCAAAGAGGCTAATCTCCTAGCCTTAAGGGTGCTATCCTAGTCCCCTTCTAAGAAGTTTCAAACTCCACCTTTCTCCATTCAGTCTATGACACCAAGAATATGATAAAGTTCACTATTTTAGGAACCTCTTTGTCCCTTCTAAAAGTTTTTGTCTGTTGTCTGGCCTAAAAAAGCTACTAGGTTTATTAGGCCTAATTGACCTTTTTCTGCTAATAAATTCAAACTTCTCTGAGCAAAGCATCCAACTAATTATGGATTCAAATACCCTTTTGGGAGGGCTTTAAGATTCTTTCAGTCTCCTTTTCCCATACTATCCATATAGGGCCTGCTAAAAATAGGACTATAAATGAGGGTTTGGTAACTCAGTATCTGTAACAGTGAGGGTTTAGTATTTTCCCTTGTATCCATAATCCCCCGAGCTCTCTCTGCATTGAAGATGCTTGATCATGCATCTGACCTCCCCTTCATATCATTTGAACCAAGCTTTGAGTGCCCTCAATCACTCCATCTGCTCTGCAACAACACATTGACCCCTAACCAAACATTGATAGCTTGCCTAGGGCATCAGCTTATAGATACATCCTAAACTTTCTAGGGCCCCTCCTTTGCACAAAATATATTATAGGGAGTCTAGACACAAATCCAATAGATCCATATAGATTCTATGGTGGGAGAGTGCTCTAGCACTCCATTATTCAAAACTCTATCAGTAGTAACCCGAGATGGGCCAAAATAAAGAAAACTATGAAGACTAACTCAAAACTGAAATGAAATGCTAAATAACTATCCTAAGAATTCAAAAACATTAAAAATCATCACATGCAAACATTACAGTCAGATATTCAATCCATTTCTTATCTCTGTCAACACAAAAATATATATCTCTGTCAAAGGAAAACTAGTTACATAGTCTAACTTCAACCAAAAGTTTTCTCTCTGTACTGCACTCTTCCCTATGCCTCAAATTATGGTTTTCAAACCTTAAATAGCTCCCTCCTTGGTGTTAGGGCCCATGGATCAGGCTAGCTATCTCTTGAGCCGATTACATGCTTTTGCAAGAAAAATTGTCATGACAACTTTCAAAGTTGTCAAGCAACTTTTGGTGGATAGACAAACCACCTACACACACCTCAAAAGCACTCAATCCTTGATTGAGTAAGGGTCATAAAGGCCATTTTCAAACCTCTAAAACATTAAAGAGGCCATTTTTTCAACTTTAGAACATTGTCCTATGATAGGCAACCTAGAAAAGTTGGCTAAGACTGCTGCAACCAGGCTCCAAAAGACACCAAGAACTCAAAAGAACAAAGAAGAACAAACACTAGCTAGCACACCTAGAGAGACCAAATAGGCTTCTCCCTAACCTAGTGGCTTGGCTAAGGCCACTACAAGATAAAATTTAGGAACACTAGGTACCAAACAGCCCTACCTAGGTGCCCTCACCAGTACTGTAGTCCTTTTGAATCTTAGGATGACATCTCAATTGGGAAAGGAAAACCAAAACCTTTAATAGACCAATAATAACCAAGGCATGTGGGTGCTCTTCTGTTGTATAGTTATACTCATAAAATATATGTACGGTTATAAAATTTCATGCCTTGAAATTTTATAACATAGTTCATCTTCATCAAAATAGAATGGAAGTGGTGATTCAATGCATCTACCCACATTTTATGTTCTTTGAACCAATGAAATTTTTATCATCATGATGAAGTAATAATGCATTAAATGTCTTACGGATGTCCCTATTTGATTGGTCGGTGCTCTGTTTGTTATATTGCTGCTATCAAAATAGAATGTCAGTGGTGATTTAATGCATCTACAGCCTCAACAACATGGTAGCATTGATCCAATAACATAAAAAAACATTATAAATGCCAAGTTCATGGTCTCAATGAAATAAACAGTGTATAAAACAATATATAGTGCACAATAATAGCAAGCATGCAATGACAACAATAACATTGCATGATGTCCGAGCTCAAATTCAAAATAGTAAGTGTATTAATGTATGATCATATATTTAGTCTTAATAAAATCTTATAAAACAACGTAAAATTAACCCAAAATGCTTTGTCTTAATAAAATCTTAATAAAACAATATATTTAGTCTTAATAAAATCTTATAGAACAACATATATTATGTGAAGTGTTTGATCTCTCTTTATTTGTTTTGTTGTTTTGCTAGGGTATCATGCATTGTTTATGTCATTATGAGCTCATTGTTTGAGCACCTCATGTCCTTATTTGATTGGTCGGTGCTCAAACAATGAGCTCATAAACAATGCATGATGCCCTAGCTTGCAGCCCGCAAACCATCAAGACATTTCCTCATGAAATGATCATAAACGAGGAGTACCACATAGTGAATATCAAAAGCAAAAAAAATAAAGAGAGATCAAACACTTCACACAATGCCTTGAAGGTAATAGCAATGATTCCCTAGCTCTCAAAGCTCACAGGTCATCAAGCATTCCAAATGAAAAGATGTAAACAATGCCAATATTAAACAGTGAGCTCATGAACAATGTATGATGCCCTAGCTTGCAGCCTGCGAACCATCAAAACATTTCCTTGTGAAATAATCATAAGCGGGGAGTACCACATAGTGAATATTAACAACAAAACAAATAAAGAGAGATCAAACACTTCACACAATATATGTTGTTTTATAAGATATTTATTAAGACTAAATATATGATGTAAACTCAATATAACAAACAGAGCACCAGCCAATCAAATAGGGACATGGGCTGCTCAAACAGTGAGCTCATAAACAATGCATGATGCCCTAGCTTGTAACCCATGAGCCAAACTTGAATGCCCTCTTCGCACCACACAAAAGTGCAGTGTCATCTTCGTGGAAGCTCTTCGAATTCACAAAAATTACAAATGACATTTTCTTTTTTTTTGTTTTTTGTTTATAACCAAGCTGGTGTTGCAATTAAATCAACAAATGCCATCAAAATGAAATTGAGTTAATGAGAAGACAAAGCTTGAATGCCTTCATCAAGTCATGGCTGCAATATGAAGATCAAATGCTAAGGAACTATGTTATAAAATTTCAAGGCATGAAATTTTATAAATGTACAAATATAAAATTTCAAGGAATGAAATTTGACCTCTGATTTGACCTTGATAATGTCCCCTCCATTGCTTATTCTTGATCATGTCTACCTTGTGTTGATGGGCATGGTGGGTTACTATTGTGGATGCATCATTTGGAAATGATGTCATAGAAACACCAGATGGAACAACAACATCTAGTGTTGTTGTTGCACTATTTGGATGATGCAGTCACAACAGTGATTCACCAGGTGTTCATAGAGACATAAATGCAACCACAACAGTAATTCATCGGGTGTTCATAGAGACATAAATGTAGGGCTTCATTTGGATTCCAACGCCTATACATTGCACATGTTCCTGAGTGCACATGTTCTATAGCATAGTTCCTTTTAGAAGTGTGTATCTTAACTATGCACATTCATAATTGTAGATGAGGATCAATAATAAGGTGTCAGGCATTGCTTAGATCCTTTGGATCTAACCCCATCCTTTTTTTCCTTGCAGTTTCTGAATCATACATGAGCATACTGGATTGAACCCAGGGTCAAAACTTCATTACTTCAAGCAATATCAGGAACCTTCATTATTTATGTTCATCCACTTATGTATGTTTGCATTCATTCATATTCTTCTAAAAATTGGCTATATGCATATTCTTCTTGTGTCTGAGTCTTCTAACTATGATCAATTTAATGTTGTAAATCTTGACATAGAATTTGATATCAATCGATCATATATCCATTTCAAATGATATAACTCCATTTGATAAAATGTCCATATGAAATCTAGAGAAATACATTAATTTTATAGCGAATTCATGATTTATAATGCCCCTTGATTTATAGTGAATTAATTTTATAGCGAATTCATGATTTATAATTCAGTTGTAGTAGCTCAATGTGTTTGAACTCAAGAATACCCCTTAGGAAGTAAGTGTATAAATGAAGGATAAAACACATAGGAATCTATGAGAAGCTATGAGAAGGTGACATGAAGCTAATGAAAGGAGGCATCTCAATGATGTTAAATCATAGGGGATTCTTTTTGTTCCCTGCAATGGAGTGAGCTAATTCTGAAAGTATAAATAGATAATTTTAACAATGTATAAAGTCCTTCACAAGATGTAATAAAAACACTAGTGGCAAGGCACGAGAACTGTTTGACGAAATGCCACAATAGTGGTGTCCCATGCAATGCTGAGATGTTTAGTTATATGCAATGCTAAGATATTCAAAATATTATTGGATAAATAGATAATTTTAACAATGAATAATGTCCTTCACAAGATATAATGAAAACTATGGAGTGAACTATGTTTGTCTGATTATATAACTATTATCTTATGTCAAGTATCCCACACAGTCTCATGGATTGTTAGGTACAAGTCAATACACCCATAAAGATTAATGTCTTTTACCATATGTAAAATATCTCTCTCATTGCCACCTATCTTTCTCATAGCATGAGGTGCAGGTACTAGTGAAAAGGTATTTGTCAAAATTATCTTCCTCGAGCGAGGAAAATCTAGGAATGGAAGAAGAAAGTGAGACATTTAGTACATGTAATTCAATGAGATCGACTCAAGGTCAAAAGATTAGAAAGAAATTCAATAAATGCATGAAATTTTTCCTTGCTCAAGGGAGGTCATGTTCTTATGACGATGAGAGAAAAGGTGACTCTGAGCTGCCGTTTAGGTACAAACATCTATAGAAACAATGGGTCCCCAATGAACTTCCTCCAATAAACACTGATTTTTGTGTTAAAGAGAGGATATATTGCATAGCACCATCTTCATTACATGGTTTGGGCCTATTTTCCATGGATGGCATAAAGGTCTCTTACAACAAATTTATCGAATTGATGGAGTATGTCGGACCTTGTTATGATTACAGTAGTTGGATGCAGATTGTTAAATATAAAAAAAGCATGTGTAGGTATGCACTCGCGGCAAATTATATACAACAAAAATTCAGCAAACAAAGTAAAAAAGTAGCTATATACATTGACGGAAGACCAAAAGTATCAGGGAATATTGCAGGTTTTATAAATAGTACACAACCTGCGTCAACTAAGAAGCAACCCAATTGCATATTTGAGGTGCGCGAGGGAAATTGTGTATTTGTGTGTGATCAAATCAATACGTGGAGGCGAGGAGTTGCTTATCGATTACAATTTGAATCGTATAGATACAAAAAACCCCATCACTATCATGGACAAGGTGGTACACATTTTGATAATTGTCTATTATTCAATGTAACTTAGAATAAGAAGATGTGTTTTACCATGTCTGAATGATTTTTTTTGAAATAAAGAGCTATAGTATGGATCAACAGCCACACGATACACACGGTAGTGATAGTTCTCATGGGACTTCTTCCCGACAGGTAAAACTCATTGTTGTACAAATGCACATACAAGAAAAATGTTAATGCATATCTTTGTTATGTTAATGCGTATATTTTGTTGTTCTACTATTTTGGATTGCTTTTAAATAAAGGGCTAATAATATTATTCTCACAAATGAGTGTTGATCAGAGAAAGGGAAAGGAACAAGTATTCCATGAGGAGCCGCATAATGAGCATGATCCATTTGATGTTGATTTTTTATTAGAGGTTGATCCTGTGGTTGCACTGGAAAGGGTCCTTCATGCAATATCAAAAGAGTTAGCTCAAATGGAAAATATTCAACCTCACACTCCTGAAATATAGAGGGCAGTGGATATGTTGATTGGTCGTGTTCAAAACTATAGAGTAAGTATTAATGTAGTTTTTAATTATAACAAAAGTTCAATAATGATTTTTATAGTATATTATTTTATTTATGTCATTAACTAAAATATATGTGTTCTCTTTACAGGGGATGCTAAATAGATTAAAGGGCATTACCTTAGATGCAAATACTTCAGATGGTACATCACATGTTTTAGCCTCCATCTTATCCATGGTTATCCATATTTTTTTATGCTCTAACAATATTTTTGTTCAACACCTGCTATTGAACCTATGTTGAGTATAATACTTGGTTCGAGGATTAGTTCCACAGAGGTAGTTCCACCTGAAATGTCGGCAAGTACACCTACTATTGGTAAGTAGACTCCTCTTTTTCTCTCTTATTTATCATGTGTTTATTTCACTTGAACTATATATTCTTTCTTAGGGGGCATTTTGTAATATTGGATTCATTTTATGTAGGAGGTGATGACGCAATTCCTAGATGTACTCGTGTTAAATGTATGGGAATGATACAGTGTGATCAATTTCTCGTGAGCAATGAAGATGGACTTCCCTTGAGAGTAGCCCAGCTTCCAGGTACTTTAAAGACTGATCCTTTCTTTTACTATACAATATAATACTCATAACATAATGCACTAACCCCCTGTGTGGTCCCTTGCAATAACTAATTATAATAATCTCATAATTATCTTGCAGGGAATAATCTATTTTATGAAAAACTTAATGATGAATGTTTGCACATTTTCGGGCCGACCATACACACATGGTATCATATTTTTATTTCATTTCATCCCTTTCTTCAAGTATATTAAAAGGTAGCTTCACTTCATTTATGAATCTAATAGTTTTTTTTCTTAAAAGGAGGTCAGTACAAGATAAAGGGTTAAAGAATAAGCTCATTGACTCTATGACAACACTTTTTGGACCTAAAGTCTTTCATAGACTTAGACTCCTTGACAAAGCGGGCATTGTTTTGAAGTATATTTGGGACAACTACAGGATCCAAATAGAACATGACCCTTATTATGAGAAACCTCCCTATATTCCTATTAATGAGTGGGAGGATCTTAAAAAGGATGCACTTGAGAGAAGTGCAAGACATAGTGGATGAGTAGTATCACCCGAGGAAAGAAGGTACGTGATAATGTTAATAATGAAATTATGTACTATTTACTCTTTGTACTTATGTGAGCTAACATACTTCAAGCATCACATAGGTTGCTTGACATAACAAAGGCAATAACAACAAGAAAACAAAAGCACGGGCAACACAGGCTTGGCTCGGGTGGATATTCAAAACTTGTTGCACGAGTTGTAAGTATTAGTAAATGAAAAATTGTATGCAAATATTTATAATTAAATTGCAATCAATTTAGTTTTGATGAAATTCACTACAATAAAAATTCATGATACCAATAAAAAATGCAGGCCTTGGAGTTCAAAAAATCGATTACAGAAGAGGACAAAAAAATAGGCTTCAAACAAGGCTATAAAGTCATGGTTGAACGATACTGAGCAATGAGTGCACAAGGTTCTTCTGTTGGATCTGTTGATTAGGTAAATAAGCCAATTGATTTTTATTTCAAGTTGAAAACTTTACCAATTACTGTATTTGATGTTAAGTTCCAACATAAAGTGAATATATTTTTTTTAAGTAAGGAAACACTAATTATATATTTGTTTAAAACTTTAAAGTGAATATATTTATATGTAGTAAACTGAATGATTAACATTTCTTAGTATTTGTCTTGTATTTATATGTATATATTGTCGATAAATACACTAATTATTTGCATCGAAATGTAGCCTACCGATATTGATACTGCACCAGCTGAGCACGATGGAGGCATCAATTCTAATGTGAATTGTAGTACTCAAGGTATACATTTTCTATTCAAATTTTGATTAATGAATATTTAATACAAGCAAACATGTTAAATTGAATTTGGCATAGTAATAAAAATTTAATTATAATGTGTTGGGATTAATAAAACATTTTGTATTGTAGTTGCAGGGGATGTAGAGGATGTTGTTCTCGATGAGCGTGTTGAGGTTCAAGCCGTCGGGCAAGATGATGTGGTTGGACAAGGTAAAGAGCATCACGTTTATATTTTTTAATGTATTGAAATGCTTGTAACAATAATGAATATATTTTAAATTAACCCCAATTATGATAATATGTTTTTAATTGAAGCCTTTTATTTGTTATTGTAGAGGACCCGCCTTTGCAAAGGACAGTGAGATCACGTGCACAACCGAGAAGAAATGACACTCTGGACATGGATACACCTCTGCAACCTATATAAGGAAGCAGAAAAAAAGAGAAAGCCAAAACAAAAATGATTCTCATTTATGCAACTTATTTGATAATGACTGATGTTTATTTGACAATGACTGATGTTTATTTACACATGTTTGAGTTTAGTTCCATGTTTAGACACTAAGTTTCCTTTTATACACTGTTGTAATGTTGGAGGGGTTTTTGATAAATTTTAGTGGATTTCATATTTTGGGAGAAATTAGTATTAGAATGTTCAATGGGTTCTTTTCTAAAACACAATACTTAAATCATCATCTTGTTTAGAATGGTTAATCAATTGTTTAAGGTGGATTAGTTGTGATGATGAGACATGCCATTTAGATGTTAACTATGACAGTCTCTTGGTTTCAGGCAATGCAAAAGGAGATGCCTAGTTCAATATACAATCTCAATTCATATACATAGGATATCAGGTGGAGTTGAAAAATACAACAGGGTTGCATTTTTTATAGAGGTCTTTAATTGCGTATTTTAAGTTATAGACCATTGCGAACATTGTAATTTTGACCTATTAAAAAAATGTAAATGTGTTGTGTTTTTTCAACTCCACCTGCTATCTGTGTGTATTCAGCTTGTGTTGCATGCACATTCTCGATTCAAAGTGGGAAAAAACTTATTTTCAATGCGAGGGAGAGAAGCCATACACATAAGTGATGGAGTTGAGGGGAGATGAAGGAATACCAAACATTGAATTTGGAAATTTTCATCAGAGAAATTGTAGTGGAGGTCTGATCAATAGAGAAGATAGTAATGACTGCAGGAGAATGAATAGTGGTTACAGTTGTAGTGGGGAAGATAGTGGAGGCCATCCATGAAGAAACTTGTCGATAGAGATGATGTACAAGAAACAAAGGAGAAAAAAATGTAAATTTGTTGGGTCTTCTCAGCTCCACCTACTATCTGTGCATATTCTTCTTGTGTTGCACGCACATTCTCGATTCAGAGTGGGAAAATCTTATTTTCGATGCGAGGGAGAGAAGCCAAACACAAAGAACATGCAAATAAACACAATAGCTACAAAACATAAATGTAGGTATCACAACAGCTGAGAAACATAAATGTAGGCATCATGGTCCCAATTGTTTGGAGACATAACATAATTGAATGCTATACCTAGAAAATGCAACACAACCACTACTCCTGCAGTTCTAAGTTGACACTATGGGATCCAAAAACCATATATAGATTCCTTATCTTTGGTTTTTGGATCCCGCAGTGTCAACTCAAAACTACAAGAGTAGTGGTTGTGTTGCATCATCTAGGTATAGCATTCAATTATGTTGTGTCTCCAAACAATTGTGACCATGATGTGTACATTTATGTTTCTCAGTTGTTGTGTCCCAGGACCCCTTATGACCCTTTATGACCCTTTACAACCCCTAAGAATACATCTTAGAGGTCTTAAAGTGTTGTAAAGGGTCATAAGAGGATCCTAGGAGGGGCCAGATGAGCTTCCACCTTCACACGATTGGCCCTGTTAAGTAGAGAATGTTAAACTATTATCAAAACAAAGAGAAGCTCAATAATTTAAGATCTCAATCAACGTACGACAAATATATATTTCTTTTTAAAAAATAGAGTGAGTCGTCACAATTATGACGGAAACCAAAGAATAATCAATGACAAAACTAAAAGCGATGACTATCTATCGAAAACATCAATCACTTCAAGGAGCAATGATCACTTCAGCTTGCCTCAATAAGTCTTGACCCAAGATCAAGTCATATTGATCCATCTCAATGGCTACCAAGAACCAAGTCATAAAGAAACACCACAGACCGCACTGTGAACCCGCTATGAAGAGGCATCCAATGTCTCATAAGTCATATCAAATAACCTGTTTTCTGTAATCCAAGTCTCTCAGCCTGGTTCAGCTAGAAGAAGACTTCTCCCAAGTCATCATGGACACCATAGTGATCTACAAATCCAAGTCTCTAGACTCGACTCAATAATGTACGAGCCGCTTCCGAATCTACTGTAAAGTCATCTCCAAATGACAGCCAAATTTGCAAGAACACCAATCGAGTCAAACTTGATCGACAAATATATATATATATATATATATATATGTGTGTGTGTGTGTGTGTGTGTGTGTGTGTGTGTGTGTGTGTATATATATGTGTGTGTGTGTGTGTGTGTGTGTATGTATATATATATATGTATATATATATATATATATGTATATATATATATATATATATATATATATATATATATATATATATATATATATATATTTTAAAATTGTGATTTCCGTTGCAATTATGACGGCACTAGAGAAGCGATGACAATCTGTCAGAAATGCCCAATGGATAACCATCGCACCAATAGTATTTCCATCGGTATATAATCTTCCAATGATAGTTAGGCGTCAGAACATTATGACGATTACCCATCGTAGGTACAACATTTCTATCGGTAACTAACTACATTTGACGGAGATCTATTGAACATGGGACAGCTACGAGTAGACCCGATGGGTATATTCATTGTGTTGAAACCCCCTTTTGCGATGACTATAGATGTCACATGTATGATGCCTATCGTAACCATCGGTGTTTCCAATTGCAAAACTGTGACACCGGGTGGTGTCGCTAATCAACAGTATACTGTCTGAATTTAGACAATCAGCCGTCAGAAAAAGGTCTCAAATGTATTAGTGTATGCTCTTATGCTTATACAAATTGCTAAATCAAAATGGGCATGATATTCAGGTCATCCTGGCTCTTATGCCTTGGTGCTTATATCTAATCTGACAAATCCAACAAAAAGTTAATATTCATATGTTTATGGTTGCCTAACCAGTGAACATTGTATCAACATCCGGTGTTACCTAAAATATTCAGTGATGTGAAAAGACCAACAAAGGATCAATGACTAAGTCCTAGGATTGCATTTCATTTGTATTTTGCATTTAGTCTGGTTGCATGTCTTTCATGATTTGAATACAGTATAGTGTTTCATGTTCTCAACATTGCACTTAACGCATCATGGGATCGAGGGTAATGTGAAGGTCTCTCCAAACTGACAAGCAAGCAATCACCATCTTGAGTTAAACGTTATTTTTTTTACAACTATTGAGCACTTGAATTCTTCGTGTACCTGGAAAAACATCATGTGTATCGCTGCATTTACATATAACATCACTACATTTACATAATCATTTCATCTATCCATTGCATACATACATGTACATCAATAACCATAATAAAGAAATGCATAATTCATATAACATTCATCATTGCATCTATATTGCATAATCATACATACATTAAAAGAAAATTAAACATTGCATGCATTTGCATCACATGATGAACAACATCATAAATGAAATAACAAGTGCTATGATGTCAAACCAAAAGATCTCATTAAAATATATATATATATATATATATATATATCTATATATATATATATATATATAGATATATATATATATATAATAGTACATGGGGTGTATCACAAAAATCTATAGTACATCAGAGCACAATGTGTGTACAATACAAAAAATTAGCCACAATGAGCTATCAATACAACAAAATGATAAAAAAATGAAGAGACGACTATCATATCAACTGTCTACCTGATCCTCTACATCGGGTGTCACTCCCCCTCCAGCTGGGACATCGGGTGGCGGATCTGTCTATGGTGCCCTCGCTCCCTCCGACCCTAGTATGTACTGGGAGTATGATGTGACCCTCTGGCCTAGTGGCACGACTTCAAAATAGGTTGACACATAGTATGCCACCCTGCTAGTCTAATGCACTATCTCTGCTCGTGGGCTTTGAGTCTCTGCCTGGGACTCTCGAAGTTGTCTATCCCACTCCACCAGTCTGACCTCCAAAGAGAGTCTTTGGGCTCTAAGATCCCTAATCTGATGGTAGAGATGGTGTATCACATCTTGTGGTGTCTGTCTCAACCTAGGGTTCGCCTCCTCAACCACATCCTCCTCTCCACCTATATCCTCATCTTCACCACTTGCCTCTACCTATGCCTTATGACATCTAACCTTAGCCCCTACATCAAAATCAAGTGCATCTTGTGCCTCACCCATGTGGACATCCTGCTCAGCCCCCAGCACCTCCTCTGGCGCTATGGTACTACCCACGGCACCTAGTATCCCACCCTCACCCTTGGTTACCTCCTCTGTAAAACTAAAGGCCTAACCAATGGCACTTCTCGTGGCCTCAGGGTGGGTATGACGTCTGGTACCTGCTATGGTGGGGCACCTACTGCTCATTATACAAGATGAACCTAGTGTGCCGCTGGGATCGATACGTCCCTCCTCCTATGTCCCCTACCCCAAGGTGCACCAGTAACATCCTCGGCCTCCTCCATGGTCATGATTGGCTCTATGGGATCAAAAAATTATCAGAATGGGTGCTTTGCTAAATGATCCTTGTATGCATTCATCACCCTAGTGTCGACCACCTATACCTTGTAGTCCCAATCATGGCTCTGAAGGCTATTGTACTCCTATATGCATATGGCGTAGGATAGCCATGGATCCCAGCCAAGTTCCATTTCATGTACCTATCTTGCATATGAGGTGAAATCTTGCAGTACATCTTGTACAAGGCTAACTGCCTCCATACCCATGTAATCAAAAACCTCTCCAGAATACTGGTCGATTGACCAATAAATATACAGCTCTGATAGAAATAGTCAAATGTGCCCGAGTCATGGGCCATGCCTCAATCTGTAAGTATGGTCACCATACGACCATTGTCATGTCATCAAGCACTCTCCTCCAGTACTCTATCTGCCCCATCCTATCCTATGTAACGTAGCTAGTGTACCTATATATAAGAGGCTCTTATGGCTGCCTCTCATCTCTGCATATGGGTCTGTAGATAGGGATGTGCTCCCATGCCTAGATCTATAACACTATGACTCTGAAGGTGAAGGTCTTACCCTCATGATAGACTACCTCATGCATCTTAGAAAACATGTGGCCCAATAAGCATTGTCCCCACCTAAACTCAGCTGGATGTGCCATCAATTGTTGTACCATGGGAGCCCACCCCATCAAGAAATCATTATGTTGACGGTCTAACATGATAATCCCCCTATCATCCCAACAATGATGCAATCTAGATGGTTTGTATGCCCATATCTCTGAACCAGTGTCTCCCAGGGGATCTGCTAGGCGATCTTCTCATCTACCTCGAATGTGGTACGAAAATCTTGTAACCCTGTGTTCCCTAAACTACGGTAGTTAGGGCGAGGGCCGTGGAATGGGATCCAGAGGATGCGGTATACATCCTTGGGTGTGATGGTAATCTCCCTTGTTGGGAAATGAAAAGTCTGGGTCTCAGAATGAAACCTCTCAATCAATGCAGTAATCAAACTGTGATTTTCCATAATCACGGTAAACCAATCAGATGCTCAAATCCACAGAAAGCCAGATGTATCCTGAGTGGATCAAGAAGTGAGATACACAGCCTCTGCATGGCTAAATGCGAGACTCGCACATGAATATCAATATATCTCATCTGCAAGCACAAACAAATGACATCGACATCAGTAACTTGATCCAAATTGATGTCAGAATGCACAAAATTTGATAAATTAAACATTCTGAAAGGTGCATTAAATGCTATTAAATTTATCTGAGCAATTAAAATTTTAAAAATATTGCATTAACAACCCTAAAAACACTCATTTTTCATACGGCATCTCAGAAATTTAAATATTGGTGTCAAGTGTCATACAACACTATACATCCACCCATATGACATTTTGGTTTCATACGACGCTCCACAAGTTGTCGTACGACAACTATGGGATCTAATGAAATGTCATACAAGAGATGGGTATCTCCCATACAACACACTACATGAATGCACACGACACTTGAAGTTGACTTGAAATGTCGTACGACACTCTACAAGTTTTTGTATGACAACCCATGAGGCAAAAATAAAAAATGCGTAAAAAGACTAAAAAATCCTTAAAAAATATTAAAACATGTGTTCAATTGAATTCAAGAGGTGATCAGAGGTCCACTTACCAAGTTCTCATACTGTCGAGGCTGCTAAAACTGATGAGAACGCTCGAATTGATGCAAAGATACGGGGACCACCATTTTTTCTCTCAAAGGGCTCCATAAAATCTCAAAAGTCAACGGTGAAAATGATTTGAAAATGACTCATTTTCGTCTTATATAGGTTTTGACCTAATTTTTCAAAGTGCTCTGATTTGTGTGAAAATAACACCCCTAGCTAATTTCGACATCCTAAATCTATTTTTTGGATCAAAATTAAAATCTAAGATCATTTCACTTGTCAAAATTACAATTTAAAATTTTGGACCCAAGACGGTTAGCTGCTTGCATAATCGACCTTCACAATATCATAGGAATCTAGAACTCAGTCTATTTGATCATTTCACATCAAACTCTCCTAATTTCAACTTGGTCAACCCATGGTCAAACCTGGTCAAACTTGGTCACCATGACCTCTAAACGATGCAGAATGCATCCCCGAACATATACAACCACTTCTACAGTCGATCACATTGCTACATATAATCAATTCAAACTGGCTTTCTCGTCAGATTTTGATTTTCAACTTGAAGGGGCATGGTATTACACATCATTAATCACATCTGCTGATCAAATCTTCTTCAACAATTAAGACAACAACCAAGTCTAATTGCCGACTCAATCAAAGTCCTTGCTGCTTGGGGCATATCACTTGGGGCATATCAGATTCATCGAAATCCATATCAATCTAGTATTCTTTTAATCTTGTAAATTGTATTAGCTCTTCATAACCATTAGTTTAGTTGTGTTATCTCCTTTATTCTTCGTAACTGAAGGGTTCAAAGTTGGTATCCTTTTGATTCCTTTGGACAAACAGGTTTGGAGTCAGGATATTTGATTCCTCGTAATCATAGGTTCAAAATCAGGTGCTTTATCACTTCTTCATAATCATAGGTCCAAAGTTGCTATTGTTGACATCATCTTCGATTCTTTGGTCAATCAGGACTTGAATCAACATCTTCAAATCTTCCAATCAATTTCTATCTCAGAATCAATTAATCAAAAAAGGATCAATTTCTCCACCACATAACTGAGATCGGGTCCCATCAAACATATTTATCTTTGAACCACTATGCTTTGCACGGTAATTCAAAGAGGAGAAAAATGTAATACTGCAAAAATGGGCTTCAGTACCATTAACCTCCTACATCAACAAATTGATCAAAATCGACCCTAAAGTCCTAACCTAAGGTACATTTGCACATCAAGTTATCAAAACCCTAATCAATTTTATCATAAATCTGCATCAGGGAATATTCCTAAATATTCCTAATCTATCCTAATTATCTCTGATTAAATATTATTTGGAAATAAATAATATTATTTTATTTATCCTAAGTGCGATTGATTGAATATGATAAATATTTAATTAATTGAACTTAATTTAGCCACTTGATCACTTTAATTAGATTTAATTAATATTATTCCTTAATTAATATTATTTATTTGATAATTAATCAAAAATTCTAAAAATAATCGATTGAAAATTTATTTAATTGATTAATTGAAATTGTCAAATTTAATAATATAATTTTGGATGAAGTTTGATTAAAATAATTGATTAACCCATAAATTAGTTATTTTTAAATAAAGTTGAGAATAAAACACATGGAAATTAAATAAACTCACAATTATCTATGCAAAAATCAGAAGATCAGTTAAACTCAAAATCAACTCTTGGACTCATTTTGTTAACTTTCTAAACTCAACATGTGATTGTGAATTAAAAAGTAGATTGGAGTGATCTCGACTTCTAATTATGAGTTAAAAAGCTGATTTGCATGATTTTCACTAGATAATTGATTCTAATTCCCTGATAATTTACCAATCAATTCAAGTTAATCAAGGAGTGATTTTTGGCTTTTCCATGAGTTCTCAAACCTAGATTTCTATATAAATGGTCCTCGGTCTTTCACAATAGTATGTGCAATTTTGAGAACAATAGAGTTATACTATCGAGTTCTTGCGAGATTGTGCATCCATTTTTTAGATCAATTGCTAGTTTTTGCATTCATAGCTTAGTTTTCATCTTCATTGATATCAAGTTTTAGATCAATTTCATATATTTTTTATTGTTATTGCATTCAAAATCACAAAAATATAGATTAATCTTGAATTCATTTCAATAGTTTTTGCATTTAAATCCTTCATTTAGGTGTTGCATTGTCACTGATCTTGGTCAAATCTGAGAATACCATACTCGCATCTTCTAGAAGGCAGTAAATCGCTTGATTGATGATACATTCGTTGATTGTTTATTTTCTTATCATTAATCTGTAATGTTTTACTGAAGTGTTGTGTCTTCTGAACATGTACAATTTTCACACACATAGTGGTATATCATTTTGGTACATCTATGGTATTCAATAGATATAGAAACATGAAGATTGGATGGTTATCATTGGCTATTGTGTTCAAAGTTCATTCTAGAAATATTTTCTATATGAACATTCATGTAGTTCATTGGAAGATTATGATATGCCAGTTGTATTCAATTTTGGATAGGTGCTACTTGGTGCTATCTTTCGATTGGTGTTGAATATTTGTAGATCAATACATGGTCTTGATTGTGGCATTCTCATAGACCCCAAAATATGTTATCTTTCATTATTTGTACTATGTAATGTGCTTATCTTCTATATGACCTATCTTTAGGTCCCATCGTAGCATGGTATGGACTTCTCATATGTGTGACCTATCTTCTAGGTCTGGTTCTTATGTGTTGATCTTTATAGTATATCTCAAGATACCTTTTTGTATTCAAGTTGAAATGTTTTTTCTAGGTTGACTTATTTGTATTATTCAAGAGGATATATATTGATATAAAACATCTATTTGGATGGCATGGTATTGTTATCATGAAGGATTTTACCCATTATGCTAAATTTAAAAACTCAACAATCTCGTGAAACATAGAATGATCTTCAAGCTTGTGAATATGCCTATAGTGAAGATCAATCTTCAAAGAAGGTCATTTTCCTCTCAATATCACCTAGGACTATCTTTTGAAACAGGAAAAAGAATAGAAGGATATGCTCAAATTAAAACCTATCTCTAAATTGTGATATACCAAATGGTGAAACAAATATGCAGCTAATCAACCCACAAACAAACCATCAAAGAAAACTATATTATCTCACAACCCATCCAAACATGCTCTACAATTAAGATTCTTATAAAAGGTTTTTGACTTATGAGACTTATAAAAGTAAAATAATGATGTCTTCACTAATTTAATACTCAGACTATATAAACACACTCACAGACATACACTATAACATGTTGATTTTTGCATTCCATATTGAAGTAAAATGATAAAATGAAGGGAAAACACAACACATTTCAATAAAAGTAACTCACAAAAAATACTTAGGACTCATAATTTGATAAGGAATATCAGTCTCTATAATGAAAAGATCATGAAAATATTAGCTACAACCTACATGTGCCCAATACAATATATGCCAAATTTGCAGAAAGCAAAAAATGGCTAAAAGAATGGATCCCTAATACAAAGTGAAGGAATCAATATATAGCTCCAAACCCTCAAGGGTCAAGTAAATGATAAAATCAAGGAGAAAGAGGGGTCAAGCAAACATAAACATGGAGTTGACCACCTCAAAACCCCCTACATGTATTCTTGACCAATGTAGGCCTCCAAAATGATGTCAAACTACCTCCAGACTTTTCAAAACTCTCCAAAATGCATGTAGATTAGAAAATCACTCTTTTGACCACTTAACTCAAAATATCTCCATGCATCCTATTTTTTCCCTAAAAATAATATTTATAATTGACCCTTTAATCAATATTTTACAATTAGGATTCAACTATGTAGTTTTTTTAGTCAAACACATCGACTCGTGTTTCATGAGTTGTGGTTCACAAGAACCCATCTCTCATGAGAATGAATAGAACACTTAGAAATATTTTACAATCAAAGTACATGTAAAAATAGAATAAAAAATTATATCTCTAGTTTATCCTCTCAAGGAATTCAAAAATAAAAAAATCTCCCTTCTCTACAATTAAACTCAACTCCTCTAGGCTCTCAGTTACACCTCAAGAATGCTCTCAAGGAACTAATGCTTTCTAACTTTTGCATTTCAAATTGAATACTCATCACATGTTTTATAATTCAACATGCAATGAATATTAAGTATAAATTTGATATATGCAAAAAATAAATAAATAAATAAATAAATTAAAGATATATTTAAATTAATATTTATCAAAAAATATAATATATATCACTTAATAAATATTAAATTTCCATTGATTAAAAATATATATTAAATTTCTAAGTAATATTTATTAAGTAATATAAAATATAATATTTATTATATATTAACTAAAATGATTGTTAATTTTTATAAGGCATACAAGCCTTTCCTTAACCCCACAACATATTGACTTGGTAAAAGATTTTTTAACTTAAGGCACCAAATTCCTATCAATTAGTCAATTCGGTCACACAAATCCTAATGTCAAACACAATGTTTCCACTCATCTTTTCACATTTCCTTTTTTGTGATTTACTTTTTGCACCTTTGTGGCAGTCATTCGATTTCATGACTTATGATGACATTCGGGTTCAAGTTCTGTGAAAAGGGTGTGATTGAAATGGAATGACACTTTCTCTTGGAATGCATGGCTTATGATGACATTCAGATTTAGTACAGGGACAATCTAAAAGATGGCAGCATGTGCAGTTTATTTCAGGGGGATAAGATCAAGCAGAGGGCTAGTTTAATCGTCAAGATTCACAACAGGAGAGCGACTATGGAATTAGTTTAGGACTGTACTCTTGTGGTCCCTTGGACTGATGGTCTTGTAGACGTCATTAAAATTCTTCATTTATTCATTCAGGTTTGGATTCCTATGAAAAGCTTGGAGGTCTTTTTGATATTTCATCTCCTCTGGCTTTGTGGTGCCACCATGAGAAACTAGGGCACAGATGGAATTCCAAAACCATTTTTATCTCTAGTAAGTATTTATCTGTGAGCTTGATTTGTAGAAAACCATATGAGCCATCTTCCTACAGAGAAAAATGAATTTAAAACAATATATGCTCTACCATTTGTATATGATCATAGACTCTTTATGTTCCATTCTTCCATTTTGGCCACAACTCTGTCAACAGTTGAAACAGATAAAACCTTGTTTGTTCATGCATCTGTTCTGTACTTGATTAATAGCTCTATTACTATATATTTTATTCTTTGAGGTTATTGTGCATTCAAATCCTAAAAATATTGCAATGTGTCACAACCCATTTTTTCCAATTTAAAAAAAAATAACACTTCCCGTGAATTACGAAAAGTGAGAAAGGAAAGCAAGTTGATAAACAAAAAGAAATAAAAAATTAAATAGATATAACTAAAAACTCTACCATTTTTGTGTTGAGAGTTGCCACGAAGGATGTTAATGAGACTCATTTATTGTGAATACATCTTCTCTATATTCAATACTCTATCATTGGCATA